>OY725332.1:29258552-30458552 GCA_963242795.1 Inga leiocalycina
CAATTGATTCCAGAAACAAGGTCCAAATTTGAAAAATCATAACTTTAAATCTGCCAGTCCAAACATTACGTTCTACCTATCAAAATGAAGCTTAGGATGTCTAGTTTCATCTTATAAAATTTCATAACATTTAGACCAGGTTTTGTAACCCCGTGTCTTTTAACACGTAATTATAATTCGGTAACACATATTTTAAACATATTAGAGACCATCGGATGATTTCAACTCATTTTAATCTCCTACTTTGTAGTAGGGTTTTCACAAAAACATTCAAAATCTCTTCTTGTTCCTGGTCTCCATTTCAAAATTTGAATATAATTACCTGTGCAGTTAATTTACATTCACATATCAGAGTGGATAGCTAAATTCCCGGCAACTCCCGGTTTCTATACATATATAACCTGAGGGTTTATAATTATCCACCAGGTGATTACATAACCAAAAATTGAATATATATATATACTCCATGTTCCAAAATTTACAGTAATCCCAAGTTCACAACAGATAACCAACATTTCTAACCTAAATATACATATTCCTAAGGATCCTAACTGCTCCGGGTTGGCAGCTTCCCCTTTGAGCCACATGATCTGTCTGAAATGTTAGTCATAGGAAAGAATGAGATTCTAGAGAATCCCAATAGTAACAAACCACTCATACAATGCATAACACAAAGCATGTATATAAATCACAACCAGCAACAGCAGCAGCATCTGAAATATACATGGTATCACCACAAACGATAGCACTCACGGCTGTACACACAATACTACAGCTTTCGCTGTAATCATAATCACGACAGCTTATGCTGTAATCATCTTCACGACAGCTTACGCTGTAATCATCTTCACGACAGCTTACGCTGTAAACGACAGCTATCACCAGCTGTAATCGCAGCAACATCAAAGAATCATCACATAACAGTGATAACACACACATACAGAGCATTATACATAGTATAAGAGAGAGAGAGTCACTACCTGATCCTTTCCCGACGTTCTTCAGCACTACGGGCTCACGAGGATAACAAATATCAAATCCTGTAATCAAATTAGGGACAACCCGTCAATTCCTTTACCAAGTTCTATCTCGATAATACTTTAAGTTGGTTATCATTTGAACTCTTTAGGTGTCTATTCTAGGTCTAAACATATGCCTAAAGGGTTGGGAAAGACTATACCCAAAACCACCTTCCAAAAGTGCAAAACACATATTTTTGGGGGTGGGCCGCGGCCCAAAATCCATGGGTTGCGGCCCAAAACTGTCCAGAAACATTTGGGTTGTGGCCCAAAATCCATGGGCCGCGGCCCAAAACTGTTCAGAGATGCTCAGAAACCTTTGGGCTACAGCCCAGAATCCACGGGCCACGGCCCAAGAAAATCCAGTTTCTGGCTGAACTTCCAAAAATCATAACTAATTCAGGAAAAATCGAAATAAGGTGATTCCAAAGCCAAATGAAAGCTATTTAAGTCCTATTTTAAGGAAAAATACTGGCCATAACTAGAAATTACCACAAAAGTCCAGATTTACCAAAAACCTAACATTGTACCAAAACAGGGTCCAGTTTTGATGCCAAACTTTGGACAGTTCAAACGCCTAGCTCAAAAAGCAAAATGACATAAAATTTATGTCCATTTTGAAGCTTGAGATTTGAAATTTATGACGGGAAAGTTTCATAATTTTTCAACAACATTTTCCCAGTCAAAACGTCCACACCATCTGACTGTCCAGAACAGACTTACATTGGACAGATTTTCCAGATTTTGCCAATTGGTTTCCAATGGTCCCTAATTTCAAATCACATACTATTTTCACACAATTTGGCTCAAGGAACACATTGGAGCCATCAAAATGACCATATTCCTTATCCATGAGCATGTTCTACCACAATCACCACATGTCACCTTAACATCTTCAATTAACACACATATTGCAATCCATTCCAACCCAAAATTCCAAGCCAATTCCAAATGCACAAAGACACTCTATGACACTAATTTCCACACTAAACACTAACCAAATCATGCTTTTCGAAATTTACCAAAAATCAGGGCAAATTCCAAAGTCCTCAAAACTCAATCAATGATCAAAACAACCATACCAAAGTGCATTAACTACTCACCTCTTATGTCTTCCAAGACCAACTTCTTGTTTCTTCAACTTTCCAAAATTCACAATTTCTCAAACTTCACCAACCAAAATTCTGAAACCATAGAAATATAGCCCTCAACCTCACGAACAACATTAATAGAGAACATTTGAGCATATAGAGATGTTCACTTACCTCAACTCAAGCTTTTCTTTTTCTCTTTCTTTAACTTGTGCAGTGAAAAAAATGGAGGAGGATGAGAGATGAAGAGATATTGATGAAGATGATCACCTTTCCTCACACATACACATATAAACCGTATAGGAGGAAAGAAGAAAGAGAAAAATGGTTTGAATATTTGACTTTAATATAAGGGTCCTTAGTTTGACACTTGGCACCATCTCCTTCTCCCTTCCATGATTTCACATAGATTCACATGCACAAGATTCCACCTCTTGGTCTTTCAATCTTAGCCATTAATCTTAATTACTAAGGAGTGTTCTCAATGGTATCTAATCAGTCGGTCGGTAAGTTTACCGTTTTGTCCCTGATTATCACAATGCACAATATCTACTTCAAAAGTGCTTAATTAACATTAATCACATCATTTGAAGTTATTAATCCTTGATTACAATCCAGGATATTACAGGTTTAGCTAAACAAAAACATACCACAAACAGACTATCTTATAGAACTCAAATCTAGCAGCACTTAAACTAGTCTTATATTATCATCAAACACCATATATTCATTATTAAAACATCGTTAGACCTCAAAAACTCAACTTGGGAAAAAAATATGGAAGCCTAAAGGTCTGAGAAAACTCATTAAACCTTAAGCTAATTAGTTCAAAATGAAGCTTAGGCTTACCTCTTAGCATTTTTACAACCGGTTTAGAATTCTAGCAATACTCTAGCCAGCTAGGTAGCACCAAACACCATTGATCAAGAATCCAAAACTATGGAAATGTTGCTCTCACTGAAAGGAGTAACATTATAGAAGACTCTAGGAGCTGGAAATGCCGAATCAGAGTTGAAATTGGCTCTGAAACTCTGAGAAAATCACTATTCACACACTTTCTCTCTTCTTTCTATTTTCATTCTATTTTTCTCTACATTTTTCTATAATTTTTCTTCCCTTGGATGACTTCTTAAAGAATAATTGATGGTTCGGATTCAATCTTGCATTTTGGATGGTTTCATGGTGTGCCAAGTGCCAACAAATGTGAGCTTAAGATTGCCATGTGACAATTTCCCCGGACTCCCCGGGTTTGGTGCTTAGGAAGTCAAATACGTGATCGGGCAAGAGACCAGTAGATTTCCCTGACTCAGGTGACATGTGACGTACCTCAGGGATGCCAACATAAAAGGTAAAAAGTAAGTGTCATCATGAGGGACACGTGTCACCTTCCTATTAAGCCAACATAAAAGGTACTTGGTTCTTTGTCATGATGAGAGGACACTTGCCACTCACTTGTAAAGCCAACCAAAAAGTAGTGTCATTATTAGATATCATGACTTACTTTATTAAAGCTACTTTATCGATGCTTAATTAGAATTCTACTCGAGTTTTACTCGAGATTACTTCACATATACCAAGGTTCGCAAAATGATGTTAGGTTAAAGATAGTATGTGTGTGGGCCCTACATGGTGCCATACACTAATGTCTTTTCAAAAAATGTTATGTACACATGTCAGCTTTAAAAATGCCATGTGCACACCTATACTTGTATATTTTGCTTGACCAATTAGTCCTATAACTCATGACATAGCTGAGTAGTGTCTTTCTACTAACCCAATAAAACTGTATATGTGTCATGTGCACATTTGCAGCAATACTTTGATCCTACTACGTATGCATACTTGGCCTTCTGGCTGGTAGGGCTAAATCACATAGTCCTTAAGAGTCTTTTTTTTCTATTATCATTCTTGGGACTCTTCTTGAATTGGGTTTAGTTATCTTCCTAATGTAGGCTTATTCTCAAGTCTCTAGCCCAAAATTTGGATATTACAAGTTTCAATTAAACCCCACCATAAAAACCTTCGTTAAAATTCTCAGCATTAACTACGCTAGTGAATACGCTTGACACTTGCCTTAACAACTATCATACTAGTTGCTTTTGCTTACCTAAACTTGTGTTTTCATTCGTGAACCCTAGCTGGGTATAGTAGTTATGATTTCTCTCATCTATTTTGCATTATCAAGCTTGCTTTCACTTTGAAGGTTCCTCTTTTGTTACTTGCAGTGTTCAACTTAGCCTATCAGGCTACCTATGTTAAGTCACAATGGGATAAAGCATCGAAGGTGATGTTAAACTGCATTTGTGAAGTTATGTTTTGTTTAGAAAACCTAGTATTGCTCTGATCAAAGGTTATTTTCTTGTTACAAGAAGTTGTGTACCCATTGCTTTGATTCATAGTTCCTATCCCATTGTTCTCTTAAAAGTATCTTTTAGAGATATGAATCCCAAAGCAAAATTCTCTCCTTTTTGGAAGTATCCATATATATATATCTGCATAAGTTACTTCAATAAAATCAATGCGAATGTTATGAATAAACTAGTTCAATTGTACCAAGACATGATAAAGAGTCCAAGGTCACATTAAATTTCTTTTAAGAAGTTAAGTTTATTTTGAAAATCCATTATTGCTCTGATTGAAGGTTCCTATCTTGTTACAAGAAGTTTTTAACCCATTACTTTCATTGAGGTTTCCTACTATGTTGATATTTTTTGAATTAATTTTAGGAGATATTTATATAAGAAAATAACTCTATCTTTTTTGAAGTATCCATATCTTCGGAAGTTATTTTGAAAGGATCAATAGAGAGGAGATCAATAAACTAGTGTAGTTGTACCAAGAGTCATACATGAATAAGTGAATACTTGCAGCATTTGTTAAGGTGATATATTAAATTGCTTTTGTGAAATTATGTTCTTTTTGAAAAATAAATTTTTTCTCTAATCGAATGTTCCTCTTTTGTTTTTGTATTGAGCATGTGGCACCAAGGAAAAGCTCTAAAATCAACATTGTGATTAGTCATAGACTCTTCAATGTGAGAATTTCTAAGCTACTTGGGATTGACTCTATCTAATAACCAGTCTAAAAGATGAAACTTTTTAGACCGGATGTTCTTTATAACTGGTCTAAAAGATGCGGAACTAAAAAATAATATATTTATTCTTTTTAAGACCTGAAGTTTCAAAGAACCAGTCTAAAAGATGAACTGTTTAGACCTCATTTTGTGTATAATCGGTCTAAAAGATCGAGCCTAAATTTTTGAATCTCCTTTTTGTCATGCCTAATTTTCACTCTCTGAATTTGAATCTAAAACTTCTCTTTTTGAATTCTCTTTCGATCTTCAATTTTCACTTTTATGTCTTTCATCTCTAACATCCCTCTCAACCAGAGTCCTGGTAATTGATTCCACTATATTAATAATTTGGCTTCTCTACTCTCAAATGTGAGATGTAGGAAAGAAGAAAAAGGAAATTTGTGTTCTCTTGCTAGAAATCTGACAAATGCTTCATTGTTTGTTGTATGTGTACAACTTTGTTCCAATCCTTATTGTTTAAAGCGTACAGTGGGACAGTGAACCCTTTGAATAGAGCTGTCGGGCTTCTATAGACAAGAAACTGGCACTTGTGCCAGGCAGCCATATACACGGTGTATTGCTCACAAATATCTTTCCTTAATTTCATTTGCTTATTTCTTCATGTGCTTTCAATCCCATATATATGAATTTGTTCATCTTTTCTATATATCACATGACTTCATCCTCACCAATTCGTATCTTTATCACCTAATCTTGATTTAGCCTCATAACTCATCTTTCTATAAATGGGGGAGGAGGTCAAGATGACTGATTATAACAGTGCTGCCCCCAATGATGATGAGAGAGTCCTCGAGTAGGAGTTGGTTCTCCTTACTCTCAATGATCTCACTCCCCTCTCTCAGCCCTTGATCTCACCGGAGCTCGCCTCTGCCTTCTACATCACGCCTGAGCTTGGCCGTACTCCCCTTGATGTTAATCGTGCCTCCTAGAATACACTAACCTATCTTTGCAGTATATGCTCTTAGGTATTTTAAGACTGGCTTTTAAAATATAAGGTTTAATAAGCAATTTTTATACCAATTTTCAGAACCATCAGTCTAGAAAGTAACAAGTTTTTAGACCTGATCTTCAAGCAACAGATCTAAAAGGTGATTTTTAAGATCAGTTAAGAAAGTAACAGACTTTTTAGACTAGCTATATCAATACCTCATCCAGAACTGGTCTAAAAAGCAATATTTATCCGGTATAAAAAATAATTTTTCCATCGATGTTCCCATATTGAGTAGCCATGCAATTATGTATAGATCAAGATTTTCTAGGCTTTATGACTAGAATCAGTAAATCGAACTCTTAACCTATATTTCTCATAATGTAAGTGTTCATTTATACCTTGTGTTTCTTAAGCAATTAAACCTGGAAAGCAAAGGAAGATGGGAGAAAAACAAATATCCCTATCAGAAAGGGCGCAGAGGGTAAGCAAACCCTTGACCTCAAATTCTTCCCATAAAGCCTAGAATACATTGATCCATCCTAAATTGCTTAGCCACTTGATATGGGAGGTACTGTTCTATTATATACAAACGAGTGTAACAAGCTCAAAAAACTCTCACTTGAAGAGTCTCACATCCATACATCATAGTTATTATATAATAAGCATCATGTATTATAAAAGTTCATGGCTCTTATTTAGAAACCATTATTTATGTATTAAATACATAATAGTTGTCTACATGAGAACATTATTTATTTTCATGAAAAGTCAAGGTTCTTACCTGGCCTTACTAAGCCTCAATACATAATGACTGTTATATCAAAACTATTATAATAGGTCCAAAGTAAATAACGGTTTGGAATCATAAGTTTCCTACGTCGAATATATATAACACTCGTATATATGATGATTCAGAACTATGATTTATGGGCGATAATAACTCTCATATATTGCAATTTCTATAGTAGTGGTAAGACCATATTTAATTATATGAGAAGACTTATGAAAAAGATTGAGGTAGGACTCAACAATCCATTATGCCTTGATTCTTGTACTAGATAGCTCAGAGAAGGAAAACTATCTCGAGTTATAGGTTCAGCAATCGAATGATAAGAGACCACTCAAGTTGTGACTTCCCTATTCTTAACGTGTTCTGATGAGTCATTATGCAATGTATATGAACCACTATGTTAGATTTTAATCCTGGGACTAATACACATTTGGAAATAATTCCAAGTCCCAACTTTAATATATGGATTACACCCATATTGCATTGGGCTTTTATGAAAAATTTCAAACTTTTATAACAATCATATAGTAGTTCCAAATTTTTCTTAAGACTCATAAGTCCTCAACTTCATTTATTATTATTAGAGTGCTTCCCTACTTGTAAACTCATGAAATGCTTATTAGCTAATAGGCCCTTATCATCCAATTGCCCAATCATAGTTAAATTATCACATAAAGGGAAAGTATAAGTTCAATTTGCATGTTACACCACTATCTATATTGTTACCTTTATGGGTACTAACTTTACTATGATATGTCCTTATATTACATACAATACATATGAAACAAGTAAACCCATAACCAACAGAAGACTTAGTCCTTCGTCTTCATGCTTTACTTATCAAAGATTACCTTTTTACCTTTCGAGCAGCTTGCCTTCACTGTATGTGAATTAGAAAGGGTGAGACTCATATGAATCTTAGTAATAACAATCAATCAATCATATAAAATGGATGTTCATAAAGCATGCTAAATAAAGCATCATATAATCAACAATCATCACAATAGCATCTAGTAATTAATATGTAGTATAATCATAATCATGGGACCCACTGGTCCAATACCATAGCGATTGGTAACACATGTCTTACGGCCCAGGCCTTTGCCCTATACAAGATGCATATCAGGACTTACTACCATCACAATCTTATAGCCCAAGGCCTCTACCCTATGCAAACTTACAATTAGGTCTTACTACCTTAGGCCTATACCTATCACAATCTAAATGCTCATCAAGTCTTACTGCCCAGGGCCTTTGCCCCATACAAACATGTACATTAGGTCTTACTACTATTAGGTCTTATAGCCCAGGGTCACTGCCCCATACAAGCATGCACATCAGGTCTTATCACCTCAGGCCACTACCCAACACAATTCTGAATGCTTATTGGTGTAATTGTATCAAGATTCACTGGTTAAACATTACAATATCATGAATTTGGGCCTAAAGACTTGAGGATAAGCCTATATTAGGTTGACTACTAAGCCCAGTATAGGAAAAGTCCCAAAAATAATGAGACATAGAAAGATTCTTGGGACTATATGATTTAGTTTTCCTGGAAGAGAGTGGTTCTATCGATCATATAAGGATTTAAAGGTTGTAGTTGTTAGAATCGGTAGGCACAGCGGAAGAATTTTAAAAAGTTTAACCGATCCTAATCGAGGATCTATCAACGGCGTTTAAACCAGTTGGAAGGATTCATACCTTTTGATGATTCAGAGTTTTCATGATCTCTAGGAGCCAACACGTCAGGTTCGCTCCCTCTACCGGTATCCACACGAATGCTCTCCAACCGAGACTGGGTTCTAGCGCCTTTAATGTTTCCTAGGGTTTCACTTGCGGCTCTCAATTCTCATGTGCGTATCAATATATCTGCTCTATCAAGTTTATAACCTATGAGGGCTATTTTCAAATTTCAAAATTAATCATCATTAATTTCAAAATTAATTTAGAATTAATTATCTTGATGAGCTAATTAAATAAATTTAGTTTAAATTAAATCTGTCCAACAATTTTAATTTAACCTATTTATTTAATCTAAATAAAGAGCCATTAGATTTAATTTATCTTCATAAATTAAATATGAGATACTATATCTCTATCATGTTACTTATTAAATTTAATATATCTTAATATAATAAATTTAAAACTAACACAATATAATAATATCATATAATATACACACACACACACACACACATATATATAAGATATATATTTCGAAAATATATATATCTATATAATATTATTAATGAATTTTATATTATATATATACATATATATAAATATAAAATTCGTCCACCCTAAATTCAACATTATCTCGTGTTGGGCCATCTTGTGTGCGACCCTGTAGGCCCATATGAAGTTTGCAGTCGGCCAATAACTATACTAACCCAAAAGTCGCAAGCGGCCTCTAGCAGGACATTACGACTACCCAATTCATATGAGGATCGTTATCAAGATGCAACCTGTCATACAACTATGTCACATCCCTTTTGTCACATGATATATCGATCAAGGATAAGGCATGGATAATGTCATCCTCTTGTTCCTCACCATTACTTTCTCGATTCCTGAGTAGCCTGATAATAGAGACAGAAACTCCTTTCATCATAATATGGCCATACATTTCTCAGACTCACTCATCGAGGGGCCCAGTAATATCTCTCTACTAATATGAGGGACAAATTCCATCTTGATCATTCATATTCCTTTGCATAAAAAACCACTAAGCCCGATTGTAGCCTTTATCATCACCCGATCAAAAGTTCTTTTGACTAGTTTAAAGCTTAGAAACTCTCATGTAGGAATCCATGATGACCTCAGGTCTAAGGGCATTGTGACGTGGTTATACATGAGGAAAGCTTATGACTTGATCCATGTAGCTTTCTCACAATGGGTCGGTCCAGCACCTTGTACTCTCATAAGTGCCTAAGACTTTGATTCGTATCTCCAAATTTTATCAAAATCGTACTGATCTTGTTTCATCTCTGCTCCCACATAGATGACTGACCAGGGACATTTTAGGACATTCTTTATGAATTATCCAAGAATACAATTATCACAGTTAACATGCAAATAATATGATAACAGAATGGAGAAATTTCATTAAAATAATAATGTTCAAAGTACAATGATTGGCCCTTAGGGCTCAATTTCCAATATCCTCCCACTTGCCCTAGATGCAATCATTAATTTGCCTAATTCCCATTGCCCTAAGATGACGCTCATGCTTTGCCTGTGCAAGTATTATAGTAAGAGGATCAGCAACATTATCTTCTCCTGCTACTTTGCATATCTTTATATCACCTCTATCATTGATTTCTCTAATAAGATGAAATCGCCTGAGTAAATGCTTGGTCCTTTGATGTGACCTAGGCTCCTTAGCCTGTGCAATAGCATCGCTATTGTCAGAGAATAAATCTATTGGATTTGAGATGGTAGGCACCACCCCTAGTTCAGTAATGAACTTTGTGATCCAAAGGGCTTCTTTAGCTGCATTTGATGCTGTTATATACTCAGCTTCTGTTGCAGAAACTGCTATAGTGCTCTGCTTGGAGCTCTTCCAGCTTACTGCTCCACCACTCAGGAGGAATACATATCCAGATTATGATTTAAGGTCATCTTGGTCAGTTTGGAAACTTGCATCTGTGTAACCGGTTAAGCAGAGCTCATCATCCAATCCACCATAGACCAAAAATAAGTCCTTAGTCCTTCTTAAGTACTTTAGGATATTCTTGACGGCAGTCCAATGACCCTCACCAGGATCTTGTTGGTATCTGCTGGTCATACTTAAGGCAAACAAGACATCCGGTCGAGTATATAACATGGCATATATGATGGATCCAATGGCCGAGGCATATGGAACCTTACTCATTCGATCTCGCTGATCATGTGTACTAGGACACAGATCCTTGCTAAGATGGATGCCATGAGACATGGGAATGTCACCCCTCTTTAAATCATGCATACTGAACCTATGCAGTATCTTGTTTATGTATGTGCTCTTACTTAGGCCTATTAGTCTTTTGGATCTATCTCTATAGATCCTAATCCCTAGGATATAGGTGTCTTCACCTAAGTCTTTCATTGAAAAGGACTTCCCTAACCAAGACTTAACACTATGCAAGGTAGGAATATCATTCCCAATGAGTGGGATGTCATCTACATAAAGCACTAGAAATACAACTATGCTCTCACTAACCTTCTTATAAACAAAAGGTTCATCGATGTTTTGAATGAATCCAAACTCTTTGACTACTTAATCAAAATGATGATTCTAGCTCCGAGATGCTTGCTTCAATCCATAAATGTATCTTTGAAGCTTGCAAATTTTACCAGAGTCCTCTGGACGTACAAAACCTTTAGGTTGTGTCATGTACATATCCTTAAGTAGCTTTCCATTAAGGAAGGCTATTTTGACATTTATCTGCCATATTTCATAGTCATAATATGCTGCAATGGCAAGAAGGATTCTGATTGATTTGGCCATTAGAACTGGGGAAAAGGTTTCATCATAGTCTACACCATGTGTTTGAGTGAATCCTTTTGCAATCAGTCGTGCCTTGAAGACATTTACATTGCCATCCATGTTAGTTTTCTCCTTGAAAACCCATTTGCACCCAATGGTTTTTACACCTTCAGATGGATCGACTAAGGTCCATACCTGATTGTCGTACATGGATTGCATTTCAAACTTCATGGCATTTAGCCATTTCTCAGAGTTTAGTCCCACTATGGCTTCTCGATAGGTGGTGGGCTCATTTTACTCAATGAGCAACACATCACGGCCTTCAGTAATCAGAAATCCATATCTCTGAGGCTGATGCCATGTCCTATCAGATCTTTATGGACCTTGTGTTACTTGAGGAGGCTCAGCAACTTGTTGTGAGTCTTCTCTAATTTCCATATGTGGTTCTGTACCATCTTGTGGCTCTCAAATTTCTTCGAGATGTACATCGCTCCCACTGGTTGTTTTAGAGACAAACTCTCTTTCTAGAAACTTGCCATTTTGAATAATAAACACTTTGTTATCAGTGGGATTGTAGACATAGTATCCTTTAGTTTCTTTAGGACACCCCATGAAAAGGCACTTTGTGGATCTGGGCACTAATTTATCAGAGCCTTGTTGCTTAACATATACCTCACATCCCGAGATCTTGAGAAAAGATAAACTTGGTTTCTTTCCAGTCCATATCTCATATGGTGTCTTTTCAATTGCCTTAGATGGAACACGATTTAGAGTGAATACAGCTGTTTCTAGGGCATGTCCCCAAAAGGATGATGGAAGATCTATTTGACTCATCATGGATCGAACCATATCTAATAGTGTTCGATTCCTCCGTTCAGAAAACGCCATTCCATTATGGTGTTCCTGGAGGAGTCAATCATGAGATTATCCCACAACTCCTAAGATGGTCAATGAATTCTTGGCTCAAATATTCACCACCTCGATCAAATCGAAGTGCTTTAATTGTTTTACCAAGTTGGTTTCATACTTCATTTTAGAATATTTTGAACATTTCAAAATATTCAGATTTATGTTTCATTAGATAGATATAGCCATATCTACAAAAGTCATCTATAAATGTAATGAAGTAGACATAACCTCCTCTAGCAGCTATATTTAATTGTCCACATACTTCTGTATGTATGAGGCCTAATAATTCAGTAGCCCTCTCACTGTGCCCAGTAAAAGGTGCCTTAGTCATCTTTCCTAATAAGCACGATTTGCATATATCATATGCTTCAAAATCAAATGAGTTTAGAAATCCATCTTGATGGAGTTTAGAAATGCGTTTCTTATTTATGTGGCCTAGACGACAATGCCACAGGTAGGTCAAATTCAAATCGTTTGATTTTATCCTCTTAGTAGTTACGTTATAGATATTCCCATTATTAGGATGTTCCAAATTTAATATATAATGACCAACATGCAAATCACTATCAGCATAGAAAATGTCATTACGATAAATAGAACATTTACTATTCCTAGTAATGGAAGTATAACCATCCTTATCCAAATAAGAAAGAGAAACAATGTTACTACTCAAAGCAGGAACATAATAGCAATTGTTCAAAACTAACAAAAGCCCACTGGGCATAACTAATTCATAAGTGCCTACGGCTAAAGCAGCAACTCTTGCACTGTTTCTAACTCGTAGGTCCACCTCGCCCATCTTCAGCTTTCTACTGTCCTTTAGACCATGCACATTTATACAAATGTGAGAACCACATGTAGTATCTAATACCCATATAGAGGAAGTAGAAAAATGAATGTCTATAACATAAATACCTGAAGCGATAGCCTCACTATCCTTCTTGTTCTTTTTCAGATCTTCCAGGTAGAGTTTGCAATTCCTCTTCCAATGATCGGGTTCATTGCAGAAGTAGCAGACTCCTTCCTTTGGAGGCTTTGCCTTCTTGGGTGCAAGCTTGGTTTCAGGCTTGTTTGACTCTTTGGTCTTACCACCTGAGCCATTACCCTTCCATTTGCCCTTCCCTTTCTTTTTGATACCCTTTCCTTTCTGAACAATCAAAACTGTGCTAGGCTTTTTCTTAATGCTTTGCTCAGCAGTTTTGAGCATCCTATGCAACTCAGAAATTGATTTCTCCATGTTATTCATGTTGTAGTTCATAACAAATTGGTCATAACTCTCCAGGAGTGAGTTGAGGACCAAATCCGTAGCTAACTCCTGGCTCATAGGAAATCCAAGCCTCTCAAGGTGATCAATATAGCCTTTCATCTTTAACACATGAGTACTAACTGATGCACCTTCAGCCATTTTACAGGAATGTAAGGCCTTTGTGGTCTCATACCTTTCTTGCCTTTCTTGTTGCTGGAACATTTCCTTGAGATGTACAATCATCTCATGAGCCTCCATGAGTTTCAGATCTCTTTGGAGCTCCAGAAACATAGTGGCAAGCATTAGGCAACCTACATCCACAAAGTCATCCTTATGTTTTGTGAAAGCATCTCTCTGAGCTCTTGGAGCATTAGCTGCAGGCTCCTCAAGAATGGGTTGATCTAGAACATAAGCCCTTCTTTCCTGCTTGAGAACAACTCTCAAGTTCCTGAACCATCAAGAAAGTTTGTCCCATTGAGTTTGTCCTTCTCAAGGACCGATCGTAACGATAGTATAGCAGTATTACTAGTTGACATGATTCTACAATTAAAATATGCAAAGTTAGTTAGTAATCTCCCACTAAATTAACAACCCTTAATATAATAATTAGTGGGCTAAGATCCATATTTGGCTTAAACTTAAGTCCGCCTTGGCAAGACACTTAAATTCAAGTTATTTAGGTAGGTAACCTATTTACCAATTACATCACTTGTAACTCTTAGATCTTTATGGGATTTAATCATTATATGATCTGGCATGTTTAACCCCATCTAATGCCTTGAGATTCAAAACCGTTTTATTAATCTCAATTAAGTCAAAACAATAATGAATATTATGAGCAGCACCATTACTCAAGCTTGTCTCATCAAGATAACTCAAGTGCATCCACCTTGGTGGTTTCCACATCATTAATTGACGGCATTATGACTTAAGATTTGATTCAAAGGGCTTAATTAATTAGTTTTGTTTATATGGATGCAATCGTGGTCGTATCTCATATAGATAAATACATATAAACATAAAAGTAATCATGCAATGATCTTATCAAAAGCATAATTTAAATGTGACACAACATGACTTACCTAACCTAAAATTCTCCCAAGCCAATGAGAGGACTTCTCTAAATAAAAAAGAAATACATTGAGAGAAACCTCGTTTAAACATTCGAAGGGAGTGAGATGAGAAGAGAATGTACATCGAGAGTATTTAGAGAAAGGCACGGCACGCAGGCCGTATTTAAATATTACAACCCTTTATAAAATTCTAAAGCCATGTTGTTCACCATACCCAAACAAGTATAAATAATAAACCACAACAAGAATTCATACAATATGAAAAGCAATAAATGTCGTGATCAGATTATATTGCGCTACGCAGAGGTGATCACAGCAGTCCCGCCCTTGGAGCTTTTGAAAAAGGCACATTCCTTTTAAAAGAAATATTTGAAAATTTTAAATTTTTAAATTTCGGACCCAATTTTTCAAAACAAAAACAACAATGGCCCAGAACGCTTTTGATCCAGATTGTCTTCCCCATAGTTTGGATCCCTATTACCCGAATAGATATCCAAACCTAGACCCTATTTGATTGCCGCCAACTACGATCTCAGGTACCCTACCCAATTTCATGCTTGTTCAAAACAAAAATCACATACATGTTTCAAGATATACATGTTCGGAATCGATTTCATGCTTGTTCCAAAACGAGAATCTCATACATGTTTCAAAACTGAAAATGAAACAATTTCAAGATTCAATTTAAACAAAAATGAAAATCAACGGAATTACAAGATCACATCTTTCTAAATAATTTCATTTCGTATTAACCAAATCATATGCATATTCGAGTGTTTCTTATAAACATACGTACACATCCCATATATATCACATGTATAAGAATCATAAACTCAATTTAAATGCACAATTGATCTAGCTCTGATGCCACTATTAGAATCGGTAGGCACAACAGAAGAATTTTAAAAATTTTCACCGATCCTAATCGAGGATCTGTCATAGCATTTAAACCAAGTTGGAAGGATTCATACCTTTTGATGATTCAGAGTTTTCATTATCTCTAGGAGCCAACATGTCAGGTCCGCTCCCTCTACCGGTATCCACACAAATGCTCTCCAACCGAGACTGCATGCTAACGCCTCAAATGTCTCGTAGTGTTTCACTTGTGGCTCTCAATTCTTATATGCGTATCAATATATTTGCTCTATCAAGTTTATAACCTATGAGGGCTATTTTCAAATTTCAAAATTAATTAACAATTAATTATCTTGATGAGATAATTAAATAAATTCAGTTTAAATTAAATCTGTCCAACAGTTTTAATTTAACCCATTTATTTAATCCAAATAAAGAGCCATTAGATTTAATTTATCTTCATAAATTAAATCTGAGATACTATATCTCTATCATGTTAGTTATTAAATTTAATATATCTTAATAAATTAAATTTAAAACTAACACAATATAATAATATCATATAATATATATATACATATATATATAAGATATATATTTCGAAAATATATATATCTATATAATATTATTAATGAATTTTATATTATATATATATATATAAAATTCGTCCACCCTACATTAAACATTATCTCGTGTTGGGCCATTCCTGTGTGCGACCCTGTTGGCCCATATAAAGTTGGCAGTGGGCCAATAACTATACTAACCCAAAAGTCGCAAGCGGCATCTAGCAAGACATTACAACTACCCAATTCATATGAGGATCGTTATCACGATGTAACCTATCAAACAACCATGTCACGTCTTTTTTGTCACATGATATATCAATCAAGGATAAGGCATGGATAATGTCATCCTCTTGTTCCTGACCATTACTTTCTCGATTCCTGAGTAGCCTGATAATAGAGACAGAAACTCCTTTCATCATATTATGGCCATACATTTCTCAGACTCACTCATTGAAGGGCCCGGTAATATCTCTCTACTAATGTGAGGGATAAATTCCATTTTGATCATTCATATTCCTCTGCATGAAAAGCCACCAAGCCCCATCATAGCCTTTATCATCACCAGTCAAAAGTGCTTTTTACTAGTTCAAAGCTTAGTAACTCTCATATAGGAATCCATGATGACCTAAGGTCTAAGGAAATTGAGACGTGGTTATACATGAGAAAAGCTTGTGACTTGATCCATGTAGCTTTCTCATAGTGGGTCGGTCCAGCACCTTGTACTCTCACAAGTGCCTAATACTTTGATTCGTATCTCTATATCTTATCAAAGTCATACTGATCTTGTTTCATCTCTGCTCCCACATAGATGACTGATCAGGGACATTTTAGGAGAATCTTTATGAATTATCCAAGGATAAAATTATCACACTTAACATGCAAATAATATGATAACAGAATGGAGAAATTTCATTAAAATAATAATGTTTAAAGTACAATGATTGGCCCTTAAGGCGCAATTTCCAATAGTTGTTAGTCAGAGAAATAAACCAATGTATGTACTTAGGTATGTGGTATCCTTAAGGGTCAGAAGGCCACTTCGTGCCATTTTAAATGGCAAATACAAGTATTTATAGGCCAAGTGGGGCCCTACACTGTGTGATTTCGTTCCTCAGGGTAGAGAACAAGTCTCAGGATTCTATGGGAGACTTAGTGGGTGTGATTAGATGAATAAAATATGTCGATAGAGGCATGCACATTACATTTTTAGGGCAAGTAAATATACCTTTGTTTTTTAAAAAGGGGAAGAGATATAGGCCATGTGAGGCCTACATGTAGACACACCAACACACACACTTGGCAATCCCCTGAGGTAGTATATTTGGTGTATTCTAGAAGATATAGACCCGTGTGGCACGGTCTGAGCCCTAGACCGATAAATTAGTTTTATTAAAGTAACTTTATTAAAGTAGCTTTAATAAAGTAAGTTATGATGGCATTTACTTTTATGTTGGACAAATAAGAAGAAGACACATGTCCCTTCATCATAAGAATGCACTATTTAGCTTTTGTGTTTGCTTAACTAGAAGGTGCCACATGTCCCTCAGCATGACATTATCTTTTTGCTTTTGAGTTGGCACTTTAAAAAGGCGTCACCTAGCCTTTAAGTCAAAGGAATCTATTGGTCTCTGATTCGGTCATGCACTTTATTAGTGCAAGTGTTTCACCCAAGAGGGGGAGTGAATTAGGTGATACCAGAAAACTTTGTTGCATATAAGTAAATTGACAGAATATTTAAAGCAGTTGAGAGTAAAGAGAAATATCACCGAAGTATACACTAGGAGTTATACTGGTTCGGGTGTAACCACTTTGACCTACGTCCAGTCCTCAGAGCGTCTCTGAGAGTTTCACTATATTCTCCATGATTCAATGGGTTCTTGGCACCTCAGTACACAGCAAGTTCCTTTACCTAGACACTTGCTCCCCCTTACACATTGCAATCAAATCCCTAACTCAAGGTTCCACAACCTTAAGTTGTCTCAATAACAAATATTGAGTTTGTAATGAAAAACTCTCTCACAGAGCAAATATATAATCACTGAAGTACAATGAATGAGTATGAGAAAATAAAGCACAAAGAGTTTGTTGATCGATGTATGTTTGTGTGTTCTCAATTCTTATTTTCTGCTCTTTGAATGCTCTATATATAGATGATTTGTAGTATCCATTGGAAGCAATTCAAACATGTTCGTTAGAGTCGCGCGGCAATGGTTGACTATTCTTTGAATTTGAAAACTATCCGTTTGCGGTAGGTAGCGGTAGGTGAACGTCCGGACTTTCTTTAACTTTTCACTTCTAGCATTATCTCTTCATTGTTTCTCTACAAATATACTTAGAATACTAGTACAATGAAATGTTAATCATATAGATAATAAATCAATAATTATTCAATTAAAAAATGTTTTTGGACTTTATTACTCGAGTGGCTACTCGAGTGATTATGTTTGTTACTCTAGTAGTCCCTCGAGTAAACCTATCAAAAATATGGTAGTGAGTAATTCAACATTTTTCATAAGATATTACTCAGTTAAGACATAGAGTGCAATACATCACAAACCTTGAAAATACCTGATTACTCGAGTAGCCATGTCTTTTCTTCACAAGTTACTCGGGTGCTTCCTCTAGTAAGCCTATTACTCGAGTGGTTACTCAGTGGCCATGTTGTTTCCTCAAACCTTACTCGAATGACCCCTCGAGTAAATTCCAAATAACTTAGCAGATTACTCGATTACTCACTCGAGTAGTTGCATCAAATTCTTGTCTAAGAGTACTTGTTCTTTGTTTACCTGATTACTTGAGTGACCCCTCGAGTAATGCTTCAAATAACTCTGGATATTACTAGAGTTCTCCCTCAAGTAATGCTTTTTTTCACCTAGTTACTCGAGTGGCTACTCGAGTAAATTGTTGCATTTCTTGTCTGAGAGCTACTGGAAGATTTTCTCCTTGGTTACTAGAGTGGCTACTCGAGTAAAGCCTTTTCTCATGTGTTACTCGAGTGGCTACTCGAGTAATGGCTCATATAAGTTTACAAATTACTCGAGTAGCTACTCGAGTAACGTCATCCAAATTTTGGCAGTGCTTTCGAAAACATTTTCTTTCAACATTACTCGAGTGCCTACTCGAGTAACAATGTTCTTTACTCGAGTAGTCACTCGAGTAAACATAGACAAAGACTGCTAGTAAGGTTTTTCCTTTGCTCTTTCTCTCAGATATTTTTACACTACTCCAGTACTTACTTTAAGTAATGCTTTATCTGCCATTTATTTACTTTATTCAAATTCATTTGTTGTCATATCCTCTTATATCATTGTCTAATCTTTGTTATCATCAAAACATATGGGATCTAACACACTTGACTTTCCTGACAACCGAAAAGGGAATCAGGGAAAATTCATCGGTCTCTGGCCCGATCATGTACCTGACTTACCTGGACATCAAACATGGAAGTTGGATGAAATCATAGGACCTTCTTTCCCCTAAGGTTTTGGACACCAAGGGATAAAAAGGGAGGAGAGAGAATATATTGGACATATGGCATTCCCCTGACATTCCTCATGTATGTCGGGTGAATTTCCCAATGGTTAGGTTGACTATGTCAGGGAAAAAGAGCACTAGGCACCCTAATATATTTTAGTACCAGGCACCGAGACAAATTATTTGTGATGTGTTTTTAAATGGCCAAATGTTTTCCAATGTCCATGAAACTTTCTAGTTTAATAGTGGATGTCCTAATCTTTAATTTGGTACATAATATGTAATTTGGGTTAGTAAATTGTAATATATGAATTTTTGAAGTTGGGCAATAAACCTGGAATGATTTCTATGGTAGTGAGGATTGTTTAATGTTTCTGGACTTTTGTGCCTATAATTGGAAGTAGGAGGCATTTTTCCTTAAAATAGACTTAGAGAGGGTCACATAAAACTTTGAACCACTCCAATTGGAGGTTCCTAGACAAAGTTATGAATTTTCAAAGTTTGGTAAAAATGTTGGCATAAAGGCTTGATATGAGAAAATGAGTAATTGGAATGAATTATAAATAAGACTAACTTTCATGGGTAGAGTTATTTCCTTTAGGCTAAGGTAGCGACATTTGATATTCATTTGTTATGGCTCTAATGATGTGGTTGTATATCTCAAGCTGTGAGATGACAAAGAAGAGGAATGGAAGAATCTTCAAGCAACTTCAATGGTTGGAAAAAAAGTAGACAAGAAGAGGACCTAAGTCCAAAAGGTAATAAACTTAACTAACTTGCATGTATTTGATACATATGCTTGTGTATTGATCTATGTGATTGCTTTGCTTAATTATATTGAGCATATTTAAATGATTGAAGCTTTGTTTCTATTTATGCTATGGCTATGAGTATGTTATGTGAAGCATTAAGCATATAGAAATGTCATTATGTTGGCATGCATTTAGGTAAGGCAAACATGCCATGCATAAAGCATATATCTTGCTTGCATAGTGGTATTATTTGCCACTAAGATTCTCCTAAATCTCGCCCTCCCTCAACCAACTATACAGGCATATAAGCATAGAAGAGGAGTGAAGTATGATGTGCAGGATAATGAAGTTGCAATGAAGAGTTGAAGATTAATGCATGCTAATACGTTATGTGTAAATGAATGTTTCAAGTGGTTAATAGTATAACTTGCATGACAGATGGCTTAATCTCCTAAGCGCAGTAATTGAACTAGGAATAGGTAACCGCATGGTACGAGCCCATTAGTTAATGAACATTCCACAAATAAGAGCATATTAAGAACTCTGATAGAAATGAATAGAGTAGAGAATCACTCTTATTAAATTGAAAGAAAGGATAAGAATTGATGAGTAATAACAAAGTTGTGAACCCTTAAAAGACGCTTTTAAAATATTTTAAAATTTTCGAAAAACCCACTCAACTGTAAGTTCAAATCCTATCTTAAAGTTATGATTTGGAACTATTTTACTAAGGTGATTTAGACTTATTGTTTAAAAGCTAATCCAATTGGGTTTGAGAATAAGGTGATATATTTGTTGGTATTAGAGCAGTGATTCTAGTATTAGGCTAGTATGTTCTGCTAATATGAATAATATCTGAGTTGATACTTGGACAATCCTGAATGATACTAGGATTAAGAGATATTGGTGATAGAAAAACCTAGAGAAATAGAATTTCCCTTGACCACAAATTGGTAGGCAGGTATAGAGGAAGGTTAGAGCTGTATATAGGTGAATTGGCTAACAGAAGATTCCCCTGTAAAAGAAAGGGGTAGAGCTGTATATAGAGAATTAAACAGAGTAGTAGTGATGTATACCTAGTAGAGAAGGGTATGAAATCTAGTAAATCTGATGTGGAATTGGTATATGACCTAGATTTCAATAAGACTCTATGGTTAGGCATGCTTAGGTGAGAGTAATTCCGGGATAGGTAAGCCCCCAGGGGAGTTAAGTTAGTAAGGTTATGGAGACTTCAGGAATAGTGATTGCCTTGAGATTTCTCCATGATTGATGATCATCTTAGATGAATCATATTCAAAGGCATATAGGCAAGATAGACAATACTGAACTGGAAGAGGCCAGGAACTGGTACAGAGATACACAAAGTTCTGGGTCTTCCCAAATATTGTAGGGGATATATCCTAACTTTCAAATCTCTTGGCCAATAACAAAGCTCACGTGAATAAACCAATTGTTTGTGTGTGGGATGATAAATGTGAGAGAACTTCATAGAACTAAGGCAAGGGCTAACATTCGTACTAGTATTGATTATCCTAGATCTTAGTAAGGTCACTATTTATCTGCAGTGATGCAACCTGTGTGGTCAGCAAGTGAAGTGACCTGTATAGTTTGGAGTGAAATGAATATTTGGGATTGGGATCTACCCTAATGTAGTAAGGCAGAATGGTGGCATGTGTTAGATTCAGAGTTTTGATGATAACAAACTTAAGATTATTTGAATATGTCTTTGGATTTCTAGTCATAAGACTTTATATTATGGACTATTCGAATAGTCCACTTACTATTCAAATAGAAATGACTATTTTCAGTTAGCAACTATCCTAATAGCTCTCAGACTACTTGAATAGACAATAGAATATCATGATAGTGCATAGGCTATTCGAATAAAGATACACTATTATAAGTCTACAGTATTTGAATAGTATTTTCACTATTCGAATAGTATGACTAACAAAGTTTCTAAAACTAATTCAAGAGAAAGAGTATTCGAATAGCTTAAGCATTATTTGAAAAGTCACTGTGTTTAAAAAATGTTATCCAGATAATAGGATAAATTTTCAAATAGTAAGAGTACTATTCAAATGGTAAACTGATTATCCGAATTGTGTTTCCAAATCCAACTTTACAAAGTTATCCGAATAGTCATGCATTGTATTATAATAAAATTTTAATATCAAAGTGAAAGACTATTCGAATAGTGAGGAGACTATTCGAATAGTATTCAATTTTGAAAAAGGCCTTTTCCCTAATCAAATTCCAGAAGAGTATTTGAATGCCTAACTATTGTGTCAGGATAACTTTATATTTTTTCAAAAGGAACTATTTGAATAGTAGTTCAAACTATTCGAATAGTCTAAGTTCAAAATGTCAAAGACTATTTGAATAGTAAGGAAACTATTTAAATAGTCAATAACTAGATAAGAACCATTTTATCCTAATAGTAAGAAGAGTATTTGAATAACTTATATTTCCAGAAAATAGAGCATGAAACCAAAATATGTGAAATCATTGGGACTTTTGTTATAACTAATAATTTTGCTTATTATTATTCTCTTTTATGATTAACATCTGTTTAAGCATGTTTAAGGAAATTTATTCATCAAATATTAGAATTCCAAGAAAAGTAGATATTGTGTCAAAAGCATTAAATGCTAAGCCAAACTTTAACCAACACATTCTCTTTGCTATAACGACTATATCGAAATAACATAAAGAATGTCTAGAGAAGCATTTAGTGAGTAATACGCAAACAAAATGCTCACAACAGTTTTTAAATTCACTTCAACTATAAATATGAGCGCATTCAAATGGAGCAACTGCTGAACTGATGAATATTCATTTTGCATAAGGGCTCTGGTTTTCATTATCATTTTGTATTATTGTACTTCAGTGATTATATTATCTACTCTTTATGAGAGAATTATTGTAAACTTAATACACTTGATTGAGAGATAACTTAAGGTGGTGGGACCTTAAGTTGCGTATCATCTTACTTTGCGTAAGCGAAAGTAAGTGTTTAGAGTAGGAACTTGTTTTGTACTGCGGTGCCAAGAACCTAGTGAATCTTGGAAGTGATAGTGAAAAGTTCAAAGGGAATCCAAGGACTGGACGCAGGCTAGAATAGTTGAGACTGAACCAGTATAATCCCTAGTGTACACTTTAGTGAAATCTCTCTAACTTTTGACCTTGTTTTAATTTCTTTAAGTTTCCATTATTTTTAATGTTTTTAAAAATTTTATTATCACCCAATTCACCCCTTCTTGTGTGAAACACTTGTACTAACATTTGGTATCAGAGCAGGGTTTTCTTTGATAGGTATAACAACATAAGAAGGATTCTATGACAAGCATGGGTGAAGGAATAGTCCCAAATGAAGCCTCATTCACCAGACCTCCAGTTTTTAATAGAGAACAATTTTCATTCTAGAAAGCTAAATTCAAAGTGTTCATTATGTCAACAGAATATAGACCCTGGGAGGTCATTCAAAATGGGAATTACGCTCTTGTAAAGACAGTAGAAGGGCAAGCAGTTATACTTGATAAATATTATGATAATGATAAAAAGCTTGTGACTCTTAATGGCAAAGAAATCCTAATAATTCAAAGTGCTCTGAGTCAGAAGGAATACTTCAAGATTTGTACACTTCCACTTGCTAAGGAAATGTGGCAAGAATTGGAAATAGCATACGAAGGAACCTCGGGTATCAAAGAAAACCAAGTCAATACTCTTGTCACTGAGTATGATCTGCTCCATATGAAATCTAAAGAATTGATAGTTGATTTTGAACTCAGGTACACTCACCTTGTAAATCAACTTAGAGCTCTTGGGAAGTTATATTATCAGTACACCCAAGTTAAAAAGATACTAAAAATTCTTTCTAAAGAATGGGAGGCAAAAGTCATAGCAATAAAAGAAGCCAAGGATGAATCTATGTGATCAATGGCTTCTCTATTTGGTAGCTTATCAGAATATGAAAGCAAGCTAAAGTGCATGCCTGAATTAGAGGAAATTGCTGACAATAAGAAGAAAGGAGTAGCATTAAATGTCATCAAAGAGGAAACGCAGCTGAAAACAGAAGAAGAAATTGAAGATGATGAAATGGGAATGATCGTGGAAAGATTCAAGAAGTTTTTTAAAAGAGGGTCAAGGTTTTAAAAACATCAACAAAGGGGGAACTACTAGCAAAACAAAAGAGCATATCATCTGCTATGAATGCAGGAAGCCTAGACACATCAAACCTGAATGTTCTGGATATTTAAAGAACAAAGAAAGAAAGAAGAACAATATTTTCAAGAAGAAAGCTTTTGTCTTAGCGATCTAGGAAGACAATTCCTTTAATGAAGAAGAAAGTGATGATGAAGATGTAACCAACATATGCCTCCTAGCTCAAGAAGAATCAGAGGAAGCAAATGGTACATAGATAGTGGATGCTCACGACGCATGACGGTGATAGAAAGAGATTTACTTCCGTAATTCTAGAAGAAGGAGGCAGAGTCTAGTTTGGTGGAAATCAATCGGGAAATATTGATAGTATAGGAGAAGTTGGAGTTAAAATAGAATTCAAATCAAAGATATCCACTCTAACCCCCTCCATAATTATGATTCAAAATATGTAATTAGAATGAAATAGAGACCAATATTAATCAAACTCAGTTACAATCTCATCTTCCGAAATGCCTTTCGAAATCCAACTTACCTGGTCTCATATTCACATTTCGAATACAATTACTTTGCGAAGATAAATCACATTCATAACATATCAGAGTGTACAACATATTAATCCTGGCTATCTCGGGTTCATACCTTTACTAAGGATTTATAGGGCACATTCACCAATTTCAATTTCCCAAACAGGGGATCACACCATACTTCATTTCACAAAATACATCTCAAATCCAAGTATGAATACAAATTACACAATACCTTACAAATACAAAAACACCTATACATCCACAATAAAACATACAGTTATCCCAACTACAATGATAACCAACTACCAAATCAAATTCCCTAGGGAGTCCACACCGCCCTTGGTTGCTTGCTCCCTCCTTGAGCCACCTGTCCTATCTAAATTATTGGTAGGGGAAGGTGAGATTAAGGAGAATCTCAGTAGGAAAACAATACAAATATGCATGCAAGTTAAGTGTTTAATGGATGACACGCTTGCATTACTAAACTCATGCTCACACAATGACATATCTGCGTGCTTAATGTTTCAAACAACAAACTTATGGCCATAGCATAACCAGAAACAGAGCTTCAATCAATCATATATATTTCATATAATCATGTAAAGCAATAACATGTGTCAATACACCAATACAAATATCAAATACATGTAAGAGAGGTAAGTTCCCTACCCTTGTTCTTTCCACATATGCTCCATTACCAGCTACTCACGATCAGGGTGAATATCAAACCCTATAAACCAAATCAAGGACATAGGGTTATTCACTATTCCAATAACACTTAAAGTTGGTTATCATTCATAACCTTTAGATAACTACTCAAAGCCTAAATGCATGCCTTAAGGGTTGGGAAAAACTTAAGCAAAGACAATCTTTCAAAACCTTAAAACATCATTTTTCAAAGGTTGGCCATGGCCAGCCCCACCTTGGGCCGCGGCCAACAGATGGTCAAAAACTTATGGGCTACGGTTAGCACTTCTGTATCGTTACCAGAGATTGGTCAGAAATATTTAGGCCTCGCTAGCCTCTCTTGTAACCCCTGCCTTAGTTAGCGTAATGAAGATTCAAAAACATATAATAAAATGGATTAAAGACCGACGGATAGCTTGAAACTCATTTTAATCACCCTCCCTAAGGTAGGGTTTTCACAATGTTTTGAAAAATTCTTTCCTTTCCCGGTCTCAAGTTTAAATATTGAATGTAATCACTTGTGCAGTTCATTTACATTCATACATATCAGAGTATATAACAAATATTCACTAAAAGGTTTATAATTCCTATATAGGGGATTACAAAACTATATTCAACTAATAATTACAACCCAAAAATAATTTACAAAATCCTTGTCCAGTAGGATTAACCAACATATCCAAAAACAAATGTCCCTATAAGGTTCTAACCGTTCTAGGTTGATCGCTTTTCCTTAGAGCCACTTGCCCTGTCTAAAATGTTAGTCAAAGGAAAGAATGACATTCAAAAGAATCGGAGTAGTAACAATTCACTCATACAACATGTAATCACATAGTTTGTAAGCAAATCATCAAGCAACATCACGGCATAATACACAACACGCAGGCTACATATATACATAATCACATAGTCTCATTCCCAGGATTCCACTGCCCTGAAGGTACAATCCTCCCACCGTCACCACTAATAGGCCAGAGGTGATAGACCCACAAACAATGATAAATCAAACATACAACATATCACATACAGTATGAGGGAAAGAGTCACTACCTTGTTCCATCCTGACATTCGCTGGCACAATGGGCCACGAGGACGGCAGATGTCAAATCCTATAAACCAAATCAGGGACAACCCATCAATCTCTTTTCCAAGTTCTTAATTCTATAGTATTTTAAGTTGGTTATCATTAATACTCTTTAGGTGGCTATTAAAGGCTTAGACATATACCCAAAAGGGTTGGGAGAAACTACCCTCAAGGTACCTTTTTCAGATAAAGAACACTAATCTTTGGGCTGCAACACTCGAGTAAAGGAGGTTTCACTTGAGTGTTGCCCTCACTCGTGCTTGAGTCCCAATGAGTGAGACAGAGGAAGTGCTTGCCTGAGAGCAAACCTCAAAATATCTCTCACACTCACTCGAGCACAAGAAGCTGCACTTAAGCGATGACCTCAAGTGGACTCGATCACCAAAAAGTGGGGCTCAACGAGTGACTACCTGAGAGTAACCATAAACTCCCAGGTCTTAAACATACACCCTCACATGAGCATACCCATGCTCACTCGAATGGGATCATATCTCACTCGTAAGTCTGGAAGTGTACTATAGCCCTTTCCACTCAAAAACACCACTGAGAAACCAAAGAAAACAGAAATCTACTGAAGTACTCAAGTGAGCTCATCCCTCACTCAAGTGACACGCATCAGAAGCCAGAAACGCAGCAACTGGTGTGGTTTTCTAAAGTGACCTAAACTGATCTTAATAGATTCTACACTTGCACCAAAGCTCATCCTTACCTAAAATTCCATAAAAAACCTATTGGTAACCTCAAAATATCCAAAATCACAAACCTAATACAATTTATCCTTAAATCTCCATGTTTCACTCAACAACTCAATCATTAACACTTTCATTTCTTACTTCTAAATCAATCCCAACCAACTCAAAATATCACAAGCTACTAATTGAACAATGACTCTCCCTCCAATCCCCACTTTCATTTAATACCAATATTCAAGGCAAAATTCCAGAATTTATAAAAATTAACCAACATTCAAAACACAACCATCAAAATACATCAAATCATTACCTCTTTCCCTTGGTAAGATCAAATCTTTGTTTCTCCAACTTTCATATTTTAGTAAACACCAAATCACCACTTTTAAAAATTCTAAAAACATAGAAGTCAAGCTCTCAACTTCTTGAACAATGTCAATGAAGAGTGTTTGAGCATGTGAAGTCATTTACCTACCTAGATTTCAAACCCTTCCTTTCTCTTTCTCTTCCAAGCTCGCCAGAAATGGAGAATGAGGATAGAGATGAGATAATGATATTGATGATCACATTCTTTTCTTTATCCCATACAACAACTTGCTAAGAGGAGAGACGGAAGAGAAAAAATGAGTTTGAAATATTAACTTTAATCGAAGGGTCCTGATGATGACACTTGGCACAATCTTGTTCCTCCCCTTTTATTTCACATGTTTTTATTTACATAGGATTCCACCCCATGGTTAAATCCTAACCGTGGATTCCTTTTACTTTTAATGTCAATCGTTGATCTTCAAGTTACCAATGAGTCTGCTCTTTAGTAACTGACCAACTGGTAGGTAAATTTACCGTTTTGCCCCTGATCATCACAATGCCTACTAAACCATCAACAAACATATTTTACATCACATACATAAAAAATGCTTAATTAACATCACTTTGAGGTTATTAGCCCTTAATTAAAAAAAAGGATATTACAATTCTCCCCCCGAAAATTAAATTTCATCCTCAAAATTGCTACACAACTTGAGCCATAAACTCCAGATACCGTCTTCGTATATCTTCTTCGGCTTCCTAAGTTGCCTCTCTTTAAGTCATTCCCTTCCAGATCACCTTCACATACGGAATGCTTCGGTGTTTGAGCCATCGTTCCTCTCGGTCAATAATCTGCTCTGGCTCTACCGTATAGGTAAAGTTGTCTTGTAGCTCGACTTCTTCATACTCAACTATGTGAGATGAATCTGGTTGGTATTTCTTTAGTTGAGAAACATGAAATACATCATAGAGTTTGCTCAAGTTTGGGGATAGGCCTACTCGATAGGCGACATGCCCGATTCTCACAAGAATATCAAAAAGACCTATATATCTCAGGCTCAACTTCTTTCACTTGATTGCTCGTCCAACACTAGTGACAGGAGATACCCTTAGAAACATATGGTCGCCAACTTCAAATTCTAGAGGTCTTCTTCTTTTGTCAGTATAGCTTTTCTGTCGACTCTGTGCTGCAAGCAACCTCTTTCAAATAATCCAAATCCGTGCTGAGGTTTGATCAACAAGATCCGGTCCACACAGCTTCCTTACTGATAACTCATTCCAGCACAAAGGTGATTGGCACCTCCTTTCGTACAACGCTTCATACGGAGCCATCTGGATGCTCGCATGATAGCTATTGTTGTAAGCAAACTCAGCAAGTAGAAGAAAACAATCCCAACTTCCTTTAAAGTCAATAACACATGCCCGCAACATGTCATCCAACGTCTGGATTATCCTCTCTGATTGTCCATCCGTTTACGGATGATAAGCTGTACTGAACCTCAATCGAGTACCTAGTGCCTCATGCAATGCTCTTCAGAATCTTGAAGTGAATCAGGGATCTCGATCAGAAATGATATTCTTTAGTGTACCATAAAGCTTCACAATATCACAAATATAAATCTTTGCTAGCTTGTCTGGAGAGTAACCAGCATTGATCGGTATGAAGTGTGCTAACTCTGTTAGCCGATCCATAATAACCCAGATCGCGTCATAGTTTATGATCCTGGGTAATCCCACCACAAGGTCCTTGGTTACACTTTCCCATTTCCATTCCAGAATCTCAGGACTCTGAAGTAAACCAGGCAGTCTCTGATGCTCGATCTTTACATTCTGGCAAGTGAGACACCTTGCTACATATTTGGTTACATCACTCTTCAAACCTGGCCACCAATACATAGATTTCAGATCATGGTACATTTTGGTCATACCAGGATGAAAAGTATATCAGCTCTTGTGCGCCTTATCCAGAATCTTCTGCCTCAACTTCGCCTTTAGTAGAACAAAGATTCTCCTCTGATAGCGAACCAATCCATTAGGCGATAGGCCATAGCCCGGAGCTTCTCCCCGTTCAATCCGAACTGTGTTGCATTGTATCCAACCATCTGGCCTCTGAGCCTCTTCAATCTCAAATCTCAAATTGTAATATACCAATTTTTACAATACTAAAAACATGTAAATATGGAAATAGTAGAATAAAATAAATATTGGTATTTACAATTTAAGGTAGAGTTACTTTCGGAATTCCCAGATATCCATTGTGTCATTCACAGAAATCGAGAAGTCAATATTGTAAAAATACAAGTGTAAGAAGTCAGAGCAAAATTCGTCGGTGGCTGCAGGGTTCAGGGGCGTTAGTTGTGAGATTGGAGGAATTCGGGCATTTCGTGATGTGCCTAGATATGCGTGCCATGGTTCCACATGGGTCCCACGTGGAATTCTGGGTAATGCACCGATGGAGCAAATTTATTAAAAAGAACTTCAGTAAAGTATGTATTGACAACTCATTATGACTCATTATGACACATCTTTCGTGTTGGCCAAATATGGAAATGACAAGTGTCTCGAAATTATTACAAAGTAAAAACATGTTTTTGTGTTAGCCAAATGAGGGGGTGACATGTGTCCCTCATCATTACACATCATTACACCCATTTTAAGCCTTTCGTGTTGTCATCTCCGGAGTACGCCATCTAGCGTATGAGTCCGGGGAATTCACCGGTCTCCGCCCGGGTCGCTTACTTTACGAGTCGAGCACTGAACCCAGGAGTCTGGGGAAATTGTCAGTCCTTCCTTTCCCCTAACCATTTATGACCTACCGAAGAAAGAGAAAAGTGGAAGACCAATGGTTGCATGACACGTGGCACTCTTAAGCATTTAACTTGTGACACGTGGCAAGATGAGATAAGATCATTTTATGTGATTAAATCACAACTATCCATGCCTAATTAAATGGCAACATTTCATGCAAGCATGAAAAGAGAAAGAGAAATCAGATTTTTTAAGCTTGAGAACACAAGAAGAGAGAAGGAGGAGTGAATAGTGAGTTTTCTTGACTACCGGAGCCGATTTCAACCTTGAATCACCGTTATTGTCCGGTAAGTCCTTCAGGAAACTTCCTCTACTCACTATAAGCTTCAATTCTATGGTCTTAGATTTCTCATCTGAGGTGTTTTGTGCCAATTAGTCTACCAGAGTGCTACCGGAATACCGAACCACTTGTAGAAACGTGAAGAGGTAAGCGTAGGCTTTCTCTTGAACCGAATACTTTGTGATTTCATTGAGTTTTTCTTAGCTCTTCAACCACCCATGTATTTCATTCAAGGGGTATTTTTGAAGAAGGAAGATGTTTTAATCATATATATAAGGTGATATATGATGTTTGGAGAAGTATTAGACTTGTTGGTAGTTAAAATCACAAAGTGGAATTTTTGTTGTTTTGGGAGGCAGATTTTGGTTGGGGGCTAAATCTGGTAGAAATAATTTGGTTTTGGTATTTTTGAGCTTTCCATTGGATTCTACACGTAAAATTGTATGGGAAAAGGCTCTGGTTATAATTTTTGACAGACTGGTTTAAAGAATCAAAAAATTGGAAATTAAGTCTACTTGTGCAACAAAGTTGCCAGTGTGCGTTTTTGTCTGGCAGTTTTGTTGTGGTGAAACTTTCACTATCCAAAATTCATCTGTTGATTATGAGATTATCTAGAATTAAATTACACTTATAGTCCTTTAATTTGATAGGTATTATGAAGGATTTCGATAAGTATACTTGGAGTTATGAATTCTTGAAGTAGACCATTAAAACTGGTCAGATTTTCTGGCAGTAGGGAGGAAAAGAAAAACTGGGAAGTGTGCGCAGTCTTTCAGCTACTGAAAGTATTTTTCCCTTAAAATAGACTTAATAAGGGTTATATAGAATTTTTTATCACCTCAATTCAATTTTTCTAGAATTAGTTATGATTTTTCAAAGTTCAGTGAAAAATCTGCCAGCTTTTGGTAATTGTGCGAAAATTCAAAGCAAATAGTTTTTGTAATAAAATTGGACATTTAAGAGTTAAGTTAAGCATTTGGAGTAGCTTGAGCCCATTAGCTTCATTTTGGGCCTAATGTAGTGACCCTAATAGTAACCAACATAAGAGAATACTTTATAAAGAGTTGGACTAAGAAAAACTCATTGCCCGTAAATTATAATTTATAGGACTTGACACTTGCCCAGGACGTTCAAAGCCCGTCAATCAAGATCAAGATTTGGAAAAATTGTCAGGTAGTAACTTATCCCTCACATACTATGTGATATGTTATATGCATGTTTGTACCATTGTGAATTTAAAACATTTAGATGAGAAGGGCTAACGCCCAGTAGAATTTCCCAGCACTGTGGCAAGGGACAATTGTCCTTGAATTGGTAACTTTATGATTTCTGCATATTGTGAATTTATATCTGAATGTTGAATATGTTGATTATACTGTAACTTTGGTTGACATGGCATGATATATGTTCATTTTATATGAGTGATATCTGTTACTACTGAGATTCATTGAATCTCACCCTATTTTTCCAAAACAAATTTTCAGCTCGGGCAAGTAGTTCCTCAGGCAAGAAGGTAAACACGGGCGAATGAAGTAAAGGACTTAGAATTTAATTTTCTATTAGTTATCTATTTTGGAGATTGTATGTAATTTGTATTTAAGTGTGGTTAGTCGCATACTGACATGTATGTAAGCGCCTATATATAAGCGAATGCGCAACGACATTTGTACCAGTAGTGGACAGCTGTCTACCTAGGGCCATTAATTAAACATAGTAGCTTGGGTTTCAGCAGAGAACTTATTAGTAAACACTCTGATATGAAGAAATGAACCTGAAACGGATGGCTTAAAATAAATCATAAATAATATGAGACCCAATCTAAAAATGATTTTTGAAAAGATTTTTGAAAACCCATTCAAGTGCAGCTTCACACTCTACTTGAAGTTAGGACTTCCGCTATTTACAAAAGATTACTGGTCTCCTTTTTAAAGATATTACTATATTCATGCCATCTGTAATATCCTAAATTATAATTAAGGGCTAACAACTTCAAAGTAATGTAAAATGTGCTTGATGAGGGTATCATATATGTTATGACAATCAGGGGAAAAATGGTAATTCACCGACCAATTGGACAGTTACCAAAGAGGAAACTCATTGGTAATTGATATCAATGGCTAAGATTGAATAAGCAAGGGAGTGGGATTGTGTGTATGCTTGTTCAAGTAAGCCAAGGAAGATGCCTCAAGATGTTGACATTTGGCATCATCTCACACCCCTTTGACAAGTCAACAATAGCAACTCTTTGTTTTCTCTTCCCTCCCATTCTTTTAGGTCGGCAAATGGGCTAAAGTAGAGACCAAAAATCTGATTATTTTCCCTTCATCATCATCATCATCTCATCTCTCCTCTCATCTCCATTTTCATCCAAAGTTTGAAGGAAAGAGAAAGAAGAAGGCTCAAGTTAGGTGAGGATTTGTTCTTGTATGCTCAACTCACCTTCATTAATATTGTTCATGAGGTTGAGGGCTTTATTCCTATGGTTTCAGATTTTTGATTTGTGGTGTTTGAGAACTTGTGGAAATTTGGAAGTGAGGGAAACAAGGAACTAGCCTGGGAAGAAGTTAAGGTGAGTATTTGGAACCTTTTGGTATATTCATTGTGGTTATTGGTTCATTATTGAGATTTTGTGATTTTGCCCTGGTTTTTGGTGAATTTTGAAATGTGTGAATTTGTTAGTGTTTAGTGTGAAATTGGTGTCACAGTGTGTCCTTGAGCATTTGAAATTGATTTCGAATGTTGGTTTGGATTGGTTTGCAATATGGTGGTTTGATTGAGTTCTTGGTAAGACATGTGGTGGTCATTGTGTAACATGTCAATGGAGGTTGAATTGGGTTGTTTTGATGATTTCAATGGATTCCTTGTGCAAATTTATGTGGGAATGGTATTTGATATGAATTTGGGAACCATTGGAAGCATTGGTGCAAAATTGAAATGTTGTCCATTGAAAGTTTATTCTAGGCAGTCAGGTTGTCTGGATGTTTTGAATAGGAAAATGGTGTCTAAAAATTCTGAAACTTTTAAAATTTAAATTTCACATTCCAAGCTTCAAAATGAACATAAATTTTGTGTCATTTCCTTTTCTGAGCTAAGAGCAATAACTGTCCAAAGTTTGGGAGTAAAACTGGAATCTGTTTGGGAGTGGTGGTGAATTTCGTGTAATTCTGTACTTTTGCAGTGATTTCCAGTAATGGCCAATATTTTTTCTAAGAAGAGGACTTAAATAACTTTCATTTGGCTTTGGAATCACCTCATTTTGATTTTTCTAGAATTAGTTATGATTTTTCTAAGTTTCCTTGGCTGCAGCCAGAAATTCTTGACTGCAACGCAAAACTTTCTGTGCACGTTTTGGCCGCAGCCAGAGAATTCCTGGCTGCAGCCAAAATACTTCTGTGCTGTTTTTGGCCGCAGACAGAGAATTCTCGGCTGCAGCCAAAACCCTATTTTCAGCATTTTGTGACTTTGCAAAGTAATTTCCAACATAGTACTTTCCAATCCTTTTAGGTTCTCTTTGACCTTGTTATAACCATTTAGGAAACTCATATGGAACCTATTTTAAGTGTTTGAAAGTAAGAATTGGGGGTAGGAAATTAATCCATGATTCTTGATTTTGTTTATAGGCTTTGACATTTGTCGTACCCGCAAGCCTACTGTGCCAAAGGACGTCAGGAAAGTACAAGGTAGTGACTCTTTCTCTTATACTGTGTGTGAAACATTGTATGTATGTGTGTTATGCATTGAGAACACTTTGTGTTACATTGCGATGCTTTGAGATCGCAGCGAAAGCTGATGCCTAGTGATGCTTTATGAATACTTTGTGAATACATTGAGATCGCAGCGAAAGCTGACGCTTAGAGTTTACAGCCAGGAGTGTTGTCGTTTGTGGTGTGAACCATTATACATTGTGATGCTGCTAACATGACCTTATATGCTATGTGTTTATACACTGTGTGAGTGATTTGTTACTACTGGGATTCTCTTGAATCTCATTCTCTCCAATGACTAACATTTCAGACAGGGCGACTGGCTTTAAGGAGAAGCGGGCAACCCGAAGCGATTAGGCCCTTTGGGGTATATTTGGTTTTGGGATATTGATTATCCACTTTTGGAATTGGGATTACTGTATATGTTGAGATGTAAATATTATATTTGATTTTGGTAATGTAATCCCCTTGGGAAACCTATAAACCCTTAGTTTATATATGTACAACCCGGGAGTTGCCAGGGTTTTGGTTATACACTCTGATATGTATGAATGTAAATTAACTTCACAGGTACTTATATTAGAAAATTCAAAATTGAGACCAGGGGAGGGAAAACTTTTGAACGATTTTGTGAAAACCCTACGGTAAAGTAGGAAGTTGAAAAGAGTTTAAGTTATCCAATGGTCTCTAAACCACTTTAATTATACGTTATCGAATCATAATTATGCTAATTAAGGCAGGGGGTTACACCATCTATATGCTTTCAAAACATGGGTGTTATACAAATCACTTTCCTCTTGAGAAATAGTATGATTGGCACAGATGATCTGGTTTGTCAAATTCAAATTGCGAAAATCTTCAATCAGTTTCCCCTCTTGAATCATTATAGCAGCCACAAGCACAATCTTTCGACTAAGAACATCAGTGACTACATTTGCCTTACCCGGATGATATTTATTTTTCAGGTTGTAGTCCTTAAGCAACTCCATCCAGCGATGCTGTCTCATATTCAACTCTTTCTGATCATACAATTACTTGAGACTCTTGTGGTTGCAGTACAGTTCTACAGTTACCCCATGCAAATAATGTTGCCAAATTTTCAAAGCAAACACAATTGCCGCAAGCTCCAAATGATAGGTGGGATAGTTCATTTCATAAGGTTTGAGATGTCGAGAGGTATAGGCTACCATATGTCCCTGCTGCATAAGGACACACCCTAATCCCTGCTTACTCCCATCACTATACACAACATAAGTCAAGCTGGGATCAGGTATAATCAACACAGGTGCCGTAGTCAACCTCTCTTTCAACTCCACAAAGCAATTTTCACATTTTTTATCCCACACAAACAGCTGATCATTCCTTGTGAGCTTGGTTATTAGCAAAGCAATATGAGAGAAATTCTGGATGAATCTCCGGTAGAAACTAGCAAGACCCAGAAAAATGCATACCTCAACAATAGTTTCTGGCCTCTTCCAGTCCAGTACTGCTTCCACCTTACTGGGATCTACAGAGACCCCTTCTTGCGAGATAACATGGCCTATGAATTTCAATTTTGATAGCCAGAACGCGCACTTACTCAACTTGGCATAGAGCTGCTTTTCACGCAATGTTTTCAATACGATTCTCAGATGATGCTCATATTCTTCCTTACTTTTGGAATATATCATAATGTCATCAATAAACACAACAACAAACTGATCTAGATATTGTCGAAAGATACGGTTCATGTAATCCATGAATACTGCAAGTGCATTGGTTAGCCCAAATGGCATTACCAAGAACTCATAGTGACCATATCTGGTCTGGAAAGCAGTCTTTAGAACATCTTCTGCCTTTAATCGCAGCTGGTGATACCCCGATCTTAGATCAATCTTTGAAAACACACACGAACCAGATAGTTGATATAAAAGATCATCGATTCTTGGGAGAGGGTAATTGTTCTTGATAGTAACTTTATTCAGTTCTCTGTAATCAATACACAATCGAAGGCTCCCATCTTTCTTCTTAACAAACAACACTGGAGCTCCGTAAGGCGACACACTGGGTCTAATAAACCCTTTTTCAAGAAAATCTTATATTTATTTCTTTAACTCCACCATTTTGTTTGGGGCCATACGATATGGGGACTTAGATATAGAACCAGCTCCATACACAATGTCGATTGGGAACTGAACTTCCCTTTCTTAAGGCAATCCGCTCAAATCATCCGAAAATGACTCAGGGAATTCATTTACCACGGCTAAATTTTGTAGAGTTTCTCTAGTCTTTCCTTGTACTGAGAAGAATACCATATAACCCTGGCAACCTTTTTCTAGACATTTCTCAGCCTTAATTAGCTGTTGAAAGGAAATTCAAGCTACCTGTAACCCCCTCACGGTAATCACATCCGGTTTACGAAATTTAAGTGAAATAGAAACCAATAAGATAAAATAACAATTTATAGTCCCACATCTAAGAGATGGGGTATTTTGAAAATCAGTTCCAAAACATACTTATTGCTGGTCTCATATTCACGGGCAGATGTAATTACTTGAGAAATCAGAGTACATATTAAATATCAAAGTGCGGAAACCAAAATCCCGGCAAACCCTGGGTTCCTTACATATATAACTTGGGTTTACAAGTTCCCAATAATGGGGATTACATGACCAAAATATTCATTTACATCTTTTTCTGTCTACGCTTAGTAATCTCAAAACCAAAATAAGGATAACCAACTACCAATAAGATCTCAGAGTAACCTAACTACTCCTGGTTGTCCGCTTCCCCTTCGAGCCACTCGCCCTGTCTGAAAAGGTTAGTCATTTGGAAAGAGTGAGATTCTAAAGAATCCCAGTAGTAACAGCTTTTTCATACCACATGCAATCACATAATATGTAAACAAATCATCTCATATCAGCAACAACACAAATCACACTCCACCCTCATCCCCTTTTACCGCCGGGAAGGCATACAGCCCATACCCGAACCGTTGTTAGCGACTCAGGGACTATTGGCGTGGCAGTGCATACAAATAGCCACACGGCTCACATATAGCCTTTCGGCTTTCACAAATGACCCGTCGGCCTTCACAAATAGCCTTTCGGCTCACAATTAGCCTTTCGGCCCACATATACACATATATCATACCCTAACCTCATCCCCTTTTACCGCCGGGAAGGCATACGGCCCTTACCTGAACCGTTGTTAGCGACTCAGGGACTATTGGTATAGCGGTGCTTCCACAATTTTCATAAAACTTGCAGCATACAATATCCATTTCAAAACCATGACATTGCACACATACAATGTATCACATAAGGTATAAAGAAAGAGTCACTACCTGTATCTTTCCTGACTGGCTCCGGCACCGTGGCCTCACGAGGGCGACAAATGTCAAATCCTATTCAAATTAGCGACAACCAATCAATCTCTTTTACATATGTATATTTCAATAATACTCTAAGTTGGTTATCATTTAGGACTCTTTAGGTGGCTGAAATAGGCCTAAACATATACCTAAAGGGTTGGAAGAAGCTACCCCAAAGACCCCTTACTCGAAGGCAAAACATTGATTTTCAGCCGGATCACTCGAGCACAGGTACGGACATCACTCGAGCACAAGAGAGTGAGAGACAGCGAGTGAGCACCCGAGAGCACAAAGAAGTTTTCAGGAACCAAATCACTCGAGCACGCTGAACTTCACTCGAGTGAAGGCCAAATGCCTCACTTGAGCACCTGCGAGTGGAGTCCAGGAAGTGAGGACCCGAGAGTACACAAAGCTCTCTAAGATCAGGATCACTCGAGCACAGCCATATCCACTCGAGTGAACACCTCATACCCGTGAGTGAGAAGGCACACTCGTGCACCTTACCTGCGAGTGACAATCCGAGAGCACCACCCACACCAAAGGCACAAGCTCACTCGAATATGACCCCCAGTGCTCAAGTGAGACGGCTATGCTCGCGAGTGTCATAGCACACTCTTGCAATAAGCCAACGAGTGAAGACCCGAAAGAAACCCTTCACTCCGGACTCACACCAACACTCGAGCAAACCCAAGTTCACTCGAGCACAAAGCAATGCACTCGAGCATTATTCATAAAAGCCAGGTGAACTCGAAGCAGAACAAGGAAAAACTCACGTATCACTTGAGCATGATCATCCCGTGCTCGAGTAATGTGCATCATAGACCCAAAAATGCAGCAAAATCCAGAAAACACCAGATGGTCAAAATCATATCCAATGGTTCCCAAACTCCTCCCAAAGCTCCTACATTCTAAGCACTAACTAGGGAGAACAATGGCAACACCAAAAACACTCAAAAAACCATCTTGACCACAATCATTCTCTAAGGTCTCTTGAATACACAATATCCAAATTTCATTCCCCATAGTTCCCACCTTCCAGATTATATCTAACAATCATATAACTCAACATTAAACCATTTCCAACGTCAAATGCAACGAACTCATATATTCCTCATTTGGCATAACTAAGGCAAATTTTCCAGATTTTACCAAACTTAGCCAAAAATCACAACCAACATATCAAAATGCTCTAAACGGCTACCTCTTCACTTTGCTCAACCCGAAATCTTGATTCTCCACTTCCAATTTCGACCAACACACAAATCAACACTATTTCAAGATTCTGAAATTACCAAGTTAAAGCTCTCAATGAGACACACAACATTAAAGAAGATGATTAAGGCATTAGAGGATCATAACTCACCAAGGTTCAAGCTTTCCTCCTTCTTCTTTCTTGCCTCAAGGTCACCGAAAAATGGAGAAAATAGAGAGAAGAGATGAAGCAATGATGATGATGCAACTTCCTCTTTCTTCCACACACACTCCACCGACCAAGAGAGAGAAAAGAGAGGAAAAGTAGTATTTTCTCTTCTAGTGCTTCATCCAATGGCATCCACTATGCCACATGTCATCATCTCATCCATTCCACTTTAAGCTTACAAAATCGTTACACATAGGATTCCGACCCATCAAAAATGAATCTCAACCCTTGATCTTAAATACCACATGTATTTACACCAAATTCATATTACATAAATTTCCAAAAGTACTTAATTACACTAATTACAAAAATTCTCATAGTCATTAGCCCTAATCACAAATTAGGATATTACACTACCATTCACTTTATCCACATTTTGACCCCTTTGAGGCATAGGATATATGATCCTTTTGTTCCCACAATCAAGCAATACATTATTTGCCGTTAACCAATCAAAGCCCAAAATAACTTCTAATTGATTTAGCGGCAGACAAATCAGATCCACAATGGACTCAAGCCCTTCCACAGCTATGACACAATTTAGACAGGCTTCAGTAGTAACAGCCTTAATACCCATTGGTGTCGACACAACTAGATCGAATGGCAACTTATATACATGCATACCTAAACACCTCAGTAATCATAAGCAATGAAAGAGTGACTTGCACCCGAATCAAATAACACTTATAGCCAGTTACCATTTAAAAGGACTTTACCTTATATCAAGTCAAGAGATTTCTGAGCTTCCTCATGAGTCATGGCGAACACTCGGCCTTGAGTTCTCAGCCTCTGCTCTGCCTGTAGCCACCGACATTCCCTAGAAAGATGCCCCGGTTGCTTACAGTTGAAACATATCATCTTACCCCGATAATTTATACCATAGTGCGGTTTATTACAATGGGGACATACCTACTCTGTGTAAGATTTTTGAGACTCACGATCTCTAGGCTAATAGGGCTTCGTACCAGTACCCCGGGATGAAGAGGATCTGTAGTCTTTCCACTTCTGGGAGGTATTACCCTTATTGGGTTCATTGCGGTGGTTAATAGCTTTAACAGGATACAATTCTCTTAAATTATTTTCTGTGATTCTACACTCTTCTACCACCTTATTAAAGTTGGTGAACAAGTGTGTAGCTAACCTCTTCCTCAGCTCTCGTCATAGACCATGAATAAGCATGTCCGCACTTAACTCTTCATTATCAGTCTTCTGAAGATAAGAAGAATACTGAGACAGACAGATGAAATGGGATAATAGTCATTAAAGGTCTCTGTGTCCTATTGTTTAATATTCAGAAATTCTGTTTCCTTCTCAAGTCACACCGATTTGGGAAAGTATTTCTTATTGAATTCTTGTTGAAACAATTACCAAGTCAACGGTATATTTTTGCTTTTCAACGTTAAGGCAATGTTCTACCACCAACAATCTGCATCCCCCTCAAATATCCTTTTGAGCCTGTTCAACCAATCTTCGGCTGCTTGGGGATCAAACCTCCCTCTAAACGCCGGAGGCAGGTGCTTGCAGAATCTTGAGACCCAGAATTGCATATCTCTTTCCTCTTTAATTGGAACCTGATATGATTCCTGGTTTGGTCCAGCATGAGGAGGTGACTAGAGTGGCCGTGCTGACCCTTCTGCAATTTCTTCTCTATGCTCCTGGGTTTCCTCCTGTGTGGACTGACCCCGATGTTCTTTATTTTTCCCTCTCTCTATTCTGAGCTATTCTCTTAGCTCAGTGATCATGTCTCTCTGATCTTTTATTAGATCCATTAATTCTTGTATTGGATCCGGTGGATTATCATTGACTGCCTCCTCCTCAGGGTCTACATGCAAAATGTTGGGGCGTCCTTTAGTTTTCTTCATTCTACAAATAACTTACCCCATTAATATAACAAAGATAGTATGCACATATATTCACAACATAGAGCACATAAGTGTATACAAAACAAATCAGTAAAGTTCATATTCCACCACTATAGCCAATACTAAAGGAGCTATCCTAGCAGCTCTACCCTTGCCAGGAACTACTACTATGATACGAAAATGTAACCCCCAGCCTTAGTTAGCGTAATTAAAATTTGATAACATATAATAAAATGGATTAGAGACTGACGAATAGCTTGAAACTCATTTTAAACACCCTCCCTAAGGTAGGGTTTTCATAATGATTTGAAACCTTTTTTCCTTTCCCGGTCTCAAGTTTAAATATCGAATATAATCACCTGTGCAGTTCATTTACATTTATACATATTAGAGTATATAACAAAAATCCCGACAACCCCTGGGTTCCACTTATTCACTAAAAGGTTTATAATTCCCATATAGGGGATTACACAACTATATTCAACTAATAATTATAACCCAAAAATAATTTACAAAATCCCTGTTTAGTATGATTAACCAACATATCCAAAAACAAATGTCCCTACAAGGTTCTAACCACTCCGGGTTGATCACTTTTCCTTAGAGCCACTTGCCCTGTCTAAAATGTTAGTTAAAGGAACGAATGAGATTTAAAAGAATCCCAGTAGTAACAATTCACTCATACAACATGTAATCATATAATATGTAAGAAAATCATCAAGCAACATCACGGCATAATACACAACACGCAGGCTGCATATGCACATAATCACATAGTCTCATTCCCCGGATTCTACCACCCCGAAGGTATGATCCTCCCACAGTCACCACCGATGGGCCGCAGGTAATAGACTCACAAATAACCTTTCAGCTTTCACATAGTCTCATCCCCCGGATTCCACCGCCCTGAAGGTACAATCCTCCCACCACCACCACCGATAGGCTAGAGGTGATAGACCCACAAATAATGATAAATCAAACATACAACATATCAAGTACAGTATGAGGGAAAGAGTCACTACCTTGTTCCTTCTTGACATTCACTGGCACAATGGGCTCACGAGGACGGCAGATGTCAAATCCTACAAACCAGATCAAGGACAACCCATCAATCTTATTTCCAAGTTCTTAATTCCATAGTACTTTAAGTTGGTTATCATTTAGACTCTTTGGGTAGCTATTAGAGGCTTAGACATATATCCAAAAGGGTTGGGAGAAAGTACCCTCAAGGTACCTTTTTCATCTAAAGAACATTAATCTTTGGTCTGCAACACTCAAGTAAAGGAGGTCTCACTCGAGTGTTGCCCTCACCCGTGCTTCAATCCCAACGAGTGAGACAGAGGAAGTGCTTGCCCGAGAGCAAACCTCAAAAAATCTCTCACACTCACTCGAGCATAAGAAGCTGCACTTGAGTGATGACCTTAAGTGCACTTGATCACCAATAAGTGAGGCTCAATGACTGACTACCCGAGAATAACCATAAACTCCCAGGTCTTAAACTTACTCCCTTACACGAGCATACCTATGCTCACTCGAGTGGGATCATATCTCACTCGTAAGTCAGGAAGTGTACACTCGCCCTTCCACTCGAAAACACCACTGAGAAACCAAAGAAAACAGAAACCTACTGATACACTCAAGTGAGCTTATCCCTCACTCGAGTGATACGCATCAGAAGCCAGAAACACAACAATTGGTGTAGTTTTCCAAAGTGATCTAAACTGATCTCAATAGATTCCACACTTGCACCAAAGCTCATGCTCACCTAAAATTCCATAAAGAACCTATTGGTAACCTCAAAATATCCAAAATCACACCCAAAATACAATTTGTCCTTAAATCTCCACATTCCACTCAACAACTCAATCATTAACACTTTCATTTCTTACTTCTAAATCAATCCCAACCAACTCAAAATATCACAAGCTACCAATTGGACAATGACTTTCCCTCCAATCCCCACTTTCATTTAATACCAATATTCAAGGCAAAATTCCAGAATTTACAAAACTTAACCAACATTCAAAACACAACCATCAAAATACATCAAATCATTACCTCTTTCCCTTAGTAAGATCAAATCTTTGTTTCTCCAACTTTCAGATTTGAGCAAACACCCAATCACCACTTTTAAAAATTCTAAAAATATAGAAGTCAAGCTCTCAACTTCTTGAACAATGTCAATGAAGAGTGTTTGAGCATGTGAAGTCATTTACCTATCTAGATTTCAAACCCTTCCTTTCTCTTTCTTGTCTAAGCTCGCCGGAAATGGAGAATGAGGAGAGAGATGAGATAATGATATTGATGATCACATTCTTTTTTTTTCCTATACAACAACTGGCTAAGAGGAGAGACGAAAGAGAAAAAATGAGTTTGAAATATTAACTTTAATCGAAGGGTCCTCATGATGACACTTGGCACAATCTTGTTCCTCCCATTTTATTTCACATGTTTTTATTTACATAGGATTCCACCCCATAGTTAAATCCTAACCATTGATTCCTTTGACTTTTAATCCCAATCGTTGATCTTCAAGTTACCAATAAGTGTCCTCTTTGGTAACTGACCAATTGGTAGGTAAATTTACTGTTTTGCCCCTCATTATCACAATGCCTACAAAACCATCAACAAAATATTTTACATCACATACATAAAAAATGCTTAATTAACATCACTTGGAGGTTATTAGCCCTTAATTACAATTTAGGATATTACATCTCTTGGATTGCGGCCAGAAGCAGCTCAGAAAGTTGTATGTCGTGGGCAGCTTCTTGGACTGTGGCCAACCACAGACCTATCCCCTGGCTTATTTTACAATGACCATAACTTCATCCACAAAACTCAGAATAACCCAAACTTTATATCAATGGTGTTAGTATAAGCATTTCACCCAAGAGGGGGGTTAATTGGGTGATACCAAAACTTTTGTTGTGTATAAATAAATTACTTGAATATTTAAAGGAATTGAGAGCAAAGAGAAATATCACTGAAGTATACACCAGTAGCTATACTGGTTTGACCACAACTGCTTTGACCTACATCCAGTTCTCAGAGCATCTCTGAGAGTTTCACTATATTCTGCAAGATTCAGTGGGTTCTTGGCACCTCAGTACACAACAAGTTCCTTAACCTAGACACTCGCTCCCCCTTACACGTTGTAATCAAATCCCCAACTCAAGGTTCCACAACCTTAAGTTATCTCTATAAGAAAAACAAAGCACTAAGAGTGTGTTGATTAGTGTATTCCCAGTTGATTAGTGTTTTCTTTTCTTTGAATGCTCCATATATATAGATGATTTGTAATGTCCGTTAGAAGTTGTTAGAAGCTAACCCGGAATTACAGAATAGAGAATAAAAGAATAGAACTCTATCAGAAAAAGTCAAGCAAGTATCTTGCTCTTATTTTCTAATAGCCTGGAGAATCTCCTCACACAAGTGTTTCACTCTGTAAAATTTGTCATATCATTCCTCAGGGCCATAGGCCTATTTATACAAATATCACAGAGCTTTCTTTTTAGGTTTTTTCCTTATAGTAAATAATAAATAAATGACGCTAATGGGATGTGGGGATAGAGGATATCTAAATGCTACAATTAAAGACTCCTACTAGAACTTACGTGGGGAGAGTGGTACTTCCAATTATTTAGGATCTAATAGATTTCCTAAAATAAAGTAAATTTCAGAAAAATAAATAAATGATGTGATGCTTAATCAGCCCCTTGATGCGCCTGTTTTTTCTTCTTCCTTAAATAAGTCAGCCACGTTTTCAGGCCTCTATCATTACTCCCCCCTGAAAATTCACCTTGTCCTCAAAGTGAAAGTAAGGAAATTGAGTTGCTAGTAAATCATAGTCTTCCTACATGGCATCTTCAGCTGGACGGTGTTCCCATTGAATTAACAATTCCAATGTGTTCCCTGCTGTCCATTTATGGTCCAGTACTTTCAAGGGAGAAAGTAACAGCTCCAAATCATTGGTCAACGGGAGAGGTGCTGGTGGAGTGGCTGCATTATGACCATGAGTTGGTCGTAGGAGAGAGACATGGAAGATGGGGTGTACCTTGGCATCTGTGGGTAACTCCAACTCATATGCAACCAGACCAACCCGTCGAATGACCTTATAGGGACCAAAGAATCTAGGAGATAGTTTGTCAAACTTTTTTCTAGCCAAAGATCTTTGGCGATACGATTGAATACGAAGACATACTGATTCTCCTGCAGAAAATTGGATATTTCTCCGGTGGCAGTCTGATTGGGCCTTCATTCGGTTTTGAGCTTTCAACATATTTTAGCATAGGAATTTTAGCATATCATCCCTCGCCTGTAGCTGTTCCTCCAGATCAGTAAAAAATGTTTCACCCTTTACATATGGGATTAAGAGAGGTGGGTCCCGTCCATATACCAATTTGAATGGTGTATTGTTTGCTGAAACATGAAAGCCAGTGTTAAAGGAAAATTTGGCCCAACATAGGAACTTATTGTAATATCCCAAAAAGTGATTAAGGGCTAATGACTTCAAAAGTGGATGTAATTATTGTTGAATAAACACTTTTGAAGAATGTGTGATGGGAATTTGGATATTTTAATGATTCCAATGGATTCCTTGTGAAAATTTATGTGAGAATGATGTTTGGTATGAAAATGGAACCAATGGAAGCAAAGATGCAAAATCTAAAATTCTGTCCAGTGAAATTCTATTCTGGGCAGTCCGTTTGTGTGAACGTTTTTAATGACCAAATGGTATCTAAAAATTATGAAATTTTCCAGTCTTATAGTTCACATCTCAAGCTTCAAAATGGACATATAATTTATTCCATTTCGTTTTGTGAACTAGGAGATATAACTGTCCAAAGTTTGGGATGGAAACTAAACTCTGTTTTGGGGCAGTGATGATTTTTATGTAATTCTGGAATTGTGTGGTGATTTTTAGTAATGGCCAATATTTTTCCTATGAAGAGGACTTAAATATCTTTCATTTTGCTTTGGAATCACCTCATTTTGAATTTTCTAGAATTAGTTATGATTTTTCAAAGTTTGGGCAGAAAATCTGCCAGAAAATCCGAAAATGGGAATTATGACATCATCTCATTAAAAGATGATGTCAGCATGGATTATTAATCAAATTGCTCATCTTCTTCAGCCATTTCACGCCATTTCCAGCTGAAGATAGTGAGAGAAAGTTGAGAGCTCTTAGAGAGAGAAAGAGGAGAAATCTCGCAAGGTAAGCCGATTTCTCCGACGATCTAGCTCCTAACGCGTATAACCTTGTTCCTAAGCTTCTCTTCTATGTTATTTAAGGTGTTTGAGAAGACAATTTGGTGTTCAAGGGGCTAGGGTTTTCAGCCACTCTTGAGAAAAGCTAGAAGGAGCTTGAGGTAACTTCCAAACTTTCGTATATTGCTTATTCTGGCTGCTGTGGGCAATTTAATCGGTGAAATTTCGCCGGATTGCCATTGGTTTTAAAGTTTGGAAATGATGTGGCCTAGGGGTTATGCTGCCCAAATTGGGTCTTAATGTTAGTTGTAACCTAATGTAATGGTTAATAAAGTGGTTAGGAGTAGAAAGGAACGCGTTTAAGGAGCCGAAATCGTAAAACCCCGATTTTCCCTGGAGAACTCATAAATTTCGGCCAGCCCTAGAAATGGGTCTTAGAGTTGGATTTTCAATGATTTGATGGTTCCATTGAGTTCAGGGGCGAAAATTAGGTGGGGTTACAGTTGGGCACTTTTTCAAAAAAGGCCGAGAAAGCATAATTACGGAAACACCCCTAAAACCCTAAAAGTAGGGCTGCCAGGGGCAATTTCATAATTTGATATTGAATTTGATAATTCTGAGTACGGAAATGGATTCCTTGGGCGGAAATATGTTAGATAGCCCATATTAGAATTTCGAGAAAAGTGCAACCGGTCCGGGTATGGCGGGCCCAGGCCGGGTCCCCGGGGGTATTTTGTAAATTTTCATTATAGACTCATATAACCCTAAGTAACACTATGGAAGTGTCTAAATAGTGCATTTGGAATTGTAGGATTCGATATTTGCCGCCCTCGTGAGCCAACTACGCCAGCGAACGTCAGAAAGGAAAGAGGTAGTGACTTTTCTTTTGTACCATATATGATGCATTGTATGTGTGTTATATCGTTGATTTGTAATGAATTCGTATGCTGCGACATCTGTGGATTTGTGTTAGCACTGTCATTCCAATAGTCCCTGAGTAGCTAACAACGGTTCGGGTTAGGACGGTGTGCCTTCCCGGCGGAGAAAGGGGATGAGGATGAGGTGTGATATATGTGATTATGTGAGCCGAAAGGCTATTTGTGGAGGCCGACCGGCCATTTGTGAAAGCCGAATAGCTGTATGGGCTACAAGGCTATATGTATGCACTGCCACGCCAATAGTCCCTGAGTAGCTAACAACGGTTCGGGTTAGGCGGTGTGCCTTCCCGGCGGAGAAAGGGGATGAGGGTGGAGTGTGATTTGTGGTGCTGCTGCTGTATGATGATTGGCTTACATGCTATGTGCTTATGTGTGGTATAAATGTTTTGTTACTACTGGGATTCTCTTGAATCTCATTCTTTCCTTTAACTAACCTTTCAGACAAGGCGAGTGGCTCTAAGGAGAAGCGTACGACCCGGAGCGGTTAGAATCCTGTAGGGACATCTATTTTGGTTATGTTGGTTAAACCTGTTGGACAGGGTGTCTGTATATTATGTTGGTTGTAAAGAATAGTTGAACGTAGTTGTGTAGTCCCCTATATGGAGGTTGTAAACCCTTTTTGTGTATGAATGGAACCCGGGGGTTGCCGGGATTGCTATTAGATATTCTAATATGAATGAATGTGAATTAACTGCACAGGTGATTATATTCGATAATTGAACTTGAGACCGGAATAGGAAAGAAGTTTTGAAAATTTTATAAAGTCCCTACTTCACAGGGAGTTCTAAATGAGTTTTGAACTATTCGACGGTCTCTAAACCAATTTAATTACGTAATATCGAATTATAATTACGCTATTTAAGGCAGGGGGTTACACTTATTCCATAACCTATGTTGCTCATGGTCAAAACAGTGAAGGTATGTTTCCAGGCAACGATTCACCACTTCTATTTGCCCATCTGATTGAGGGTGATAGGCTGTGCTCATGTTCAATCTGGTCTGACTTAAGTGAAAAAGTTCTTGCCAAAAAGTGCTCATAAAAAGGGGATCATGATTTGATACGATCGAACGGGGCATGCCATGCAACCATACCACCTCCTGGCAAAATAAGGTAGCGACAGATTTTACTGAGTATGGGTGAGATAAAGCAAGAAAGTGGCAATATTTGCTGAGTCAATCCACAACTACCAATATAACCTCATAACCTCTAGACTTTAGAAGCCCTGTGATGAAGTCAAGAGATAGATCCTCCCAAATTCGTTGTGGAATAGAGAGTGGTTGAAGAAGGCCAGCTGGTACAAGTGTTTGGTATTTGCTTTGTTGACAGGTCAAACATTGTTGCATGAAGTGTTTGACGTCAGTTTTCATGACCTTCCAATACGATTCAGCAGTCAACCTTTTCAAAGTTTTAAGATACCCTCCGTGGCCTCCTGTGGGTGTAGCATGAGCCTCCTCCACTAGTTTTGCCTTTAAGTTAGTGTTTGGGATTACTAACCTTGTTTTGTAAAAGAATTTCCTATTAACCAACTGATAGTGGGAGTGGAGATCTGGGTGCTACTGCAACTCTTCTATTTTTTGCCTAGTGTCAGGGTCTTCTAATAGTCATTGTGGTATCTGTAACAAGTCTCAGCTAGAGCGACGACCATTCAAAAAAAATCAGCGTGCTGCGGCCTTCTTGAGAGTGTATCAGCTGCAGTGTTTTCCTTCCCAGCCTTGTATTGGATTGTCAAGTCAAATGGCAAGAGTTTTACCAAGAGGCTCTGCTATGAACTTGTCACTACTCGTTCTAACAAGTATTTCAGGCTGCAATGATCTATTTATATCGTGAAATGGCGTCCCAATAGGTAATGGCACCATTTTTGGATAGATAATACCAGAGCCAGAAGTTCTCGGTCATATACCGATTTGTACCTGTTGGAAAATGAGAAAACTTGGCTGAAATATGCAATTGGATGATTATTATGCATGAGGACAACTCCTATTCCTTCCATAGATGCATCACACTCTACTATGAAAGGGATTTGGAAATCAGGTAATTGCAAAACTGGTGTGGTAGTTAATGCTGCCTTGAGTCTGTCAAATACATCCTGAGCTTGCTGATTCCATTTAAAAGCATTTTTCTTAGTCAGATTAGTGAGTGGTCTTGCAATGATCCCATAATTCTTAACATAGCGTTGGTAGTACCCCATAAGCCCCCAGAAATCCTTGTAATTCTTTCACAGTCTGTGGAGTAGGCCATTTAGTTACCGCCATTATCTTTTTTGGTACTACTTCCACACCATTAGCAGACACAATATGGCCCAAGTATTCAATTCGAATTTATCCCAGTGAGCATTTTTTTGTATTGGCATAGAATGAATGCTACTGTAATACCTGAAAGACAAGTCAGAGATGCTCCAAATGTTGCTGGACATCAGTACTGTACACTAGAATGTCATCAAAAAACACCAGTACAAATTTCCTCAAATAAGGGTGAAATAAATTGTTCATAACAGATTGGAATGTTGCAGGAGCATTGGTGAGTACGAAAGGCATAACTATAAACTCATAAAGGCCAGAGTGGGTGCGAAAAGCAGTTTTGTGAATATCAGAAGGGTGTACCCTTATTTGATGATATCCTGAGCACAAATCAATTTTGGAAAAATAACTGTGCACTTCGTAATTCATCCAAGAGCTCATTAATATTAGGAATGGGGTACTTATCTGGAATTGTTATCTGGTTTAGGCATTGGTAGTCTACACACAATCTCCATGACCGATATTTTTTACCGACCAGCAAGATTGGGCTGGCAAATAGACTCAAGCTTTAGCGTATGAAGCCTTGTTTGAGTAGCACCTCGATTTATGACTCAATCTCGTCTTTGTGATGATGTGGGTACCTATAAGGCTGAAGGTTTGGAGGTGTGGAGCCAGGCAGTAACGGAATGGTGTGGTATTGGTCTCTGTATAGCGGAAGACACTTTGGTTCATCAAATATCCCTGAGAACTATTGACAAAGTGGGGTGACCTCTCTGGCTGTTGGCATCTATCCATCCTCTTCCAGAGTTAAGCATAAGCTCTGTAAATGGACTGGGGATTCTGTTTTAGCTTTAATGCCACAATCTGTACTTTTTTCCATTTACCCAAAAGATCATGAACATCTTACTCCAATTGGCTTGCACCGTGTTTAAGGAAGCCAGCCATTAGATTCCCAATACCGAGTCAGAACCGCCCAAAGAGAAGGGGAAGAAATCCTGAATAATATGCAAGTCGGACACTCTTACCTCCACCTTGGGGCAAACTCGATTACACCTTACCATTTGGCCATCTCCAATCTGTACTCTGAAAGTGGCAGTGTTTTGGCTAGGGAAGTCAAGCTCTGCTATCAACACCTTTGAGATGAAATTGTGGGTCAACCCACTATCTACAAGAATCAAGACCGATCTCCCTTTTATTTTTCCTTGTAGTTTCATCATGGAAGCTGATGATTTACCTATGATAGCGTTAAATGAGATTTCAGCAGTGACCCCCTGTCTCAGTTTCAGCTTCGTTGCTCACCGGTGGGAAAATCTCGTTATCCTCCTCCGTTATCTCCATTAGCGACAATGAGGTTGCAGAGTGGTGGCCTGGTCGGAATGTTTCGCCATACCAGAAACACAAGCCTTTGTTTCACCGATGTTGGTACTCGGTCAGAGGTAAACCAAGGACAGGCTTGGTACCCGAGCTTGATGGAATCGAGTCTCAGTTGGCATAGGAGCTGCTGCGTCTATAACGAGCTGGATAAGTGGTGTGGTGTTGGAGTTAATATAGTACATCTTGAACACTCTTCTTCTTGAAAAGTGATCTTTGAATTTCTAGGACTCCTAAATCTTCTTCACATTGAATCCAGTTGGAGGGAATGTAATTTCATCTTTATCTAGTTCCTTTGAGGATTGGCTATGCTTCTCTCCTCTAGACTTGTGAACGTCATCTAGTATATTTGCTATGGCCTGAGCAAGGTTTCTATCAAACTTGGCCTTTTTTGTTGTCTTCTCAGAAAAAGTTGGTGTATCAGAGGAATCAGAAGGAGGTGGAGATGGTGCCTTAGCCTCTTTTCCTCTACTAGGAAGAACATCCTTCTTAGATTGAGCTCTTGTGGTAGATGGTTCCTTGATCACGACTCACTTGACTTTGGATTTGGCTTGCGTATTGCTTTAGCTTTGAATCATGGAGTGAGCTTCTATCTTTTGGCTAGAGGAGATGGATTAGAATCAAGTGATTTCTAAGAATTAGAAGAGTCAGACAGACTATTAGGAGTGGTAGTTTTAGTTCTAACTATAATGATTGACAGCACAAGATTTTCAAGAGTTTGTCTCTTAGATGTCAAATTTTTAAAATGGGTGATTGTGATATTTGAAAGGTTTTTGAAAGTGAGAATCACTGGGTTTTGATGGAAATGAGCTAAAAAAGTATTTGTGAAAAGTTTTTTGGAGAGCACTTCGAGATTTACTTAAGGAGATTTTGTGAAAAAAGATCGAATAGTGACAGTTAAAGCCCTAGCGCCAGACATCACTTAAGGCCCTACTCGAGTGATCTTGAGTATAATTCGAGTAGCTACTCAAGTGATCATATCAAAAATTTAAAAATAAAGCAAATTTAAACGCGTACCTGTCATAAGTAATATTGTAATTACTTACATATATTTACTTGATCATTTGATGGCACTTTAAGGCAGAATTGAGTTGAAAATAAGTTGACTTGAGATCTGCCTTCATGATCACTCGATGGCTTACTCGAGTGACTCTAATGCATCACTTGAGAAGCTACTCAAGTGATCAATGTTTTGAGTTGTTGACCTATTTACTTTCAACTATTTTATCATTTCCCTTCGAATTAATGCTTATCTGCCTCATTTTCAAGGTCATCACTTGAATGGTTACTCGAGTGATGTTTACCATCACTTCAAGTTATCACTCATGTAATATAAATTACGTGAAGTTGTCCCTTGAGTGATATAGTACTCTATTAACATATGCTTTTCATACCCTAAAACCGAATATCAAGATCCTGCAAAACAAATTGCTAGAAACTCCAATGCTTAAGTTAGTAATCATCAAAACATTAATAAATAACATCATCTAACATTTTTTAAATACTAAATAACTTACAATTCATTAGGATTTACCATTTATAATTCTCTTTTAATAAATAGAAATTGATCTTTTGCTATCGGTTTTGTGAAGATATCAGCTAGTTGAAGATGAGTTGGAATGAATATCAGTTTGACAACTTTCTTTTAGACATGATCTTTGATAAAGTGTTGTCTAACATCAATATGCTTGGTTTTGGAATGTTGAACTAGATTCTTTGCCAAGCTTATCGTGCTAGTGTTGTCACAGTATATTGGTGTTTCCTTTAGATAAATACCAAGATCTTGTAGTTGTTGCTTGAGCCATAACACTTGTGCACAACAACTTGATGCTGCAACATACTCAGCTTCCGTTGACAAAAGAGACACTGTATTTTGTTTCTTGCTAAACCATGACACATGTGATCCTTCAAGAAATTGGCTTTATATACTAGTACTCTTTCTATCTATCTTGAAACCTCTATGATTAGAGTCTGAGTAAGTAACTAGATATTCACTTCTTCCTTTAGAATACTAGAGACCTAATTCTCTTTTAATAAATAGAAATTGATCTTTTGCTATCGGTTTTGTAAAGATATCAGCTAGTTGAAGATGAGTTGGAATGAATATCACTTTGACATCTTTCTTTTAGACATGATCTTTGATAAAGTGATGTCTAACATCAATATGCTTGGTTTTAGAATGTTGAACTAGATTCTTTGCCAAGCTTATCTTGCTAGTGTTGTCATGGTATATTGGTGTTTCCTTTAGATAAATACCAAGATCTTGTAGTTGTTGCTTGAGCCATAACACTTGTGCACAAAAACTTGAAGCTGCAACATACTCAGCTTCCGTTGACGAAAGAGACACTGTATTTTGTTTCTTTCTAAACCATGACACAAGTGATCCTTCAAGAAATTGGCTTTATCTACTAGTACTCTTTCTATCTATCTTGAAACCTCCATGATTAGAGTCTGAGTAAGCAACTAGATATTCACTTCTTCCTTTAGAATACTGGAGACCTAATTTAGCCATATCAGCATGATATCAAAAGATACGTTTGACAGTTTTAGCATATGACTCCTTTGGTGCTGACTAATATCTTGCACACATACTTGCATTGAATTAGATGTCAGATCTTCTTATAGTGAGATAGATTAATGATCCAATTATTCCTCTATATTTTGTGATGTTGTAATCTTCTCTCTTGGCATCAACATCAAGCAATGTAGTTGAGCTCATAGGCATGTCCATTCCATTTGTTTCGTCCATTCCATACTTCTTCAATAGTTTTTTCAAATACTTCATTTGAGATATGAAAATTCCATTCTTTTTTGTTTGATTTGCAAACCAAGAAAGAAATTTAATTCTTCCATTATTGACATATCAAACTCCCCCTACATTATCTTAGAAAATTCCTTGCATAAGGTTTCATTAGTAGTACCGAAAGTTATATCATCAACATATATTTGTATAATTAAGATATCATCTCGTTTTCGTTTTGTAAAAAGTATTGTATCAACTTTTCCTCGTACAAAACATTGATCAATGAGAAATTTATTCTGCCTTTCATATGATACTCTAGGAGTTTATTTTAAACCATATAAAGCTTTTCGCTCATTGAAAACTTGGTTAGGTTTGGTTACACCTTTAAAAGCTAGAGGTTGATCTACATACACTTCTTCCATGATATAGCCATTTAGAAATTTACTTTTTACATCCATTTGATGGTTTTTGAATACTTTTGTGCATGTAAAGGCTAAAAGTACTCGTATAGCTTCCAATCTGACCATTGGAACATACATTTCCTTTTAATCAATTCCTTCTTCTTGATTATAGCCTTTGGCCACCAATCTTGCCTTGTTTCTGAAAATGATTGATGGTTCATCAAGCTTGTTCTTGAATACCCATTTAGTGCCAATGATCTGATGATCCTTAGGATGGGGTACCAAATCTCAAACCTGATTTCTTTTAAATTGGTTTAATTCTTCTTGCATTGCTATTACCCAATCATTGTCTGATAGGGCTTCTTCAATATTAGAAGGTTCAATCTTAGAAATAAAATTAGAGAAACTAACTTCATTAAAAATTCTATTTCTGGTTTTGACTCCTTCATTCACATCTCTTATGACTTGCTCTAAAGGATGACTTTTGTTGTATTTCCAGTCTTTAGGTTGTCCTAGTGACTGATCTTTTTCCTTGGTTTGGTCAACTTCTAGGATAGAAGATTTAAAATTAGGTTGACCATTCTCTTGATTTAAAACAACTTCCTACTCATCATCAATAGTTTTGTCATAGGATTCAAATTAATCGAATACAACATGAATTAATTCTTTAATAACACATGTTTATTTATTGAAAACTCTATATGCTTTGCTCCGGTTAGAATAGCCTAGGAAAATTCCTTCATCTATTTTAGAATTAAATTTTCCTAAGTAATCTTTACCATTATTATGAATGAAACACTTACAACCAAATATATGTACATGAGCAAGATTTGGCTTCCTTCCTTTACATAGTTCGTACGGTGTCTTTCCAAGTTTTGTTCTGATATAGGCTCTGTTTGAAACGTAGCATGTTATGCTAATTGCATCGGCCTAAAAATCTTTTTACGTTCTTTTCATTCAGTATTGCTCTAGCCATTTCAGTGTCCTTGGAGGGGAGAAATTGTGATCAATGCCATTAGTATCATAATATTCTTCAAAGGCTTGATTTTCAAATTCTTCAGTATGATCTGTCCTGATACCTGTAATAGACATACCTTTCTTATTTTGAACTTTCTTGGCAAAAGCAATAAATTTTGTGAATGTTTCATCTTCTAATGATAGAAAAATAGTCCATGTAAATCTAGAGAAATCATCAACAATGACTAATGAATATAAGTTGCTACCAAGACTATTAACTCTTGCTGGTCCAACTAAATCCATGTGTAATAATTGAAGTGGTCCATTGGTTGAGATCTCATTTTTCAATTTGAAAGAAGATTTAGTTTGCTTACCCTTTTGACATGCGTTAAAATGAAATCATTTTTGAAATTTACTTTGGGTAATCCAAGTACTAAGTCCTTTTTGTGAAGTTTGCTTAGTTGGTGCAAGTTGACATGAGCTAGCCTCTTATGCCATAACTAACTTTCATCAATGTTACTTATAAAACAATTTTTAGAATCATGTTTACTGATATCAAGAGTATTGCAATTACCTTCCCTTTCTGCTCTGAGCTTTGCCTTGAGATTCTTCTAATCTAATTGTAAGTCTTTCTTGTTTACAATTAGACATTCCTCTGAATCAAATATTACCCACTTGTCTTTATCTGCACTTTGACTCACGCTCAGCAAATTATGGCATAATCCTTCAATGTAATATACATCTTTGACTTGTATGCCTTTATCGTTTTAATTTCACCAAGTCCTGCTATCTTTCTGGATTGATTTCCTCTAAGTTTTACCTTCCCACTTTCTTTAGGCTCTATCATGGTAAAACTTTCGAAGTCACCGGTCCTATGTCTGGAGTATCCACTGTCTATGTACCGTTTATTTTTTTGGATGCTTAAGACATATCTGCAATCAAATACAATTAAGTTCTATGTACCCATATCTTTTTGGGTTAGTACAAATAATATTTTGAACATATAAACCTTTAGGTACTCATTTGTAGGTTCCTATCTTTCCTTGCTTCTTATGAATCCATGATAAAGTATAATGACTTTTTCTATTACAATAATTACAGTATGCAAAAGGATTTGATGTATGTACAGAATGCTTAAAATAATTCAAGTATGTCTTACCTCCTGATTTCTTTGTTCCTTTCCTTCTATCTAATTTTGGATCATATCCAATACCAGATAGATCATTTACAAGTTGTTGAGCTTTTAAAATTACATTTACCATCTCACTCTCTTTAGTAAATTTTTCAAGAGTGTTCGTGAGATCAGTGTTTTTTTTTTCAAAGAAGAATAGTTTTCACAATCCTTTTCTAAATTCTCTTTAAGTTATACTTCAAGAGCTTTGTTTTTCTTTTTGAAAACAAATAGTTCTTTAACTATTTTGATGAATTCAAAATGTAAAGCATTATATTTAGAAAGTAATTCATCATATTTAGGATCAAAATCAGTTACCTCTTCTTCTGTTTCTTCTTGAGCAACGAAACAGATATTAGTTACTTCCTCATCATTGCTTTCTCTGTCAGATGAACTATCTCCCCATATGGCAGATACAAATGCTTTCTTCTTGTTGTAGAACTTCCCTTTTCTCTTTTCGTTATTCTTTTGAGCCAGTTCTTGACATTTTGATTTGATATGTCCTTATTTTCCACATTCATAGCAAATGATGTGTTATTTACTGCTTGTTCCTCCTTTCTGAAAGTTTTTGAATCCTTGGCCTTTCTTGTAAAACTTTTCAAATTGTTTTATTATTAGGCCTATTTCATCATCATCAAACTCTTCATCTTCATATTGATCTTCTTCTTTTGCTTTCAATGCTAGACCTCTCTTCTTTTTATCATCAATATCATCTAGTTCTTGTTTGAACTTCAATTTATTTTCATATTCAAAAAGACTTCTGAATAGAGAAGAAATCGATCACATTGATTCACCTTTTGCTTCCTCAATAGTAGTGACTTTAGCCTTCCAATCTTTAGAAAAAATATTCAAAATCTGTTATACTTAAGTATGTTGATCATAGACTTTCCCAAGTGCTGCAAGTCGATTAATAAGATGAGTATATCTAAGTTTGAATTTAGCTATCGACTCACCTGATTTCATTCAAAGTAAATACCACTCAGTAACTAGAGTATTGATCCAGTTTCCTTTTATTCCCGAATTTCCTTCATGTGCTATTTACAGAGCTTCCCATATTTCTTTAGCCATTGGAAGTGTGTAGATACTGAAGTAATCATTTTGACTCAAGGTACTTTGAATGATTAGAATTGCCTTGCTGTTGAGTGTGATGAGTTTCTTGTCATTCTCTTCATATTCTTCTGGTGTCTTAGGAACCTTCTGTGAACCTATGATTTTTATAGGTTGATAATACCCATTCTTAAACATATCCCATAGTCCGTATTCTGTAGCCATCACGAATACTCTAAACTTCGCTTTCTAAAAAGAGAAGTGTTCACCACTGAAGCCTGGTGGTCTGGTGATTGATGCTCTATCAAGAAGTATTCCTTCACCTATTCTTGCCATCAGATCCTTCTTAGGTTGTTATACCTGAACAAGAAAACTTGTGCTTTGATATCAAATGTTAGTGCAAGCATTTCACCCAAGAGAGGCATGAATTGGGTGATACCAGAAATTTTGTTGCGTATATAAAAATTGACTAGAAATTTAAAGCAGTTAAGAGCTAGGAGAAATATTACCGAAGTGTACACTAGGAGTTATAATGTTTCGGCCACAACTACTTTGACCTACGTCCAATCCTCAGAGCTTCTTTGAGAGTTTCACTGCATCTTCCAAGATTCAGTGGGTTCTTGGCACCTCAATACACACTAAGTTCCTTCACCAGGCACTCACTCCCCCTTACACGTTGTAATCAAATCCCCAACTCAAGGTTCCATAACCTTAAAGTTGTCTCAATAACAAATATTGAGTTTGTAATGAAAAACTCTCTCACAGAGCAAATATATAATCACTGAAGTACAAAGAGTGAGTATAAGAAAACAGAGCATAAAGAATATATTGATCGATATGAGTTTGCTTGTTCTCAGTTGTTGTATTATGTTCTTCGTTGAATGCTTCATATATATAGATGAATTGTGATGTCCGTTAGAAGCATTTCAAAACATGTCCATTAGAGTCGTGCAGCTTCGTTTGACCGTTCTTCGAAGTTCAAAATTAGCTGTTTGAGGCAGGTAGGCATTTTGAATGTTATGAACGATATGTTTGACTTCTCTCTCAATGCATGATCTCTTCATTGTTTTTCTACAAGTATACTCAAGAAACTAATACAATAAAAGGTTAATGATCTAGATAACAAATCAATGGATACTGGATGAAAATCATGCTTTCTGTACTTTATTAATTGAGTGGCTACTAAAGTGATCATCCTTATTACTCGAGTAGTCCCTTGAGTAACTTCATTAAAAATAAGCTAGAGAGTAAGTAAACGTTGTCTGACCAGATTACACCTTGCTTAGTTGAGTAATCCCTTGAGTAAGCGTTCCTTTTCTTCTGATTACTTGAGTGGTCCCTTGAGTAATAGTTCAAATAACTTTGGAAATTACTCGAGTGATCCTTTGAGTAATATCATTAAAATCTTGGCCGAGGGCAATTTTCTATTAGATTTACTTGATTACTCGAGTGATCCCTTCGAGTAATGTCCTTCAATTCTTGGTTGAGAGCTACTCATGGTTTTTGCTCTGATTACTCGAGTGGTCACTCGAGTAATGTCTTAAATAACTCTGCAGATTACTCAAGTGACCCCTTCAAGTAATCCCAAGTGATTCTTGATAGAGAGCCTACTAGAACATTTTCTCACACATTACTTGAGTGGTCCCTTAAGTAACGAGGTCATTACCTGAGTGCTCACTTGAGTAATATCTTCAAAAATCTCAAAGGGTTCCTTTTTCCTTTGCTTTGTCTTTCACTTCTTCTTCATTACTTGAGTGGCTCCTTCAAGTAATGCTTTTGCCTGTATTCAATAACTTAGTTAGTTTGTTCCAATCATTTTGTTTATTATCAAAACCTTTTGTATGATTAATCCAATCTTTGTTACCATTAAAACATATGGGATCTAACACAGAGTGTAATTGTTCTCAACTGAAGCTAAATATATAGTAGCTTCAAGCTATTGTGCTCAAGTATTAAGGATGAAGCAGCAATTACAACATCTTGGCATTTATCTCAAAGAATAAGAATACATTTTAACAAAGTATATGGAAATTCTATTCGAATACTCATGCTATTTCGAATACAAAGGAAAAATTTATGAAATGACTATTCAAATAATAAACAAAGTATTCGAATAGTATTGTTTTTACAGAGCTTGAAAAAGAACTATCCGAATAATAGAGTCACTATCCAAATACAAAGGCAAGTTTCACAATAGAAGTATTCGAATAGTGTATCTATTATTCAAATAGCAGAAGTCTATATTTAAAATTTCAATTCAAATACTATTCAAACTATTCAAATGGTAATAGCTATTATTTTTGACAAATTATTCGAATACCCTGAGGACTATTCAAATAGATTTTTTATAAAGAAATGTATTTGATTAACGATAGCTTTATTTGAATAATCTCAACTCATTTTTCAAACTAACTAATTGAATAGTACAAACTCTATTCAGATAGAATGAACTCTTGATATTCTACATGAAGCAAGTGTATCCAAATACTGAAGTAACTATTTGAATACAACAATGAGTAAGAGACAGAGTACTATTCAAATAAAGCAAATGGGTGAATTGACCAAAGGATACTATCTGAATACAACTCTCTTCATTCAGATAATGGGAGCTACTAATCAACAAAACTCTTCGAATACTTGGACAACTATTCGAATAGTTGGGGTAATTAGAGACAAGGTTATTTGAATACTACCAAGACTATCTGAATTCCCGCACACTTATTTTCTCTCTAATTATTCGAATAATCCCCTTACCATTGAATATGCATGAAACTATTCGAATACTCCAAAATCTAAATATAAAGAAATTAAACTTGCTCATTGTTTATTATTTGAATACCATTGTTTCTGCTCCATATACAATTATCCTTCATTATTTTTGCCTTCATCTTGCTATCTAAACCTACTCTCGAATACCCTATTGCACCATTTATAACTTTAGAATCCTCCAAATTATCAAGAATATCTACGCTATGACTTTTCCCTGAATGATTTAAATGAAGATCAAGCGAGCTAATGTCGAGAAAAGGGATTCTTCTCCACCATCCAAACCATCCTCAAAGAAGTCTCCAACACATAAAACATCCATGAAATTCAGACCAAAGGTAGCAGATGCTTCCTTTAAGGGATCTTCATATTCAAAGGGCATTATCATCTGAGAATAAATGGAAACAAGATTAGTTTCCAAGTCTACTACCCCTATCTCTAAGTCTAAAGATAAGGACACTACAACCACATCATTTCATGATCCCTCGACTAAGAGTGAAAGTCCAGATAAAACTATTAGAAATGTGACAAAAGGAATGGTTTAGAACATAGAACTGGGCTAAGCTGTTAGACCCTTATCTCATTTTCATATTTTTATGACTATTAGTGCGTAGTTCGATGGGTACACAGGAATAGCATAAAAATACTAATATTATTGATGCAATGTGCTTGATTATAGTGCATGATATTCCCCATAGGGTTTGAAAAATATATACAAAGTGTTTAAAAAGAACCAAAAGTACAGTATTAAATAACTAATAGTAGCTTCCCCTGCACTGGGACCCTATTCACAGGTAACTTCTGCCGTGGCCCTTGAGCCACTAGCTACAGCTATAATGTTTGTATTGTTGAAAAAAGCTGAGATTCAAGTGAATCTCAGTAGCAATATCCATTTCAGACATACACAATGTGAAAATAAATATTCCATGCACCATATTATGTAAAATGATAAAATATTATGTGCAAATTGTCTAAGGCCAAATGAATATTCAATATTGGCTTAATCCTACACATCTGCGGGGTCCTATAACTTAACCAGGTTGATATACATGTATGAGACATTATGATCATATTACAGATATTGGCATACACAAACATATAATAATCACAAAGTATATGTAAGAAAAAGTTACTCCCTGACTCCTTTTTTAGTTCTTATGTTCATCCTAAACTTTGGTTCCTACTCGGGCTATTAATATGTCTTAATATTCCAAATATATAGGAATTGAGTTATTACTCATCAAGTGTAGTTCTAAAAACATTTTGTTGGTTATCTTTTGAGCCATTTTAGTAGCCATTGGAAGCCCAAATAAATGCCTATGGGGTTAGGAAAGGCTAGAATAATCAACACCGTTAAGAAAAGTATAGAGTGCTGAAATAGGTGCTTAGCTGTGGCCAATAAATCCTTTGGTAGTGGCCAAAAAAGGTCAAAAAACGTTTGGGCCGTGGCCAAGAAATCCACTGTTTCTTAGCTCAACTTCTAAAAATCATAACTTAATCTACAAAAATCTAAATGAAGTAGTTCACAATTCTATGAAAGGTTCTTTAAGTCCTATATACAAGAAAAATATGAACCTCTACCATCTACAACCACAAAAATACAAAATTCCAAGAAATCACACACTGTTCCAGATTTTCTTCCAAAAACAGGGCACAAATTTGAAAATTGCTATCTTTTAATATACTAGTCCAAAAGTTATGTACCACCTATCAAATTAAAGCTCTACATCACTTCTTTAATCCTGTGAAGTATTGTAATATTTGGACATGGTTTGATGAAATTCATTCCACAACGCCACTGCCTCACTAGAGGCAAATTAAATAGCATGCACTTATAACATCAATAAATTCCATATTTGCATACAAATTTCCAAAAACCATGAACAGCTATATTCCCACACAGTTTTCCCTTTTAAGTCCAATAGAACCATCAAAATTACAAAATCCTAGCTCATCCTCACTATTTTGCACTTGGACAAAATTAGGGTTCTTAGGAGGGAAAATGTGTTTTTTCCATTTCTCTTGTTTCACTTCCTTTCCACTTCTAATCACATGATTAACTACTTGAACACTAAATGAGCTTGATTAGAGGAAATTTTAGAAATATTTCTCATGGGGTTTTCATTAGCCCAAATTTACAAAATAATCAAAACCAACAACAATAACCACAACAACAACTTTTAGCATAAGAAGATCAAAGTTTTGGAGATTACCTCTTTTTGCTCACTTTCTCTCTCTAGGATGTTACTGGTCACTCCCTTTTCCCTTGAGATTTTTCTTGCTGAAACATGATTTCCAAGGTGAAGAAGAGATTAGCAAAATTACTAAGATTACAAGCTCTTAACTTTGATCTTGCTTTGGGAACCTTAAGACACTTCTTGTACTTCTTCAAATATTCTTGAGCTATCTCTCTCTCTCTCTCTATTTACTGCAATTGGTAGAAAAATGAGAAGTGATAAGGGTTGAGAAGCTATTAAAATATCCAACCTTCTTTCCTCTTAAAATATTGCATTTTATTGTAACTATCACATGCGAATTAATTATCTTCATCCTTTCTCTCTCTCTATCGCTTTTTGACCGTAAAACATCTTAAATGGTAAGAGAAACATGGTCTTATAATATCTCTGTACATTCCATTATAATTACCATGTAGGACTTTGCCTTATTACATTTACCTTTTGACTTTTCAACTCTACTTTTTGGTTGGCCAACATTTTCTTTCCTTCCACTTAGATTGTTTATGACCACACAAATTATTTCCCTTGCTTGCCTCTTTGACCAAAATACCAAGAAGAAAAGGGAATAAATAATTTCTTCATTCATCCCTTGAAATTAATACTTTTTGTGTAATACTTCATGCTTTGTTGGCAAATTACCATTTTGCCATTGCATTGTTTTTTCAAACATCACAATTCACTGTTGTTAGAGCAAGCGTTTCCCCTAAGAGGGGGGTGAATTGGGTGATACTAAAATTTCATTGCAAATATAAAAACTTGACGGTGAATATAAAGCAATAAAGAGTAAGGAGAAATATCACCAAAGTGTACACCAAGAGTTATACTGGTTCGGTCACAACCACTTTGACCTATGTCCAGTCCTCAGAGCTTCTCTGAGAGTTTCACTATAACTTCCAAGATTCAATGGGTTCTTGGCACCTCAGTACACGCAAGTTCCTTCGCCTGGACACTCGCTCCCCCTTACAAGTTGTAATCCAATCCCAACTCAAGGTTCCATAACCTTAAGTTACCTCAATAACAAATATTGAGTTTGAATGAAATATCTCTCTCACAAAGTGAATAAGAATCACTAAAGCATAGAATTACAAGTATAATGTAAAACAGAGTAATGAGCTTGATAATGCGTTCGTGTGTGTTCTTGTTATCTCTTCTCTGTTTGGTTGTTCCCATATATATAGATGTGTTGGTAATGATTGTTGGAACATTTTTCTTCATGTTCATTAGAGAGTGCGCAGCCACTATTGACTTTTCCAGTATTTGAAAAATATCCGTTTGCGGTAGGTGGCGGTAGGTAGCGTTAGAACGTTTCATTTGACTTTCCTTATTTGGTAAGATCTCTTCATTGTTTATCTGTGGATATGCTAAGAATACTAATACAATGAAGGGTTAATCACATAGGAAACAAATCAATGAATGTTTGAATGAATTCTGAATTTCTGGACTTGCATACTTGAGTAGCTACTTGAGTATTCATTAAAGTTTACTCGAGTACTTACTCGATTATCATCGTGAGAATATTGATGATCTGCAAGTTAATAAATGAACATTGCTTTACTCGGGTAGTGAATGGAGTAAACAAAATTAAAAACCTTTGGAAATACTTGTTTACTCGGATACTTACTCGAGTATGGCACACTTTTCTTCATAGGTTACTCGAGTAACAACTCGAGTAAACTCTCAAATAAACTTTAAGTTACTCGATGCTTTACTCCAGTAATGTTGGCAGGATTTCAAGGCCGAGAGCACTTCAAGTTTGATTACCATGTTACTTGAGTACTTACTCGAGTAAACATAAATTTTCTGCATAGCTTACTCAGGTAGTGACTTGAAGTTCTCTTCTAACTAACTCTGCATACTCGAGTAGTGACTTGAAGTGAAGTGTGAGAAAAGCATTTCATGTTATTCGAGTATTACCTTTAAGTTTTGACTTACCACAGTGAGTTTCTCGAGTAGCTCCTCGAGTAACATTGGCAGGGTTGAAAATGCCGAGAGCAACACCTTTCTTGAAACAGAGTAACTCGAGTATAGACTCTAGTATCATTGGCAGGGTTGAAAATGCCGAGAGTAACTGGAAGTCTTTGACAACGTTACTCGAGTACTTACTCGAGTAACGTTGGCAGGCCGAGAGCAACTGCCAGTGATTTACCTGGTTACTCGAGTAGCTCCTCGAGTAATGTTGGCAGGCCGAGAGCAACTAGGAATCATTTACCTTATTACTCGTGGGCTTACTAGAGTAAAGTTGGCAGTTTATTTGAAGGTTGACCCGGTTACTTCAAGTTTCTGTTGCATTACTCGAGTACTTACTCGAGTAACCCTTTAGAAAACTTGCCAGAGATGAAGTTTCTCAGCTTTTTCTCTTGGCCTTTCTTCATTACTCCAATGCTTACTTCAAGTAATGATTTGCCCTGTTATTACTTTGTTTAAACTTATTTATTTATCAAATCTTTTTCATACCATCCTTTGTTATCATCAAAACATGAGAGATCTAACAATTGTTTCAATCCAATATATGTATCCATTACATACAAGGAATATTGATGAATAAAAATGGGATGTTACAACTCTCCCCCTCTTAAATAAATTTTGTCCCATAAATTTGCTATAGGTATTGGTTCATAAATTTTGGGTAATGCTTCTACATGTCTCCCATGGCTTCCCAAGTTGCTTCTCTAGAAGATAATCCCTTCTAGACAACTTTGATGAACGGGATGCTCCCATGCCTCAATTGTTTCTCCTACCGATCAATAATTCAGTCAGGTGTGATGTCATACGAAAGATCATCCTGCGCATCTAGCTCTTCATATTTGATCACATGTTCTTGATCAAGTTGATATTTCTTCAACTATAAGATATGGAAAACTTCAAGCAGTCTACTTGAGCTTGGGGTTAAAGCTTACTGAAACGATTTTGAAGGGACCGATATTCCTAGAGCTTAGCTTTTTCACTTTTAATACTCTGCTAATACCGGTAATAGGCAAAACCTTCATGAATACATGATCTCCAACTTGAAACTCGAGATATTTTTGCCTTTTTCCAGTATAGCTATTCTACTTGCTCTAAGTAGCCAACAATCTCTGCTTGATCTGCTTTATTGTTTGGTCAACAATATTCGGCCCATACATCTACCTCTCAGATAGGTCTATCCAACACAAGGGCGATTGGCACTTCTTTCAATGCAACGCTTCATATGGAGCCATTTGAATGATCGAGTGATAATTGTTGTTGTATGTAAATTTCGCCAAGGAAAGGAAGTGATCCCAACTTCCTTTGAAATCTATCATGAATGCCTTGAGCATATCCTCTAGTATTTGGATTGTTCTTTCAGCTTGCTTGCTATTACACTACTAACCACATAATTTATGTTACTACAAACCTCACAGGTTGCATCATTATAAACCATACAGCTATACAGATTACTACATTACAAACTACACAGTTTCACCTCATCGTAAATCACATAGCAAACCATAGCAGACCACACAATTCACAATACAGCAGACCATACAGTTCACTATACAGCAGGCTATATCAGTCATACCGTGATAAAGGATGATCAATACTAGTACGAATAACAACTTCTCCTATAACCTTTGAAAGTTACACTTAGATTCACCATCCCACTTGGATGATTTATTCTATTGTAAGAAGTTTAACAATGTCAATATGATTTGAAAGGAGTTCCATAGAAACCTCTCATAACACCTGACTAGACTACAACATTGCATACCTTAGTGATAGTTCTTGTCCTCTTTCCTCTCAGTTCTGATTCTATCTTTATAGGATTTACTGGGTTCCATTTTGTAAGGAATCACCGCGTAGTAAGTTAATTTCTGAAAGCCAATGCTTCTATATGACTCCTAGCGCCACTCATAAGTGCTTATCACATTTTTCTCTACTCCTTAAGTATATCAAAATATCGACTATAAGATAATAGGAAATTCACTAGCCATATGTATACTTTCAGTTGCCATTTTAGCTTTTACTGACACTGAAAAAAATAAAGTACCTTTATGTAACACTTCTTAGCTTAAACCACTAAGGGAAGACTCAAATCACATTGGGGAGTAAAATATATGATTCTCTTATTTCCACTATGTAACAACACATGCTTTGACACTAACCAATCATCTACTATTACAGCTTCATGTTTGTGAAACCATTAACAAAGTAAATCTATCATAGGGTTTTATCTTTTACACATATCATATAATTCAATAAATTTTCGCAAGGCAGTTGTCTCACCAATAGGTGTGATAACAATCAAATTATAAGCCAATTCATAGATGTTTAGCCCTAAGTGTTTTGCACTGTCAAATACAATATAGGTATGGCTAGCACCAGAATCTATTAATGCCTACACAACATAATCGCTAAGTCAGATTGTACCTTGGGTCATCTTAGGTTACTCCAGCACCTTCTCATGACTCATGACTCATGACAAATACTCTGCCCTGACTCCAGGGTCAAGGCCTTGTCAAATGTGTTAAGCAATCTTTAGCAAAATGACCTGGCTTCTGATAGTTATAACAAATTTGCAACTTGATTGTCTAAGGAATCTTTGCTTGTTGCGGTTATCATCTTGATATGGTTTTTTATTATTCCACTCAAAGGGAATTTCCTAATTATTAAGCTTCTGCGGAGAATTCTTGCTGCCAAATGCACCTTTACTGTAAACACTTCTATCAGAGTACAGACTCAATAAGTTATTTTCTGTAATACGACATTCCTCTACCGCCTTGTTGAACTCTATGAAGTGTTTGGAAACCAACTTCTCTTTTAGCTCTTGTTTTAGCACTTGTATCATCATATCTAAGCTCCACTCCTCATCATCCCAACATTCAAGGTATGTAGAATATCAATACAAACGAATATAACAAGCCAGGTAATTGTCAAAACTTTCTGTTTCATGTTGCTGTATGTTCAAAAACTCTTTCTCCTTTTCTAGTTTGACCGATTAGGGAAAGTATTTCTCATTGAATTTCTCCTAAAATAATTCCCACATTATCGGAATATATTCATATGAGTTGTGTAGAGTTAATGAGTTACATAAATCTTAATGCATGATTAATTGCTTGAATTCGTATAGGAATATATTGGATTACCAATTAATTATATAATTGCTTGACCTTAAAAGAGTCTGGTAATTAAATTAGGGAAACTCGGTTATTAATTATGTGGAATAAATTGGACTACAATAGATAGGTAGTTTAATCCGAAATTTGTTAATTGAAATCTGACCCCGTAGGATTTTTCTCACAGTTGTTTCATATTATTTGCATTCATATTTTGTTATTTTTATTTTGTACTCTCAATCACCAACTAATCAATCGATTAAATAGAATTAAACTTACCCATTTTTGTACTTAGTGATCATTCATTGTGGGAACAATACTTTACTCACTTATGTATTACTTGTTTATGACAATGTAGATTTATCCTTTTTAATAAATCAATATACTCGTACCAAGGACCCCCACTATCTCGATCCAGCCCCCATTACGGCAGAATATATGTGAGAGGAATATATGATAGTCAGACAGTTTGTCATACGTGTCCGAAGATAGGCCATTTTATCAGGGATTGTCCATAAAGAGCAACTGAGCTCAGGACTATAATTCAAGGCAGAGTTTTCACCATGATCCATGAGGAGGCACAGAAGTCTCCAGAAATGATCCAAGGTGCTGTCCTTCTCCATAGTACTATACTACAAGTATTATTTGATTCGGGTGCTAGTCATTTTTTCATTGCGTATGATTATGCTAGACGCTTAGGACTGAATACCCATAAACTGTCTTATGACCTAGTTGTGTCGACGCCGATGGGAGTCAAGACTATTACCGCAGATATTTGCTTGAATTGTGTAACCCCTTACCCTAATAGCCATAATTATTGTTTGAAAATGCGTCATTAAGTTGAATTAGAGGCCAACGATAATTCAAAACTTATTGAAATTTGCAACTTCAAGACAAGGTTCAGTCCTATGATAAAGTGGGTTTTCAAAAACTTTTCCAAAACTTGTTAAATATGGTCTCATATTCATATTTCAAATATATTTGGCCTTTATAGTTCAATTCCATTCATACATATTTGAGTGTAAGCAAAATTCCTGACAATACTTGAGTTTTATCCATTCACTGGAGGGTTTCCAAGGGTTAATTGCCCATTACAATTTCTTATATTGGAGATTACATAATACTACCTAAATCTACAATGTTCACAATAGGTATAAAAATTCAAAAAGTGGATAACCAACATAAAAGCTCAAACTCATAGCTGGGACCACTAGCTGCCCTTCGTCACATGTTTTTCCTTAGAACCGCTTGCCTTGGCTGTAAGTTAGTAAATTGAAAGAGTGAGATTCAAAAGAATCCTAGTAGTAACGATTCATTTATATAACATATAATAATATACCATGCAAGAAAATCATAAAGTAGCAACAATCACAGTGATGCGTGACTTTCATCACAAATGACAGCAATCACAACTATAACCACATTATGAGTTACTTGCGTCACACACGACAAAACTCATGGCTGTATGCACAAAGCTTTTATAGCAACATACACTGCAGCATTTGCAATCAACATAATTCAATGATAAGACATACATACAAAGCATTACACATAATATAAGAGAAAGAGTCACTACCTTGTTCTTTCTGCTAGTGCTCTAGCACCGGTTTATCACGCACAGGACAAATATCAAATCCTATAAATCATATTCAAGGACAATGAGTTATTCCCTATTCCAATACTTAACTCCAAGACACTTATGGTTGGTTATCATTTGAAACCTTTAGATTGTTACTAGAAGCTCAAACAGATGCCTAGAGGGTTGGAAAGTACTGGATTAAAGACCATTTTTCAAAAGTTCAAAATGAAGATTTTGAAGGGTTAGTTGCGGCCAAGCCACTCTCTGGCTGCAGCCAAGAGATGGTTAGAAATATTTGGGCTATAGCTAAGAACCACTAGCAACGGCCAAAATCAGGTCAGAAACTTTGGGGCCATAGCCAAGACCCTTTTGGTTATAGCTAAGAACTGGTTAAAAGGTTTCGGGTTATGGCCAAAACTCTTGCTAGAGGCCAACAACTGGCTTGTTTCATGGCTATTTTCAAACAAAAATTTGGTCCCCTGCACAAAAAGTTTAACTTGATAGAATTCCAAAATTACCAATTTTTTACACAAGTGTTTCTAAAGGTTCAAAATTCATAACCAACACTATTCCTACACAATTTTGGACAAGGAATCCAATAGAAACATCAAAACAACCAAATTCACATTACTTTCTCATGTTCTATTTTGACCACAATTTAAACACAAAACTCAATGTCACCAAACCTCATATTCAAGACACCAAACCAATTTCATTGTCCAAAGGACACAACAAGACACCATTTCCATCACAAAACACCATGCAACTTATAAAATCCTAGTGTATAGAAAAATTAGGGCAAAAATCTAGAACATAAGGTCTTGACTAATGGCCACACTATACATATCAAAAGGTAGCTATTATTCACCACTATCACTTCCTCAAACTTGTTCTTAAATTCTTTAACCACTAGATTTCCTTTGAACACTCAAACACCTCCTCTTGAAAATATAAAACTATACACATGAAGCCCTTATCAAGATGATTAAGATTAAAGAAGGGGTTTTTATGCATTCAAGGTCATTCATAAGATCAAAATGCAAGAAGAATACCTTTATTTCACTTTCTCTTTCCTCCTCTTTCATGAAGCGGTCCACAATCACCTAGATCACATCATAGTTTCTAATTCTGGGTAAACCCATAACAAGGTTCATGGTCACACTTTCCTATTTCCATTATGGAATGTCGAGACTCTGCAGTAATCCTGGTGGCTTCTGGTGTTCAATCTTTACTTTATGACAAGTAAGACACCTCACCACATATTTAGTCACATCGTTCTTCAATCCTGGCCACCAATACATAAACTTCAGACTGTGATACATTTTGCTCATTCTAAGGTGAAGAGTATAGTGACTCTTGTATGCCTTATCTAGGATTCTCTACCTCAAGTTAGCCTTTAGTGGAGCACAAATTCTCTTTCTTTATTGAACTAATGTACTAGGCGACAAATCATAGTCTTAGGTTTTTCCTTGTTTGATCGTAGTCCAAACGGACTGCCCCTAATCATCTTGCCTCTGAGCCTCTTCAATTTTAACCCTTAGATCACTTTCCCCTTAGGAAACAATATAATTAGCATTCAAGATTTGATTTGACAAGTTCAAATCCCAAAAGTTTTCTATCAATTTTCCCTCCTGTATTATCATTACTGCCACTAGCACCGTCTTTCGACTAAGTGCATCCGTGATGACATTACGTTTACCTGGATGATATTTGATTTCTAGGTTGTAGTATTTCAGCAACTACACCTACTGGCGCTATTTCATGTTCAACTCTTTCTGATCATACAAATTCTTGAGACTCTTGTGGTCACAGTACAATTCTATTGTCATACTATACAGATAATGTCGCTATATTTCAATGCAAACACAATTGCCGCAAGCTTCAGATCATGAGTGGGATAGTTCATTTCATAAGGCTTCAGCTATCAAGAGGCGTAGGCCACCACTCATCCTTGCTGCATAATATCACACCCCAAACCCTGCTTACTTATATCACTATTCATAATATAAGTCAAGTTGGGATCGGGTATAATCAATACTGGTGCCATAGTAAACCTCTCCTTCAGCTCAACAAAACTATTTTCACAAAGTTTATCCCACTTAAATGGTTGATCTTTTTGTGTGAGCTTGGTCATCGGCAAGGTGATACAAGAGAAATTCTAAATGAATCTCTTCTAGTAACCAGTAAAACTCTAAAAGCTGCATATCTTAACGCCAGTTTCTGGCCTCTTCCAGTCTAGTACTACTTCCACTTTATTAGGATCTACTGAGAACCCTTTCTGTGAGATAATATGGCCTAAGAATTTGACTTCCGAAAGCTAAAACTCATACTTTCTCAATTTGGCATTAAGTTACTTTTCACACAATTTCTCCAGTACTATTCTCAAATGATGCTCGTGCTCCTCATTGTTCTTGGAGTATATCAGAATGTCGTCGATAAACACTACCACTAATTGATCTAGATACTATCGAAAGACATGATTCATATAATCCATGAATACAACAGGTGCATTGGTTAGGACAAAGGGCATTACCCGAAACTCATAGTGCCCATACTAGAGGCTACCATTTTCATGTCAACCATTCTCAAGAGAGGATATTTGTTCTTCACAGTTATTTTGTTCAATTCTCTATAATCCACACACAATCTCAAACTCCTATCTTTATTTTTGACAAAAAATACTGGAGCTCCTTACAGCGAAACACTGGGTCGAATGAACCCTTTTTCAAATTACACTTCAATTTGTTTCTTTAACTCTGCCATCTCATTTGGGGCTATTCAATATGGGGCCTTCGATATAGAACTAGCTCCAGGTACAATTTCAATTGGGAATTCTACTTCCCTTTTCGGAGGCATCCGTTAAGATCATCTAGAAATACCTTAGGGAACTTTTTTACCACAAGTATATTGTTCTAAGTTTCTTCTATCTCTCCCTGCGTGGAAAAGAATACCATATACCCCAGGCACCCTTCTACAGATACTTCTTAGCTTTTGCCATTGAGAAAAAGTTCAAACTAGAACCCACATTATTATCATTTTACGAAATAGCATACATTATTCTCTTGTTCACACAATCCAGCAGCATAATATTTATCGTCAACCAATCAAAACCCAATGTGACTTCTAATTGATAGAGTGGTAGACAAATCAAATCGACAGTAGACTCATGCCCCACAACGGCTATTATACAATTTAAATAAGCCTAAGTTGTTATAGACTTGACACCCATTAGTGTTGATATAACCAAATCAAATGGCAGTTTAAGAACATGCAATCCCAGGCGATTCACATAATCATAGGCAATGAAAGAATGACTTGCACTCGAATCAAATAAAGCTTGCAGTAAACTACCATTAAGAAAGATTTTACCTTGAATCAGGTTGGGGGACTTTCTAGCTTCTTCGTGAGTCATAGCAAACACCCTGCCCTGATTCCTAGGCCTTTGTTCTGCCAATGGTTGTCTGCACTTAATAGCAATGTGTCCTGGCTCTTTATAGTTGTAACAGATTACCTATCCCATTACTTCTATCAGGACGTGACTTACCACAATGAGTACATATCCACACTACTGGGGATTTATGGGGTTCTCGGTCTATGGGTTAATAAGTCTTCTTATTGCTGCCCTTAGAAGAGGATCCCTGACCCTTCCACTTCTGAGGAGTAGTTCTCTTACTAGGTTCACAGCGGCTACTACCACCCTTGGCTGGGTACTGGTCCCTTAAGTTATTTTCAGTAATTCTGCACTCTACTACCGCTTTGTTGAATTTAGTAAACTAGTGGGGCTAACCTTTTCCTCAGCTTATGCCTTAACCCTTGAATCAGCATGTTAGAGCTACATTCGTCATCATTCATAAGTCGCAGATAAGAGGAGTATCTTGCCAGTTGGATGAATTGGGACAAGTATTCGTCAAAAGTTTTTGTACCACCCTACCTAATGGACAGGAAGTCGGATTCCTTCTCAAGCTCACTGACTTGGAAAAAATGTATTATTAAATTTTTCTTGGAACACATCCAAAGTCAAGGGAACATCATGGTTCCACAACGTCATGGTGATATTCCGCTACCACTACTCCGTATCCTCCTCTAGTTTGTAAATAGCTAATCTGCCTTCACCTCTGTTTTGCAATCTAGTACTTCAAATATTTTCTCTAGACATTTTAACCAAACTTCAGCTGCTTGGGTATCAAACCTCCCCCTGAACAGTAGATGTAGATGTTTACAGAATTTGGAGACCCAATATTGTCGATCTCTCAAATCTTTGGCTGGTACCCCATGTGACTCTTGGTTGGTACAATATGATGCATAGACCCCTAAGTTCGAATCTACCCTTTTGCTGTCTCTTTATGATGTGTCTCCTCTTGAGTCTCCTCCTGAGTCAATTGAACTCTATCAGTACTGCATTTTTCTTTCTCCTTTCAGAGCTCTTCCCTTAGCTAGTTGATCATATCCAATTTCTCCATTATCACACCTATCATTAGTTGCATGGGATTATGTGGGTTGTCATGTATCTCTTTCGCCTCTGGTTCTACTCATCAAACTTTAGGTTAACCATTTTTTCTTTCACTCTACAAATGATTCACCACATCAATATCATAGTAAATGTACACACATTTTTCTTAAAACTTATATACCAGCAATAACAGGAACATTCATGTGTATACCACAAACATTCATGGGTTATCTATCATCACTAAGCCAATAAACTATGACAATTATCCTAGCAAAACCTACCCTTGCTAGGAACTATAGCTCTATTACCAAAAATGTAACGCCGTACCTCAATAGCCGTAATTATAGTTCGAATACGTCTCATTAAGTTGAATTAGAGATCAACGAATAATTCAAAACTTAATGAAAGTTCCAACTTCAAGACAAGGTTCAGTCCTATGATAAAGTGGGTTTTCAAAAACTTTTTCCAAAACCTGTTAAATATGGTCTCACATTCACATTTTGAATATATTTATCCTTTATAGTTTGGTTCTATTAAAACATATCAGAGTGTACGCAAAATTCCCGACAACACTCGGGTTTCATCTATTCACTAATGGGTTTACAGGGCTTACTTTCCTATTACAATTTCCCATACTAGGGAATACATAACACTATAAAATCTACAATATTTACAATAGGTATAGAAATTCCAAAAGTTGATAACTAACATAAAAGCTCAAACTCCTAGCTGGGAGCAATAACTACCCTTCGTTACATGCTTTTCCTTAGAATAACTTACCCTGGATGTAGATTAGTCAATGGAAAGAGAGAAATTCAAAAGAATTATAGCAGTAACGATTCACTCATATAACATATAATAACATAGCATGCAAGAAAATCACAAAGCAACAACAATCACAGTGATGTGTGACTGTTGTCACAAACAACAGCTCTCACGGCTGTATCTATATGATGCATGACTTATGCCACAAATGACAGCACTCAAGGTTGTATACATAAAGCTTTTACAACAACATGCACTGCAACATTTGCAATCGACACAACTCAATGATAAGACATGCATACAATGCATTATGAGTAATATAAGAGAAAGAGTCACTACCTTATTTTTTCTACTCATGCTCCGGCAATACTTTATCACGCGCAAGGCAAATATCAAATCCTATAAATTATAATCAAGGATGATGAGTTATTCCATTTTCCAATACTTAACTCCAAAACAGTTAAGGTTAGTTATGATTTGAGACCTTTAGGTAGTTACTAGTAGCTCAAACAGATGACTAAAGGGTTAGGAAATACTGGACTAAAGGCCATCTTTCAAAAGTTCAAAATGCATATTTTGAAGGGTTAGTCATGGCAAAGCTACTGTCTTGCCACAGCCAAGAGATGGTCATAAAGATTTGGATTGCAGCCAAGAACCACTGGCCATAGCCAACATCAGGTCAGAAACTTTTGGGCCGCGGCTAAGAACTGTCAGAAGGGTTTAGGGCGCAGCCAACAATTGGCCTTTTTTTTGGCTATTTTCAAAGGACCATAACTTTGTGCACACCTATCAAAATGATACAAACTTTATACCATTAGAAAGCATGCAATGTCTACTAAAAAACTATAAATTTTTATAACATTTTGACACCATTTACTATTTCAAAACACTATGCAAAGTTGTCCCCCTGCACATAAGTTTAACTTGACTGAATTCTAGAATTCCCAGTTTTTTACAAAAGTGTTTCCAAAGGTCCAAAATTCACAACCAACACTACTTACATAAATTTTCACAAGGAATCCAATGGAAAAATCAAAACAACCTAATTCACATTACTTTCTCATGTTATATTTTGCCACAATTTTAACACTAAACTCAATGTCACCAAACCTCACATTCAAGACACCAAACCAATTTCATTGTCCAAAGGACACAATAAGAGACCATTTCTATCACAAAACACAATGCAACTCATAAAAGCTTAATGTACACAAAAATTAGGGCAAAAATCCAGAATTTAAGTTCTTAACCAATGGCCACACTATACATAGCAAAAGGTAGCTATTCCTCACTTCTATCACTTCCTCAAACTTGTTCTTGAATTCTTCAACCACTTGACTTCCTTTAAACCCTCAAATACCTCCTTTTGAAAATCTAAAACCATACACATGAAGCTCTCATCAAGATGATCAAGATTAAAGAAGGGGTTTTATGCATTCAAGGTTATTCATAAGGTTAAAATGTAAGAAGATTACCTTGATTTCACTTTCTCTTTCCTCCTTTTGTTATGGCTGAAAATAAGAGTTGAAGAGAGAGTTTATAAGATGATCATCATCATCTTTTTCATGCTCTCATAATGCCTGATGTAATACCCCGAATTTTGAGACTCGAGGCTAGAGAATAAGCCTGAGATTCGTGGATTGCTAAGCCCCGGTTTAGCAAGATCCCAAATTGTGATTAGGGGTTAATGACTACAAAAGTGGATGTGGTTAGTGATTAATGAACCTTTTTAGAGAATATAAAGTGGATTGTAGTCGCTTGTGTTATGAGCAACGCCAAAACCCTATATTTGAGTTCAATTGAGGATTAACATCCAAATTGACTTAGAATAGAGGGAATAATTGAATGGGGTATTGTGATGGAAATGGTGTCATGTTGTGGTATTTAATCATTGGAATTGATTTAAATTGGATTGGACACATTGGTTGCAAAACTAGAAATGTTGTCCAGTGTGAATTCTGTCTGGGCAGTCTTCTCGTGTGGACATTTTTAATAGGAAAATGATGTCAGAAAATTATCAAACTTTCCAGTCTTAAAGTTCACATGTCAAGCTTCAAAATGAACATATAATTTGTATCATTTTGATTTGTGACCTAAGAGTTTTGGATTTTTGAAGTTTGCCCAGCGAAATTAATTATTTTCTGGAACAGTATGCAAAGATTGAAATTCTGGGAATTTTGTGGTCATTTTCAGTAATGGCCAATATTTTTCCTATGAAGAGGACTTAAATATCTTACATTTGGCCTTGGAATCACCTCATTTCGATTTTTCTAGAATTAGTTATGATTTTTCAAAATTTGGGCAGAAAATCTGCCAGAAAATCCGAAAATGGGAATTATGACATCATCTCATTAAAAGATGATGTCGGCATGGATTATTAATCAAATTGCTCATCTTCTTCAGCTCATTTCTGTCGCACACAGCAGCTGAATGAGGAGTGAGAAGTTGAGAGCTCTTAGAGAGAGAAAGAGGAGAAATCTCGCAAGGTAAGCCGATTTCTCCGACGATCTAGCTCCTAACGCGTATAACTCCGATCCTAAGCTACTCCTTTATGTTCTTTAAGGTTTGGAAGCTCCTCTTTTGGTGTTTTGAGGTTAGGGTTTTCAGCCACAAGAAGGAAAAGCTAGTGGGAGCTTGAGGTAACTTCCAAACTCTTGTGTATTGACTATTCTGGCTGCTGTGGACCATTTAATCGGTGAAATTTCGTCGGATTGTCTTTGGTTCTAAAAATGGAAAATGGGTTTATGGGGCTGTTATGCTGCCCAAATTGATACAAAATGGTAGTGCTAACCTAATGGAATAGTCAATAAAGTGGTTAGGAGTAGAAAGGAACGCGTTTACGGAGCCGAAACCGAAAAACCCCAATTTTCCCCGGAGTACTTGTACATTTCGGTTCTGGCTATAAATGGGTCTTAGAGTTGGATTTTCAATGATTTGATGGTTCCATTGAGTTCAGGAGCGAAAATTAGGTGGGGTTACAGTTGGTCACTTTTTCGGAACAGGCCGAAAAAGCATAATTACGAAAACGCCCTTGAAACCCTTAAAGTGGGGCTGTCAAGGGTAATTTTGTAATTGACATTGAATTTGATAATTCCAAGTCCGGAAATGGATTCCTTGGGCAAAAATATGTTAGAATAGCCCATGTCAAAATTTCAGGAAAAGTACAGTCGGACCGGGTACGGTGGGGCCGGACCGGGTCCCCGGGGGCATTTTAGCAAATTTTCAATATAGCTTCATATGACCCTCAGAAACACTATGGAAGTATCTAAATAGTACATTTGACATTGTAGGATCGAATGTGAAGCCCCGAGTTGTTGGCACGTAAATCGAGGAGAAAAGACTGGAGGTAGGGAACTTATCTCTCCTGCATGCTCTGATAACTGTATTAATGTGTTGATGCATGTTATTGCTTTGCTTGATTATGTGGAACATGTATGAATGATTTGAAGCTATGTTTCAATATATGCTATGGCCATATGTGTATCGTTCGAAGCATTGAGCTTATAGATTTGTCATTGTATGTGTGCATGAGTTATGTGATGCAAGCATGTCATGCATTAAACACTTATCTTGCCTGCATATTGATAATGTTTCCCTACTGAGATTCTCTCGAATCTCACCCTCCCTTACCAACAATTTAGACAGGGCAAGTGGCTCGTGGAGGGAGCGGCAGGACTCATTCGAGATGAGATTGTGTAATCCCCATTTGGAGAATTGTAATGGGCAATTATGCCCTGTATATCTTTAGCGAAGGTATGTACCCGAGATTGCCGGGATGATTATGTTGTGCACTCTGATATTTATATGAATGTGATTTATCTTCGCGTAGTAATTGTATTCGAAATGTGAATATGAGACCAAGTTTATAAATGATTTCGAAAGGTATTTTTGAAAACCCCATCATGTGATGGGTTAGTAAATGTTATTTGATTATTATTGGTCTCTATTTCATTTTAATCATGTATTTCGGATATAATTACTGAGGAGGTTACATTTTGGTATCAGAGCTGCCGTTCCTGGCAAGTAAAGGATTTGCTAGGATAATGGCAGTAGTTGCTGCCTTAAGTCATAGAGGATGACTTTGTTTGTTGTAGTATACACATTAAGGTCCCTGTTGTTTGTGGATATATGAGTTTAAGGGCCATATGTATACATTAATTATGTTGTGGATATGGTGAGTCAGTATGATTCGCCCGAGGATTTGAGGTGTAGACCTAGAGGTGGAGGTAATCAGACCCATCGTCTGATTAGAGAACTAAGGAAAATGATTTCCTAGATGTGTGATATTGAAGTTCTAGGTATCATAACTAGCCTAGATATTGGGTGAGAAACCCTAGGTGGTATGATGTTACATGTAGTGACATCATACAGAGCTTGTGGGTGTAAAGGCCTTAAGACCTAGGGGACAGGTGTGCCTTAGGCTGGCAGAGATATCTGAATTTGTGTAGGAGTTAAAGATGCTCCGTAGAAATGATGAATTTGAGTTAGAGGTGATGATGCTCCGTGAAACGAGGGAAGTGGTTTCCCGATTCAATTGAGGTTAAGACTTTGAGAACTAAATTGAATTGTGATCCAAGGGTCAGACTCAATAGCTGGGCTGATTCTTAGGAGTTTGACTTGACCTGGATGGTCCGTGGTACCAGGATGTGGTACTAGATTTGCATTGAAATGTGTATTAGGTATCCTGAGGTTGCTAGTGTTCATCTAGCACAGGGAAAAGTGATTCTGCAGAGAATTTGAACTTTAAAGAGTTACCTACGAGGATTTGGAGTGGAGAAGGCAACCTACGGGGAGTTCTGATCGGAGAGGGCTACCTACGGTGACGTCTGATCGGAGAGGCTATTTGTGTGTTTATCACCTGCGGCCCACTAGGGGTGTGTATGGCACACAGTGGGAGGACCGTGCCTTCGGGGCGGTGGAATACGGGGGATATGTGAGTCCTGGGTGAAATGTGAGTAACCCAGCTGCCCGCTAGGCTCAGTGTAAGGGCCGGCCAGCGTAGCCCTGGTACGTAGTTGACCAGGGGGGTGGGCACTCTAAAGGGGTGTGACAATATTAAAAAAATATTTGTGACAGCCGCCGTGACGACAAACCCTAGTGTGCAGCTGCCGTGACGACGAACCTTAGTGTGCACTCGCCATGACGTTGAATCGTAGAATAGAGCTCTGGGAACGTTGGGAGTATGGGATCTCAACGAAGTGCTGGTTGTGGCTGTGAATGATTCAAGTTGAATCGGGCCAAGGTCTGACGCAGATGAATATATGTTGTGAATGTTATCAGTTGTGGTGGGAGATTCGTATGGGACTTCTGTTAAATCAACTTGACATTTTAAAGCACAGATGAGGAGATTGACCTCAGAGTGTGCAGCGGAAGTGTGAGAATGTGATGTGATTTGAGAATTGTGTTGAGCAGAAGCTCGAGGTTACCGTGAGAATGAGGTGTCAATCATGGCTTCGGGAGGTAAAACTTCGAAGTCCAGATTATTTTGTGAAAAAGGGGTCTTGAAGGATCCTAGTTTGGTGAAAAGAATTTGTGGTGGGCGAAGTTGTTAAAATGCCTGGTTCCAGCTTGTTGCAATTGTGCATTGTGAGTCTCTCACCTACGGCAGCATGGGGTAATTCCTATGGCGGAGGACCGTTCTGCTAGGGCGGTAGTTACGGGGGATTGACTATTTGTGAGCCACGAGGCTATGTATATGCACTGCCACGCCAATAGTCCCTGAGTCGCTAGTAACGGTTCGGGTAAAGATTGTGTGTCTTCCCGGCGGTAAAAGGGGATGAGGGTGGAGTATAATTGTGAATCTGTGATAGTTGTGAACAAGCTGGGATTGAGGTATGTCGTAGCAGAGCAGAGCTAGTTCAGCTGATGGCTAATTCGACTACATGATCGGAGGTTCTCGTTTGTGAGGGCAATTACCCCGGCATGGCCAGCATGGCTAGCCACCACATTGGTTGCACTGGTATTGACCCAAGGCCGAAAGGCGGTGCGTAAAATTAGAATCTGCAATGTACATTTGATAAGGAAGTGGATTTTCTTGTGAGTCCTGGGTGAAATGTGAGTAACCCAGCCACTGTCGCGGGGCATCCCCAGCGGGGGGTAAAACTGGGGTGGGCACCACCGGCACGGGGCATCCCTAGAGGGGGTAAAACCAGGGTAGGTGTGACAATAATTGAGTAACCCAGCCACCGTCGCGAGGCATCCCCAGCGGGGGGTAAAACCGGGGTGGGCACCACCGGCACGGGGCATCCCTAGAGGGGGTAAAACCGGGGTGGGTGTGACAATAAAAGGCGCCTGGATAGAAGAGACTGAGACTCTAGGTAGGCCATTATGGTAGGGTGCTTCGGATAGAAGAAATTGAGATTCCGGAGTGACCAGATGATGTAATATTGTGTTGATACCTAAAAGTCCCGGTTACCACTAGCGGAGTTACTGGTGGGTGTACGGTTGAGGGTAAAGCTGTGAAAGTGGATATAGCGAATGCTGAAATGTTTATGTATACAGCTAAGGCTGTCGTTTGATATCTTGAGGTTGTGGTGTTTACTCCCGGAAGGGGTAACCAGATTGAGTTGAGCAGAGTGGTGGCCTATGCTGCCTAACTGCCAAAATCTTAAGATATGGCTCATGATTTAGAGCCTCTCGATATTGAGATGCACTAGCCACTCATGAATTGGGGGGCTTGCGACGATTGTGATTATGTGATGATGGTTTTGTGGCAATCGTGCGTGGAGGCGATTGTATTTGTTTGACACCATGTGGTGATTGTGTTTGTGCGGCAATCATGAAATGGGCCGATTGCAATTTGTGGCAACTGAGTTGCATTCATTGTTTGAGATTCTTGCGAGAATCGGATTTGTGGATTATTGGTTGTGTGTGGTTGGTCTAGAGGGGACCATCCAATGTGAAATGAATTGTGACACGGAAGCTGTCGTGAAGAAGCATCCGTAGTTTGTGGATTAAGTGGTTCGACAAATTTCGAGGACGAAATTTATTGAACGGGGGGAGAAATGTAATACCCCGAATTTTGAGACTCGAGGCTAGAGAATAAGCCTGAGATTCGTGGATTGCTAAGCCCCGGTTTAGCAAGATCCCAAATTGTGATTAGGGGTTAATGACTACAAAAGTGGACGTGGTTAGTGATTAATGAACCTTTTTAGAGAATATAAAGTGGATTGTAGTCGCTTGTGTTATGAGCAATGCCAAAACCCTATATTTGAGTTCAATTGAGGATTAACATCCAAATTGACTTAGAATAGAGGGAATAATTGAATGGGGTATTGTGATGGAAATGGTGTCATGTTGTGGTATTTAATCATTGGAATTGATTTAAATTGGATTGGACACATTGGTTGCAAAACTAGAAATGTTGTCCAGTGTGAATTCTGTCTGGGCAGTCTTCTCGTGTGGACGTTTTTAATAGGCAAATGATGTCAGACAATTATGAAACTTTCCAGTCTTAAAGTTCACATGTCAAGCTTCAAAATGAACATATAATTTGTATCATTTTGATTTGTGACCTAAGAGTTTTGGATTTTTGAAGTTTGCCCAGCTAAATTAATTATTTTCTGGAACAGTATGCAAAGATTGAAATTCTGGGAATTTTTTGGTGATTTTCAGTAATGGCCAATATTTTTCCTATGAAGAGGACTTAAATATCTTTCATTTGGCCTTGGAATCACCTCATTTCGATTTTTCTAGAATTAGTTATGATTTTTCAAAGTTTGGGCAGAAAATCTGCCAGAAAATCCGAAAATGGGAATTATGACATCATCTCATTAAAAGATGATGTCGGCATGGATTATTAATCAAATTGCTCATCTTCTTCAGCTCATTTCTGTCGCACACAGTAGCTGAATGAGGAGTGAGAAGTTGAGAGCTCTTAGAGAGAGAAAGAGGAGAAATCTCGCAAGGTAAGCCGATTTCTCCGACGATCTAGCTCCTAACGCGTATAACTCCGATCCTAAGCTACTCCTTTATGTTCTTTAAGGTTTGGAAGCTCCTCTTTTGGTGTTTTGAAGTTAGGGTTTTCAGCCACAAGAAGGAAAAGCTAGTGGGAGCTTGAGGTAACTTCCAAACTCTTGTGTATTGACTATTCTGGCTGCTGTGGACCATTTAATCGGTGAAATTTCGTCGGATTGTCTTTGGTTCTAAAAATGGAAAATGGGTTTATGGGGCTGTTATGCTGCCCAAATTGATACAAAATGGTAGTGCTAACCTAATGGAATAGTCAATAAAGTGGTTAGGAGTAGAAAGGAACGCGTTTACGGAGCCGAAACCGAAAAACCCCAATTTTCCCCGGAGTACTTGTACATTTCGGTTCTGGCTATAAATGGGTCTTAGAGTTGGATTTTCAATGATTTGATGGTTCCATTGAGTTCAGGAGCGAAAATTAGGTGGGGTTACAGTTGGTCACTTTTTCGGAACAGGCCGAAAAAGCATAATTACGAAAACGCCCTTGAAACCCTTAAAGTGGGGCTGTCAAGGGTAATTTTGTAATTGACATTGAATTTGATAATTCCAAGTCCGGAAATGGATTCCTTGGGCAAAAATATGTTAGAATAGCCCATGTCAAAATTTCAGGAAAAGTACAGTCGGACCGGGTACGGTGGGGCCGGACCGGGTCCCCGGGGGCATTTTAGCAAATTTTCAATATAGCTTCATATGACCCTCAGAAACACTATGGAAGTATCTAAATAGTACATTTGACATTGTAGGATCGAATGTGAAGCCCCGAGTTGTTGGCACGTAAATCGAGGAGAAAAGACTGGAGGTAGGGAACTTATCTCTCCTGCATGCTCTGATAACTGTATTAATGTGTTGATGCATGTTATTGCTTTGCTTGATTATGTGGAACATGTATGAATGATTTGAAGCTATGTTTCAATATATGCTATGGCCATATGTGTATCGTTCGAAGCATTGAGCTTATAGATTTGTCATTGTATGTGTGCATGAGTTATGTGATGCAAGCATGTCATGCATTAAACACTTATCTTGCCTGCATATTGATAATGTTTCCCTACTGAGATTCTCTCGAATCTCACCCTCCCTTACCAACAATTTAGACAGGGCAAGTGGCTCGTGGAGGGAGCGGCAGGACTCATTCGAGATGAGATTGTGTAATCCCCATTTGGAGAATTGTAATGGGCAATTATGCCCTGTATATCTTTAGCGAAGGTATGTACCCGAGATTGCCGGGATGATTATGTTGTGCACTCTGATATTTATATGAATGTGATTTATCAAGTAATGGTCCAAGTAATGCCATATGTCATGATCTTGTGACTTCTCCTATGTGCATGCAACTATGTGATTATTCTCTCCTGTTCACTTGGCAATTAGTCACACTACTTAATATTTAAGTTGTTAGTGGAATCCCTCTTCGATTGTTGACTAGTTGGCCAATAAATCTCTTTATTCCCATTCTTCCCCTGACTGTGTCAACTCCTTTTGGACTAGTACTTAACACATTATTTACTTCTATTTCTTCATGTCATAAACCCTCCCATCACCTTTAATTCAATTTATTTTTAATACCATAATTAAGCTTAAATACAGGGTTTGAGCACTGACTACCGCTCATATGGATCATAATTCATATCATGTTCTCCAAAAGTGTTTGTTTAACATTAATTACATTCACTTTTAGATTCATTAGCCCTTAATCATTTTTGGGGCATTACAAACTGTATTGTGAATGTTGAGGGGTTTGAGTCTATGGTAGACTTAATCTATTTGTCACTCCATTTTATTGAAGTCATGCTGGGTTTGAATTGGATGATGGCAAACAATATGCTGTTGGACAATGGTAACAAGAGGATGTATATCCTGATCCATGGAAAGGTGTCAACACAAGTGTGAATCTAAACTTTCTCTTAGTGGTTGAAGTAGAGGAATGTCTGAGAAAAGGGTACCAGGGGTACTTTGTGTTCTTCTCTGTATAGGTAGAAGTAGAAACATCATTTAATAACATACCAAGAGTGAAAGAGTTCCCTGAGATATTTACAGAAGATATAAGTAGAGTACCTCTAGAAAGGGAAGTGGAATTCACAATCGAGACCATGCTGGAGCCGGATCTATATCCAAAACCCCATACAGAATGTCACTAAATAAAATTGAAGAACTAAAGAAGTAAATCGAAGAACTTATGGAGAAAGGGTTTATATGACCCAGTGTTTTACCATATGGAGTACCAGTATTACTTGTTAAAAAGAAGGGCGAGACATAAGGCTATGTATAGACTACAGAGAACTAAACAAGGTGACCATCAAGAATAAATATCCACTCCCCTGAATTGATGATCTTCTTGATCAATTATATGGTTCTAGTATATTCTTAAAGATCGATATGAGATTAAGCCACTATCAACTATAAGTAAAAGCTGAGGATTTGCCAAAAATAGCTTTTAGAACTAGAGTTGGGCACTATGAGTTCTTAGTGATGCCCTTTCAGACTGACCAATGTGCCTGCAGTGTTTATAGACCACATAAACTGGATTTTTTGTCAGTATTTGGATCAGTGCATGGTAGTCTTTATCAACAACATCTTAAAATACTCTAAGAGTAAAGAAGAGTTTGAGAAACATATAAGAATTGTACTATGTACTTTGAGAGAAAATAACCTAAATGTCAAGATGAGAAAGCGTGAGTTTAGCTTACAGAAGACAAAATTCTAGGCCATGTATCTCACGGGAAGAGGTCTCCATAAATCCTAGCAAGGTAAAAGCAATACTGAACTAGAAAAGACTAGAAATTATAATGGAAATATGCAGTTTTTTGGGTCTTGCTTGTTATTATAGAAGATTTATTAATAATTTTTTCAGAATTGCGTTGCCCTTGACGAAGCTCGTGAGAAATAACCAGTCATTTTTGTAGGATGAGAAGTGTGAGAAGTGCTTCATAGAATTGAAGGAAAGGTTGACATCTACACTAGTACTGATAATCACATATCCTAGTTAGGCCTATGTGGCCTACAACAATGCAACCAAGCAGGGATTGAGATGTATCCTGATGCAGCAGGTTAGAGTGATGGCATATGCCTCTTGAAAGTTGAAGCGTCATGAACAGAATTACCCCACTCATGATCTGGAACTTATAGCAATTGTGTTTGCTTTAAGATATGGCAACATTTCTTGTATGGTGCTATTGTAGAATTGTACTGTGACCACTAGAGTCTCAAGTATTTGTACGATCATAAAGAATTGAATATGAGATATCGAAGGTGGATGGAGTTCCTTGAAGACAATAATTTAGAGATAAAATATCATCTAGGGAAAGTAAAAGCGCACAAGTGGTAGTCATCATTATGTTAAAATAGAAATTGTAAGAAGAATTCAGGGATCTAAATTTGTCAAACCACGTGTTCCTGAACATTAATGTTTTTAATGAAGTAGTTATTGCTAACCTTGGTATTAGTCAAGAAGAAAGTGGTCTGAGGGCAGAAATAAAAGAAGCTTATGAGTAGGATAAAAAACCAGTGTTTATTCAGGAACTAATCAGATAAGGTGAAACTTCAGACTATGATATTTCACCAAATGGATTAGTCAAATACCAGAAGTGAGTATATGTTCTACCAAAGGCTAATCTAAGGCAAAAACGTCTGGATGAGATGCACAAAAGCAAGTATGCTCTCCTTCCACTAGCTGAGTCCGCTTACAATAATAGCTATCATGCGAGTATTCAAATGGCTTTGTATGAAGCACGGTATGGAATAAAGTGCCAATCACCTCTCTACTAGATTAAATTATTCTAGAGAAAGTTATATGGGCTAGATCTAGTAGATTAAACTACAGACAAAATCAATATTATCAAAAAGAGGCTTCTAGGGGCACAGAATAGATAGAAAAGCTACATCAACATGGGAGAAGACCTCTAGAATTTGAAGTTGGGGATCATGCATTTCTGAAGGTGTCTTTAGTGACTGGAATTGGTAGAGCAATAAAGAGGAAGAACCTAAGATCTCGGTATATTAGACCGTTTGAAGTACTAGCGAGAATTGGACCCCCTAACTTAAGCACCCTTTATGATGTCTTCTATGTTTCTTAATTGAAGAAGTACCAACTAGATCCCAAACATGTGATCCAATATGAAGATCTAGATGTGCAAGAGAATTCTACTTACACGGTGAAGCCAGAACGAATCATTGATCATTAAGAAAGACAACTTAGACACCAAAGCATACTGCTCGTGAAGGTGGTCTGGAAGGGATTGTCCCCAAGGAAAGCAACTTGGGAAGTTAAGGAAGACATGAATAAATGTTATCCTGAATTTATGTCTTAAGTTTTGTAACAAATTTCAGGCACAAAATTTATTATTTGGGGGGGAGAATTGTAATATCCCAAAATGTGTATAAGGGCTAAATGGCTCAAAAGCAAGTGAAAATAATGAAAGAAATTGCTTTGTGAATTTAGAAATGAAATCGGTTCCAACATATAGAAAGAAAGTACCTGATTCATTTAAGTTGTATAGCATAATGTAAAACCTAACTTGGAATCAAAAGAAGAGGGAAATGGTGTCTAGAAATAAGAATTCAAGAGAAAGAAAAGAAATAATGGCCATACAATGAATATTGTCAAAAATAAGGGCAAAAGAGACAATTGCCACTTGATCTTGAGGTTAAAATTTGAAGAAAAAATAAAGGGCTAGTATTTGCTTATGAAAAGCAAGAGTAATCATGGGTTCAAAAAAAAATTAACCTTCCATTTGCAAGGGTTAAATTCAACCAAAGAAGGACAAGTAAAGATGCGGAAGAGTTTGGTCAAAATGTCAAGGCACTTTGAAGACCAAAGTCAAACTTGAACCAATACATATAAGATCAATTAGTCAACACATTTTCTCTTCCGTTTGACACTTAAATTTTGTCCAATACCAAGAAAAAGAGAAAAAGACTGTGCAATTAAAGCAATCCCAAATCCATTGATTAAGTAAAAAGAGAAGAAAAAGAAGAAGAGAAGAAAAGTCAAAGTGCCTTCCAATTATTCCAACTTGCAAAGTTTGACCAAAAGGCAAGATGTAGAGAGCAATTTGGTCAAAAATTTTATCTCCCTTTTTTTAAGAGCAATTTTTGTCAGATAAAACAAGAGGAAGGAAAGATAAAGGTTAACCCAACTAACCTAACCTACACTTGGTTAATTAACCAAGACACTTTTTCAAGAAGCCAGCATTAGATGACATATGGTCTCTCTTGCTCAATGGATTGAAAATTTTGGCAAAACCTTTTCAAGAAGCCAAGGAGTGAATATTAAATCATCTCTCAATCACTCACACTCATTAAAAGTCAGCCAACATAAAAAATAGAGACAAATTGAGAAGAAAACGAAAAGGGAAAGATAAAGGGCACGGTTGAAGGAACAAGAACAATGGTGAGTCTTCATACTTGGTTTTTACCTTGATAATCACCTCTTGCACCCAAATTCTCTTCTTTAACATTGTTCTCTTCTCTAAGAGCTTCAATCCTACTATTTTTGTATTTCAGGAGGAGGTGTTTTAAGCAACCAAGGAAAAGCCAAAGTTGGATAATCAAATAGCTAGCTTGGGAAAGTGATAGAGGTGAGACTAAGCTTCAATTTGAACTATATATTATGTTGATTCATTTTGTTTTATGGAATTCTCTTTGTTGCCCTAAATTTGGTCAATATGGATTCTTAGGGTTTCATGATACCATGTCTATATACATGATGTTTTATGATGTTTAAGAAGAATACAAGAGTAGTTTAGTGAGAAATTTGCAAACTTGGTTGATTGTTGTGTGGAAGGTCATTTTTGGTTAGGACAGGGCATGAAGAAAGAGTAGGGTTTTGGTAAATTTGATACAACCAATGGATTCTAAATGAAAAACTGTGTAGGAATAGCCTCTAGCTTTGAATTCTGGATCATTGGAATGAAATACTTAAAACTAGAATTAAACACTGTGTTGCAAGTTTTCTATTCCTATGAGAGAGTGAGAATGTGGCATGTTTTTTAATAACAAAATGTCATCCAATGAATGTCATATTTTTCATAACAAAATTAGACATGTCAGGCTTTAATTTGATATGTCATTTATGCCATTTCAATATTACACTTAATGTAAGGACTGAGGTCAAATTTTAGTACCTCTTGAAGAAGATTGAGGTTAATGTAGTGTAGTTTACACACTTTTCTACTTAAGAAGTGCTCTTTGAATTTCTGAGACTCCTCTAGCATTTTCACATTGAACCCCTTTGGTGGAAAAGTGATGTCTACTTCCCTTTCTTCTTCTGGAGTCTTCGAGGATTATCCTTATTTCCCTCCTCTACACTTGAAGCCTCATATACTATACTTGCCATTGCTTAGGCAAGTTTTTTGTCATACTTGGCTCCCTTATAAGGTTTCCCAGACTAAGAGGAAGTGCCAGATGAATATGAGGAAGGTGAGGATAGCACTCTAGTTACATTACCTCTACCTAGAAGGATGGCTTTCTTTGTTTGAGCCTTTGTGATAATAGGCTCCTTGATTACAACCCCTTTGGCTTTTGGTTTTGCTTGAGGCTTGGGTTTGGTTTTCAGCTTAGTGGAGATTTTCTATTTCTTGGTTGGAGGAGATATAGGAGATTAAAAGGGTTGCTGGGGATTAGAAGAGCTAGAAGGAGTGTTAGAATGAGGAGTTTTAGTTCTAACCATTATGATTGAGAATAGGAGTGGATTTCTAGAAATAGAGTATCGGCAGTTATGATTTTAAGGCACAAAGATTTGAGAAATTTGAGAGGTTTTTCATAGTGAAAATCAGTGGATTTTTATGGAAATGAAGTGAGAAAGTGTTTGTAAAATTTTTTTGGAAGAGTACTAGGAGAATTACTAGAAGACATTTTGTGAAAAATAATAGAGTTTCGATAGATATAACCCTAGTACCCAACATCACTTGAGTGGTTACTCGAGTAATCTTGAGGCATTACTAGTTTAACAAGTCACTTGTTTCAACTTAATCTGACATGTGGTTAGCGAGATATGGCCAAAATACTGAACCTCTGTTATGCTACATGAAAATAGAGCACACCAAAATGCTCATCACTTGAGTGATCACTCGTGTGATCATAGCATCACTCGAGTGATTCCTTCCAAACCTTGTCAGAGAGCCAACACTTAAGGGAACACCTTAGGGAAGTTATATAACTTCCATATAAGTCATTTTATCTTCGTATTGACCCATTCTAACCTCCAGTGTCACTTCTAAGAGCTTGTATCTCTATATTCTTATTTGATCTTGCAAGTTCTTCTTTCTTTAATCTTTTTCCTTATGATTTTCCTCTTGATGATAATTCTTCATAAACCAACTAGATATCTTCTTGAATTGATGATCATTCTTCATAGCCCAACTAGATATCTTCTTCAATATCTTCAATCTTCTTTATTTGCTTGACTAATCTACGAGATATACAACATTAAATATAGTAGTTAGCCAATATAGAAGATAAGTATATTATACAAACTTTTTGCTCTTAATATTTGATATCTATATTTGAGATCGTCAAAACTAATCGTATCTACCACTGTTTAGACCATAAATTAGGGTTCAACATAACAATCCCACCAATTCACATATTTTAACCACCAAACTTAGCTCATATGCTTTTAAAATATCATATAATTACATGGATATGATCAAAGCTTTATGAACCCTAGAAAACCGTAAATAGACAGAATTAGGGAAGCAAGAATAAGTCCTAAAAATTCCACCAAACATCAACATATATAGATTAAAAGGAAGCTCTTGCTCACCTCTTACACTTTGTTTGGCTCTTTTCTTGGTCCTCTAACTTTGGCTCTTCTTTGAAAAATCAAAACACCTTTTGAAAAAGACCATAGAATTAAAGTTCTTAAAGAGGAGAACAATGTTAAAGAAGATACTTTGAGCTAGAAAGGTGATTATAATGGTGAAAATGAGACAAGATCACTCACATTTGCTCTTTGTTCTTCAATTCGTTACTTTCTCTTTTCTTTTTTTCTCTCTCCATTTTATCTCTTTTTCTGACTTTAAAATGAGTGAGAGTAAGGATGTGTGTGTTAATTAAATATCTACTCCCTCTCTTGCTTTTAGGTGCTTGGCCGACTTTCCTATTGGAAAAGTATGGAAATATACTGATTTACCATTCTCTCTCTCTTTGGTCTTATTAATGAACAAAAAGGTGAGGAAATATTTTAGTCCATTTCTCTTCTTTAACTTGGTGTCTTGACTGACTTTTGCCAGAAAAAAAGAATGAGAGAATTCCATTAATCAAACTTCCTCTCTCTTCTTATAAGATAGATGATTTTGTTGACTTAAAGGGGGAAAAGTATATTGATCTAATCTCTATTTAAAAGGAGGAAAATATGTTGACTTTTCTTCCTATTTCCATTTTCTTTGTGCTTGGCCAAATTGCTTCAATGAAAGGGAAGGAAGATTGTAGACCAAAGTTTTCTTGGAAGAGTTGACATTTTGACCATACTCTTTCTTCCTTCCTTCTTTGCCCTCTTGACCAAATTAATTATCTAAGAGGAGAGATTTAATTGAATTTTCATCTTGATAATTACTTTTTATTTTAAAAGAAAATCTTGGCCTTTCATATTATCTTCTAATTTTAGTTTCAAGATTAAGTAACAATTGTCTCTTTTGCCCTTGATTATGTCAATGTTATTTCTTATGCCCATGCCCAATAGTTCATTTAGTTCTATATATTACTTCTTTCTAGACAACATTTACCTTTTCCTTTAGATCCAAGTTAAGTTTTTTGCCATTCCGACATATCTTAAAGAAATCAGGTTCTTTTTTTCAACTAATTTGCACTAAATTTCATATTCTATTCCAAGTGTGGTTTCTAAAAGTCATTTTGTTTCTTATGCATTCATGGGAATCTTACTAAACTAGACTTAGTAGCCTACTTTATTAGAGATTATTCCATAGCTCTAGTCCCAAAATTTCGGGTATTTTATCCACGATATGTATATTCGTTGTTCTTAACCCTCTCACAGTTGTTTAAGCTTAATGCAAGTGGAAAGAAACAAGAACGATGTTAGAGTTACACAATACAATAATACAAAAGTATCATTGACTTTTTATTTAGATAAATTTAGCAGTATAACGTTGTGATCTTGCAAAGTAGCCCATTCGGGCTGTTTAACAACCTCCTTTAGTAGCATCAGAAACACTGACACATCTTTAGAGTTGGGGTGTAACAAATATTTCTTCATCACAAACTAGAATAGTACCCACCAACCTTCCCGAGCACATAATCCTTCTTCTCCTTATCTATATAGAATCCATACTACAAAACTTACAGATCATTGTTAGTATTAGGTGTACTGGTTAACAAAATATTATTGATTATGGTGCATCATGTCTTATCGATACATCATCCCAAATGTCAAACCCCTTAAGATTTTGATATTTGACAAAGTAATAAAGGCATAGTTCCATAAGCATACAGAAATAACATATATATACTAATAATAACACTTGTTTACATTACAGGAAATCCTAATAGGTTTTGAAAAATATTTACAAATTGTCCAAAACTACAAAAATAAAACTAAGCATAACCAACGGTAGCCCTTGCTTGAATCAGTACCCTCACATGCCGATATTTACCATTTTGCCCTTAGAGCAGCTAACTTCTACTATAGTAATTTTAAATATTGAAAAGGAAAAGATTCAAACGAATATCAATAGTCACATTCAATCAATCATATAAAATGCGATAAATAAACATGTCAAGCACTATATAATGTAATTGAATAATAACACTATAATCATCACAATCGGTATGTGCACATGTGCAGGGCCAACCACTATTAGAACCCCTACTTGCCCATACCTCAGTTGGGCTCAAGACATTAGACTCGGCAATATGCCCCCTAGCATTGTGTATCATAACTGGGTCCCCTTTGGTTCATTAGGGGTACTTGAGCCTTTCCTGCACCAGTTAGATATCATGTGTACGTTGTATATATCATAGAAGATGGCATACATAATGCATATACAAGTTCACATAGTATATGAAAGATAGAGTTACTACTTTAAGTCCCTTTCTAGTTCACAAACTATTCTGAACCCTGTCCCAGCTTAGGCTAACTGTCTGATCTTAAAATTCCATTTTTGCAAGAGTTATTACTTATTCATGTATATTATAAACTCACTTTGTTGGTTATCATAGCTTAAAACTATAAAATGACTAAAATACCCCTAGGGACCCGGTCTAAGTCCTTTGTACTTGGTCCAACCATACTCTTCCAAAAATTATGACCTAGGCTAATCCTACCCAATTCCAAGTTTATAATCCATTTTGTCCTTAGAATTGTCAAATTCATTGCCAAAAGATAGATTTGCCCTTAGCAGCCCTTAACTTGGGATTTTAGGGATAATTTTGTCATTTCATATTCTAATGCTTTTCACACTTAACATACCTTACACAATTTTCCCTTCTAAACTAGATAGAACCATCAAATTGATGAAATTCCAACTCTAACCCTCAGTTTTGCTTCTGGCCAAAACTTTCACAAAATTTAGGGGAAAATGTGATTTTCTTGATTTAACCCTTTAAACACCTTCCTTTTCACTCCTAAACACATGTTTAACCATTCAAACACTTATTAATCATGATTTGAAGAAATTTGACTAGCATAACCCCTTAGGGTTTCATCATCCCAATTTTACAAAATCAACCAACCAAGCCAATCAACAACCACAACAACATCATGATAAACAAGAGACAACAAGTATTCATCCTCACCTTGTTTCCCTTGATCTTCTCTCTCTAAAACCGTGGCATACTATCATTTTCCTCTTGGATTTTAGCTTCCTACACATGTATTTTAAGATGGAATTGAGATTATAGAGGATTTTCCATGAATTAGTAAGCAAGATCACATGAAATTTCATCAACTCACCTTGATCTTGATTTTGATTTCTTGAGCTCTCTTGTTCTTGCTTTCGACGTCCAACTCTCTCTCTCTCTTTATTTTCTAATGCCAACCAAAAGTGAGCTCTTGAATAAAAGGGATAAGCTTCTCAAAATATCCCTTACACCTCCTTAAAATATGTTATTTTATTATATTTTGAGCAAGTGATTTTTGATGATCAAAGTCTTCATCTTTTGTCTCCACACATAGTCTCTCTCCTTTCTCTCTCTACTTAGACAAAAATGCATAGCTTTTAGGAGGTTTAATGAGTTCCAAAAATATCATCTCCACCTCCTTAGTTTACAATATTGTAATTGCAAGTTTTCCTACATGTTTATCCATTGACTTTTCCTCTTTGTCTTTTTCCATATGGCTTATTCCTTATTAACTTAACATAAATGCTCCTCTTTCCTCTTGCAAAAAGTGATGTAGATGAGGCTTCTAAATAACCAAATAAGCTTCTTGAAATTCCTTTATCCCTTCCCTTACAATTAATTGCAAGACGACCATTTATTACAACTCAACTTTTTGACTTTTCAAATTTTCACCTTTTTGCTTGGTTTAATTACTTCAACTTAGAAATTGTATTTCAATCATGGTTTCCCTTTGCTTCTTGCCCAAAAGTGACGAAATGAAGGCCCTTGAAATAACCAAAGTATGCTTCTTCAATTATCGCTTGGAAGTTACACTTAAATGCCATTTATGACAAGCTTTGTTTTTGACTTTTCAATCTAATTTTACTTGGCCATAATTTATTGCTTCTTGATTTAATTTGGGCCAAGCATTTTATTTTCCCTTCACCTCCTACTTTATGGATGTCCCAGACATAGGAAAAGGGAAAATTATGGGCTATGAATTTAATTTAGTCAAATGGCTATTTTGCCTATACATTTTTGCCATTGCCTTGCTAATTTCGCACCTTGCCTAAAAGCTTATAGAATTTGTATCACGCTTTTAAAATTTATATCTTTATTTATAGATGTCCAATTGCAGTGGTTCCAAAGGGTATATAACCCTTATTAAGTTTATTTTGAAGGAAAAATGTTGCCTTTAGCCAATGGGACACACAATATTCCAGAATTACCATTTATTGGGCACTACCATATTAAGTTGCCAGTTTTACTTGGCTAACTTAAAAAATACATAACTCTCAGTGTACAGGTCCAAATAACTTATATAACCTATCAAATTAAAGGTTTATGTGTCTACTTTTATTTAGGAATATTCACATTCATTGGACATCATTTGATTATCCAAAAACACATGAAAATCTCCTAACCAATTAGGAAAACACACTAGCAACAAATCCCAATTCTTACAATTTGTGTTCCAAACTTAGTCATATTGTGTGCAACCACTGATGGCAATGTTTTTGTCATTTTTTGTGCAACATAATTCGCCATTTTGTTCTATTAAATGTCTCAATGCATGCAAGGAATATTGGTGAAAAAAAATTGGGATGTTATAGCTCTCCCCCCTAAATAAATTTTATCCACAAAATTTGCTACATATACATAGCTTTGAACTCTGGGTAACGCTTCCGCATATTTTCTTCTGTTTCACATGTTGCTTCTCTAGGAGATAATCACTTCTAAACAACCTTTATAAATAGGATATTCCGTTGTCAAAGCTAGTTCTCCTGCTGTTCAATGACTTGGTTAGGTGTGCCCTCATATGTCAAATCATCCTGCATATCTACCTCTTTATATTCAATTACATGTTCTAGATTGGGTTGATATTTCTTCAATTGTGAAACATGGAAAACATCATGCAATCAGCTCAGATTTGGGGGTAAAGCTATCCAGTATGCTAATAGCCCAATCTTTAACAAGATCTCAAATAGACCAATGTACCCAGGGCTTAGCTTTGTTAGCATGACTTTTCTATCTTCTTTAAGTAACTAATAACAAAGGTCAATTGTGGATCTGGGAGTGTTAACACTAGTGCTGATGTTAATTTACGTTTCAACTCTATGAAGCTCCTCTCACAATTGTGGTCCCATAGATAAGGTTGAGTTTTTTGTGTTAACTTTATCTGAGGCAAAGCTATTCTGGAGAAATTATGTATAAATCTTTTGTAATATCAAAACTGCATATTTCAAAGATAGTCTCTGGCCTCTTCCAGTTTAGTACTGCTTTTACTTTGACAGGATCCACTGAGACCCCTTGCTGTGAGATTACATAGCCCTGAAATTTAACTTCTGAAAACCAAAATTCATACTTACTCAGCTTGACATAGAGCTACTTATCTCTCAATATATTTAACACAGTTCTCAGATACTGTTCATGTTCTGTACTACTCCATGAGTATACCAGAATATTATCACTAAAGACTTCTACGAATTGGTCTAGATAAGGATAGAAAATTCGATTCATGTACTATATGAACAAAGTAGGTGCATTAGTTAGCCCAAATGGCATTACTAGAAATTTGTAATAACCATATCTGGTCCAAAAAGCAGTTTTTGGTGCGTCTTCTACTTTTACCTTGGGCTGGTGACACCCTAATCTCAAGTAAATTTTTGAAAACACACAGGAACTAGGTAACCAATCGAGTAAATTATCAATTCTAGGAAGCCAGTATTTGTTCTTAATGGTCACCTTGTTCAGCTCCGTGTAATCAATACAGAGTCGTTGGCTTCCATCTTTATTTTTAACAAAGAGTACTGGAGCTCCCTATAGCGAAACCTTGGGTCGAATGAACCATGCCTCTAGCAGCTCTTCAATATACTTTTTTAATTCTATGATTTAATTTGGAGCCATTCTATATAGGCCCTTAAATATCAATCTCACTCCAGGCCTAAGGTCAATCGCAAGCTCAACTTCCCTGTTTGCAGGCAATCTGCTGATATATTCAGGACACACTTATGAAAACTCATTCACTATAGGGATACTTTCTAATGTTGTTCCAGCTTCGTTTGCATGGAAAAGATTACTATGTACTCTTAACAACCTTTATACATGTAATATCCTGATTTGTGATTAGGGCTAATGACTCTGATAATTATTGTAATTATCTTGATTAAACACTATTGGGATTAATGAAAATGTGAATTTTGGAATAAATATGTGTGGTATTTAAGATCAATGGTTGAGATTCATTGATAATGGGTCGGAATCCTGTGCTTTGCGGTTATGTGAGCTCTTTGATGGAGTGCTTGAGATGTGGCATTGTGGTAGTGGTTGAATGAGGCCACAAGAAGACAAAACTTCACTTTTTCTCTCTCCCTCCTCTCCATTTTCGGTTGAGTGTGTGTGTGAGAGAGTGAGTTGACTTATCATCATCATCATCATTCCATCTCTCATCTCTTCTCTCTCTCTCCATTTTCGCTGGATCAAACAAGGGAAGAGGAAAGAAAAGCTTTGATTTGGGTGAGTAAATGTCTTCATTTGCTCAAACACCATTCATAAATGTTGATCTTTGAGTGATAAGCTTCATTTTGGTGGGTGTAGCTTGTCCATTGGGTGAGGATTTGACCATCTGGTGTTTTCTGGTTTTTGCTGCGTTTCTGGGTCTCTGATGCACATCACTCGAGCACGGGATGATCATGCTCGAGTGATGGGAGAGTTTTTCCCTATTCTGCTTCTAGTGCGCCTGGGATATATGTATAATGCTCGAGCACATCGCTTTATGCTCGAGTGAGCGAAGAACATGCTCGAGTGAGCATGGTCTGCTTGAGTGTTAGTGTGAGTTCAGAGTGAAGGGTTTCTTTCGGGTCTTCACTCTCTGATGGATGCCACGAGTGTGCTCTGACACTCGCGAGCATAGCCTTCTCACCCGAGCACTGGGGGTCATGCTCGAGTGAGCTTGTGCCTCAGGTGAGAGTAGTGCTTGCGGGTGGTCAATCGCGGGTAAGGTGCTCGGGTGTGCCTTCTCACTCGCGAGCATTGGGTGTGTGCTAGAGTGGAAATAGCTGTGCTCGAGTGATCCTGGTCTTGGAGAGCGTTGTGTGCTCTCGGGTACTCACTTCCTGAACTTCACTCGTAGGTGCTCGAGTGAGGCATTTGGCCTTGTGCTCGAGTGAGGTTCAGCGTGCTCGAGTGAGCCAGTTCCTGAAAGTTTCTTTGTACTCTCGGGTGCTCACTCGCAGTCTCACTCTCTCTTGTGCTGGAGTGATGTCCGTACTGTGCTCGAGTGAGAGCATCTGTGCTCGAGTGAAACAGTTAAAAATCAGTGTTTTGCCTTCGAGTAAGGGGTCTTTTGGGTAGTGTCTTCCAACCCTTTAGGCATATGTTTAGGCCTCTAATAGTCACCTAAAGAGTCCTAAATGATAACCAACTTAGAGTATTATCGAAATATACATATGGATAAGAGATTGATTGGTTGTCCCTAATTGATATAGGATTTGACATCTGTCGTCCTCATGAGGCTAAGGTGCCAGAGCCAGTCAGGAAGGATACAGTTAGTGACTCTTTCTTTATACCTTGTGTGATACATTGTATGTATATTATGTCATTGTCTTGAAATGAGTATTATATGCTGCAAGTATTGTGAAAATTGTGGAATCATCGCTATACCAATAGTCCCTGAGTCGCTAATAACGGTTCGGGTGAAGGTCGTATGCCTTCCCGGCGGTAAAAGGGGATGAGGTTAGGATGTCATATATGTGCCTAAATGAAATTGTGGAAGCACCGCTATGCCAATAGTCCCTGAGTCGCTAACAACGGTTCGGGTGAAGGTCGTATGCCTTCCCGGCGGTAAAAGGGGATGAGGTTAGGGTGTGTTATATGTGATTGTGAAGGCCGACGGGCCATTTGTGAAAGCCGAAAGGCTATATTTGAGCCGTGTGGCTATTTGTATGCACTGCCACGCCAATAGTCCCTGAGTCGCTAACAACGGTTCGGGTAAAGGTCGTATGCCTTCCCGGCAGTAAAAGAAGATGAGGGTCGAGTGACTTGTGTTGCTGTATGAGATGATTGGTGTGCATATTCTTTGATTGCATGTGGTATGAAATTGTTGTTACTACTGGGATTCTTTAGAATCTCACCCTTTCCATATGACTAACCTTTTCAGACAGGGCAAGTGGCTCGAAAGGGAAGCGGACAACCAGGAGTAGTTAGGCTTACTCCGAGACCTAAGTGGTAGTTGGTTATCATAGTTTTGGAGTTGGGGTTATCAAGTGTACATAAGAATGTAAATGATTATTTTGGTTATGTAATCCCCATTTTGGGAACTTGTAAACCCAGTATATATATATGAAGTAACCCGGGGTTTAGCCGAGATTTAGTTTCCGCACTCTGATATTGTTTATGTGATTTGATCGCTCTGGTAATTATATCTGCCTGTGAATGTGAGACCAGTAATAAGCATGTTTTGGAACTGATTTCAAAATACCCCGTCTCTTGGATGTGGGACTATGAATTATTATTTCACCTTATTGGTCTCTATTTCACTTAAATTTTGTAATTCGGATGTAATTACGGTGAGGGGGTTACATTTTTGGTATCAAAGCTGCAGTTCCTGGCACGGGTAAAGTTTGCTAGGATAGCTCCCTTAGTGTGATCTTAAGTGATAGAAAACCATCCATGAATATTCGTTGTATGCATATATATGTTTGGCTATGTGGATATATGTACTTGTGGAAACGATGTGAATATCATGATTGTTGGAATAATGGGGTAAGTTCTTTATAGAATGAGAAGAACAACGAAAGGTCGCCCTAGAGGACAACAAGTAGATCCCGAGGTGGAGGTTATCAATGACAATCCACCGGATCCTATGCAAGAGTTGATGGGCTTGATAAATGATCAAAGGGATATGATTGCGGAGCTTAGAGAAGAGCTTCAAGCTGAGAAAGCAAAGAACAATGAAGGTAGAGGCCAGTCTACTCAAGAAGGAACTAGAGGGGAAACCTGAGAAGAGACTAGACCAGAAGAGACTGCTGAGGGATCAGCACGACCGCTTGAATCGCCTTCTCGTACTGAAGTAGATCCAAGGCCGCATGGGAAGTCGGTCAATGAGGAAAGAGATCTTCAGTTTTAGGTCTCTAGGTTTTGTAAACACCTACCTCCGGCATTCAGAGGGAAATTTGACCCTCAGGCGGCGGAAGATTGGGTAAATCGTCTTGAGAAGATATTCGAGGTTCTAGAATGTCCCTCAGAAGTAAAAGCCAAGCTAGCAGTATACAAGCTTGAGGGAGATGCAGACCGCTGGTGGTGGAACATCGCTTTGTCTTTGAAGAGCAAGAATATACCATTGACCTGGGAGGTGTTCCAACAACACTTCGATGAGAAATATTTTCCCAAGTCAGTGAGGCTTGAAAAGGAGATCGAGTTCCTACAAATCAAGCAAGGGGACACAGAGTCGTTTGATGAGTATTTGTCCCGATTCACCCGGTTGTCCCGATACTCCTCTTATCTCCAGAAGAGGGATGACGAGGAATTGAGCTCAGATTTGCTTATTCGGGGTTTGAGGCGTGATATGAGAAAGAGAATAGCCACCCATCAGTTTTCTAAGTCCAACAAGGCTGTTGAAGAATGTCGGATCACAGAAGGTAATCTGAGAGAGTTGTATTCGGTTAAGTCTGCTGGTGGTTATAGTGAGCCCAGTAAGGGCGGTGCTCCTCAGAAGCGGAAGAGTTTGGGGTCATCTTCATTTAGGGGCAGTGGTAAGAAGCCTTATCAGTCGAGAGACCGCGAGCCCCAGAGGTTTGGGACTGAGAGGAAATGTCCTCGCTGTAATCAGTCGCATTATGGCAAGAATTGTCGGGGTGAGATGATTTGCTTTAATTGTAAGCAACCCGAACATCTTTCTAGAGATTGCCAATGACCGCAAGCGGAGCAGAGACCGAGGGCTCAGGGCAGAGTATTTGCCATGACACATGAGGAAGCCTGGAAATCCCCAGAGCTGATACAAGGTACAGTTTTTCTCAATGGATTTGTATTACAAGCGTTATTTGATTCGGGTGCAAGTCACTCATTTATTGTGTATGATTTTGTAAAGCGTCTAGGTATGAATGTGTATAAGTTACCATTCGAACTGATTGTGTCAACACCGATAGGTGTGAAAGCTGTAACTACTGAAGCCTGTTTGAATTGTGTTATAACCGTAGAGGGTCGTGAGTCGGTGATAGATCTGATTTGTTTACCGCTTTACCAATTGGAAATCATTTTGGGATTTGATTGGTTGAGAGCTAACAATGTGTTATTAGATTGTGGGAACAAGAGGATTGTGTATCCTATTTCTCAAAACATTAAGAATGGAAATATTGATTTGAATTTTCTTTTGACGGCTAAGGCTGAGAGATATTTACATGAGGGTTGTCAGGGGTATATGGTTTTCTTCTCTGTACAAGGAGAAACCAGTGAAACTTTGAGTAGTATACCCATAGTGAATGAATTCCCTGAGGTTTTTCCGGATGATCTAAGTGGATTACCTCCGAAAAGGGAAGTTCAGTTTCCGATTGACATTATGCCTGGAGCGGGTTCCATATCCAAAGCCCCATATCGTATGGCTCCAAATGAAATGGCTGAGTTGAAAAAGCAGATTGAGGATTTGCTTGAAAAATGGTTTATTAGACCCAGTGTGTCGCCTTGGGGTGCTCCAGTTTTGTTTGTGAAAAAGAAAGACGGGAGTCTTCATTTGTGTATCGACTATAGAGAGTTGAATAAGGTTACCGTCAAGAATAGTACCCTCTCCCTTGAATTGATGACCTGCTAGATCAACTATCTGGTTCATGTGTATTTTTGAAGATTGATCTAAGGTCGGGGTATCATCAGCTGCGTGTGAAAGCGGAAGATGTTCCAAAAACTGCTTTCCGGACTAGGTATGGTCATTATGAATTTTTTGTTATGCCATTTGGGTTAACAAATGCGCCTGCCGTTTTCATGGATTACATGAATCGTATTTTTCGACAATACCTAGATCAGTTTGTTGTGGTATTTATCGACGATATTTTGATATACTCTAAGAGTAGAGAAGAGCATGAGCATCATTTCAGAATTGTGTTGAATATTTTGCGTGAAAAACAACTCTATGCTAAGTTGAGTAAGTGCGAGTTTTGGCTATCAGAAGTGAGATTCTTAGGCCATGTTATCTCGCAAGGAGGGGTTGCTATGGATCTCAGTAAAGTGGAAGCAGTACTGAACTGGAAGAGGCCAGAATCTGTGGCTGAGGTACGCAATTTTCTGGGTCTTGCTGGCTATTATCGGAGATTCATTCAGAATTTCTCCCGTATTGCGTTGCAGATGACCAAGCTCACGAGAAAAGATCAACCGTTTGTGTGGGATGAAAAATGTGAAAATTGCTTTGTGGAGCTGAAGGAAAGGTTGACTACGGCACCTGTGTTGATTTTGCCCGATCCCAGTTCGACATACGTTGTGTATTCTGATGCCAGTAGGCAGGGATTAGGGTGTGTCCTTATGCAGCAGGGACGTGTGGTGGCCTATGCCTCTCGACAGCTCAGACCTCATGAATTGATCTATCCCACTCATGATCTGGAGCTTGCGGCTATTGTGTTTGCCTTGAAGTTTTGGAGGCATTATTTGTATGGTGTGACTGTGGAACTGTACTGCGACCACAAGAGTCTCAAATATCTGTATGATCAGAAAGAGTTGAATATGAGACAACGTCATTGGATGGAATTGCTTAAGGACTACAACCTGGAAATAAAATATCATCCGGGTAAGGAGAATGTAGTCGCTGATGCTCTTAGATCGAAAGACTGTGTTTGTGGCAGCTATGATGATACATGAGGAGAAATTGATTGCTGACTTTCGTGATATGAATCTGTCAAACCAGATCATCTGTGCCAACTATAATGTTTCCCAAGGGGAAAGTGATCTACGAACTGAGATTGAAGAAGCTCAGAGGCAAGATCACTGGATACAGCATAATCTAGCTAGAATTGAGCGTGGAGAAGCTCAGGGCTATGATATGTCGCCTCGTGGATTGGTGCGCTATCAGAAGAGAGTGTGCGTTCCACTTAAGGCTGAACTGAGACAAAAGATTTTAGATGAGGCGTATAAGAGCCGGTATACTCTTCATCCTGGTATGACCAAAATGTACCATGGTTTGAAATCTGTGTATTGGTGGCCGGGAATGAAGAGTGATGTGACGAAATATGTGGCGAGCTGTCTCACATGTCAGAAAGTGAAGATTGAACACCAAAGACCGCCTGGTTTGTTGTAGAGTCCTGAGATTCCGGAATGGAAATGGGAAAGTGTAACCATGGATCTTGTTGTGGGATTGCCCAAGATCAGAAATTATGATGCGATATGGGTTATTGTGGACTGGTTAACGAAGTCAGCGCACTTCCTACCAATCAATGCTAGTTATTCTCCGGACAAGCTAGCAGAGATATATATTCGTGAGATTGTGAAGCTCCATGGTGTACCTAAGAATATCATCTCTGATCGAGATCCTCGTTTCACTTCGAGATTTTGGAGGGCATTGTATGAGGCACTGGGTACTCAGTTAAGATTCAGTACAGCCTATCATCCTTAGACAGATGGTCAGTCAGAAAGGACTATCCAGACCTTAGAGGATATGTTGTGGGCATGTGTTCTTGACTTCCAAGGGAGTTGGGACCGTTTTCTTTCACTTGCTGAGTTTGCCTACAACAATAGCTATCAAGCGAGCATGCAAATGGCGCTGTATGAAGCGTTGTATGGAAGGAAATGCCAATCGCCATTGTGTTGGAATGAGTTGTCCGAGAGGAAGCTCTATGGGCCGGATCTTGTGGATCAAACCGCAGCCCAGATTCGAATTATTCGTAAGAGGCTTCTTGCAGCTCAGAGTCGGCAAAAGAGTTATGCAGACAAGAGGAGAAGGCCTCTAGAATTCGAGGTCAGTGATTATGTGTTCCTGAGAGTATCTCCTGTCACCGGTATTGGGCGAGCTATAAAGCGAAAGAAGTTAAGCCCGAGGTATATAGGTCCTTTTGAGATCCTTGATAGGATTGGGCCTGTTGCATACCGAGTAACCCTACCTCCAAGCTTGAGCAGACTCCATGATGTATTTCATGTTTCCCAACTGAAGAAGTATCAATCGGATCCATCTCATGTCGTTGAGTATGAGAATGTGGAGTTGCGAGATAACTTCACGTATGCGGTGGAGCCAGAGCAAATTATTGAACGAGAAGAACGTCGGCTCAGACACCGGAGTATCCCTTATGTGAAGGTGATCTGGAAGGGTATGACCCAGTGAGAAGCAACTTGGGAAACGGAAGAAGATATGCAAATGCGATATCCAGAGTTTATGGCTCAAGTGATGTAGCAAATTTCGAGGACGAAATTCATTTGAAGGGGGGAGAATTGTAATATCCCGATTTGTGATTAGGGCTAATGACTCTGATAATTATTGTAATTATCTTGATTAAACACTATTGGGATTAATGAAAATATGAATTTTGGAATAAATATGTGTGGTATTTAAGATCAATGGTTGAGATTCATTGATAATGGGTCGGAATCCTGTGCTTTCGGTTATGTGAGCTCTTTGATGGAGTGCTTGAGATGTGGACATGTGGCATTGTGGTAGTGGTTGAATGAGGCCACAAGAAGACAAAACTTCACTTTCTCTCTCTCCCTCCTCTCCATTTTCGGTTGAGTGTCTGTGTGAGAGAGTGAGTTGACTTATCATCATCATCATCATTCCATCTCTCTCTCTCCATTTTCGCTGGATCAAACAAGGGAAGAGGAAAGAAAAGCTTTGATTTGGGTAAGTAAATATCTTCCTTTGCTCAAACACCATTCATAAATGTTGATCTTTGAGTGATAAGCTTCATTTTGGTGGGTGTAGCTTGTCCATTAGTGGTGATTTGAGTTTTGGGCGAAATTGGAAGATTAGATAATCAAGATTCTGGATTGGGCAAAGTGAAGAGGTAGGCATTTAGATCATTTTGGTATATTGTTTGTGATTTTTGGCTAAGTTTGGTAAAATCTGGAAAATTTGCCCTAATTATGTCAAATGATGAAAATATGGATTTTATGGTGTTTGACAGTGGAAATGAGTTATTGTTGAGTTATTTGAATATTGGAAACAATCTGGAATGTTGGAAATGTGTTAAGGGAAATTTGGAGAATGTGTATCTTAGAGACCTTAGTGTTTGATTGTGGTCAAAGTGGTTTTGGGGTGTTTTTGGAGTTGCCATTGTGTTCCCTAGTTAGTGCTTAGAGTGTATGAGCATTATGGAGAGTTTGGGAACCTTTGGGTGAGGATTTGACCATCTGGTGTTTTCTGGTTTTTGCTGCGTTTTTGGGTCTCTGATGCACATCACTCAAGCACGGGATGATCATGCTCGAGTGATGCGATAGTTTTTCCCTATTCTGCTTCGAGTGCGCCTGGGATATATGTATAATGCTCGAGCACATCGCTTTGTGCTCGAGTGAGCGAAGAACATGCTCGAGTGAGCATGGTCTGCTCGAGTATTGGTGTGAGTTCAGAGTGAAGGGTTTCTTTCGGGTCTTCACTTGCTGATGGATGCCACGAGTGTGCTCTGACACTCGCGAGCATAGCCTTCTCACCCGAGTACTGGGGGTCATGCTCGAGTGAGCTTGTGCCTCAGGTGAGAGTAGTGCTTGTGGGTGGTCACTCGCGGGTAAGGTGCTCGGGTGTGCCTTCTCACTCGCGAGCATTGGGTGTGTGCTCGAGTGCAAATAGCTGAGCTCGAGTGATCCTGGTCTTGGAGAGCGTTGTGTGCTCTCGGGTCCTCACTTCCTGAACTTCACTCGTAGGTGCTCGAGTGAGGCATTTGGCCTTGTGCTCGAGTGAGGTTCAGCGTGCTCGAGTGAGCCAGTTCCTGAAAGTTTCTTTGTGCTCTCGGGTGCTCACTCGCAGTCTCACTCTTTCTTGTGCTCGAGTGATGTCCGTACTGTGCTCGAGTGAGAGCATCTGTGCTCGAGTGAAACAGTCAAAAACCAGTGTTTTGCCTTCGAGTAAGGGGTCTTTTGGGTAGTGTCTTCCAACCCTTTAGGCATATGTTTAGGCCTCTAATAGTCACCTAAGAGTCCTAAATGATAACCAACTTAGAGTATTATCAAAATATACATATGGATAAGAGATTGATTGGTTGTCCCTAATTGATATAGGATTTGACATCTGTCGTCCTCGTGAGGCTAAGGTGCCAGAGCCAGTCAGGAAGGATACAGGTAGTGACTCTTTCTTTATACCTGTGTGATACATTGTATGTATATTATGTCATTGTCTTGAAATGAGTATTATATGCTGCAAGTATTGTGAAAATTGTGGAATCATCGCTATACCAATAGTCCCTGAGTCGCTAATAACGGTTAGGGTGAAGGTCGTATGCCTTCCCACCGGTAAAAGGGGATGAGGTTAGGATGTCATATATGTGCCTAAGTGAAATTGTGGAAGCACCGCTATGCCAATAGTCCCTGAGTCGCTAACAACGGTTCGGGTGAAGGTCGTATGCCTTCCCACCGGTAAAAGGGGATAAGGTTAGGGTATGTTATGTGTGATTGTGAAGGCCGACGGGCCATTTGTGAAAGACGAAAGGCTATATTTGAGCCGTGTGGCTATTTGTATGCACTGCCACGCCAATAGTCCCTGAGTCGCTAACAACGGTTCGGGTAAAGGTCGTATGCCTTCCCGGCGGTAAAAGGGGATGAGGGTGGAGTGACTTGTGTTGCTGTATGAGATGATTGGTGTGCATATTCTGTGATTGCATGGGGTATGAAATTGTTGTTACTACTGGGTTTCTTTAGAATCTCACCCCTTCCATATGACTAACCTTTTCAGACAGGGCGAGTGGCTCGAAAGGGAAGCAGACAACCAGGAGTAGTTAGGCTTACTCCGAGATCTAAGTGGTAGTTGGTTATCATAGTTTTGGAGTTGGGGTTATCAAGTGTACATAAGAATGTAAATGATTATTTTGGTTATGTAATCCCCATTTTGGGAACTTGTAAACCCATTATATATATATATATGAAGTAACCCAGGGTTTAGCCGAGATTTAGTTTCCGCACTCTGATATTGTTTATGTGATTTGATCGCTCTGGTAATTATATCCACCTGTGAATGTGAGACCAGTAATAAGCATGTTTTGGAACTGATTTCAAAATACCCCGTCTCTTGGATGTGGGACTATGAATTGTTATTTCACCTTATTGGTCTCTATTTCACTTAAATTTTGTAATTCGGATGTAATTACGGTGAGGGGGTTACAATGCAGACATCTATCAACCTCAGCTGCTACAAGAAAATTAAGGTTGATTTATGTACTGATTTGTGGTTGCAGATTGGGATAAATAATCCTTTTGTTTATACAATCTAGTAATACACTATTTACCATCAACTAATCAATACCAAGAATTACTTCTAAGCCATGCAACAGTAGATACATCAAATCCACTATTGATTCATGTCCCTCAGCATCTACTATGCAATTCAAATGTGTTAGATCTCACATATTTTGATGATAACAAAGATTGGTATGAAAAAAATTTGATAAACAAACATGTTTGAACAAAGTAATAATAGGGCAAATCATCACTTGAGTAAGTATTGGAGTAATGAAGAAAGGCCAAGAGAAAAAGCTGAGAAACTTCATGACTGGCTATATTTCTAAAGGGTTACTAGAGTAGTTACTCGAGTAATGAGATAGAAACTTGAAGTAACCAGAGTCAATCTTCAAGTAACCTGCCAACATTACTCGAGCATGTACTCGAGTAATAAGGCAAGAGACTTCCATTTGCTCTTGGCCTACCAACGTTACTCCAGTAGCTACTCGAGTAACCAGGTAAATCACTTCCAGTTGCTCTCGGCCTGCCAACGTTACTCGAGTAGCTACTCGAGTAACCAGGTAAATCACTTCCAGTTGCTCTCGGCCTTCCAATGTTACTCGAGTTTGTACTCGAGTCCCCTACTTCAAGAAATATGTTGCTCTCGGCATTTTCAATCCTGCCAATGTTACTCGAGGAGCTACTTGAGTAACCCACTATGGTAAGCAAAACTTGAAGGTAATACTCGATTAACTTGATATGCTTTTATCACACTTCACTCGAGGCACTACTCAAGTATGCAGGTATTCAATTATTCCTTATCAAATATTGGAATTAGATTACTCGAGTAAGTAATCGAGTAATCTGTAGATTTATTTACAAAGTACTTGAAGTATCTACCCGAGTAAGCTATGCAAAAAATTTATGTTTTCTCGAGTAAGTACTTGAGTAACAGGGTAAGCAAACTTGAAGTGCTCTCGGCCCTGAAATCCTATTACTGGAGTAAAGCATCGAGTAGCCTAAAGTTTATTTGAGAGATTACTCGTGTTGCTACTCGAGTAACATATGAGGAAAAATGTACCATACCCGAGTAAGTACCTGAGTAAACAAGTATTTCCAAGGTTTGTAAATTTGTTTACTTCATGCACTACTCGAGTTATGTGATGTTCATTCATTAACTTGCTATCATTACTCTCACGATGATACTTGAGTAAATACTCGAGTAAACTTAATGAATACTCGAGTAACTACTCGAGTATACAAGTTAGAAATCCTAGATGAACCCAATAGGACTTCTGCAGAGGAAGAAAAGACCACTATTGTTAGAGGCCAGAAAATCCTTATCTCACCTTCTAGGATCAATGTTTGGTTAGGAATAGAAAACCTTCCAGATAACATCTACTCTAAACTTGAACCAAACCAAATTTTCACAGTTCTTAGACCTGGTAAGCTTGTGGGTCCTCTTAACTTCAATCCTAGTGACATGTGTGATCATCACAGGGTTCTATGGTATATTTACTCTAGATCCCTTGTGAACAAGGCCAATAACTATACCCAATTTTCTAACCTGGACTATAGGTGGTTTGCTTCTTTACTCCTGAAGGAACAAAAGGATTTGGGGGAATAAATATTTTCTAAGATGAAGAGGTACAGGATAGATGGGAAAGCCACTACTCATATTCCATATCCTCAAATTAGAATGCTTATACTGAAGAAGAATAAGATATGGTACTTGGAGAGTAAAGAGCACACTGAGAGGGTTTCTCCAATTGGAAGAAACCAGATTGGGAAGCTAAATATTGAAATTCCTCTCAAGGGTTCTTTGGAATTTGGTTCTAAGAAGAAGAAGACTGAGACTGAGACGAGTAAAATGGATGACACTCAGTCTTCTGCTCCAACTGCTACTACCTCTTCACCCTCATTCCTCAATGCCACACTTCAACACTTCATAGAAAATATGCTCAAGGGATTTCATATTGACATCGCCAACACCAATGTTGAGTTGATAACTCACATGAATGACAAGATGGCCGAGTTGGTTGAGAGGATGGATAAAAGACATGAGGAGTTGTTAGCTGAGCAAAGTACCCAGGGTGAGACCCTCAAGTTGATTCTAGCAAGATTGGACTCTATGGGTCCTGGACTTTCTGCTGGTCCATTATCATCTGCACCTGACACTACTACAAAAAGGGGCTTTAACCTCCCAAATTTGGCACTTTTAACGTCCCAAAACGGGGGGACGTATATGCTGGGGGCGTAGTAAGTTGAAACAATAAACGTCCCAAATGATAGGGACGCCTAAAGTCTGACTTTAGGCGTCCCAAATTGTAATTTGGGATGCCTAAAGTCCCACCCTGTGGGGACTTTAGGCCTCCCAAATTACAATTTGGGACGCCTAAAGTCCCACCCTGGGGGACTTTAGGCCTCCCAAATGTTAATTTGGGACGCCTAAAGTCCCACCTGGGGGACTTTAGACCTCCCAATTCTTAATTTGGGACGTCTAAAAGTTTGGTTTTTTTTATACCATAATTTACATTCTGTATTACCCAACGAATTGAAACTGCAGAAACAGAATAAAAGATGGATTCATAAACCACACTGTCCGTTACAAACTGGTAAGGACATCCAGCACTACAATCTTTACTATATATACATACAATAACCTTTCATGCAACCTACTACTATATATATCAACAAAAAACAACCAGAAAGTGTCAAAACACTGTCATCACACAAGTACAAACTGATATAAAATAACAAGTTTACTGCTCTATATGTTGAAGAAGATGTCCAGCCAAAAGATCTCTGATCAAATCAAGGTCTTCACGTAGGTAGGCATCTTGATTATCAAAAATCTGAAAATTAGAAAGTAATAAGCTTTGATTAAATGAATCTCAAGCAAATGAATTAATTAGCATTTCGATTAGAATACCAAAAATATTATATATCATTTGAGAATGAAGAAGCGATTACCTTTTCAAAATCGCTAGTAATTCCACTTTGAGTTATGTTATACATATAAAGTATAACATAATATCCGCATTCAGTGTTGCCAGGTTGCCGAGGGCACTTTTAATCAAAGGGATGCAATTGGTTGTTAAAATCAATAAAGGTATGTCTAAAAGGACCGTCAATGAAACAATTATGTAGGATCGAATGTACTTACTATGGGATAAAACCACTTTGGCTTTTTAACAACTGCACCCTCGCGTGACCCACCTAGGATTCTATATGTTTGACAAGCACTATCATGAAAAGCAAAATGAACAAAAATTAGAACCATTCATTTATTTTTGTTGTCAATGAAATACAAACAGGATAACTTACGTGTCGAAGAAGGATTTTGTATCTCTGTCTGGCTTGTTACTCAAGGGATCAAACCAATAGACTACGTTGCGGCAGGGACATATAACACACAAAGTCCAATGGTTTCTTTAACAACATGTACACATTAAAATGAAGTTAGATGAGTGAGAAGACAATTATTTAGTAAACTTCTGAAATTGACAAAATGTAAATACGAATCGTTGGACAATGGGTGCTAGATAACAACGAAGTTTGTTTTGTGCCATTTGGTAGCCGACATAGTGAGTCCTATGCGCCACAGTACAAGTATCCCCTGTCGTATTCGCAGGACATAAGAATCCATACCAATTACTTCTTTCCATGTTTGTGCAGAGATCGTGGAAGGTGCTATAATAGAATTAAAATAAGGAATCAATTCTTGAATGTATGAAAACAAAAAACCACTAAATGAATTCTATGGGAAAATTGAACAAAAAAACTTACCGGACTGCAAATTTGACCCAGCCTGCATCTATCTCCTCCAACCTGATAAACTACTTGAGATCTTTATTGTCAATCATGTAGGGATACTCCACTTGGCCCACAATCCCTGGAGGCATCTTCAAGTCAATCTGTTTAATGCGCTTGTAGATCTGTTGCAGCCGTGCTAAGAAGGGCCATTTGCTCGCAGCTTCGTCATCCTTTTAGAACATCAAAAAATAAATTGTTATTAGGATGCCAACAGATTTTCAGTAACAGTAAGGTAATTCCTACCATTGGAGGTGTTGCGTCTGAACCAATAAGATTGCGAGGCCAAAGGATGAAAGATCCTATCGCTTGACCTAACGTGCCAACCTCTGGATCGAGAACAGGGATGGCTGTACCTTCTTCCCCCTTTCTAACACTCGTCACATTCACCCTACGATAATCCTCCAGAATTTGCTGATTATGGTGGGTGGTAGCACATGTGTGAACGAGAGCATCAGCAACAACACGCAACAGTGGATCATCCAAATAGAGGGTGCAAGGGTCTCCCGACACTGGATTGGGAGAAGGGTCGCCAAGTGGTCCCGACACTGGAGTGGGAGAAGGGTGGCCAAGTGGTTGCTCCAGAGGGTTGTAACTTCCTCTGGTGCTATTGAAGGCCGGGGATTCCTGAGTTCGAGCCTCGTCCCTTGCCCTTTGTGCTTCAAACATCTTTGCCATTTCAAGTTGAAGCTCTGGCAACAGCTCTTGTCGGAGCTTGTCACGAAGGTTGGCCTCGATCTCTCATTCGAGCTCCTCTCGAATCTTGGCCACAACGTCCTTACTAGGTCCAGCTTGTGACGAATAACGTGGCTCTCGTCCAAAATACCTCGCGGCACTAACTCCCCGTGTCTCTCCTCGAACACGACCAAGGTCATCTGCCTTCCCAATAGCCGTTGACAAGATGTCCATCCGTCTACTTGGATTGAATGAACCTTGGCTACTCTGCTCGTCCAGGTCATCCTGTAGCATGCAGTTTATCGTAAATGTATCGAAACCACTCGCGACATGTAAAAAATTAGGTACTTATGGTATAACTACTTACAATCCTCGCAGCAACCTCAGCAACAGTCGGATTTATGTACTTCCCAGCCTTAATCCTCCCTGCTTTCCATTTTTTGTGACGTGGAGGAGGTGCCGGTGGCTGGATAACAACGCTAGGATCAGATTCCGCTGCTTCCTTCATTTTCTGTAACTCTTCTGCCATCATTTGCCGCTCAAGCTTCCGATATCCACCGCGAGACATGAAATGTTGATATTTATTTTCTGCTTGCCTCTGGGCATTTGCTGCACTTAATTTCTATGAATGAAAAACAACAAAAAATGAATCAACGATATAAAGTATATGAAATCAACGATATAAGTAGTTCTATATCATGACAAAAATCTTACCAAAAACTCAGGATCTGCTCGTGATGCCGCAAACAACCTCCAGTCCTCTGGAGATAAATATGTATACTGTGCACATGGATCGTTACCCCTAAGGGCCCCTCGAATGTAATGCTTTGTTAGCTTGTTCTTGAAACCTTTCCATCGTACACGAACCTCATCCATCCAGTGCCTATGCATCTCTGTGGTGTCAGGGACATTGTATGTTTGCTGCAAGGTAAAACATAAGATTATTATATTTGAAACAATAAGAACAAAGCTACAATGCATCAAAACTTACATACCAAAAGTTGCTGCTAAATCATGTCTTTCATTTTTGGGGGAACCAATCTCCAATTATCGTAGGTAATGCGCACTTTGCTTCAAGCCAAAAGCCCTATGTAGCTAATGAAGTGGTCTTCCTCAGGACCAATTGGATTAGATTGTCATCGAAGTCTATATGCAGCCTCTCCTGTTGATGTTCATGACGTGCAACCAATGCTCCCATCTTTGTACAGCCTCTAACCCTCCTTCTTGCAGGGGGTTCAACTCTAGGAATTTCGTCATTGCTAGAGCTTTCGTCATCTCCACGCCTCTCGTCATCACTAACGTTGTCCATATTCCTATTAACACAAAAAGCATCATCAGAAACGTAAGTAAATTGCAATGAAAACACATGTATATAGTAAGCGGGGAGTAAAATAGAAAAAACACAGTTCTCGTTTATAAATTAAGGTCTTACTCTAGATTGTTTCCCATAGTCCTTCACCATGGTCATTTCTTACAGCATATTCGTCATCATCTACCAATTCTACTTCATTTGTTCGAGGTGTAGTTGTTGTGAAAGGTGGTGTGTCATCAAGGTTGAAGGTCGGATCACAATACTTCTGTTTTTTACTTTTAAGGACAATGGACATATTTTTTCTGGCAGGATCGGTGACATAAAACACTTGTTTCGCGTGGCTTGCTAAAATGAAGGGCTCGTCTCTATAGCCAACTCTTCGAAGATCGACTGAGACAAATCCAAATTGTTTATCTATTACCACGGCATTATTGCTAACCCACTTACATTTAAATAAAGCAACTTTGAACTTGTTGTACGTCATCTCCTATATTTCTTCTATAACTCCATAATAGGCCATAGACGCTAATATGGGGTTTTTGTCTCTCGAACTGGAAAAGTGCATAGATTCAGCTTCTACCATGACCCCACTATTTTGCATGGTACTTTTGTCATCTTGCTCTTTGGTATAGAAGGAATAGCCATTTATATCATAACCGGTCCAAGTAATGACCTAAAACGAAGGCCCCCAAGCTAGCCACTCGATTGTCTCAGACACACCGATCTCGTGCAAAACCTTTTCCTCGAACCACTGCATGAATGTCTTGTTTTGCTCAATAGCAATCTGCATGTCATTCTTCCTTGGATTCTTGTTCTTCAAAGTGTTTCTGTGTTCATTTATGTAAGGTTGAACTTTTTCCATATTATTCAGGATATACAAGTGGGCTTGCAACACCTCTTCACGAGGAACATTCTTCACTTTCAGTCCTCGTGTTCCCTTGCTTCTCCCTTCTTCATGCCGAGATTGTTCCTTCTTCCCTGACATATAATCTTTGCAAAACTCCATAGCCTCCTCAACTACATATCTTTCTACTATTGAGGCTTCTGGTCGATAAGGATTTTTAGAATACCCTTTTAAGATCTTCATGTATCGCTCGAAAGGGTACATCCACCTCAGGTAAACTGGACCGCATAGCCTTACCTCCCTCACCAAATGAACTACCAAATGCACCATTATATCAAAAAATGAAGGCGGAAAGTGCATCTCTAGTTGTGACAAAATAATGTAACCCTCATTTTCTAGTTCATCCAACTTTTCAGTGTCAATGACTTTGTTACAGATAGCATTGAAGAAAACGCACAATCTTGTCACTGTGTTTTGTACTTCATCTTTCATTATGCCTCTAATAGCTACTGGTAATAGTTATTGCATCAACACATGATAATCATGGGACTTCATTCCCACTAACTTCAAATCGTCCATTGAGACACATCTTCTCACATTCGAGGAATACCCTTGCGGCACCTTCATTTCATGCAAACACCCACACAAACTTCTTTTCTCTGCTTTTGATAGTGTATGCGCTGCTGGCTCCATGTATGCCCTCCTACCATCATCTCTTAGTTGTGGATGTAACCGTTCTCTTATTCCCATATCGACAAGGTCTAATCTCGCATTAATCCCATCCTTAGTCTTCCCTGGTATGTACAAAAGCGTACTGATAAGGCTATCACAAACATTCTTCTCCACATGCATCACATCAATACTGTGTCTCACGTCTAGCGAACGCCAATATAGAAGATCAAAGAAAATGGATCTCTTCTTCCATATGTTCTTCTCAGCTGCAACCCTCTGATTCTTACCAAAAGTGACATGGATACGTTCCACTCGACTGTAGACTTCCTCTCCGGTTAGTGACTTTGGAGCCATTCCATGCTCCGGTAAGCCGTTAAACCGCTTTCTTAGCCTACGATACGGGTGAAACCGATGAAGAAACCTCCTGTGGCCAAGGTAGACAGTTTTTCTTCCATGCTTTAGTTGTTGGAAGTGTGTGTCTGCTTCATATATTGGGCATGCTTTGTGACCCTTCACGCTGTACCCTGACAAGTTTCCGTACGTAGGGAAGTCGTTTATCGTTGTGAAAATCATTGCACGTAGCTTGAAAGACTCCTTCTTATAAGCATCAAACACATCTACGCCTTCCTCCCACAACTTCTTCAAGTCCTCAATCAAAGGCGCCAAATAGACATCAATATCGTTCCCTGGCTATTTTGGTCTAGAAATCATCATAGATAGCATCATATACTTACGTTTCATACATAGCCAGGGAGACAAGTTGTATATTACAAGGAGAACCGGCCACGCACTATGTGTGCTAGTAAGAGTTCTATACGGATTGATGCCGTCTGTGCAAATCCCAAGCCGTAGGTTTCTCGGCTCGCTGCCAAATTGAGGGAAGATTTCATCTATTTTTTTCCATTGTGGAGAGTCAGCTGGGTGTCGAAGATATTTCCCATCAGATATTCTCTCATCAGAGTGCCATCTCAACTTCTTCGCTTTTGTTGCACTCGTAAACAAACGTTTAAAACGTGGTATTATTGGAAGATACCACATAACCTTTAAAGGTTGCCTTTTACTTGTCACATCACCACAAACACCATCTTTTTTCACTTTGTATCGTGCAGTTTTACACTTAGGACACTCATTAAGACCTCCGTACTCATTTCTGTACAGTACGCAGTCATTAGGGCAAGCTTGTATCTTCTTATATTCCATACCCATTGTAGACAGGATTTTCTTGGCCTCATACATACGATTTGGAAGTACATTATCCTCTGGAAACATATCACACAATAGTTCAAGCAGCAATGTGAAACTACTATCGGTCCACCCACAAGTTGCCTTTAAGTTAACCAAATGTAATGTTCCTGTCAGCCGCGTGTACTTACTACCACTGTACAATGGTGTCTCTGCATCACTCCGCAGGCTATCATACTCCTGCGACTGCGCAAAGGATTCTGCCTCAACATCGTTAATCATTCTCTCCATTCTATCTTCATCTATGACATCCACAGCTCCCTTCTTGTGTGACGGACAATCAGTTACTTCCTCACCATGCCATATCCACCTTGTGTATCGCAGATTTATTCCATCACAAAGTAGGTGATCCTTTATGACATCAACATCCCGTCTACTCTCATTCAAACAATTGACACAAGGACAAAAATACTTCCCATTTCTTGCAGGAGCATTCTTTTTAGCGAATTCAATAAATTCGTCCACCCCTTTCTCATATTCTTCACTAGTTCTCAAAGCATTCATCCAACTATGATCCATTTTGTTACCACCTAAGGCATTACCAATAACATTCACCCGTTTAGTACAATTCTCAAGGACATATGATGGGATTGACTAATTAAGTTATCAACCCAATTTAGGATTTTAAAATATGGGCTTAATAACTTTATTGCCCCCTCCTAGCCTCATCTCTCCTATTAAAAGGGTTTCAGTGCTATGTAACTTATTTTTTTAATAAGTATATGTATATAAAATTAATGTATAATAAAATAAATACAATAAGATTAAATTAAGGAATTTTTTTAAGGTTTGGAAGAATTAAAAACAAAACGAGTTTCATATTAACAAAACAATTTTAAGTTGAGTTCTTCCAAAAATAAAATTGTTTTATTGAAAATATTTAGATAAAAATCATTTAATGAATATTGGGGTTATCGTTTTCTTTTTAAGTTTTGGCTTGAATTATTCTTCATAATTCAAGAATTTGGAATTAACAAAACAATTGTGTGTAATTAATACAAGAATTTCTTTAATTTAAATAAATCATATTTTATTTTATTATATATACTAATTAATGGTGCAGGAACAAGACCAATGAAATGGGGTGGTGCCACTACGTGTGAATGGATAAATCTCCATTGCCTTATAAAAGCTAGATTTCCCTAAAGAAATGGGGTAGTGCCAATACTTCTAATCGTTCTTATAAGTCACTTTTAACATGATCACAATAGTGAAAGAAATCTTTAAATCTCATTAACTCTACCTTTAAATTTAAAACCTTTCTAACTACATCCCTATTTAATATAACATTTTATCTTATAAGAACAAAGTTTACTCAATAATTAACGAGAGGCAAATTGAAACTGGGAGTAACTTTTAAACTTTACTCATATTTAACACAATGGAACGGGTGAGAACTAAGAATACTTGTTTCTATTATACACAAGTAAATTTATATTTAAACAAGAAAATAAACCATTCCCAAATAAATGCAATTTAAACAATATAACCACACCAAACACATCAGGCTAATCTCAACTATCTCAATATAAGCAATATATAATAAGCACAATCTCAACCATTTAATTTATTTTCCAAAAACAAAATAAACCATATTTTGTTACAAAAAAAAATGAAGAAAATAAACCAACCTGATCAGGGCGCCCCCTAGCTACTATGTTTGAGAGGTAGAGAAGACGTTGGAGCTCCACCCACGCACAACAATGGAGGAGAGAGCAAAACCCACTGTGGAGGAGGTGAGGTTGGAGCAGACACGGTTGCAGCCGTTGAAGAAACAAAGAGGAAGAAGAAGAAGGGAGGAGTCCGAGTTCAACAAGCTAGGCTGACGGTGGAGGAGAGAGCTTGAACAAGGGAGGAGGGAGGAGTTGAAGGGAAAAAAAACACAGCAGGGCCGACGGTGTGGGTGGGGAGAGGAGGAAGAAGAGTAAAGTTTTTGAGAGGATGTGAGGTGAGGGTGTGATAGGTAGATGAGAAGACCGCATGTCAGACAAGTGTCTGACATGCAGGGGACGCCTTTAGGCGTCCCAAATGCCATTTGGGACGCCTAAAGTGGTACTTTAGGCGTCCCAAATTAATTTGGGACGCCTAAACCCAGCTCCTGGCGCTAAAAAAAATTTATGAAATTTATATTTCGCGCCAGGAAGCATTTTAGGCATCCCAAATTCAAATTTGGGACGCCTAAAGGTTCCCCTACACATAAATAATTATGAAAATGCCACCGCCTCCCTTTTTAACCACCCAATTTTCAATTTGGGACGTCTTTGGGGGTGGTTATATCTCAATTCTGTAGTAGTGTGAGGCTTCTTCACCTCCAGAGAACATCCCCTCTGAGGTTCATCATCCTGAGGTTGAGCCAACTATCCCTGAGATATCCTTTCCCAGACCTCCAGTTTCTAGTCTACTTGAACCAAGACCCTCTGCACTTAAATTCCCCATCATTCTTCCTAGAGACATCCTATGCTCAGTGGATGATCCTGAAACCAATGAAACTATTCACATCACCATTGAGGATTCACCACCCAGAGCACAACCACAACCCATACCTTCACCTATTCCTTCTCCTACTCATACAGAGGAAATCTCTCCCTCATCCTCTGATCATCATACTCCAGGTGCCACTAAAGAGGTTAAGACCACCTCTATTGTTGCATATAAGTCATCTCCAGTTCCTCTAAGAGATGACATCCATATCCCTCCACTAAATCTACCTGAACCAGAATCTTCCAGCTCCACTTCTGACTCTTCTAGTTTAGATGGCTTCTTGGTCCTTCCTGTCAAGCCTATATCTATAGTCAAGCCTTCTAGTTCTCCACTTGATTGATGAAAACAAAAAGGGGGAGAAGACCTTGAGTGATTTTGTGGAAGTGTCTGAGCTTTTAAGTTTTCTTTCATTTTGGGAATATGGATGTACATGGGATTTAGGGAGCTTTTCATACTTGTAATGCAACTCTAAGTTAAATGCAAGCATCTTTAAGTTTTAATTTCAATTTAAGTCCATTTAAGTTTTTGTTAGAATATATTATGGGACTAATGAGTTTGTTATGTATCCAAGGTGAATATGTTATGTTTTCAAAATTTTTCCAAAACACTTTGAATTAACACTTAATAATTTTTTCAAAAAGGCTTTCCAAATTACCATTGATTTAAAAAAAGGTGTTTACTTGAGAACTCAATTTCAAAAACTTTATTCAAAATCACCAACTTTTGTCATAATCAAAAAGGGGGAGAATGTTAGATCTCATATGTTTTGATGATAACAAAGATTGGTATGAAAAAGATTTGATAAACAAACATGTTTGAACAAAGTAATAACAGGGCAAATCATCACTTGAAGTAAGTACTAGAGTAATGAAGAAAGGCCAAGAGAAAAAGATGAGAAACTTCATGACTGGCAATATTTCTAAAGGGTTACTCGAGTAATGAGACAGAAACTTGAAGTAACCAGAGTCAATCATCAAGTAACCTGCCAACATTACTCGAGTATGTACTCGAGTAATAAGGTAAAAGACTTCTAGTTGCTCTCGGCCTGCCAACGTTACTCGAGTAACCAGGTAAATCACTTCCAATTGCTCTCGGCCTACTAATGTTACTCGAGTCTGTACTCAATTCCCCTACTTCATGAAATATGTTGCTCTCGGCATTTTCAATCCTGCCAATGTTACTCGAGGAGCTACTTGAGTAACCCACTGCGGTAAGCACAACTTGAAGGTAATACTCGATTAACTTGATATGCTTTTATCACACTTCACTCGAGGCACTACTTAAGTATGCAGGTATTCAATTATTCCTTATGAAATATTGGAACTAGATTACTCGAGTAAGTAATCGAGTAATCTGCAGATTTATTTACAAAGCACTTGAAGTATCTACCTGAGTAAGCTATGTAGAAAATTTATGTTTACTCAAGTAAGTACTCGAGTAACAGGGTAAACGAACTTGAAGTGCTCTCAACCCTGAAATCCTGCCAGCATTACTGGAGTAAAGCATCGAGTAACCTAAAGTTTATTTGAGAGATTACTCAAGTTTCTACTCGAGTAACATATGAGGAAAAATGTACCATACCCGGGTAAGTACCCGAGTCAACAGGTATTTCCAAGGTTTGTAAATGTGTTTACTTCATGCACTACTCGAGTTATGTGATGTTCATTCATTAACTTGCTATCATTACTCTCACAATGATACTCGAGTAAACTTAATCAATACTTGAGTAACTACTCGAGTATTCAAGTTCAGAAATTTGGAAATCATTCCAACATTCATTGATTTGTTTCCTATGTGATTAACCCTTCATTGGATTAGTATTCTTAGTATATTCGTAGATAAACAACGAAGAGATCTTACCAAATAAGGAAAGTCAAATCCAACGTTCAAATGCTACCTACCGCCACCTACCGCAAACGGATATGTTTTAAATACTGAAAAGTCAACAGTGGCTGCGCACACTCTAACGGGCGGAAGAAAATGTTCCAATGGTCATTACCAACACACATATATATATGGGAACATCCAAACAGAGATATAACAAGAAGAACACACACACAAACGCATTATCAAGTTCACTACTCTATTTTACATATACTTGTAATTCTGTACTTCAGTGATTCTTATTCACTCTGTAAGAGAGATATTTCATTCAAACTCAATATTTGTTATTGAGGTAACTTAAGGTTGTGGAACCTTGAGTTGGGATTGGATTACAACTTGTAAGGGGGAGCGAGTGTCCAGGCGAAGGAACTTGCTTGTACTGAGGTGCCAAGAACCCACTGAGTCTTGGAAGTTATAGTGAAATTCTTAGAGATACTCTGAGGACTGGATGTAGGTCAAAGTGGTTGTGGCCGAACCAGTATAACTCCCGGTGTGCACTTCGGTGAAATTTCTCCTTACTCTTTACTGCATTATATTCACCATCAAGTTTTATATTTGCAGTGAAAAATTTAGTATCACCCAATTCACCCCCCTCTTGGGTGAAACGCTTGCTCTAACAAAATGGACGTCCACCGTGACAACTCTAACACTCATGGAGTAGATGCAACAAAGCCATATGAAAAATTATGTACACTCAGGCCTAGCCATCTTACACAATCGTATGCAATGAATTAATGACTAGCACCCGAATCTTGCATTACTTGTATTAAATTTCTATTAAAAGAACCCATACCTCAAATCAGTTCAGGGGATTTTGTGGCCTGTTTTAACCTAATGTTGTTCCTATTTTACTAGGATATGATAAATCTCATTATACGAAAAACTCCATTCAACAAGTTGAGCCTTCAAAGCCAAAGCTTATATGTGATTTCCAAGCACTACTTGTAGGTGCTTCTCATGTTCTTCTCTACTCCTGGAGTAGCTCATAATATCGACACTAAATCTAGAACCTAAACATCACACATATTTGAAATCACTTCGTCAACCTTCAGTATCATCACATCAGATCCTCTAGGATCAATATACAGCATAATCATAACTCTTCTACCTCAATTTGTCTCTTAGAGCTTCAAGATTCTAGTTGAAATAATACTGATAATAATACTTGTTTACAATACAGGAAATCCCAATAGGGTTTGAAAAATATTTACAAATTGTCTAAAACTACCAAAATAAAACTAAGGATAACTAATGGTTCAAAAAGGGATTTTAAAGACATATAATTGACAATTTATTTTAAAAGGCCATCTGATAGAGCTCAATATTTATATATTTTTAGTAATTAATCTTGGGCTTTTGTGGGACTTAATTAAATATTTTGGGCATAATCAAGTGTTAAAATGAGATTTTAGTAAAAGAATAATTTGGGAACTAAAATGGTTTAATTGTTATATTTCTAATTAATATTTGTTATTCCCATTATCCTTTAATTATGAGCAAAAGATATTACCTTTATGAATCTAATTTTGTAGGAGATGATGTGGCACAACTTGAGCGGTCAAGGTAAAAGATGTTATTGTGGAGCTTAATGAAGGATTAAAGTGGAACATTACAAGTACAGAATTTATTTTCACATTTTTTCTAAGAGGAGGTTAAATGAGTAAGGGCCTTGTTTGGTGATTGCAATTTTATAATTATCATAAAACATATTTTCACCGCTTTATCCAAACAAGGCACAACTCACATTTTAACCTAAAGACAATTGAATTGCAAAGAGAAATAAAGCAAGTGGCGGCTGGCTAAATTAAAAGAAATGGAGCTGAACCGATAGAAATAAGGGAATAGAAGAGCTGGACTGAAGATACAAAACAGAATGGATTGAGAATTGCTGAACCAAATTGAAGAAATGTAAGAGAAGAAATCAGACCTAATTGGAGAAAGAGAGAAGAGATGAGCCGTTTTTGTTGACTGAATAAAGGCAATGCTGGACCGAATGATTGAAGAGAATAAAGAGAAACAGCTGAACTGAATAATGGAATGAAAAAGAAAGGAAGTAATTGGGAGCTGAAATTATTGACGGTTGGAATTAAAAAGCTTGCTGAACCAATAAGAAGAGTGGACCGAGAGGGTTGAAGAGAGGAGGCTATGTTACGACTGGGAATAAAAAATTAAAAGGGGGGCTGTGCGTGAAAGGGAAGCAAGCAGCCGATATTGTAGACCAAGACCGATAGAATGAAGAAGGGGAAGGCGTGTGTGAATGAGAGAAAAAGCATGAAGAGCAGCAGGAGACTATTGTAGCTGTGACCATGAAGAAAAGAAGAGGAGGGCTGGACTTGGAGAATGGCTTGAAAAAGCTAGCTAACCGATGGATGATTGACGATTTAAAGTGCTATTCGGTACTTCTCATTTGTTCTCCATGGCCAATTCCTTCTTCATTCATCAAGCCTCATCCTTCTCTTCCTCTATGAGTAGCTAAGTCTTGGTGATTTCCTTGAGTTGGGTAATGGTTTGAGCTTCTAAACTTCAATGAAATTCCTTTAAGCTCTCTTTATAGTTCATGATTATGTAGCTTGGTTAAGTATGTAATTGTGATCTAGATTGTTATGCCAAGTGAATAAACTTGGTGGTTGAGCTAAAAGTTGATTAATTAAGCTTTGTATGATTCATATTATGAGTAGGTTGAATTGTTTATTCCCACTTGGTTAAGTGGATTTAAATGATTAAACTGAATGTTTTGAATTGTTGTAATGGTAATTACAAGCTAGAATTGGAAGTTGATTATTCATCTCCTTGAGTTTGAATTATTTGGTGGTATTGATTTAATTTCTTCGGTAGAATGAATTAAATGATTATTACAAGTATGGAGCTAGTGGTAACTTAGTTCCATCCTCTTGACTCATATTGTGGAATTCATATCATTAGCAAGCAAGGAAGACAAAACCCCAACTCAAGGGAATCCCATTTCATTATTATTGTAGTTTATTAAATTTACTTTATTGTTAGTGTTAATTTCAATTCCTTTTTCTTCTTTGTTTTAAACATTGAAAAATACAAAAATATTGCTTTGGCTTATATTACTTCATTAGTTTAAAAATCAAATTCTCAAAATGATTTCTCACAACTTTAAGGTTTTTTATCACTTTACTACTTAGGAACTTGGAAATTAATCTCCTCACAAGAATGACCTAGGTTGAGCTACTACGCTACATTTTCAAACCTAGTTTTATTTTGTGAACTCATACGATATGGGTTCATCACCATCAAATATATATGTTTCATAGTGTTTTTATTATGCAACCATCATATATTGATAGCATATATATATAATGGTTGTTTATATACAAACGTCAAGTAAACGATGTGTGTTTTTCTTTAAAAAACCAAACTTATATATCACAATGGTCATATAAAATCATCAAATGTTGGCTCATATACTTAACCGTTGTTTTAAAGAACCATCATATATCTCTTTCCCATAATTCCACCAATTTATATTTAACGATTTCATGAAAACTGTTAAGTATGGAGAATCAAATATACATGATTCTGTAGTAGTGTATCAAGCGGATGAGCTCCATCTTTTATAAAGAATTGGGCCAATAAATTTATTAAATCCAAGGCTTATGGAATAAGCTTCCATCCATGGATCTTAATGTGTAAATTAATCAATTCTCCATTCATTAATTCCCAAGGACACCTTCACTCTTTCATTCTTCTCCTGCACGACAAAAAATAGAGTGAGAGAATGGGGAGAGTTGTGTCAAACCCCTTAACATTTCAATATTTGCCAAAGTGATCAACCACAGTTCAACAAGCATACAGAAAATAGCACAAATATACTAATAAAGTGTACTTGTTTACAATACAGAAGTCTCTATGTTGGGTTTGAAAATATATACAAATTTTGTCTGAAACTATCAAAATAAATTAACGATAACCAATAACTCCATGTTCTTGACCCAGACACCTTAGTTGTCGTTATTTACTGTGCTTCCCTTAAAGCCCTGGCTTTTGCTGGAATATGTTTAAATTTGAAAAAGGTGAGATTCAAATGAATCTCAGTAATAACAGACATTCTTTCATAGAAAATGCAATAAATAAATATGCCAAGCACCAGATAATGTAATATTATAATATCACGTAATTCAGTTCAGTCAAAAATGTATTTAGGGCCAACCAATATTGCAACCCCTACATATTTTGACCTCAGTCCTCTGACTGGCCATATTAGTATACCCGTAGGCACTATATATCAGTGTACCCATAGACACTATATATCGGTGTATTAATAGGCACTGTGCATCACTGTACCTATAGGCACTGTAATCAGTGTACCCGTAGGAACTGTGTATCATACATATTACAAAATATGGCATACACAAAGCATATCCTAATTCAAATATTGTATAAAAGAAAGAGTTACTATCTTAAGTCCATTTTCCATTTACGAACTATTCTTGAATTTTGTTCCGGCTTGGGGTAACTGTCCAGTCCTAAAATTCCAAGTTTTATAAGAATTGAATTAATACTCATTCATGTACTACCTAGACTCTTTGAAACTTATTTTGTTGATTATATTAACTTAATACCGCTAAATGATCAAAATGCCCTTAAGGACCTAGTCCAAGTCCCCTTGTGCGTAGTCCAACTATATTTTTCTAAAAATTATGACCTGGGCCATTCCTACATAGTTTTATGTGTAGAATCTATTTTTTGACCTCAAAATTGCCAAATTCACTAGCAAAAGATAGTTTTGCCTTGGCAGTTCTTATTTAGGGTTTTAGAGCTCATTTTTTTATTTCATATTTCAATACTTTTCAAAATTTACAATCAACATATACCCTACACAATTTCTCCTTCTAAACATAATAAACCATTAAATTGATGAAATTCTAGCTCCTTCCCTTATTTCCAGGTCTGGCCAAAACATAAGGAAAGAAAAGTAAAAATATGATTTCCTTATTTAACACTTTAAACTCCTTTTTTCACTCCTAAGCACATGATTAACCGTTTAATTACCATTTGAACTTGATTTGTAGAAATTTGGGTAGCATAGCCCCTTAGGGCTTTATGATCCCAAATTTACAAAATTCACCAAAACAATCACAATCAAGCCAATATCAATAATAACCACCACAACAACAACATATGAACCGAGAGGATCAAAGTTTTTGAGATTACCTCTTGATTCTGATAGAGCAAAATATTTAAATATTTTTATTAATTAATCTTAGGCTTTTATGGGACATAATTGAATATTTTGGGCATAATCAAGTATTAATGAAATGATAATTTGTGAATTATAGTAGTTAATATTTGTCATTTCCATTATTTCTTAATTGCAAGCAAAAGATAATACCTTTATGAATCTAATTTTGTAGAGTGATGATATGGCACAATTTTTGTCAAGTGGTCAAGGCCAAATATGTTATTTTAGAGTTCAATAAAGGATAAGAGTAGAACATCACAACCACAATTTTTTTTTACATTTTTTCTAAGAGGAGATTAAATGAGTAAGGGCCTCGTTTAGTAGTTGTAATTTTGTGCCTAATCCTAAAACATATTTTCACCCCCTCATCCAAACATGGCATAACTTACTTTTTAACCTAGAGAGAATTGAAGAAAGAAGAGATGGAGATCATTGTTTGGGAAGGAGGTGGCTGTTGTGAATTAGAGGAAGCAACATGAAATAAAAAGAAATAAAAAATATGACGGCTGAATGAGAAGTAAAGGGGAGCAACTGGAATGAATAGAAAGGAGGAAGAGAGGATATTGCTGGACCTAGAGGTAAAAATTAAAGGAAAATAAGGGAGTTGATTGATGAATTGAAAAGGGCAACTGGAGTATTGGTAGAGAATGGGACTGAAACTGGAGAATTAAAAGAGCGGAAGAGGCGGTTGTGAATTGAAAGGAGAGCTGGACTGAAATGGGAATGGAGGAAAATATGTAAAGGAGCTACTAGAATTGAAAAGCTATTCGGTGTCTTCTATATTTCCATGGCTAATTCTTTCATCTTTTCATAAAGCTTTATCTTCTTCTTCTTCCATAAGTAGCTAATTTTGGTGATTTCCGTGAGTTGGGTAATGGTTTAAGCTTCTAAACTTCAATAGAATTCCTTTAAGCTCTCTTTATAGTTCATAATTATGTGGCTTGGTTAAGTATGTGGTTGTGATCTAGATTGTTCTATACCAAGTGAATAAACTTGGTGGTTGAGCTTGGAGTTGATTAATTAAGCTTTGTATGATTCATATTCGGAGTAGGTTGAGTTATTTATTTTGACTCGGTTGAGTAGATTTTAAATGACTAAATTGAATTCTTTGAATTTTTGCAATGGTAATTACAAGTTAGAATTAGAAGTTAATTATTCATCTCCTTTAGTCACAATTATTTGGTGGTATTCATTTAATTGCTTCGATAGAATGAATTAAATGAGTATTGCAAATATAGATCTAGTAGTACCTTAGGTCCATCCTCTTGACTCATATTACTGAATTCATATCATTAGCAAGCAAGGAAGACTAAAACCTCAGTTCAAGGGAATCTCATTTCATCATTATACTAGTTTATTGAATTTACCTTGTTGTTATTGTTAATTTCAATTTTGTTTGCTTCTTTGGCTTAAAAACCAAAAAATACATAAATATTAAAGTAGATTAGATTACTTCATTAGTTTTATAAACAATTTCTCAAAATGATTTCTCACAACTTTAAGGTATTTACCACTTTTTTATTTAGAAACTTGAAAATTGATCTCCTCATAAGAACGACTTAGGTTGAGCTACTATGCTACATTTTCAAACCTAGTTTATTTTGAGAACTCACACGACATGGGTTCATCAAATGGCGTCATTGCTAGGTAGGATAATTGCCAAGGTTTTAAGTAGTTAACTGTTCTTTTTAAGTTGTCATAGTGTGTCTTAGTTTGGTAGAAAGTTTGTAGCACTCATTTGAATTTTGGTGAAATCCTGAGTTTTGAATAGCACTTTATTGCTGGAACTGAAATATTCTTCCCTAAAAAATTATAAAATTTGACTTACTACAACTTTTCAGCATTATAAACAAGATTTATAGCAATAGCTATTAAGTCTGTTGGATTTTAGACAAATTCAAAGGTTTGCTATACTTTTCTAAATTTTCTTTCTTTTTTTTGTAATTTTTCTAGCTTTTTTATTAGGTTTGTTTTTTGGGTTTTCTTGGATGTTAGTGTGTTTTTGAGTTTATCTTAGGTAGTTGTTAATTGTTGGAGTGCTTAGTAGTGGTTTAGGTTATTTTTCATATTCATAGCTGTTTTGCATTCTAGTTGCATATAAAATTCTTTGAAAAAAATAGAAATTTACATTTTATTAGTTTACTATCATATTGTTAGTGGCCAGTGTGTGGTTTACTATTGTTTTGTGGTGACCAACTTTGCATTCTTCAACCTTAGGAAGTTGTTTGTTGAAACTTGAGACTTCGGGTGGCTATCACATTCTGACTGTAAGTTGTGATTACAGTGACTCTACTCACATACCTGGGGTTTGAGGTACTACTTCATTGATATACCAACTTATTCTACTAAAAGGTGAATTCTTACCTTGGAACTCCTATTTGCCTCTTGTACCATTAAGTTGCACTTGCCATGTTATTACTGAGACTGATTTTACTCCTTAGACACCTTATCTTTGTTGGTTTTGTTAATTCTTTTGGTTGTCAAAGATTAGTTAACTTGGTTTACTGTAAGTTCCTACTTTTTACAGTATAGAACCCTTATCCAATACCCCATTTGACCAATTACTTTGCTGTAATTTGTATGTCTATATGAGTCTCTTTATTGGTCATGACTAGATCTAAGACAACTGAACTTGTGCCTCTAGATAACAATATTAACAAGATAGTTAGGTTGCTTAAAAAAGGTAAAAAGCTGAATCATTTAGTGTAGGGCTTGGACAAGTCATTGACACTACAGTTGTTACATATACTTGTGATAATTCTTCTCATATTGGCTCTTCTTCCATTGTAGATTGCTATCTTACCATGGATCAAGTTCCTCCTCAAGAAGACATCCCCCGACCTATTGATCTTCCAATAGTAGGGTTTAACAACAATATTGTTAGGAACAATGGGGAGCATGGAATTATTAAAGATCTTACCTCTACTAATGATATTATTGATACTTTCCTCTCTTGTCCTAAATTTAGTATTAATTTTGAGTTGAAAGGTCCTTTATTAAGTAACTTGCCAAAATTTATTGGTTTACCTCCAGAAGACCCTAACAGGCAGTTAAGGAAGATGTATATTGTGTGCAACTCCATAAAACCAATGGGGGTTGATCCAGATAAGATGTGCAGGAAAGTCTTTCATTTTACACTAGAGAGTAAAGCTAAGGAGCGGTTCATGATGCTACCCCACCAAAATCATAACTCCAATTATGGATGAAGGTTTGAAGGTTTGAGATCCCATCTAAACTTTAGTCGAAGGAATTAGAATCAATTATAAGTTGCTCTTCAAATCAAGCTCCAAATGAAGGATCTTCAAACCAATCTAATCTTCAATAAATAGTGGTTGCTGCACCTAAATCCCATACTACTAAAGATGAAATCTCTCTACTTCTTTTTTGTATGAACAATTTGTCATCTTCCATGGGTAACTTAGCCTCAAGTTTGATAAAGAAAGGGCTCAAACCAATTCAAAATTTTTTGACATTGGGACTAAGTTTGACAGAATCATCAACAAGTTGGATTTGTTAGATTCTCATAATGCTAATCTCACTTCATTTGTCCCTCAAATATCTAATAGCCTCAATAAGCAATAAGCTAAAAGTAGACAAGGGTTACCTTCCAACACAGTGATCAATCTTAAGGATGTATGTGCTATCTCCTTAAGAAGTAGGTAAACAAGTCTAGTTTGAAGATGAAAGTGTTAGATATGGATAGTTTTGATGATGTCAAATATAGATGTTAAATATGAGCAAAAATTTTTTATGATATAATTATCTTCTACATTGACTAACCACTATATTTAATGTTGCATATTTTGTAGATTAGTCATAAACCCAATTATGGGTTGATGTTAAAATCAAGAGGCAAGGGATTGAAGAAAGAAGGCATTGAAAGAACTAATGAAATATGAAGAAGAAATATTGTTCAAAACAAAGAAAGAAGAAGATTGAAGATATTCAACAAGATATCTAGTTGGTTTATGAAGAACGATCATCAATTCAAGAAGATATCTAGTTGGGTTATGAAGAATGATCATCAAGTGGCAAAACAAGATGAAAGAGATTGAAGAAAGAAGAAGAGAGAGATTAAAGAAAGAAGAACTTGCAAGATCACATGAGAATATCAAGATCCAAGCTATTAGAAGAGATACCAAAGGTTTCTTTGATCATATGGAGGTTGGAATGGGTCAATTCAAAGCCAAGATAACTTATATGGAAGTTATGGAGCTTCCCTAAGGTGTTCCTTTGAGTTTTGGCTCTTTTCCATGTTTTGGAAGGCATTACTCGAGTGGTTACTCGAGTAATGGACATGATCACTCCAGTAACCACTCGAGTAATCTGCATTTTTATTATGCTCTGTTTTTCGCACGTGAGGACAGAGGTTTGGTATTTTAGCCATATCTCTCTAACCACAAGTTGGATTGATTTGAAACTGGAGACATATGAAACTAGACTCCCAACACGAACTATTGACACCAAGATCACATTAAAAGAAGTTCAGATGAGGGAGATATGATCTATTGAAGTTGACATATGAATCACCGTCATATTCCACGACAGCTTCAGTATTTTGGACATAACTCTCAAAATACATATCAGATTGAGACGAAACTGGTGCCATATGAAAGAAGACTCAAAGGGCTTTCCATGGATAGGTAATTTGACATATTTGAGGTTATGTGCTGATAGCTATGCCATCTGGAATTTGCTGCTCGTGATTTCAGAGATTGTCTAAGAACAGTAGATATTCTTTGGATCATAACTTTATGTAAACAATGAGTTTGGAGCTGATTCAAGTTGCATTGGAATGTAAACGATGAGAGCTTTCTGATGATATATAATTTGCCATGTTTCAAATCAAAATCAAGAATTCACTTGAAGTAGCCACTCGAGTAACCTATGAAGAAAATTGTACCATACTCGAGTAGGTACTCGAGTAATCAGATAGAGAACTTCCAGTTGCTCTCGGCCAGCCAACGTTACTCGAGTACGCTCTCGAGTAATCAGGGAAATCACCTCCAGCTGCTCTCGGCATTTTCAATCCTGCCAATGTTACTCGAGGAGCCACTCGAGTAAAGCACTGTGATAAGCAAAACTTGAAGGTAACACTCGATTAATCTGCAATGTTATTATCACACTTCACTCGAGGCACCACCCGAGTATGCAGAGTTATTTAGAAGAGAACTTCAAGTCACTACCCGAGTATACAGAGTTATTTAGAAGAGAACTTCAAGTCACTACCCGAGTATGCAGAGTTATTTAGAAGAGAACTTCAAGTTACTACCCGAGTAAGCTATGCAGAAAATGGAAGGCCACTCGAGTAACCTGTGAAGAAACTTGATGTCTACTCGAGTAAGCACTCGAGTAATGCTTCCCAGAAATACCAGCAACATTATGAAGCTTTCAAAAATCATGGGATTAATCATGAAACTCACTCTTCTTGCTTCCAATCATTCTTACACCTCATTGTATTAGTGTTTAATCTATTTCTCTAGGAATGTAATGAAGAGATGATGTGAAGAGAGAAAAACTGACTTTACGGAAGTGGAGCGTCAACGTTCACAACGGCTAGTTTTCAAAATCGAAGAACAGTCAAACGAAGCTAAGCCACTCTAACGGACAGGTTGAAATGCTTCCAACGGCTATCTCAACTTATCTATAAATATGGGAACATTCAACGAAGAGCAACACCAACGAGAACACTACAAGATCATGAATCATCTACTCCATCCAACTTCTCTTTGTTCTTATCTATTTTCTATATCATGTATATTTGAGAGAGATTTTTTTTATTGTACTCAGTGTTCATCAAATCCACTCTGTGAGAGAGTTTGTAAACCCTTTCAATTGTATTTCTGAATTGATCTCAAGGTAGAGGGACCTTGAGTGGGTTGATTTCCTTACGGGCAAGTGTAGAGAGAATTGCCGGTAAGACTTTCTGCTAGTAAAACTTATAAGATGCAAGCAGTAGAGAATGTTGCTGCTCATAAGACTTACAGAGGTGTAAGCAGGAGAGAACGTTGTTGCTTGCAAGACTTGCACGGGTAAGCAGGAAGGAAAGATCTTTGGGATTGCTCTGCTCGTAAGACTTGCTGTAAGGAGGAGTATCTTAGTGAGAACTTTGTAAAGGCTTTTCTAGTGCCTGCATTAAACAAGAAAATAGTGGATTTGAAAATCTCAGGAGGTGCCTGGGGACTGGACGTAGGCCATCCCAGATTGGACTGAACCAGGATAAATCACAGTTTGCATACTCTCTTCCTTAAACTCTTATATTTCCAGCATATATTAACTGTGATTTATGATTCATTATTTTCATATTTATTGCTTCCTCTAAGATGCAAAAAGATTATCAAAGTTCTTAAGATTTTATCTTACACCCAATTCACCCCCCTCTTGGGTGTCAGCCAGTTCTAACAGAAAGAGGCAAGCTTTACCCAAGAGGGGGTGAATTGGGTGATCTGATAAATTTTTGGTTGATGCAGTAATATGATTTTAATTGTAAATAGAGTAGAGTTGAGAAGATTAGAACATAGAGAGTTATACTAGTTCGGCCCAAAACACAGCCCTATGTCCAGTCCTCAAAGACAAATATCTACTGAGATTTTCACTATACTTCCAAGGTTCTATGGGCTCTCGAAATACCGCAAAACAAAAATCATCCTTGAATGGACTATGAGTAGAAATATTCTAACACTTAGAAATTTCTCTCCCCTTACGACAAATCTTACGTGCAGAAAAGCAAACCTATGACCTTTCTCTCTTCCTTACGTATACAAGTCTTATGAGCTGTAACGTTCTCTCCTGCTTACACCACGTAAGTCTTACAAGAAGCAAAGTTCTCTACTGCTTGTATCTTGTAAGTCTATGAGCAAAAAGTCTTACTAGGAATTCTCTCAAATGCTTCTCTCGTTAGGATATCTACCCTCTCAAGGTCCCAGCACCTTGAGATCAAATGAAAATAGAATATGAAGTGTATACAAACTCTCTATAGATCAAATATGATAAACACTGAAGTATAATAAGAATACAGAGAAAATGTGGATAATAGAGACTGGTGTATTTGCTTGTCTGAATTCTTGCTCTTTGTTAACTTTAATTGTCTCTGAAGGTCTGCATTTATAGCTAGTTGATTTTTCTCGTTGAATAACAATCATTATGGAGCGGGGCATTATACTGTTGAATAACATGCATACGTTTGAAATCTTTGAACATAATAGGTAAGTGCTTGGTTGGTAGTAATGATTATGTCTGCCTTTGTTTGACTTCCTCTATGCTTTTCTAATTCAAATGATCAACTACCTGTATCACACTTGTAATATATTTTAAATGATGTTAAATAATAATAACAAGTGGAAATAGAGTGATTAAATTATATTAAACCATATTCGGATTGATCGCTATGAGCAAGTGATGTTTTGTCTTCTAACAGAGGATCACTCAAGTGCACTAGGGCTCACTCGAGTGAATCTTCATATATGCTCTTCTGCTTCAACTTTTGTGTTACACTTCCACATGATTTTGAGAGAGTGCATTTTCACACTTGCGAGTGATATGGGACCTCACTCGGGTACATATTCTCTCACTCGAGTACCATTATATTTTACACTATGAGTACACGTATTTGGATAACACTTGCATCCCATTTTATCAAGAGTGTGATTTTGCACATGTAGGTGATGTGGGCCCTCACTCGAGCATACTTATTATCACTTGAGTGCATAGAATATTCTTCTATAAGATACTCCTTTGCTTCAGCACATGCATCAGAATGGAGAGTTAGATTTCATACTGCGGGTGCTGAGGTATCACTCGGGTACACGTACTCTCCATTCAGGCACACTGTATCTTCCATGCACTGCATTTCTCTCAGGCAGTTGCACTTTATGTTTACCTTGCTTTTGGGTAAACACTTTCTCTGCCATACTTGCAAGGACTCGGGTGCACATAAGGCTATCTCTCGAGTAGAGTATCTATTCTCGAGTGAAGTGATAATATCCTATCTCAACCTTTGCTCTCTGTTAAACACTTGCACGAGTGTGTCTTCATGCTCGGGTACAAATCTTATCATCACTCAAGTTGTCCTAGTATTTTTAGCTAGAGTTTGCTTCGATCAAACACTTTTTGTCCAATACTTGCATGTGCTGAGTGTAAAAGTGCTTCATGCTCGATTGCTACGTCCATCACTAGAGTGTATCAGTTAAAATAGCAGAAATGACCTTTGAACTTAGTGATATGCATTTGGTAATACTTTTGGTAATAGTTTCAACCATTGTTTAAACTTGCAAAACATTATATTCTTACTATATCTCACAACAATCTTTTGTTATCATCAAAACTTGGAATCTAACATTCTCCCCCTTTTTGATTATGACAAAACCTTTGTGATGAATTAAGAACTTGATTGAAGTGAAAACTTTTAAAAACACTTTCAACTTTTACAAATGCATATTTCACCAAAGTTTAAAGTCTTTTTCAAATTTTTTCACTTAATCTCATGTTTCTTGCAATACTTCAAATGGACACTTAAAAGCCAAGATAAGTGATAGCATCATTATATTTGCACATAAATCATTAAATCTGAACAGAAAACTTAACAAACTTGAAAATGACCATAAATGAACTTGTAAAGTACATTATCAAGCTTGAATTAGCATATACCTATGAAACCCTATATACAACCATTTTAGCAAAAAAAAAACTAGAAAAGCTCAAATAACAATATTCCTACCCAATACAGAAAAGTTACCCAATATTCCCCCTTAAAAGAAAAATCTCCCATATCAGACCATATCATTTCAGAAACCATCACAGATCCTTCTCCCCTATTTTGTCAACATCAGAAGGGGGCTGAGGGAAAGTAAGATCAGATGATGGGGTATATAGCACCATAGTGGTGGATGGATCAAATGGGTCAGGCACAAAAGGTGGAGATGATGGCTGAGGAATTGTAGCTGTAAGTGGTGGTGAAAGTGACTGGTTATAAGTGACATCAATATTGGAATCAGGGTTTATGAAGAGAACATAAGTTTGGGTCTGAGAAGGTGATACTGTGGTATGAGTAGACTCAGAAGGCTCCTCAGGAGAAGTATTTAAAAGATGAGTGGGCAAGAAGATTTCCATATCAGTGATTCTTCTCGACATCTCTTCTTGAGTCTTGAACATCAAGTCAAAGTTGGTGTTTGCCTTGTCCACCAACTTTGAGACTGGTATCTCTATTGTGTTCACCAATTTCTCATACTCACTCATCAATTCCTTTTTAAGGCAAGTCACTGTTTGATTTACCACTTCGGCTAGATAGGTTGATAGTGATGCATTTAGGAAGGAAAGAGGTGGAGTAAGACCTTGTGCAAACAATTGAGCTTCATCACCTTTAGAAGGAGAGGCTTCTCTTTGAGATGTAGCCATGGTTTGGCTCATTGGAAGATTGATACCTATATGAGTCAATTGAGTCTTACCAAACCTCAGAATTGTTACCCTCTAAGCTCCCTCCAAATACCACACTTTGTTATGCTTGAGAATGAGAGACACAAGTTGTGGATATGGAATTATGGTAGATTTTGATGAAGAAAATTGAAATCTTCTCATCTCACCAAAAATAAGTTCCCCCATATTTCTTTGTTGACCAGCAAGAAAGGAGGCCAATAAACAATAATCTCTCTGGGCAAAATGGGTATAGTTTTTGGATTTGTTGATAATGCTACGAGAGTATATAATGAAGGTCATGAATGAAACCAGGCATGTCAACAGACATAAAATTAAGAGGGCTTATAACGTCTTTTGGCCTTAAATGCCTGAAGGTTTTTTGGCAGTAAGTGTGGGTGGATCAGAAGGGGGTGCAACATATCCAAGGATATCATTAATGATAGTAGCAGATATCATAATATGTTGATCTCTAATAGTAATAGGTACTGCTTCCTCTATCAACTCTTCGGCTCTAGAATATATATTATTGACTTTAATGTTGAAATAAAAAGTTCTCACAATAGAAGGTGAATAAGGGAGATACACATTTAGCCAGGGATCATAAAATCCAAGAAAATGATGAAAATCCAAACTATAGCTTTTCTTCAAATAATCTAAGTCCACATAAACTATGGGGCAGAAATGTCTATAACCAAACTCAGAGTCATATACCTACTGAATAAGTGCCTTCAGTTCCTTAACATTGAATCCTTCTGGAGGATTTGTGTTTTGATCTTCCTCTGGAGCTTGTGAAGTAGAATGTTCTCCTGAAGCAACTTGACTTGTCTGGCCAATATAATGAGAACTTGAGGCACCTGTTTAGGAGCCAATCTTGCCAACCAAGGCGTCAAGCTTGGATTTTTCCATTGCTTATTTGAGCTGCATATTGAATGAGTCATCAGAGGAAGAAGATTGTTATGGTTGCTATGTGTCCTTCTTGTTGGAAATTGTGCCGTAAGGGCCAATCATTGTACTTTAAACATTATTATTTTAATGAAATTTATCCATTCTGTTATCATATTATTTGCATGTTAACTGTGATAATTGTATCATTGGATAATTCATAAAGATTGTTCTAAAATGTCCCTGGTCGGTCATCTATACGGGAGCAGAGATAAAACAAGAACAGTAAGACTTTGATAAGATATAGAGATACGAATCAAAGTCTTAGGCACTTGTAAGAGTGCAAGGTATTGGACCGACCCACTATGAGAAAGCTACATAGATCAAGTCATAAGCTTTTCTCATGTATAACAACGTCACAATGCCCTTAGACCTGAGGTCATCATGGATTCCTACATGAGAGTTGCTAAGCTTTGAACTAGTCAAAAGTCACTTTTGACCAGGTGATGATAAAGGCTACGATCGGGCTAGGTGGTTTTTCATGTAGAGGAATATGAAAGATCAAGATGGAATTTGTCCCTCACATTATTAGAGAGATATTACTGGGACCCTCGATGAGTGAGCCTGAGAAATGTATGGCCATACTATGATGAAAGGAGTTTCTGTCTCTGTTATCAGGCTACTCAGGAATCAAGAAAGTAATGGTCAGGAACAAGAGGATGACATTATCCATGCCTTATCCTTAATCGATATATCGTGTGACAAAAGGGACGTGACATGGTTGTATGACAGGTTGCATCGTGATAACGATCCTCATATGAATTGGGTAGTCATAATGTCTTGCTAGAGGCCACTTGCGACTTTTGGGTTAGTATAGTTATTGACCCACTGCTAACATCATATGGGCCTACAGGGCCACACACAAGAATGACCCTACACGAGATAATGTTTAATTTAGGGTGGACAAATTTTATATTTATATATATATAATATAAAATTCATTAATAATATTATATAGATATATATTTTCAAAATATATATATATATGTATATATATTATATGATATTATTATATTGTGTTAGTTTTAAATTTAATTTATTAAGATATATTAAATTTAATAACTAATATGATAGAGATATAGTATCTCAGATTTAATTTATGAAGATAAATTAAATCTAATGGCTCTTTATTTGGATTAAATAAATAGGTTAAGTTAAAACTGTTGGACAGATTTAATTTAAACTGAATTTATTTAATTAGCTCATCAAGATAATTAATAGTTAATTAATTTCAAAATTAATGATGATTAATTTGGAAATTTGAAAATAGCCCTCATAGGTTATAAAACTTGATAGAGCAAATATATTGATACCCACATGAGAATTGTCAGCTGCAAGTGAAACCCTAGGAGACATTAGAGGCGCTAGCACGCAGGCTCGGTTGGAGAGCATTCGTGTGGATATCGGTAGAGGGAGCGGACCTGACATGTTGGCTCCTAGAGATCGTGAAAACTCTGAATTATTAAAAGGTATGAATCCTTCCAACTTGGTTTAAACGCCGTTGATAGATCCTTGATTAGGATCGGTGAAAATTTTTAAAATTCTTCCGTTGTGCCTACCAATTCTAACAGTGGCATCAGAGCCAGATCAATTGTGCATTTAAACTGAGTTTATGTTCTTATACATGTGATATATATGGGATATATATGTGTGTTCATAAGAAAACATCCGAATATGTTAAATAAAAAAGGAATATGTTCAACGTTAATGTGCGTTTTATAGATAGTGTTGTATGTTTATGCGATTTGGTGAAATTGTTTCGATTATATGTGATATGTTTAAGTTTCAATTTCGCCATTGGCATCACGATTTCTATTATGGATTTGATCTGAAGTAGAATTCATCATTTAGGTTTCGAGTAGGTGAAGAACATGGCATACAGACACGTTAGGGTCTCTAATCGGATTTAGGGATTCGAAACTTTGGTGTAGACAATCCGGATCAGAAGCGTTCTGGGCCGTTGTTTTTGAAATTGGGCCAAAATCCCTTAAGAATTGAACTAAACGATTTTTTTGAATTTTGGGGTCCAAAATTTTAAAATTTTAAAAAAATTTCAAATATTTCTTTCAAAAGGAATGTGCCTTTTGCAAAAGCTCCAGGGGCGCTGCCCCTTGCAACCCCGTAAGGGCGGCTCCCCTTGACCCCGCCTGCTAACCAGCTAGCGAGACTGCCATGACCACCTCTACGTAGCGCAATATAATATGGTCACGACATTTATTGCTTTTCATATTGTATGAATTCTTGTTGTGGTTTTATTATTTATCCTTGTTTGGGTATAGTGAACAACATGGCTTTAGAATTTTACAAAGGTTGTAATATTTAAATACGGCCTGCGTGCCGTGCCTTTCTCTAAATACTCTCGATGTACATTTTCTTCTCATCTTACTCCCCTCGAATGTTTAAACGAGGTTTCTCTTAATGTATTTCTTTTTTATTTAGAGAAGTCCTCTCATTGGCTTAGGAGGATTTTAGGTTAGGTAAGCCATATTGGGTCACGTTTAAATTATGCTTTTGTTAAGATTATTGCATGATTACTTTTATGTTTATATGTATTTATCTGTATGAGATACGACCACGATTGCATCTATATAAACAAAACTAATTAATTAAGCCCTCTGAATCAAATCTTAAGTCATAATGCTGTCAATTAATGAATACTTGTCAAAACCTAGATCGCTCAATTGTGGAAACCACCAAAGTGGATGCACTTGAGTTATCTTGATGAGACAAGCTTGAGTAATGGTGCTGCTCATAATATTCATTATTGTTTTGACTTAATTGAGATTAACAAAATGATTTTGCATCTCAAGGCATTAGATGGGATTAAACATGCCGGATCATAAGATGATTAAATCCCATAAAGATATAAGAGTTATATGTGATGTAATTGGTAAATAGGTTACCTACCTAAATAACTTGAATTTAAGTGTCTTGCCAAAGCGGACTTAAGTTTAAGACAAATATGGATCTTAACCCACTAATTATTATATTGAGGGTTGTTAATTTAGTGGGAGATTACTAACTAACTTTGCATATTTTAATTGTAGACTCATGTCGACTAGTAATCCTGCTACACTTTCATTGTGATCGGTCCTTGAAAAGGACAAACTCAATGGGACAAACTTTCTTGACTTGTTCAGGAACTTGAGAATTGTTCTCAAGCAGGAAAGAAAGGCTTATGTCCTAGATCAACCCATTCCTGAAGAGCCTGCAGCCAATGCTCTAAGAGCTCAGAGAGATGCTTACATAAAGTATAAGGATGACTTGTGGATGTAGGTTGCCTGATACTTGCCACTATGGTTCCAGAGCTTTAAAGAGATCTGGAACTCATGGAGGCTCATGAGATGATTGTACATCTCAAGGAAATGTTCCAACAACAGGTAAGGCAAGAAAGGTATGAGACCACAAAGGCCTTATATTCTTGCAAAATGGCTGAAGGTGCATCAGTTAGTACTCATGTGTTAAAGATGAAAGGCTATATTGATCACCTTGAGAGGCTTGGATTTCCCATGAGCTAGGAGTTAGCTATGGATTTGATCCTCAACTCACTCCCAGAGAGTTATGACTAGTTTGTTATGAACTACAACATGAATAACATGGAGAAATCAATTTCTGAGCTGCATGGGATGCTTAAAACTACTGAGCAAAGCATTAAGAAAAAGCCTAGCACAGATTTGATGGTTCAGAAAGGAAAGGGTATGAAAAAGAAAGGGAAGGGCAAATGGAAGGGTAATGGCTCAGGTGGTAAGACCAAAGAGTCAAACAAGCCCAAAACCAAGCCTGCACCTAAGAAGGCAAAGCCTCCAAAAGAAGGAGTCTGCTACTTCTGCAATGAACCCGGTCATTGAAAGAGGAATTACAAACTCTTCCTGGAAGATCTGAAAAGGAACAAGAAGGATAACAATGCTATCGCTTTAGGTATTTATGTTATAGACATTCATTTTTCTACTTCCTCTATATGGGTATTAGATACTGCATGTGGTTCTCACATTTATACAAATGTGCAGGGTCTAAAGGACAGTAGAAGGCTGAAGAAGGGCAAGGTGGACCTACGAGTTGGAAACAGAGCAAAAGTTGTTGCTTTAGCCGTAGGCACTTATGAATTAGTTCTGCCCAGTAGGCTTTTGTTAGTTTTGAACAATTTCTATTATGTTCCTGCTTTGAGTAGTAACATTGTTTCTCTTTCTTATTTGGATAAGGAAGGTTATACTTCCATTACTAGGAATGGTAAATGTTCTATTTATCATAATGACATTTTCTATGCTGATGGTGATTTGCATGATCGTCATTATATATTATATTTGGAACATCCTAATAATGGGAATATCTATAACGTAACTACTAAGACGATAAAATCAAACGATTTGAATCCGACCTACCTATGGCATTGTCGTCTAGGCCACATAAATGAAAAACGCTTTTCTAAACTCCATCAAGATGGATTTCTAAACTCATTTGATTTTGAATCATATGATATATGCAAATCTTGCTTATTAGGAAAGATGACTAAGGCACCTTTTACTGGGCATAGTGAGAGGGCTACTAAATTATTGAGCCTTATACATACAAATGTATGTGGACCATTAAATATAGCTGCCAAAGGAGGTTATGTTTACTTCATTACATTTATATATGACTTTATTAGATATGACTATATCTATCTAATGAAACATAAATCTGAATCTTTTGAAATGTTCAAAATATTCCAAAATGAAGTACAAAACCAACTTGGTAAAACAATTAAAGCACTTCGATCTGATCGAGGTCGTGAATATTTGAGCCAATAATTCATTGACCATCTTAAGAGTTGTGGGATAATCTCACAATTGACTCCTCTAGGAACACCATAATGGAATGGCATTTCTGAATGGAGGAATCGAACACTATTAGATATGGTTCGATCTATGATGAGTCAAACAGATCTTCCACCATCCTTTTAGGGACATGCCCTAGAGATAGCTGCATTTACACTAAATCGTGTTCCATCTAAGGCAATTGAAAAGACACCATATGAGATATGGAATGGAAAGAAACCAAATTTATCTTTTCTCAAGATCTGGGGATGTGAGGTATATGTTAAGCAACAAGCCTCTAATAAATTAGCGCACAGATCCACAAAGTGCCTTTTCGTTGGGTATCCTAAAGAAACGAAAGGATATTATGTCTATAATCCCATCGATAACAAAGTGTTTGTTATTTGGAATGGCGAGTTTCTAGAAAGAGAGTTTATCTCTAAAATAACCAGTGGGAGCAACGTACATCTTAAAGAAATTTGAGAGCCACAAGATGGTACAGAACCACAGATGGAAATTAGAGAAGACTCACAACAAGTTGTTGAGCCTCCTCAAGTAACACAAGGTCCACGAAGATCTGATAGGACATTACATCAGTCTCAGAGATATGAATTTCTGATTACTGAAGGCTGTGATATGTTGCTCATTGAGTAAAATGAGCCCACTACCTATCGAGAAGCCATAATGGGACTAAACTCTAAGAAATGGCTAAATGCCATTAAGTTTGAAATTCAATCCATGTACAACAATCAGGTATGGACCTTAGTCGATCCACCTGAAGGTGTAAAAACCATTGGGTACAAATGGGTTTTCAAGGAGAAAACTGACATGGATGGCGATGTAAATGTCTTCAAGGCATGACTGGTTGCAAAAGGATTCACTAAAACTCATGGTGTAAACTATGATGAAACCTTTTCCCCAATTGCAATGGCCAAATCAATTAGAATCCTTCTTGCCATTGTAGCATTTTATTACTATGAAATATGGCAGATGGATGTCAAAACAGCCTTCCTTAATGGAAAGCTACTTGAGCATGTGTACATAACACAACCTGAAGGTTTTGTGCGTCCAGAGGACTCTGGTAAAATTTGCAAGCTTTAAAGATCCATTTATGGATTGAAGCAAGCATCTCAGAGCTGGAATCATCATTTTGATGAAGTAGTCAAAGAGTTTGGATTCATTCAAAACATTAATGAACCTTGTGTTTACAAGAAGGTTAGTGGGAGCATAGTTGTATTTCTAGTGCTTTATGTAGATGACATCCTACTCATTAGGAATGATATTCCTACCTTTCAGAGTGTCAAGTCTTGGTTAGGAAAGTCCTTTTCAATAAAAGACTTAGGTGAAGCTGTAAGAGGCAAGCTTCACCCAAGAGGGGGGTGAATTGGGTGATGTTATAAATTTTTGCTTGATGTGGTGATATGAAAAATATAGTAGATAGAGTAGAGTTAAGAAGATTTGAACACAGAGAGTTATACTGGTTCGGCCTAACAACAAGGCCTATGTCCAGTCCTCAGAGATCAAGACCTACTGAGATTTTCACTATACCTCCAAGATTCAATGGGCTCTCAGAACGCCATAAAACAACAATCGTCCTTGAATGGACTACGAGCAGAAATATTCTCTCAACAAGAAACTTCTCTCCCCCTTACGACAAGTCTTACGTGCAGAAAAATAACCTATGACTCTTCTCACTTGCTTATGTATACAAGACTTATGAGCAGCAACGTTCTCTCCTGCTTACACCACTGTAAGTCTTACGAGCAGCAACGTTCTCTTTTGCTTGTATCTTATAAGACTTAAGAGTGGAAGACACAACAAGGAATTCTCTCAACTGCTTCTCTTGTAAGGAAAAACTACCCTCTCAAGGTCCCAATACCTTGAGATCAAATAAACATAGAGTTTTGAATTGTATGAAGACTCTCTTACAGAGCAAATGAATAAACACTGAAGATCAATTTGTATACAGAGAAAAATGATGAATAGCAGAAACTTGGTATAAGCTTGTGAATTCTTATGCTACGTTGTTGTTGTGATTATCCTTGTATCTCTGTATATATAGTTGCTTCAGTTTTTGCCCGTTTTGGAAATCAACATTTGAGGAGCGGGACTTTGCAACTATTGAAGGACACGCGCATGTTTGAATATTCTGAATGCGGTAGGTGCGAACGTGTCTATAATCATATTGTCTGCCGTTGTTTGACTTTCCTCATGTGGTTCATTTCAAACATTCATATTCCTATATCATACTTTTAAAACAATCAAAACAATGTTAAACAATGATAAAAAGTAATGATGATATGAATTAATAACAATAAACCATATTCGGAATGAACGTTGTGATACTTAGCATTTTCGGTGGTCAAACAGGGCATCACTCGAGCATGAAAGGCTCACTTCGAGTGGTCTCCTATTTTCCTTCATATGCCTCTGTTATCGGGTTGTGCTTGCATAAATATCAGAGAGACAAAATCTTCACTCGCGGGTGAAGAGGGGTCTCACTCGAGCACAAAACCTCTGCTCGAGTGATCTTGCAATTTCCACAGGGAATGTCTTCTCGGGTCATCACTCGCATACCATTTTGACAAGAGTGAGAATTTGTACTCGCGAGTGAAATGGACCCTCACTCGAGCACACATACCTCTGCTCGAGTGAGATGCATATTCTCAAGAAATATGCTCTCAATATCATCACTCGCATCAGGATTTCAGAGGGAAAGAATTTTCACTCGCGAGTGATGTGGGCCCTCACTCGAGCACAAATACTCCTGCTCGAGTGAGAAGAATATTCTCAAGAATTATACCTTTTGAACAAGCACTTGCAACAGATTTGGAGAGGGATGGAATTTTCACTTGCAAGCATTGATGTGTCACTCGAGCATATATGGGTGTGCTCGAGCACACTTGCACTTCTCTGAACTTCATGACTCTCGGCCAAGTACTCGCAGTACCTTACTCGAGCACAGAATATTCATGCTCGAGCATTGTTGTCTCTGCTCGAGTGAATGAAGGAAGCATGCCATTACTTGCTCTCGGCCAAACACTCGCAGACCCTCACTTGCATGTGTGCTCGAGTGAGAATGACTTCTCTGCTCGAGTGCATACCTTGTGCTCGAGTGATCTAGTGAACACAAAGGGAGAATGCCTCTCGGGTACATACTTTCTGGCTTTCTCTCGCACCTGCTCGAGCACAGAGAAGATCTATGCTCGAGTGCAAAATCCTTGCTCGAGCACCCCAGTGCAATTTCACAGCAGATATCAGCAAACCATCAAATATGCATTTGGTAACTTGGAAACTTTTCTTAACCTTCTAAAAACATGTCTTGCACATAATTGACTTATTGTTATTATCAAAATTTGGGATCTAACAGAAGCCACCTATATAATAGGGATTAGGATCTATAGGGATAGATCCAAAAGACTAATATGCCTAAGTCAGAGCACAAACATAGACAAGATACTGCATAGGTTCAGTATGCATGATTCAAAAAGGGGTTACATGCCCATGTCTCATGGCATCCATCTTAGCAAGGATCTGTGTCCTAGTACACCTGATCAGCGAGATCGCATGAGTAAGGTTCCATATGCCTCGGCCATTGGATCCATCATATATGCCATGTTATGTACTCGACCGGATGTCTCGTTTGCCTTAAGTATGACCAGCAGATACCAACAAGATCCTGGTGAGGGACTAAGGACTAAGGACTTATTTTTGGTCTATGGTTGATTAGATGATGAGCTCTGCGTAACCGGTTACACAGATGCAAGTTTCCAAACTGACCAAGACGACCTTAAATCGCAATCTGGATATGTATTTCTCCTAAATGGTGGAGCAGTAAGCTGGAAAAGCTCCAAGCAGAGCGCTATAGCAGATTCTGTAACAGAAGCTGAGTATATAGCAGCATCATATGCAGCTAAAGAAGCCGTTTGGATCAGAAAGTTCATTACTGAACTAGGGGTGGTGCCTACCATCTCAAATCTAATAGATTTGTTCTGTGACAATAGTGGTGCTATTGCACAGGCCAAGGAGCCTAGGTCAAATCAAAGGACCAAGCATATACTCAGGTGATTTCATCTTATTAGAGAAATCAATGATAGAGGTGATATAAAGATATGCAAAGTAGAAGGAGAAGATAATGTTGCTGATCCTCTTACTAAGCCACTTGCACAGGCAAAGCAACATGGATCAAAGCGTCATGTTAGGGCAATGAGAATTAGGCAAATTAATGATTGTATCTAGAGCAAGTGGGAGGATGTTGGAAATTGTACCCTAAGGGCCAATCATTATACTTTGAACATTATTATTTTAATGAAATTTCTCCATTCTGTTATCATATTATTTGCATGTTAACTGTGATAATTGTATCCTTGGATAATTCATAAAGATTTTCCTAAAATGTCCCTGGTCGGTCATCTATGCGGGAGTAGAGAAGAAACAAGATCAGTATGACTTTGATAAGATATGGAGATATGAATCAAAGTCTTAGGAACATGTAAGAAATGCAAGGTGTTGGACTGACCCACTATGAGAAAGCTACATGGATCAAGTCATAAGCTTTTCTCATGTATAACCACGTCACAATGCCCTTAAACCTGAGGTCATCATGGATTCCTACATAAGAGTTGCTAAGCTTTGAACTAGTCAAAAGTCATTTTTGACCGGGTGATGATAAAGTGTAACACCCCACCGCCGTCTCACCCCACCGGGCCACAACGGTTGGTGCCCTCTCCCACCACGCGGTACGGAGCAGGATGGGTCAAGTCCGTTAGACCCACTACTCACAAGAGTCCCTCGCTCCCCAAGTGAGATTTTTCGCCTCCGTGGGAATTGAAGCCACTACCTGGGGGTAAGTAGCGCCTCAATGCATTCCCACTACCACTCGGTTGGAGAGCATTCGTGCGGATACCGATAGAGGGAGCTGACCTGACGTGTTGGCTCCTAGAGATCATGAAAACTGTGAATCATCGAAAGGTATGAATCCTTCCAACTTGGTTTAAATGCCATTGATAAATCCTCGATTAGGATCGATGAAAATTTTTAAAATTCTTCCGTTATGCCTACCGATTCTAACACTTCTTCCTTCCTTTTCCTTTGACTTCTTTCGATTAAGACTGAGTGACAACCAGTTCCTTGAAAACCACTCCCTTCGGTTTCTTTTATAGAGGTTGATCCTTCTTAGCCATCTTAGGCTTGGGATAAGGTTTCTTAGCTGGAGTTCTTTTCTTGGTAGTTTTGGGTTTAGGAGGAGATGCTGGAGTAGAAGATAGAGAAGGTGTTGAAGATGAATGTGATGCCACTAGAGTATCTGAAGCATTAGCGAAGATTGAATAGGTGAAGGTGAATGGGATGTTTGGGAAATAATAGGCATCTTAGTTCTAGCCATTTAGAACCTAAATGAGAATCAAAAGATTGATAAGGACTTGAAGAAAATTTTCCAAAAAATCTCGTCGGTTAGGGTAAGAAATGAGTAGCTAAAATAATAAATCTAACCTTTGAGTGAGAAAAGGAGGTGCGACAGTCTAAGCTATCGCGTAGCTGACATAAGTGCCAACACTCAAGTGACACAATTTTTTGCTTAAGTGACATTTAAAGAAATATGATAATGCATGTAAAAGCGTACCTGATTTAAGTGTATCTTGTTATACTTTTGATCTTTGTACTCAAATCCTCTAAGATCATTTGAGTAACCATGCTTTGAATGAGTATTTGTATAAACCTTTCTCTTCTGCCCGAGTTCTCTTGCTTCACTTCAGGTGTGTTGATACTATGCTCGAGTGATGTTCTTCCCTTACTCGAGTGAGGTCTGACACTTTTGGTATGCTCGAGCAAGTTTTAAGAGTTATTCCATGCTCTGTTAATCCCTATTCTTCATAGCTAGAAGCAGGGTATATAATATAGTTTCACACTCGAGAATCCATCTCTGACTCAAGTGATAGAATGCCTTTTACTCAAGTGAGCCTACCAGCACTCTAGTGACAGTCTTGCAAGAACATTTTAACTCATTGGGATTAACCATTCCCAATTCTCTTCAAATATATAGGAATTGATCTTTAGCTATCGGCTTTGTGAATATATCAACAAGTTGAAGATGTGTCAATATGAATTCTACTTTGACATCCTTCTTTTGCATGTGATCTTGAATGAAATGTTGTCGGATATCTATGTGCTTGGTTCTTGAATGTTGTACAATATTCTTGGCCAAACTAATAGTGCTAGTGTTGTCACAGTAAATTAGTATCTCCTTTAAGTATATCCCTAGATCCTAGAGTTGCTTCAACCATAGTACTTGAGAACAGCAGCTTGCTGCAGCTATATATTCAGCTTCAGTGGAAGATAGTGACATTGTGTTCTACTTCTTACTGAACCATGAAACCAGAAAGCCTTTAAGAAATTGACATTGTCCACTAGTACTTTTTCTGTCAGTTTTATATCTGCCATGATTTGAATCTGAATAGGTTACCAAATATTTATTTCCTCTTTTTGGATACCATAGGCCAAGTTTTGCAGCGTCTCCTAGGTATTTAAAGATTCTTTTTACAATTTCTGCATGTGATACCTTAGGAGCAGATTGATACCTTACACATATTCCAATACTGAATTGTATATCTGGCCTTCTTGCTGTTAGATAGAGTAATAAACCAATCATTCCTCTATATTTGGTGATGTTAAAGTCAGGGCCTTTTATGTCAGCATCCAACAACTTTGTAGAACTCATTAGAGTATCAGCTCCATTGGCATTGTCAATTATGTACTTCTTCAATGGCTCATTCAAATATTTTGTTTGAGATACAAATATCCCATTCTTCCTTTGCTTGATTTGAAGTCCAAGAAATAAGTTTAATTCTCCCATCATGAACATTTCAAACTCTCCCTGCAAAAGCTTAGAAAACTCTTGACAAAAAGATTCATTAGTAGTATCAAAAATAATTTCATCAGCATAAATTTGAACAATTAGAAGATCATTTTAATTAAGTTTGATGAAAAGAGTTGTATCTACTTTTCTTTTGACAAATTTTTGATCATGAAGATATTTGCTTAGCCTTTTATACCAAGCTCTGGGTGCTTGTTTTAAACCATACAAAGCTTTCTTAAGTTTCAAAACATGATCAGGTTTTGTTTCATATTCAAAACCAGGAGGTTGTTTTACATATACTTCCTCCTTAATATAACCATTTAGAAAAGCACTTTTCACATCCATTTGATAAAGTTTAAATCTTTAATGTAAACAAAGGCTAAGAGTACTTGTATTGCTTCCAATCTTGATACTAGAGCATATGTTGCCTCATAATAAATACCTTCTTCTGGATTATAGCCTTTGGCAAACAATCTTGCTTTGTTTCTCACAATGATTACTGATTCATCAAGTTTATTTTTGAAAACCCATTTGGTTCTTATAACCGAGTGATCTTTAGGTCGGGGAACTAAATCCCAAACTTGATTTCTTCGAAATTGATTTAATTCCTCTTGAATAGCAATCACCCAATCATTGTCAGATAAAGCTTATTCAATATTAGAAGGTTCAATCTCAGAAATAAAAGCAGAAAAAGTTACATCATTGAGTATTCTATTTCTGGTTTTGATACCTTCATGAATATCTCCAATTACTGGAGTGGTCCTTCAAGTAAATAGTTTTGTCAAATGGTTACTTGAGTGGCGACCCGAGCAAAGTATGTCAATTCTTGGCCGAGAGTTGCTAGAAGATATTTGTCCTAGTTACTTGAGTGGCTACTCGAGTAATGCCTTTTCTCTTGTCTTTACTCGAGTAATGGTCCATATAGCTTTACAGATTACTATTAACTCCTTCCAAATTTTGGCAATGCCCTTATGGAATATTTTCTCCAACATTAGTCGAGTGCTCACTCGAGTAACAGAGTTCATTACTCGAGTGGTCACTCGAGTAAACCTTTAAGAAATCTACCAGTGATATTTTTCTTATGAATTGTCTCTCATATCTTCTTCATTACTCCAGTGCCAACTTCAAGTAAAGCTTTTGTCTGCCATTTAGTTACTTTGTTCAAATTCTTTTCTTTGCTATCAAATCCAATCTTTGTTATCATCAAAACATATAGGGTCTAACATTCTCCCCCTTTTTGATGATGACAAAACTTGGTGATCTTGAACAAAGTTTTTGAAATTGAGTTTTCAAACAAAAGTTTCTTAAATACTTTTCATATGAAACTTTTGTTAAATTTAAACTTGAAAACTCGTTTGAAATAGCTTATTAAAGATCTTTTCGAATGATCTAGAAAAAATGAGTTTTTGTTCTTATTTACTTGTTCACCTTGCATACATAATCAAAAACTTATTAGTCTTACAAGGCAATATAACTTGAATGAAATTTAACCTTAATGGCATAAAGAAAAAAATTGCATAAAGGAGAATTCATTACATAATCAAACTTAGAATTCAAAGTTAAAAGCTCAATAAAGCCCTATACACCCATATCCCCAATACATTAACTCAGCCATTGATCACAAAATCACTCAGTTCTTTTCCCCCTATTTATCTTCATCACATGGATGGTATCAATCATGAGGATGAGTAGATGACTTAGCTGCTAAGATAGGAGTGTCAAGAAATGCCAAAGCTTCATGTGAAACATCTTAATTGGAAGAATATGAAGATGATGGTTCAAGTTCAGGAAGGTTCACTAGAGGTATCTGAAGATCCTCTAGACGATTCACTAGAGGTGATGGGTAAGGAATCAAACAAGTAATTTCTACTTCCTTTGTAGCAATAGGTGAAGACACAAGCACCTCCTCAGTGTGAGCAGTTGAGGCAATTGGAGTAGGCATTTACTCAGGCTGAAGTGGCTGAGCAGGATCATCAATGGTGATGTGGATTGGTTTAAATATCTCTAGGTTAAGCATAGAGAAATGAAGATTACTGGGTCCAAGCTCAGAAGGTCTATTCTCAGTAGGTATAGGATTAGGAGGACTAGGTTTGGAAGGTCTAGGTTCAAAGACTGGTACTGGCTCAGGAGTAATAGAAGGACCAGGAATAGGGGAGCCAAATGCCATAGCATCAAGTCTGGCAACAATTGATCTCAGAAGTTCACCCTGGGCATGTTGTTCTACTAACATGTTTTCGTGCCTCTTATCCATTCTCTCCACAAGTTGTCCCATCTTCTCATTCATATGTGTTACCAACTCTGCATTAGTATTAGCAATATCGATATGGAAACCCCTCAGAATGTTCTCCATGAATGTTTATCTTATAGCACCAAAGAAAGAAGGAGAGGATGTGTTAGCTGGAGTAGAATGTGTCATTCATTTGACTAGTTGCATCTTCAGTCTTCTTCTTCTTCTTGGGACTTGCTTCAATAAGAGTCTTCAGAGGAATCTCAATGTTCAAATTTCCAATTTGATTTCTCCTAATTGGTGTTATCCTTTCAATTGGCTCCTTACTCTCTAAGTACCAAGCCTTATTCTTCTTGAGAAACAAAGAAATAAGTTGAGGATAAGGTATTGAAGTTGTAGGTTTTCCTTCAAACCTATATCGCTTTATCTCATTAAAGATATATTCTCCCAAGTCCTTTTGTTCTTTGAGAAGCAATGAGGCAAATTTTTTGAAGTTACTCTCAATGAAATGAGTGAAATTGTTTGCTTTATTGACTATGGTTGTCGAATAGATATACCATAGAACATGATGAAAATCACACATATCACTTGTATTGAAATTGAGGGGTCCCACTATCTCACCAGGTCTTAGGATAGAAAACAACTGGTTTGAATCATAATTAGGATAATCATCATCAGGAGGGTTCTCTATTCCTAACCAGGTATTGATTTTGGAAGGTGAGATTAAAATTCTCTGTCCTCTAACCTTAAAAGTTATTTCTTCTTCCACAGACTTCCTAATAGGATCATGTATAGGTTTAAGATTGCAGTATAAATGCCTCACAACTTGGGTGTAAAATAGAAGTTTAATAGGCAGCCAGGGCATATAGGAATCAAGATAAGGACTTAGGTCAAACTTCAATACCTCTTAAAGAACCTTGTAGTCAATGTAGTACATCTTGCAGACAGTTCTTCTTGCAAAATGACTCCAGCTTGTTTACATTCAATCCATTTGGAGGAAATGTGATTTCCTCTTCCCTGAACTCTTCTGTCTTCTTGGATGATTGCCCTTTCTATGCTTCCTTAGACCGAAAGGCTTGTTAAAGCATCTCTACCATAACTTTGGTGAGGTTTTTATCAAGCTTGGGCTTTTTAAGGGGTTTTGGAGAAGATATAGGTGTGTCAGATGAGTCAGAAGGAGGAGGGGATGGTGCCTTTGTTCCTTTGCCACTTCCAGTGGATATGCTCTTCTTTGATTGAGCTCTTATGGCAATGGGCTCCTTAATCACAACCCTTTTCACCTTTGGCTTGGTTTATGGTTTAGCTTTGACCTTAGGTTTTGGAGAAAGCTTTCATTTCTTGGAGGTGGAGATGAAAGAGAATCAGAAGGTTGATATGGTTCAGAGGACTCAAAAAGAGTGCAAATATTGTAAGATTTTATCCTCACTATTGTGATTTGAGAAAGGAAAGATTTTTTGAAAACAGGGTTAGAAGTCACGAGAGTTGGGCACAGGAATTTGAGCAAACTAGGAGGTTTTAGTAAGCAAGAATCCATGGGTTTTGATGGAAATGAGAAGATAAAATGATTGTGAAAATTTTTTTTAGAGTACTAGGAGAATAACTCGAGGAGATTTTGTGAAGAATGACTGAGTAACGACTGAAATAGCCCTAAATCCTGACATTACTTGAGGGCTTACTCGAGTTATCATCAGCTTTACTCGAGTAATCATACCAAAAATTTCAAAATGCAGTAAATTCAAGTGCGCACCTAGAATGAATAATATTGTAATAACCCATGTAATTCCCTGGATCATTTGATGGCTCTTTATGACAAATTTGAGCTAAAACTGAGCAAATTTGTGATCTGCAACCAGAGTTACTCGAGGCCTTACTAGAGGAAGCTTGAATATTACTCAAGGTCTCCCTCGGGTAATATGTTTGTTCACCTTCTGACTGTTCATTTCCAACCATTGTGCCATTTCTTTAGAATTCATTTTGAATTAATGTTCCACAGTTATGATTTTCAGGTAATTACTTGAGTGGATACTCGAGTAATCTGTTCGATTACTTCAAGGTGTCACTCTAGTAATGGTGGTTACTTGAAGTTGTCTCTCCAGTAATATTGACCTATGTTAACCTTGCTTTTCATACCTCAAAATAGAATATCAAGATCCCTGATAGAGCTCAATATTTATATATTTTTTATTAATTAATCTTAGACTTTTGTGGGACTTAATTGAATATTTTGGGCATAATCTAGTGTTAATGTGAAATTTTAGTGAAAATAACTTGAGAATTAAAGTGGTTAAATTGTTATATTTTTAATTAATATTTGTTATTCCCATTATTCTTTAATAGTGAACAAAAGATATTACCTTTGTGAATCTAATTTTATAGTGATGATGTGGCACAAGTTGAGTAGTTAAGGTCAAAGATATTATTTTGGAACTTAATGAAGGACAAAAGTGGAACATCATAAGTGTAGAATTTATTTTCACATTTTTTTCTAAGAGGAAGTTAAATAAGTAAGGGCTTCGTTTGGTGGTTGCAATTTTGTGCCGAATGCTAAAATATATTTTTACCTCCTCATCTAATAGGCACAACTTATTTAACCTAGTGAATTGAAGAAAGAAAAGGAAGTTGGGACCATTGAATTGAGGGAGGCTGTAATATCCTAAATTGTGATTAAGGGCTAATAATTTCAAAGTGATGTAATTAATTTTAATCAAACACTTATGAAGTAAATAATGTGAGTTATGATAGGAAATGTGTTTGATGATGATATATGTGTCATGACAATCAGGGATAAAATGGTAAATTTACCAACTAACTGGACTATTGCCAAAGAGAAAACTCATCAGTAACTTGAGATCAATGGCTAGGATTTGTTAATTAATAGGTGGAATCTAGTGTGCATGGGTTATATGGATTCATGAAGGGAGACATGAGATCATGGCAAGTGTCATCATAAGGACCCTTGGATCAAAGTCAAAATTTCAAACTTATCTTCTCTTCCCTTTCTCCTCTAAGTCAGCTATGAGTGTGTATGTGTGGAGAAAAATGATCTTCATGCATTCACCATCATTTCTCGCCTTCTCTCTCCTTCCTTCCAATTTCATTGAAGTTCAAGCAAGAAAGAGAAAGAGAAAAGCTTGATTTTGAGTAGGTAATTGTCTCCTTATGCTTAAAGCCTCTTCATTAAACTTGTTCAAGAGGTTGAGAACTACTTTGCTATGTTTTCATAATTTTGAAAAGTGGTGATTTGGTGTTTGCACAAACTTGAAAGTTGGGGAAACAGAGATTTGATCTTATCAAGTTAAAGAGGTAAGAATTTGATACATTTTGGTATACTTATGGTGATTTTTGGTTGAGCTTTGTAAATTCTAGAATTTTTGCCCTAATTTCATGAGAAATGGATAATGAAAGAGTTTGGAATGGTATTATGTAGAAGATGGTATTAGGATGTATATAACGTCATTAGTTTTGATTTAGGAATTGAATGAGGAAGTTTGGCAAATTGTGGTTTTGTGTGGCCTTGCGAACTAGAATTGAGGATGTGTTGATTGAGTGGAAATTAGGTTGTTTTGTGGTTACCAAGAGGTTCCTTGTGTTAAAAAGAGTGAGAATGAGCCTGGGCACAAGTTTGAGGACCATTGATAGTGAAATGGGTAAATATAGGAACATATATCAGTTGTTGTGATTTTGACTTCTGATGAATAACACTTGAGTGAGGGAAGGATTCACTTGAGTGCTGTGAGATATTTTCCTTTTTCCCTTCAGTTTCGCTTGGATTCTCAGGCAAAGCTTAAGAGTGCACTTTCGTTCCCGTGAGTGATATAGGTCATCACTCTAGTGAAACCAAGATCACTCGAGTGAGGGAGTAAGTTTAAGCTTTTGGGATTTATGGTTGCTCTCGGGTAGTCACTCATTACGTCTCACTTTTTGGTGCTCGAGTACAATTGAGGTCATCACTCGAGTGTAACTTCTTGTGCTCGAGTGAGGGTGTTAGACATATTGAGATTTGCTCTCAAGCAAACACTTCTAGTATGGTACTTTTGGGAACTCAAGTAAATTTGGGGTCATCACTCAAGTGAGGTCATCTCCACTCAAGTGAGTCGACCAAATATCAGTGCTTTTACTTCTAAAAAGGCATCTTTGGGGGTAGCTATCCCAACCCTTTAGGCATATGTTTTGGCAATTAATGCCCACTTAAAGAGTTTATATGGATACCAACTTAAAGTATTATGGAATTAAGAACTTGGAAAAGAGATTGATCTATTTTCCCTAATGTGCTTTATAGGATTTGGCATTTGCGGTCTTCATGAGCCTACTGTGCCAGCAAACGTCAGGAAGGAACAAGGTAGTGACTCTTTGTCTTATACCATATGTGATGCATTGTATGTGTGTTATATCATTGATTTGTGATGAATTTGAATGTTGCAATATTTGTGAAATTGTGTTTGCGCCATCATGACAATAGTCCTTGAGTCACTAACAATAGTTTAGGTTAGGATGGTGTGCCTTCCCTGTGGTAAAAGGGGATGAGGATGGGGTGTGATTATATGAAAACTTGAAAGGCTATTTATGAAGGTCAATGGGCCAATTGTGAAAGCCGCATGGCTATATGAGCCATAAGGCTATGTGTATGCATTGCCACACCAATAGTCTCTAAGTCGCTAACAACGATTCAGGTAATGAAGGTGTGCCTTCCCAGTAGTAAAAGGGGATGAGGGTGAAGTGTGATTTGTGCTGCTGCTGCTGCATGATGATTTGCTTACATACTGTGTGCTTATGTGTGGTATGAATGATTTGTAACTACTGGGATTCTCTTGAATCTCATTCTTTCTTTTGGCTAACATTTCAAACAGGGCAAGTGGGTCCAAGGAGAAGTGAACAACCCAGAGCGATTAGAACCTTATAGGGACCTTTGAGTCAGGTCATATTGGTTATTCATTCTGGATAAGGATTACTGTATGATATTTTTGAGTTGTGATAGTTTTTGAATATATGGTGGTGTAATCCCCTAATTGGGAACTGGAACCCTATAGTTATATATATAGATGAAACCCGGGGGTTGTCGAGGATTAAGTTATACACTCCGATATGTTTAAATATGATATAACTGCACAGGTAATTATACTCGATATTTGAACTTAAGATAAGGATAGAGAAGTTTTTAAAAGATTTTGTGAAAACCCTACTATAAGGTAGGAAGTTGAAATGAGTTATGAATTATCCGATGGTTTCTAATCCATTTTAATTATCCGTGATCGAATCATAATTACACTAATCAAGGTAGGGGGTTACAGAGGCAGCTGTTGTAAATGAGAAAGAGAACAACATTGAATAAAGATGGGAAAATAGATGCTGAACTGAAACGGAAGAGCTGAACCGAATGGAAGGGAATAATTGAAGCAAGCTTGACCGAATAGGTTGAAGAAGAAATAGAGAATATGGACCTAATGTGAAAGGGGAAAAGAAAAGGAAGCATAGCCGAATTTGTTGACCCAAGGGAAGATGAGCTGAACCAAGAAAAAGGATGAACCAGATGTGAAATAGAGGAAATGAGATAAGGTGGCAGCTGGACAAATAAAAGATTGGAGTGGGAGCTAATTAAAGAAAAGAAGGCTAACCACGTGAATAGAGGGGTTGAAGCGTTGAATGAATTAAAGCAGTGAGAGCACGAGTGATACGGCTAGAGAGTGCTAAAAGGGGAGACAACAGAAGAAAAAGAGAGCGTCAACAAAAGTGTGTGTGTGGCGGCTATATGAGAAAAGGAAGGAGGATGTGAAATTGAGAATGGGAGCCGCCACTTGAATTAGAGGGCAAGATGATAATGTGAAGGCAAAACCAAGGCCGAGTGTGAAAAGAGAAGAGGAGGCGCTGGATAATATTGAGAGGATTGTTCGGTACTGTAATGTCCATGGTTAATCTCTCCTTCCATCAATCTTTATCTCCCTCTTTTTCCATGAGTAGCTAAAGTGTTGGTGATTTCCTTGAGTTGGGTAATGGTTTGAGCTTTCTAAACTTCAATGGAATTCCTTAAGCTCTCTTTCTATTTCATAACTGTATGGCTTAGTAAAGTATATGGTTGTGATCTTGATTGTTCTATGCCAAGTGAATGAACTTGATGGTTGACTTAGGAGTTGATTAATTAAGCTTTTTATGATTCAAATTAGGAGTAGGTTGAGTTGTTTATTCCAACTTGGTTAAGTGGATTGTAAATAACTTAACAGAATCCTTTGAACTTTTGTAAAGGTAATTACAAGCTAGAATTGGAAGTTGATTATTCACCTCCTTGAGTATGAATTATTTTGTGGTTTTCATTTAATTGCTTTGGTAGAATGTATTAAATGATGATTGCAAGTATGGAGCTAGTGGTAGCTTGGTTCCATCGTCTTTACTCATATTATGGAATTCATATCATTAGCAAGCAAGGAAGATTAAAACCTCAACTCAAGGGAATCCCATTTTATCATTATACTAGTTTATTAAATTTACTTTGTTATTAGTGTTAATTTCAATTCCATTTGCTTCTTTATTTCTAAAACCAAAAAATACAAAAATATTGCTTTAGCTTAGATTACTTCATTAGTTTTGAAATCAATTTCTCCAAATGACTTCTCACAACTTTAAGTTATTTATCACTTTAAAAATTTGGAAATTCATCTCCTCACAAGAATGGCCTAGGTTGAGCTACTACACTACATTTTCAAACTTAGTTTTATTTGTTGAACTCACACGACATGGTTTCATCAAATTGGCGCCGTTGCCGGGGCGGATGATTGCCAAGGTTTTAAGTAGTCAAGTTTCTTTTAGTTGTCATAGTATGTCTTAGTTAGTTGTTAGTTGTTTAAGTGTTAGGTAGTGGTTTAGGTCATTTCTCATGTTCATAATTGTTTTGCATTTCATTTCCACATAAAATTCTCTAAAAGAAAAAAACTTCACATTTTATTGTTTTGCTATCATGTTCTTAATGGTCATTGTGTAGTTTACTATTCTTTTATGGTGAGTAACTTTGCATTCTTCATCTTTGGGAAGCTCTTGGCAATACTACCAAAATGGAAGATCCTCTTTCACAAAGCTTTAAATACATACAACATCAATTAGAGCTTGTTCAAGTCTAGTTGGAGAGTCTAGAGAGAGGTTCCAATGATCAAGAATATGATTCATCCTTCCATAACCTATATCATAAACCCTATCTCTAATAATCGTTTTCACCGCACCAACCTTTCCATAGTACTTCATTCCCACCACAAGCCCCATATAGACCACAACATGACTTTTGTTCCCCACTATACAACCTAAATCTTGACCCCATCCCTTCACCACAAGGACCACCCTATGAACCACCTCTTTTACACCATCTACCCTCTTACTCACTATACCAGCCCTTATTTCTATCTTCATTCCAATCATTTTACCCACCACTTTGTGAACCCTCCCCACCATCCTACCTTAAACCTGCACCTCCATTTTATGACCTATAACCTAGTAGATTGGATACCATTTTCTCACCTCACCATATGGATTCCCTAACAAGTGCTTTAACAAGAAAGTATGAAACACTCCAAGAGCAATACCTTTAATTATTTATGTATCAAGGAACAATTGATAGCTCTAAAGACATAGAAGAGCAATTAAAAGAAATTGATGAATTCTTCAGGCATACTATGATCACATGTTATGGGTAAAGACAAGAGGTAAAGTTGGAACACATTGGCCTCAAGACCTATAAAAGGAGGAACAAGGAATCCAAAATCAAAAGCTTTATACTACTTCAAATGTAGAGAGTTCTCAACCTTCAATGATTTCATTAAATGCATCCTTCCAAGCACAAGAAGTGAAGCAAATACAAACAAGCAATGAAGAATCTTTCTTACCCTTTGGTAACAATCCTATCCTCACAAAAGTTGACTCTCCTACTACTTTGATTGATGAAGTAATTCATGATTTGAGTGATAATAAAGTGGATGAGGAAATAATTGTTGAATTCCCTCTAATGGTTATAATGATTATACTCATTTGCATGATACTTTGAGTGATGATTTGGATGATAATGATGATGCTAGTGCTAAAATTATATGTTCTTGTGATGAAAATAAAATGTGTATGGATTGCATTGATGGGAAATATCCTAAATTTGTTCAAATGCATAGAAGTAGAGATGACCATTCTCTAGAACTTAGTGATATGCATGCCACACATAAAGTTGAGAACCAAACTTCTTTATCTTTCTCTTCTTATTCCTCTCTTACTTATGAAAGTGACTTGATGCACTCCAATTCTATATTGGATTATGCATTTTCCACTTCACGCAAGAGTGAAGATAAAAATGTAAAATCACAATTGATCACTAATCCTAAGGTCAATCTTTGTTTGCAAGAGTTCAATGTGCACATTTTTTTATTATGGCAAGCATGTACCTATTGTTTCAATTGTTAGTGCTTTTGATTTGGCAAGTGGCATTCACCTTGATTCTTTTGAATTACTTGGACTTAGTTTTGTTCTTTGTGATGATCATACTTATTTACTAGATGATGTCAAGCATATTCATGACTCCAATTCCTAAATCTTATCATGTGATTTACTTCCTGATATATTAGGATTTGATGTTGTTTGTGATTTTATTGACTTGGATTTTGCTATACATGATAGAAAAGTGCTTGACTATGTCACTACCATTACTGAAATCTAAATGTATTCTTTGATACCTAGTATTGCTTGTTATACGCCACTAGTTGATTTTATTAGTTGTGAGAAGCACTTGTTATTAAATGCACCCGACTCTAGTCTTCTCATATTACATACACCATTATGTCATTTCATTAGTCCTAATGCTTTCAATGGATTTAAGTGTTTTGATTCATTTGGCATCCTTGGAGTAGGTACTACTGTTGTTTTGGTTAATTCTTTGCAGGCTAATTCTCTTGGTGGTTGCTCTCATTCTTATTATCATTGGATTTGGGAAACTTTACTCCTACTTGGGCCTAAACTATTGAGGAGCAAAATACTGAGCTTCCTTTTGATGTTCCTATCTAGCTACAAGCCACCATGATTACATGGTAGTATCTTTCCTTATCTTGTTCATTGTTTTATTTGATGATATATGCTATTGAACAAGTGTGGGGGAGGGACTTACCAGTACTAAAAAGTAGTTTGTTTGTTTATTCCTACTTGTGTCTCTGTTGTTTTTCGTCCAATTTATTGATATTTTTTATGCCTTTAGTCATAATCAAGTATCTCAATTATGTAATACCCCAAATTTTGAGACTTGAGGCTAGAGAATAAGCCTGAGATTAATGGATTGCTAAGCCCCGGTTTAGCAAGATCCCAAATTGTGATCAAGGGTTAATGACTCCAAAAGTGGATGTCATTAGTGATAAATGAACCCTTTTGGAGATCATGGTGTGATTTGGCACCCGATGTGATTCGTATGTGTTCTGAGCAGTGCCGAAATCCTGTATTTGAGTTCAATTATGGATTAATATCTAAATTGAATGAAAATAAGGGGAAGGGCGTATATATGGTGTGAATGAATGAGAAAATGTATTTGGTGGTGATTCAAGAGGAATTACCGTAATCAGGGGCAAAACGATAAAGTTACCGACCAATTGGTCAGTTACCGAAGAGAAAACTCATTGGTAACTTCAAGATCAATGGTTAGGATTGATTTGTGCAAAAGATCAAGAGGTGGAATCATGTGTGTGTGTTCCTATGTGAACTCATGAGAGATGTGATAAGGGTGTGACACTTGGCACAATTTGAGCCCTTAGATTTTGGTCAAATTGTCAAAGCTTTTCCTCCCTTCTCTCCTCTCTATTTGGTCGTCCAAGTGGCCTTCATTTTCCCAAAAATCTGATCTCTTCTTCATCTCATCCCTCTCTCTCCAAAACCTCCATTTTCGCCAAGCTTGGGAAGGAAAGAGGAAGAGGAAGGTGATGTTTTGGCCTTGTTCTTGTCCTCTAATGTTCAAACACTCTTTATTAATATTGTTCATAGTGATGAGAGCTTCATCTCTATGGTTTTAGATTCTTGATTGGAGGTGTTTGATAGAATTGGTTTGGGAAAGAGGAAGAGGTGAGTATTTGAACCCTTTTGATCTAAGTTTTGTGATTTGTGGATGAGTTTTGTGAATTGTGAATTTTTGCCCTGATTTTGGTGGAATTGTGAAATGCATGAATTGTCATGTGTTTTGTGTTGAAAATGGTGTTTTGTTGTGTAATTTGGTCATTAGAATTGGTTTGAGAACTTGGAATGAGAAGGATAACAATGTGGTGTTTGTGTTGACATGTTGTGAATCTTGTGAAACATGTCAATATAATGTGAATTTGGTTGATTTGGTGTTTCCAATGGATTCCTTGTGCAAATTTATGTGGAAATGGTATTTGGTGTGAATTTGGGAACCATTGGAATCATTGGTGCAAAACTGGAAATCTGTCCATTGAATTTCTGTTCTGGGCAGTCTGTTTGTGTTGCTGTTTTGAATGGGCAAATAATGTTAGAAAATTTTGAAAATTTCTAGTCTTGAAGTTCACATCTTAAGCTTCAAAATGGACATTTAATTTGTGCCATTTCGTTTTGTGAACTGGGATTTATGTTTGCCCAAAGTTTGAGGACGAAACTGGATTCGATTTTGGAGCAATGTTGGATTTTGTGTAAATCTGGATTTGTGTGGTGATTTCTGGTAATGAGCCATATTTTTCCTATGAAGAGGACTTAAAAATATTTCATTTGGCTTTGGGATCACCTCATTTCGATTTTTGTGGAATTAGTTATGAATTTTCAAAGTTGCCTTGGCTGCAGCAAAAAATCCTGGCTGTAGAGCAAAAGTTTCTGTGCACGTTTTGGCCGCAGCCAGAAAATCTTGGCTGCAGCCAAAAACCTTCTGTGCGTGTTTTGGCTGCAGCCAGAGGATTCTTGGCTACAGCCAACCCCCATTTTCAGCATTTTGCGATTTTGAAAGGTGATTTCCAAGCTAGTACGTCCCAATCCTTTAGGCTTTCGTTGAGCTTATTTTAGCCACCTAAAGGGTGTGAATGGTAACCAACCTTAAGTGATATGAAATTAAGGATTTGGAATAGAGAATAACCCTATGTCCTTGCTTTGATTATAGCATTGATGTTCACCCTGAACGTGGTTTGGTATTCGTTCTGATCTCGAGTAAGCGGAGCTGGAGCTTACGTGGAAAGAGTGTAGGGAACTTACCTCTTTTGCATGCTTTGATATTTGTGTTTGTGTTTTGATGCATGTATTGCTTTGCTTGATTATGTGAAATATGTATGAATGATTGTAGCTCTGTTTCTAGTTATGCTATGGCCATGAGTATGTTGTTGAAACATTGAGCACACAGATATGTCATTATGTGAACATGAGATATGTATTGCAAGCATGTCATGCATTAAACACATATCATACATGCATTTAGGTATTTGTTTCCTACTGAGATTCTCTTGAATCTCACCCTCCCCTGCTAACCTTTCAGATAGGGTAGTGGATCAAGAATGGAGCATGCAGCTAAGGGCAATGAGGACTTCCTTCGGGTTGTCATTCTGGTAGTTGGTTATCATCCTGGATGGGATATTTGAATTTGGATGTGTACATATGGATGAGTATATTTGGTTATGTATTTGAAATGAGTTATTGGATATTTGTATATGAATGAGAAAGATTTGTGTAATCCCCATATGAGGGCTTGTATGGGCAATTGTGTCCTTTAAAGCTTGAGTTAATAAATGTAATCCGGAATTGCCAGAATTATTACATTGCATACTCTGATATATTTAAATGTGATTTATCATTGTGTAGTAATTGTATTCGGAATGTGAATGTGAGACCAGGTTAATTAGATTTGAAAGTGATTTGTGAAAACCCTATCGTGAAGATGGGAATTTAAATAAATTTTGTTCTTATTGGTCTCTATTTCATTTTAATTGAGTATTTCGGATATAATTACGGTAGGGGGTTACAAATTACACTTAGTTGGATTCATAGTTGAAACTTGCTATGAATTAGTGAATTGCCACAAAATTCAAGTATTTTAATGATACATGGTTTAATTTTGATGAGTTTGATAGGAAACAAAAGGCCTTGTTGGAAGGTATTTTGGGCCTAATTGTTCATTTCATTGTGTGATTTATCCACTTAGATTGTTGCTGTCTAGAACTTGTTTTGTTTCTTGCTTGAGGCTACATTTTGCAATGGATGGATAGAGATGACATTGACCTTCATTTCGAAACCTTCTAACCTAAACACAAACCATTCATCATTCACCTTAGTTTACCCCTTTCAGCCTTTCACTTTTGTTTCTATTTCATTATACAAATGCTATGTTTCCATCCTTTATCAAGTTCTTCCTAGCACTATTGAAAAGAAAAGAGTACTATTATATAATAAATTAAAAAAAATACCATGTGAATAGTCAAAAGAAAGAAAATAGAAAAAAACAGAAAAAGAAGAGAAAAAGTGTGAAAAAAAACCAAAGAAAGAAATAAAGTCATAATGGTAAAATATGTGAATTAAGTTTAGTTCTATAGTGCTAAGTTATCTAACAAATTATTTGGTGCAAGCATAGTATTTGTTACATTTTCCTTCATTTGGCATATTCAACATCACAACCCTACAAAGTCCTTTTGATTTATTCATGCCATTGTTGCAAGTAGTGGAGAGCCTAGAAATACTACAAGCTTATGGTAGTGGATGTGAGTGGAACACTACCTTATATGAGAGAAGAGTGTAAACACTTACCCTAGTTAAGGTTTCCAATTCAGCTCATTGTAATTAAACTTTGCATTGCTTTAACTACTTCAATGTTTTGTATATTCATTGAATTTGGATTGGAGGATACCTTGCTATTTGACTAAGTATGATTCTTGAAGCTTGATCTTGCCTATTCTTTCAACTTTCATCCCTCTTTGCCTAGTGTTGAGTTTAATGTTTTTCTCAGGAGTGCAAAAGCTTAAGTGTGGGGGAATTGATAGAGCTCAATATTTATATATTTTTTATTAATTAATCTTAGGCTTTTATGGGACTTAATTGAACATTTTGGGCATAATCTAGTGTTAATGTGAAATTTTAGTGAAAAAATAATTTGAGAATTAAAGCGGTTAAATTGTATATATTTTTAATTAATATTTGTTATTCCCATTATTCTTTAATTGTGAACAAAAGATATTACCTTTGTGAATCTAATTTTATAGGTGATGATATGGCACAACTTAAGTGGTCAAGGTTAAAGATGTTATTTTGGAACTTAATGAAGGACAAAAGTGGAACATCACAAGCACAGAATTTATTTTCACATTGTTTTCCAACAGGAAGTTAAACAAGTAACGGCCTTGTTTGGTAGTTGCAATTTTGTGCCTAATGCTAAAATATATTTTTACCTCCTTATCCAAACATGGCACAACATATTTAACCTAGTGAATTGAAGAAAGAAAAGGAAGTGGGGACCATTAAATTGAGGGAGGCAGCTATTGTAAATGGGAAAGAGAATAACATTGAATAAAGAAGGGAAAATAGATGTTGAACTGAATAGAAGAGCTGAATCGAATTGAAGCAAGCTTGACCGAATGGGTTGAAGAAGAAATGGAGAAGATGGACCGAACGTGAAAAGGGAAAATAAAAGGAAGCAGAGCCGAATTTGTTGACCCAAGGGAAGATGAACTAAACCAAGAAAAAAGATTAACTGCATGTGGAATGGAGGAGATAAGAGAAGGGGGCAGCTAGACAAATAAAAGATTGGAGTGGGGGATGATTAAAGAAAAGAAGGATAACCACGTGAATAGAAAGTGTGAAGCACCAAAATGAATTAAGGGAGCGAGAGCATGAGTGTTGTGGCTGGAGATTGTGGAAAGGGGAGATAAAGGAAGAAAAAGAGAGCGTTAACAAAAGTGTGTGTGTGGCGGCTGTATGAGAAAAGAAAGGAGGATGCGAAATTGAGAGTGGGAGCCACCACTTGAATTAGAGGGCAAGATGATAGTGTGAAAGGAAAACCAAGGCCGAGTGTGAAAAGAAAAGAGGCAGCACTGGATAATAATGAGAGGGCTGTTCGGTGCTATAATGTCCATGTTAATCTCTCCTTCCATCAAGCTCCATCTCCCTCTTCTTCCATGAGGAGCTAAAGTGTTGGTGATTTCCTTGAGTTGGATAATGGTTTGAGCTTCTAAACTTCAATGGAATTCCTTAAGCTTTCTTTCTATTTCATAATTGTATGGCTTGGTAAAGTATATGGTTGTGATCTAGATTGTTCTATGCCAAGTGAATAAACTTGGTGGTTGAGCTAGGAGTTGATTAATTAAGCTTTGTATATTCAAGTTAGGAGTAGGTTGAGTTGTTTATTCCAACTTGCTTAAGTGGATTGTAAATGACTAAATTGAATACTTTGAACTTTTGTAATGGTATTTACAAGCTAGAATTAGAAATTGATTATTGATCTCCTTGAGTCTGAATTATTTTGTCGTTTTCATTTAATTGCTTCGGTAGAATGAATTAAATGATTATTGCAAGTATAGAGCTAGTGGTAGCTCAGTTCCATCCTCTTCACCTATATTATGGAATTCATATCGTTAGCAAGCAAGGAAGACTACAACCTCAACTCAAGGGAATCCCATTTTATCATTATACTAGTTTATTAAATTTACTTTGTTATTAGCGTTAATTTCAATTCCATTTGCTTCTTTGTTTTGAAAACCAAAAAATACAAAAAACTTGCTTCAGCTTAGATTACTTCATTAGTTTTAAAATCAATTTCTCCAAATGATTTCTTACAACTTTAAGGTATTTATCACTTTACTATTTAGAAACTTGGAAATTAATCTCCTCACAAGAACAACCTAGGTTGAGCTACTACACTACATGTTCAAACCTAGTTTTATTTTGTGAACTCACACAACATGGGTTCATCAATCCTACAAAAAAAATTACTAGGAACTCTGATGCTTAAGTTAGTAATCATCAAAACATTAATAAATAACATCATTTAACATTTTGTAAGCACTAAATAACTTACAATTCATTGGAATTTACCATTCCCAATTCGCTTCTAATATATAAGAATTGATCTTTTACAAGAGGTTTTGTGAAGATATCAGCGAGTAGAAGATTAGTTGAAATGAATATCACTTTGACATCTTTCTTTTGGACATGATCTCTGATGAAGTTATATCTAACATCAATATGCTTAGTTCTGGAATATTGAACTGGATTCTTTGCCAAGCTTATCATGTTAGTGTTGTCGTAGTATATTTGTATCTCTTTTAGATAAATACCAAGATCTTGGAGTTGTTGCTTAAGCCATAACACTTATGCACAACAACTTGAAGCTGCAACATACTCAGATTCCATTGATGAAAGAGAAATTGTATTTTGTTTCCTGCTAAACCATGATACAAGTGAACACTCTAAGAAACTGACCTTGTCCACTAGTACTCTTTCTATCTGTCTTATATCCTCCATGATCAGAATTTGAGTATGCAAGTATATATTCACTTCTTCCTTTATGATACAGAGACCTAATTCTGTTGTGTCAGCAAGATATTAGAAGATACGTTTGACGGTTTTAGCATGTGGCTTCTTTGGTGCAAATTGATATCTTGCACACATACCCACACTTAATTGAATGTCAGGTCTACTTGCCATAAGATAGAGTAATGACCCAATCTTATCTCTATATTTTGTGATATTGTAATCTTTTCGTTTGACATCCGCATCAAGCAATGTGGTTGAGCCCATGGGCATGTCTATTCCACTTACCTCATCTATTCCATACTTCTTCAATGGCTCTTTCATATACTTCGTTTGAGATATAAAAATTCCATTATTCCTTTGTTTGATTTGCAAACAGAGAAAGAAATTCAATTCTCCCATCATTGACATCTCAAACTCCCCTTACATTATCTCAACAAATTCCTTACACAAGATTTCGTTAGTAGCACCGAAAACTATATCATCAATATAAATTTGAATGATTAAAATGTCATCTCATTTTCATTTTGTAAAAAGTGTTGTATCAACTTTTCCTCGTACAAAACCTTGATCAATGAGAAATTTACTGAGCCTTTCATACCACACTCTAGGAGCTTATTTTAAACCGTATAAAGCTTTTCTTAGTTTAAAAACATGATCAGTTTGATTACATCTTCAAAACCTGAGGGTTGATCTACATACACTTCTTCCATGATGTGGTCATTTAGAAATGCACTCTTTATGACCATTTGATATAGTTTGAATCCTTTGATGCATGAAAAGCCTAAGAGTACTCGTAAGGATAGCTACCATCACAAGGTCCCAGTACCTTGAGATCAAATTAAAATATAATATGAAGTGTATACAGACTCTCTTATAGAGCAAATATGATAAATACTGAAATATAATAAGAATACAGAGAAAATGTGAATAATAGAGACTCGTGAATTTGCTTGTTTGAATCCTTGCTCTTCGTTAACTTTGATTGTCTTTGAAGCTCTGCATTTATAACTAGTTGATTTTTCCAGTTAAATAATAATCATTGTAGAGCGGAGCATTATATTTTGTAACAGCATGCATACATTTGAAATCTTTGAACATAGTAGGTACATGCTTAAGTGGTAGTAATGATTCTGTCTGCCGCTGTTTGACTTCTTCTGTGCTTTTCTAATTCAAACGATCAACCACCTATATCACACTTGTAATATATATTAAATGATGTTAAATAATAATAACAAGTAGAAATAGAGAGATTTAACAATGTTAAACCATATTCTTATTGATCATTGTGAGTCAGTGACATTTTGTCTTCTAACAGAGGACCACTCGAGTGAATTAGGCCTCACTCGAGTAAATCTGCATATTTGCTCTTCTGCTTTAGCTTTTGTGTTATACTTCTACATGATTTTGAGAGAGTGCATTTTCATATTTGTGAGTGATGTGGGACCTCACTCGGGTACACATTCTCTCACTCGAGTGCCATTGTATTTTACATTATGAGTACACGTCTTTAGATAACACTTGATAAGTAAAATATTTACATATTTATTTTCCCTTATATGATGATTTTATGGACGATATTTGAGCTTAATATAATATATTTGGGTATAAAATAAATAGTATTTAAAAAAATAAAGAAAAATATAAAAGGTTAGTACTGTAGCGTCGGTCATTATTCATGACGGAATCACTGTATCAGGACGTTACTGTAGCGGATGGAGGTGACTGTAGTGGAAGGAATCACTGTAGCACTGTAGCAACACAGAAAAAATACGTAGGTTTGCTGAAAAGTCATGTTCATGCGTGAAATGAAGGTAAAATACTGTAGCACCTGTGGAAAAAAAGAGAGGAGCAACAGACGCACTTCGCTTGCCTATATATACATGTGTGCTTCTTTGTAAAAGGGAGGAAAAGGAGAGAAGAAATATAGTGAAGAATTTTCTGACAGTCAGAGATCCTTCTCTGACAGGGAGAGATATTTTCTCTGACAGTTCTAAATAAATTGTGTTATTTTTAATTTTTAATTTTATGTATTGTATTATTTTTTTTATGCCTCCTACATGGAAGGCTTAGTATTATATTATTTTCTGTATGCCTCCTACATGGAAGGCTTAGTATTGTATTACTTTTTGCATGCTGCCTATATGGAAGGTTTTACCTCCTAAATGGACGGCTAGATTTCTCTAGTTTTTTTTTATGTATATTTTTGGTTGTATATTTATGTTTGAGAATTTAATATTCAAGTTTATGCAGTATTTATGAAGATTTCATTCTAGTTTCATATAATGTCAATTTATTTTGATTTTGTTTTATAATTTTATCATGAGCTAAATTTGCATTTTCTTAGGGTGATGACGTAGCTTACTAATGCCGGATTGAATATTAACTTATTAAATCTAGTTTTAATTTCTCCTTCATGATTGAGATTAAATTATTGTTCTTAATGCTTTCATTTGATTGGCTACCTTTTGAATGATTACAATATGCATGTTGAGACCGGAAGGAGATGCATGTGTGTAGATCCTATAATTAAAATCATGACTTGCATATGAAATAGGAATATATTCATATGAGTTGTGTAGTCTTATTGAGTTTCATAAATCTTAATGCATAATTAATTGCTTAAATTCATATAGGAATATATTGGATTAGCAATTAATTATAGAATTGCTTGACCTTGGAAGAGGTTAGTAATTAAATTAAGGAAACTCGACTATCAATCATGTGGAATAAATTGGGCTAGAATAGATAAGTGATTCAATTCGGAATTTGTTAAGTGAAATCTAATCCCTAGGACTTTTTCTCATATTTGTTTTCATATCATCTGCACTCATATTTAATTATTTTTCTTTTATTTGTACTCTCAATCACCAATTTATCGATCGACTAAATAGAATTAAAATTACCCATTTTGGTACTTAGTGATCAATCCTCGTGGGAACGATACTCTACTCACTTCTATATTACTTGATTACGATAGTGTACACTTGCACTATTTAATTGATCATCCAAACTCGTAACAACACTCACATCCCATTTTATCAAGAGTGTGATTTTACACTTGCAGGTGATGTGGTCCCCCACTCGAGCATACTTACTATCACTCGAGTGCATAGAATATTCTTCTATAAGATACTTCTTTGCTTTAGCACTTGTAAAAGAATGGAGAGAAAGTTAGATTTCACACTTACAGGTGCTGAGGTATCACTCAGGTGCAAGTTTTTTCCACTTAGGCACACTTTCTCTTCAATGCACTACATGACTTGGAGCAAACACTTCCTGTCGGTCACTTGCTAGCACTCGAGTGCAGTTGCACTTTATGTTTACCTTACTCTTAGGTAAACACTTCCTCTACTATACTTGTATGGACTCCAGTGCATACAAGGCTATCACTCGAGTAGAGTATCTATGCTTGAGTGAAGTAATAATATCCTATCTCAATCTTTGCTCTCTATTAAACACTTGCACGAGTATGCCTTTATGCTTGGGTACAAATCTTATCATCACTCGAATGTTGTATCAATTACTCCAGTTGTCCTGGTATTTTTAGCTAGAGTTTGCTTCTGTCAAACACTTTCTGTCTAACACTTGCATGTGCTCAAGTGCAAAAGTGCTTAATGCTCGAGTGCTAAGTTCATCACTTGAGTGTATCAGTTAAAATAGCAGAAATGACCTCTGAACTTAGTGATATGCATTTGGTAATAGTTTCATCCATTGTTTAAACTTGCTAAACATTATATCCTTACCATATCTCACAACAATCTTTTTGTTATCATCAAAACTTGGAATCTAACAAAAGAAAATGTTGAGAGTTTCAAATTTGGAATGAATTCTAATGATAGGCACAATGAAGAGGTTGGGGTTTCATTACAACCACAAATGGAAGATATTGATAGTAGTGATGATTCTGATCAAAACACTTACCTTGCTACTAGAAAATCTGAGAGTGTAGCTGAATAGAAGCTTTAATTTGATATGTTATTTGCGTAATACGGATCTGTACACAAAGAGTTATAAATTTTTAAATCTATACATTTAAAACTAGAATGCTTGTATGACAATGTGAATTACATTATGATTCTGGAATCTTGTACATTTAACTAGCTAAATGAGATATGTTTACCTAAACATAGTTTTAACAAGGATCACATAGAATTTTTAACCACCTGAATTGGATGCTCCTAGGAAAATATATGAATTTTTAAAGTTTGTTGAAAATTCATGGAGCTTTTGGAAACATACAAATTTAAGCAATTAAGGGTTAAGTGTAATAAAGTTGAATTCCAGGGCAAGATATAAGCACTTAAGGCTAGTATAGCCACCTTAGATTTTCAATTATCGTGACTCTAATGATGTGATTATATATCTAGGGTCATGAGATGACAATGAAGAGGAAATGGAAGGTTTCCCAAGTAACTCTAATAGTTGGAAGAAAAGGTATAAGAGGAGGACACGAAGACAAGAGATAGTTAAACTTTCCTACCGTGCATGTATTTCATATGTGTATGCTTGTGTATTGGTGTGTGTTATTGCTTTATGAATTGTGTGGAATATACATAAATGATTGATGCTATATTTTAACTTATGCTATGACCGTAGGTATAATATGTAAAACATTAAGCATGCATATGTCATTATGTTAGCATAAATTTTTATAAGCAAGCATGTCATACATTAAGCATTATCTTGCATGCATAGTTAACATTGTCTACTACTGAGATTCACTCAAATCTCCCTCCTCCCTCACTAATCATACAGGTATATGAAGCATAAAAAGGGGATATACTGGAGTCATACGGCAGAAGATGTGATGGAAAAATGAAGAATGTTATTTGATGGCTTGTTATATATTAACTATTGTGCTTTGAGAATGATTTTATAATCATGCATATGCATCTAAATGGATAATTGCCCTAGAACAATAATGAACTAAGAATGAGAAGAGGAATAATATGGCTAAATAAATGAGCAGCAAATCCCTCTAATTGAATTAAATAAAGATCAGAATCTATGAGTAATAATAAAGTTACGAACCACTAGAATACGCTTATGCATGATTTTGAAATTTTAAGAAAAACCCACTCAACTACGAATTCGAATCCTATCTTGAGGTTAGGAATAAAAAGCATTTTGCAAAAGAGTATTTCTTAGTGGTTCGAATGTGCTACGTAAAACTCATCAGATCGATTACGAAAATAAGGTGTTATAGGAGGTGAATTATGTGTAAGATAAATACTTAAAAAATATTTTCACATATTAGTGGAAATAAATAAATAGTAATTAGTATACAGATAACAATTCAAAATTGAATAATCAAATATATAAATTGTCAATGCTGGAAATGTAAGAGATGAGGGAAGAGATTATGCAAACTAGGATTTATCTTAGTTTGATCCATTCCTCGATGAACTACATCCAATCCCCATACTCCTGAGATATCAATCCACTATCTCTCTCAAGTTTGAACTGTGGTAATTGTGAACCACTATAATCCCACAAGTTTAGTCAAGCACTTATGAGACCTCTTACAATTCTCTCACCGAGGGAAGCACTCTCACTTACACACCATAAGGATACAAACTCTCTTAATGAAAATAGATCAAAATCAATCTTCTCTCCTAGAAGTGAATTAAGATGAATAATGAAGCACAATACGAATAATCTCTATCTCTAAAGTAGATTATATAAGCATAGAGAAATAGTGAGTATATGAGATGGGGACGGATTCAAAATTTTGGCATTTTGATCTTGATGCACTTGCTTGCTTTTCCTTTAGTTTTTAAATATTTTTATATTTATATTTGTTGTAGCTTGATGACTATTAAGCTTATCTTTCTGTCTAGAGTAGCTATTAGAAGTTCTGACAAAAATTGCCTTTTGATTGTTGAGCTATAATCCAAGCTTAATCCCTTATAATCTTAATATAAACTGTATTATAATGATTAAGAATACTATAATCAAGGTTTATATGAGTTTGGAAAGGAATCATGAAATTTGAGGCTATGTTATGATGCTGAGATATTATAACTCTTAAAATCACTCCAAATGATGTAAGAGTGATGCTTGATCACTCGAATAATCTTGTTGAAAAATATTGATCACTTGCAGAATCACTTGAGTGAAGTAAAAGAGATGAGAAATGATTCATCATTGGAGTGCTCACTCGAGTGATATAGTCAAGAAAATACCGATCACTTCCTGAATTATTTAAGTGATGTGAAGTATTACTGCCAAACTTCATCAATTGAGTGCAAACTCAAGTAATATGCTCATTCCTTTTGACTTCAAATATAGAAAATGAAATATTTTCAAAAATCTCTTTAAGTCTACTTTCCAATGCAAAAAGAATCACCCTAAATTTGTTGTCTTTCGAAAGGTATGATTCGAAGAGTGATTGATGGACTTGAACGTGTCATAGTCAAGTGTCAAATTTTGAAATTTACATCTCTTTCATTAGAACCTCTTTGAGGTTGATTTTTCTTGTTTTGGTGTTATATTTTGAGTTTATCTACATGTAAAACAATTTTCATCAAAATCAGAGTTGTGGTTTGGGAGATATGTCTAAATTACTGAACTTGATTTGAAATAACATTTGAAATGTGAGCTTTAATTGAGAAATTCTTATCTTTTTCATCTAATATGCTTTGAGCTTTATAAAGATGTTGTGGAATTGGTTTGGAGTCCATTTTTATATGAAACAAGTTTCACCTCAATTAGATTTTTAGCTTGGGAGGTACGCTAAAATTGACAAACCTTTGTCATGCTTAACGAAAAAGAGAGCAAAACAGATTATGTTACCCGAGAGCTCACTTGAGTGATAATCAAAAATTCATCTCCAAAGGTGCTACTTGAGTGAAGTTGATATTACTTCTATGAGTCACTTTAACTTTAGATTGACCCACTTTAATCTCTAATTGAGCATAGAGACATCCAATATCAAATCTATGAACTTGAACCTATTAGAGCAAGTGTTTCACCCAAGAGGGGGTGAATTGGGTGATACTAAAAATTTCGTTGCAAATATAAAACTTGACGGTGAAATTGAAACAGTAAAGAGTAAGGAGAAATATCACCGAAGTGTACACCGGGAGTTATACTGGTTCGGTCACAACCACTTTGACCTACGTCCAGTCCTCAGAGCTTCTCTGAGAGTTATTTCACTATAACTTCCAAGATTCAGTGGGTTCTTGGCACCTCAGTACAATCAAGTTCCTTCACCTAGACACTCGCTCCCGCTTACAAGTTGTAATCCAATCCCAACTCAAGGATCCACAACCTTAAGTTATCTCAATAACAAATATTGAGTTTGAATGAAATATCTCTCTCTTAGAGTGAGTAAGAATCACTGAAGTACAGAATTACTAAAATGAGTAAAACAGAGTGATGAACTTGATGATACGTTCGTGTGTGTTCTTGTTATTTCTCTGTTTGGATGTTCCCATTTATATAGATATGTTGGTGATGACCGTTGGAACATTTTTTTCTCGTCCATTGGAGAGTGCGCAACCATTATTGACTTTTCCAGTATTTGAAAAATATCCGTTGGCAGTAAGTGGCATTTGAACTTCACATTTGACTTTCCTTATTTGATAAGATTTCTTTATTGTTTATCTATAAATATGCTAGGAATACTAATACAATGAAAGGTTAATCATATAGGAAACAAATCAATGAACGTTTGAATGATTTCTAAGTTTCGGGGTTTACATACTCGAGTAGCTACTTGAGTATTCATTAAAGTTTACTCGAGTACTTACTCGAGTATCATCGGGAAAACTTTGATGAACTATAAGTCAACAAACAAATATAAGATTACTCGGGTAGTTCATGGAATAACCAAAATATCAAATCTTTGGAAATGCATGTTTACTCGGGTACCTACAAGAGTAATGAACTCTTTTCTTCATAGGTTACTCGGGTACCAACTCGAGTAAACCTTCAAATAAAATTTTGGTTACTCGATGCTTTACTCCAGTAATGTTGGCAGGATTTCAAGGCCGAGAGCACTTTAAGTTTGATTACCTTGTTACTTGAGTAAACTCAATTTATGTGCATAGCTTACTCGGGTAATGACTTGAGGTTTTACTTCAAAAATAATTCTACATACTCAAGTAAACCACTTAAAATGAGTCATTGAATACCTGCATACTTGAGTAATGCCTCGAATGAAGTGTAATAAAAATAGAACAAGTTATTTGAGTACTACCTTCAGGTTTTTGCTTACCATAGTGAGTTACTCGAGTAGCTCCTCGAGTAACGTTGGCAGGGTTGAAAATGCCGAGAGTAACATTTTTCTTGAAATAGGGGACTCGAGTACATGCTCGAGTATCCTTGGCAGGCCAAGAGCAACTGGAAAACTTTTACATGGTTACGTTAGGAGGCCGAGAGCAACTCCAAGTTATTTACCTGGTTACTGGAGTGGCTACTCGAGTAACATTGGCAGGCCGAGAACAACTTGGAATCATTTACACTATTACTCGAGTACTTACTCGAGTAACGTTGGTAGGTTACTCAAAGGTGTCTCTGATTACTTCAAGTTTGAATTCCTTTACTCGAGTAATGCCTTAGAAAACTTGCTTCTAATCAAGTTTTTCAGCTTTTTCTCTTGGCCTTTCTTCATTACTCCAATGCTTACTTCAAGTGATACTTTTCCCTGTTATTACTTTGTTCAAACTTATTTATTAATCAAATATTTTTCATAATATTCTTTGTTATCATCAAAACATGAGATCTAACAGAACCTTGATATTCTCTTTATATCTTGCAAGTCCTCCTTTCTTCAATCTCTTCTCCTTCTGCTTGATTAATCAAGACAATCCTTTAAATTACTCCTTGCTTTTCTTGACTAATATCTTTAATCTCTTTCTTCTTCATCTTCCTCTTAATCATTGTCAATAGTATAACTTAATAATTTGTTTGTTTTCTTGACTTATTCTCCTTATATTTGATAACTTCATTCTTTAATATCTTATTGTTCTTCCTCTTAATCATTCTCCATAACTTAACTTGATATTTTCTTTGTTTGCTTGACTAATCTATATGGTATTCAACATTAAATATAGTAGTTAGTCAAGGTCCAAGAGAATTACATGATGCAGACTTATTGCTCTTAATATTTAACATCATGAAAATTAATTATATCTAACACCAACATCTCCACATATTCCACAAGGTTCGACCTGCAATAAAAGTGCGGACAAGACATGCATACATAGCACAGCTGCTAAATGAGCACTAAGTTAAGTGGTTTTTTGCAGCTATCAGTTATTTTTTTCTACTTCTTTTACAATACATATTATTGTGTTACATATTTCTCTGAGTTGCAAAAAGACATGTGAAGAGCATTAAATAATCTATTCTAATATATACATTACTCTATGAAATTGAGAAGAGTAGATGAATGCAATTGGAGGTTGCAGATATAGCCAAGCCAATCCTTTAGGGCTTGGAAGAAGAAAAAAACATTCCTTTCATAGGTATAAATATAACACGCTGTGTACAACTTTGCTCTAAATCTAATATTCATTTTGGGCTTGTTTGGGATCTTAAATATGATATACATTATAGTTTATTTTTCTTCTACTTGCTCTATATTTTATGTGATTGTTGTAGTTATTGTATGAAAGTTTTGTACTTTATCACTTGAGACAACGATAGGGCAAAGCCATGTTTCATAGTTGAGGGCTTGAATAATCGAAATGCATAAGAATAGTAACCTAGCACCCAACTGCATTCAACTTTAAGGATGCTCACAACATAAATCTTGCATCCACAACATGCATATGTTGGGCCTAAAATTGGATCCACTATATGCAACACTAAAAAAAAATCTGACTGATTTGGAATTGGGGAAAATACAAGAAAAAAAAGTTTTCGAGCATACTAAAATTATTATCAATAGTGCCTATTCTAACCTTCAGGTTTTCGAGCATTCTCCTTAAACATTACTGAAGGTTGAACACTATCTACATAGTTTAAATTTCATCATGGAATAGAACCATCATGCAACTAATTTGCATTTTTACCTAAGCACTATTTTGGCTTAGATCGGGTTCAGGACTATCCTCAACCTTCAGTACCATCAAATCGGATCCTCTATAATCGATATATGGAATAATCACCCCTAATAATACAGCACCATATATCATATCTATATTTCTTTAATACCACGGTATTACTAAGGATATCACTTAGCATGGATAAAACTCAAAACATTTACTACACCTTAAGTTTCCCATCACCTTATCAAATGAACCATTCTAGGCAGTACTTACTGCAATAGAAATGTTTTGAATTAAAATCAATACTTACATCATCTTCCTCTCCATAATTCTAAGTATTCTTTAAATCATCTAACTAAGATGATTGTTAGCCATGCAGAAATCTCAAGGCAATCACTATTTCTCAAGTCTCTATAATCCTATCACCTTTACTACACAGGGGGTTACCCATCCTAAGATTTCCCTGGGTTGAGCATGCTTAAGTTTTGTGTGCCTATACTAAAAGGTAGATATCAGCTCTATTTGCTCCTGACCACGGTACCCTGAGACACCCTTGTCTCAAAAATTATGCCCACTGTCTTTAGAATGCATATCAGTGCAAATACAAGTACTTGGTCACATACTTTATGATATGCTTATTGAATTCCATCAAGCTGTTATTCGGACCTGCTCCTCGGTGTCATTGACATCCTTATACCACTATCAAACTGGTATTATGATACTAGTTGCCCTCCAGATATTTCAATGTTTCTCTAGGCTTACCTATTCTTTTCAGGGGCTTAATTGTGAATTAGCCGAAGTAATTTACTTCGTTGTTACCATCATGTATAACCAAGCATATCAGTATACTATCCTATAGTCTGAAATGCACATACTATGGGCAAAACCGCTTATTTGATACAAAAAGGTAAGACTTGCCATTCATATCACTTATTATTGATATTAATCATAGTAATAATTGCACAATTCGGTGGGCATATAGCAATAGCAAAAATATACTCATATTGTTGAAATGATATTGCTTGATTATATTACAGGAGTTACCCATAGCGGTTTGTACATAATAATTATATACCATAAAACAATAAAAGGTCTTCAGATAACCAATATCTCCTCTTATGCTCACATGGAACTTTCTGTTTCCAGTAATTTCGTATCTTCCTTCTAGCTGCTATTTGTTGCTAAAATTGGAGATTCACAGAATCTCAGTAGTAACATACAATCAGACTTATACAATGTGAACATTGTGCAATGATGAATGTTGTGTGGACATTGTCCAAGGCCAAATGAATGTTTGCAACCCTGGCTTAACTCTGCGCCTCTGTTGGAACACAAACCACAACTAAGCTAATATACGTGTCTAAGACACTATTCTAATGTTACAGAAGATGGCATATACAAACATACAATAATCATGTAGTACATGAAAGAAAGAGTAACTACGTGGAATTGCCTTTTCTTGCTCTACTTGTCTGTTCAATACCTTTAATCCAGCTCAGGCTATTGTAAATTCCTACAAAATTAAAGTTATAAGTAACTAGTTATTACTTGAACTATTACTGCCTTTAATCATGTTTATTGGTTATCTATCACAGTTTCAACAATTTATACACAGTACAACTCTACACAATTCAGTTTCACTATTTTTCAGAAAACTGACATATTTTCAGTCGATTTTGGAAAATCATAATTAATTCATGGAAATTCCAAATTGATTGGTTCCAAATCCTATGTAAAGCTATTCAAACATACTTTAATGGAAAAATGCCTAAGTCATTGTCATCACATTTTTCCTAGAATTATGTCAAACCTCCCCTATTCCAGATGTCGTTCCAGAAATAAGGCTCAAATTTGAAAAATCATATCTTTTAATCTACTCATCCGAAAATCATGTTCTACCTACCAAATTAAAGCTCTACATCTGTACTTTAATCCTGTAACATTTCATAATTTTAAACTAGCTATGACTAAGGAAAATGCATTTCACAACAATACTATCTCTAGTGAAGCAATTCAACTAACATTTACCCTTAATTTCAGCAAAATTCCATATTTACATACAAATTTTTAAAAGTCACGAACACATACATTCCTACACAATTTGTTTGTCTAAATCCTCCTAAACAGGTCTGGCTGAAATATTAGCATTATGAGGGAAAATGATATTTTCTTGATTTGAATATATTAATCTATTTCTTTCACCTCCAATCACATGTTTATTCACTCAAACTCCTTTTAAACATAATTAATAGAAAATTGGGCAGTACCTCCCCTTAGGGTTTGGGCTTCCTAAATTAAAAAATCATCAAAACCAAGCCAACAACAACAACAATCACCACCACAACAACATATTAATCAACAAGATTTTGCTTGATAACCATCAGTTTCAAGAAGAAGATAGGGTTTAAAGAGGGTCTAAGTGAATTAGGAGGCATAAACACTTGATTTCAAGCTTCTTATCTTGAATTTGTGCCTCTTGAATCCTAGCTCTTCATATTGTTCTTCAAGCTTGTCAATTTTCTCTCTCTCTCTATTTCTCTTGCTTCAACCAAAATATGGAGGCAAGAAAGAGATAAAAGTCCTTTTATAATATCTTCATCCACCTCCCTTCTTTATTATATTTTATTACCTAATAAACACATGCTCATTTGTTTCAATTACCTTCATCTTTTCCTTAGCCATTTTACTTGGCCAAAAATGAATGTTCGCAAGGAGTAATAATATGTCTTCTATTATCACATTTATCCTCCTCCACCTAAATTTAATTAGAGTTGCAATATTTGATTTTCTCATCATCACTTTGTTTTTTAATATTTTGACCATATACTAAAAATTGCTCCATATTGGATATTTATTTCCAATTTATTGTTTTCTACCTTCATATCTCTTTTTGACCAAAAATGGCGAAATAAATTAGGGAACATCATTATTTCTTGCTTTTTATGGAAAATTGCCATTTTGCCCTTCCATTTTCAGATTTTTGTACAAGCTGACAGAATTTTCACTAAACTTTGAAAATTCATATCTAATTGTACAGATGTCCAATTGGTATGGTTCTAAAGGCTATATAACCCTTATTAAGTATACTTTTAGAGAAAAATATATCCTTTAGGCAAATGCAAGCTTATAATTTCCAAAATTTTCATTTTTGGACATTGTCACAGAAACTTGCCATTTTAGATAAGGTACAGTTGGACAATGCATAAAGGGGCTTAGACTGGGTCCCTAGGGGTATTTTGGTCATTTAGCAATTTTGGTTCAAGATAACTAATAATATGAGTTTAGAATAATATATGAATAAGTAATGACTCATTTATTGTACATTTGGGAATTTTAGGATATATCAGTAGCCCGAGCCAGACAGACAGTATTGGATAGACAAACAAGCAAGGGAAGGGCAATTCCAAGTAATAACTCTACCTTTCATACACTATATGGTGGTATATATGTTGTATGTTGCTATATTATTGAATATGAATAATGAATATACTAGCTAGCTATGGTGTGAGAAAAGCACAAGTACCATCTAATGGGGAAAGCACAACTACCATCCGACTTAATGAGGACCTAGCTATGATACAAAGTGCCAAGGGCACATTACCTAGGTGTGGTCTAGGACCCAGCTGAGGTACACGGACAAGTAGGGGTTTGGCCCTGAATTGTATACACACACTGGTATACGGATTTAATGTTATATTACGCTATGTAGTCCATTGCATATATATTTATTGCATCTTATATGATTGATAGCTTATTACTACTGAGATTCTTTTCAATCTCACCCCTTTCCACAATATATAGCGTATCCAGCAGCAGGAAGTGGCTCTAAGAGCAAAGTGGTAATTACTAGCAACTGAAGGTTCTAGTCTAGATCAAGCACTAACTTTGGTTATTTATAGCCTTTACTATATTATAAGTTTGTAAATACTATGTACAACCCATCTGGGGAATTCCTGTAATGAAATCAAGTACTTATTATCAGCATTTTCATGCTATTTTTATGTGTGCACCGAACTATGTGCAAACACTCTGAATAATTAAGCATATGCTACTTTTGGTATCAGAATGGTGGTTCTGGCAATTGAATAGTATAGTGATATGGTCTTGATTATACAGTGACAGGACATATGCACATAAGAGGAACTAGAGAAGTGAATCGCCCACGTTTGTGAACTAGCCCCAAAGGATCAACGAATACCCAAGGGTATCCTATATCATAACACCAATTTAAGGGTGGTACAAGGATGACATAAACACTAAGGAAACAGGTTTGAGTAAGGCTCATACATTGTCATTGGCCATACCCTAGATTGGTTTTACCAGTAGGCTAGCCAGTGTCAAATAGATAAGCCATAGATAGATACGATAGAGTCAAATCAAAATTTTGTTACCAATTCCACAGCTGGAACGGTATACGTGATGCATGATTTACAATTGGAACAAGCGTTATGGGGGGAGATGTCTGGAGTATACATATACAGGTTGTCTGAGAGCAAAACACCCCTATGGATCAGCATATAGGGTACTCAAACATTCTAACCCCATTACAAGGTGATTAGGGTCTTCTGGAAATAGAGTACCAATATGATATTAGGATCTGCATGACACTATACTTCTTTTCAGATATAGTGGTTTGGTTCAGAAGAAGAACAAGATTATAGAGTAAGGTCCAACAAACAACTTTGTAGACTTAGTGGAGCATATTATAAGGTACATGTACCGTCACTAATATACAGTATATGCATAGTATTTAGTCAGCTAGAGATAGTCAGCATGACTCATTGGAACAAGAGTTGTCACAGGGTACTTGTGCTCAGAATCAATTAGAGTCGGTACCAGTGTTTTTGTACGGGTACATAAAGGTTAAGCAGGCTCAACCTTGGGAAATCTGGGATTGGGTGATCCCTCAGGAAGTTATATAGCATGTTATGTTATGACATGTACAGGGAACAAGAACATGTTTTACAATAGTTCAAAGGTTATATGTTATACAGCCTTTCCCTGACTACTATAAATGATTGTTATATGTTATTTCAAGAGTACTTGTATGCCAAACACTTTGTAAAATAATAGATATGCCCTTGTGACTATGTGATATTTACCTCTTCCTTGTTTCCATATAGCGAAACATAGAGATAGTAAGACCAAAATGTACAGGTACTGGGCAAGGTCTAGAAGCTAGACTTGACCCAATACAACAAATAATGAGCATGTTAACAACACAGGGAACAATGCTCGATGATTATAGGTATGAGCTTTGAGAAGTGCAGTAGAAACAAAACATAGATAGGGATAATCCTGGTAAACAAGAAAATGAACCAATATAGTCTAGGAAATATGATAGGAGCCTATACTTAGACCTACTTCTAAGGGAGACAGTTAACAAACATGAGCAACATAGTTCAGTCAATAGGGGGTTGCTATTGGTATAGGCTGACACCCTTGTCTTCTAAGGAAAATTTGAACCCCAGCTGACAGAAGATTGGCTATAGACTTAGTGTAAACATTCTGATCAACTCAAGGAGAAAGGAAGAACATAAAAAGCATCTAAGAGTAGCACTCAGACATGTTGTCTCATAGAATGGGATATACCAGCTCCTAATAAAATAGACACAGTACTGAGCTAAAAGAGCCCAAGAACTGTCATAGAGGAACACATATTTTAGGATTTAGTCATGTGTTATAGGAGGTTCCTATGGAACTCCAACCCAATCATCTTGACATTCTTAAAGCTCAAACATGGAGATAAAACATCATAGTGGCCTAACATAAGCCATTATGAGACAATAAATAATCTAAGTACGATAGTGAACTTATTTGTAACATTTGAGGAAAACAGGAGAGGTTAACATGTGCACCAATACTGATATGCCCCAATCATTATTAGACGTATGTGGTCTATAGTGACACAGCCTATGTGGCATATAGTGATTTGCCCTATCTGGTCAATGGTAAGGTAGCACAACCAGAGCATGCTAATCAGCCCCATGATCAAGATACACCCCTGATATAGTAGGAAAGTCCTAGTTGCACTGATGAAAAGTAGAAGTAGCCCTGTGGCCTAGAGATGGTGTGTAAAATATGCTATTGAGGTAGCATGCTATACAATGATATAGTAAAGTGGTAAGCCAACTCCATCAGAGCATGTTAAACAACCCTATGATCGGGGTAGAACCCCGACATAGCTAGGAAGTGTCTCAGTTACATCGATGAAAATGGCAAGTAATCCTGAGGCTGAAAGGTGGTACGTAAAATATGCTACTGAGGTGGTGTAGCAAAAAGTATTACATCATATACGGTGTATAGTAACATAAACCTGTATGGTTTATAGTGACATTACTTGTGTAACATTAACCTGTGTGGTTTATAGTGGCACACCTTGTATGGTCAATAGTCACATAACCTATATGGTTTGTGGTGACACATGTAAATACAAATTGGGATGAGCCCTAGTATGGTAGAATATAATGGTGATGAATGACCCTTAACAGTGTAGCCTCACAATATCAATGACCCACTCATATAATAGTGCACACAATGAATAGTGACATAGTTTAATTAGTAAGGGTCAAAATAGTATTTGATCATGACAAGGCAGTACACACAATATAGTTCGTAAGGTTCAAACAGTCATTTGATCCTAAACACTGAATAGGCAAGCACAGTTATAGATAGACATGTATGTTAGAACCAGCTGACACCCAAGAGAGGGGTGAATTAGGTGTAACATAAAAATTTAATAACTTTGAAAATCTTTTCGCATCTTAGTGAAAGAAATAGTATGAAAGTAATAAATCATAAATCAACAGTTAGATATTTAAATGACATATGCTGGAAATATAAGAGAGAAAGGAAGAGAATATGCAAACTGTGATTTATCCTGGGTCGGTCCAATTTATGATGACCTACATGTAGTCCCCGGATCCTCCTAAGATTTTCAATCCACCATCTTCCTCGAGTTTAATTGGGTACATGAGAACCACTACAATCTCACAAGTTTGATTTGAGCACTTGTGAAGCCTTTCCAATTCTCGCATTGAGATAAGATCATATCTCTTACATATGAACTTCTTTGAATATGATGTTGGTGTATATTTGATGTGTTGGGAGTCTAGATTTATATACAACTAGTTTCTACTCAATCTGACATATGGTTAGGAGATATGGACAAAATACCAAACCTCTTTCATGTTGCACGAACATATAGCATAACAAAATGCTCATCATTCAAGTGATTACTCGAGTGATCATGGCCATCACTCGAGTGATGCCTTCTAAAACTTGGCAGAGAGCAAATACTCAAGGGAACACATTAAGGAAATTCCATAACTTTTATATAAGTTATCCTAGCTTCGAATTGACCCATCCCAACATTCGTATGATTATAGAAACCTTCGGTATGACTTCTAAGAGCTTGAATCTTGATGTTTTCATTAGATCTTGCAAGTTTTTCTTTCTTCAATCTTGATGAGTTATTAAAATAAATTAAATGCAACATATTTTTCTTGCCTTTCTCTCCCCTATTTGACATTAGCAAAAAGTTTGAAATATAAAGAAGATATGCTTATAGATAAGTAAATTGAAAAACAAATTAGAAGTGTCTTTCTCCCCATTAATCAAAATAAATATGTGAAGAAAACAATTTTCTCTCCCCCTATTTAAAATTTTTTTTTATTTTTAACGCGATGCAAATGAAAAATGATTTTCATGAAAGCAAGTTTGAAACAATTTAGAGAGGTTTTCAAGAAAACTTGCATAATCAAGGCAAATTGAAATCAAAGATATGAAAAGTATTCTCAAAATATAAAGAGAGGCTTTAGAAATGCACATTTGGATTTAGCAAGCTAATGATTGATCCATGAAGTCCATTGCCTTCTTTACTTATTCGTGTTTGATCCATGATGTCGTGTTCACCATACTTTCGCTGTGCAACTCTGATGGATCTTATCCATAAGAGTGAACTGTAGCTAGGTTAGTAGTAGGCTCTAAAGCGTGCTAAATAGAAGGCTAAGGAATAGCTTTTAAGACGTAGAAGGGGACTGAAGTATTGGCTTCTCAAGTGCTATCTCAACAAAATCATCATGGTATGTGCCTCTTGTTGTTTGAAATGTTGTTGCCAATATATTTCCCTGGATTGAGCGTTAAAGTATCTTTCCCCAAATTTGATAGTTTCTTCTTGTAGTATGTTATTGCATGAAAAAATTCTCCTGCCACAAGTGTAAATCTTTCTTCCACAAAGAATTGTTAGTGCCATCAATTTATCAAATTTATTGCTTAAATCAAAGTTATCATTTTTATATGATATGTTAAGATCATGAAAGGAAAATATAAGAGTAACTCATCATCAAAACTAATTAAAAGATAGTGAATTCATATGAGTATGTTAAAATGATTTTCATATAATAAATGAGATGAACTTTTAATATATAAAACACATGTGAATGAGAAGCTCACCTTATTAAATGCATGGCTTAAAAGAAATCGTTGTGATTAATATAGTTAATAACTCTCTTGGATTTGTAAAACCATTAAAAATTTTGTAGAGAGAATGAGTATGAAAATTGGAAGATGTGGAGTGAAATCAAGTTTTGAAAATAATGATGCTATTTAGGATTGTAAGGTTGTAACCTTGTATCACTAGAGTGGTTACTCGAGTGATTCTACTCGACCATTACTTGAGTACTTACTCAAGTGATACAACTCAGAAAATTTTAATTAAGAATACAATGCCTCACTCGAGTAATGTTGTAATCACTCGAGTTATAATCCTTTGTAGCCCATTGATGCATTGTTGGCTAGTCACTGTCTGATAATGTGATTGGTACTAAGGGATTCTGAAGTGTATCCTTTTTTATCACTTAAGGATACCAAGATAAGCTCAGAATAAAGCTGTGAAGTTCTAGTTGATCAAGTTATAGAGTTGTCTAATCTTGCCAATTACAGAAATGATGTACTCAGTATTGTTTGTAGCAAGCTCTGTGATTGTTGAAGCTTCTCTCTCAAATAGCCTTAAATAGTGGACCAAAGAATTAAGTATCAGGGAGACCAACTCTAGCAAAGTGTTATATCTTATATATCCTTGAAGTGCCAGCTCTCATCCTCTATGCCTCTTATGTTGAGTAAATAGCATTTGGAGGTTATGATTCATCACAGCACGTAATTTCTTAACTCTATCATCCACAATCTTAATGAGCTTCTAATTGGTGACATCAAGTGAAGCTTAGTCTATTTAAATGGAGGATCCAATGAAAGTGGCTCCATCTGATCTAGCTCTAGTTGAGGATTATACTTGATCATCCCTGGATGCCTTATGTTCTGCTATCTATCTCTAGCTAGTATCACTCACTAGTGACAAGTGTATATTCAGCCTTTGGATGTACAACTTCTTAACCATAGAAGTCCTCATAAGGGGATATCTTGTTAGTCTTAAGGAATAGAGATACCAAATAAGGGTACATCGTTGGAGTATGTCCTGTAGAAGTATATATGTACTCCTTGTTCTCTAACAGACATGATCTCTCCGATGTTCCTCTCCTCATTGCTGATAATATAGACCATTGTGTGATAATACTTCTTAATAAAGTGAGTAAAGTTATTTGCCTTGCTTACCATAGCTCTAGTGTAGGTATAGCAGATAATCCGGTGAATATTGCACATAGAGAGAGGATTGAAGTTGAGAAACCACATCTATTCTCATAGTATGATAATTATGAATATTTATGGCTTATTGAACACTTTGAATGGTCTAATATTTAAGCCATTAAATCAAAAAGGGTAACGAAAAAATAATACCAAGAATGATGATTTTCAATGATCAATGTTTGTAAAACACTTTATATAGAAAATAAGTCATTGATAAAATTTTCATGCATGGCTTGTAAGTGAGATCAAAAGAAAGTGGTAGATATGTCCATAAAAGTTTTCATCAACTTTTTGTGAAATGATATATCATGGATGAAATCAAGTTTTACAAGAATGATAATGAAATATGCAAATTATTCCAAATCTCATATGTAATTTCAAGTCATAATAATGCATTGCAAAATTGAGATTTGAATAAAATAAAAACTCATTTTTGAAACATGTTTACAATTGAAGCTCATGTTAAAAATGGTGGAAGTCAATGGTCATAAAGTATATATAAAAAAACTTTACTTTAAAGTTAATCATCAGAGTTAACATTTTTGAGAATTTTCCCAAGAGTAAAAATCATATGGAAAATGAATTAGCCAAAAAGACTTAGCTTGAAAGACTTATATAAACACAATGATTTTGCTATTGACCAAGAGATAGTCTTGCCTCTTGGAGTTGTGTCTAGAAATATATGAACATTCAATGAAAGAATTTGAATATGATACTCTAGTTACTTGAAAGCAGATAAAGACAAATGTTAATGAATTTGAGTAACAAGATGAGTATAAGGATTTATGGACGATGAAGCACACACTCATTAGTCCAAATGACTAGAGTTTTAGAATATTATCCTAGTAAGTTTTTCTACTATAATAGTTAATGCATTATAATTCAATGCATTACTAAACATTTGTAATACTTGGAATAACATGGCCGACTAAGGATTTATGCATTAGGCACAAGGCTTTCACATATTGAATTCTTTTCCAGGGAATGCACTTGAAACTCATATAAATAGTTGACTTGTTATACATAATATCAATAAATAATACATGAATGATGGGGGAAAACTCTAGTACATGGATTTGAAGCATTTCTGATTTTCAATTCTCAAGATATTAACTCCAATTTTCTAAACTGATTTGTATGTATTCAAAACATGAATATTTTTCAAAACATATGTATGCACTCCTATAAACAGGATGGATTGGAATGAAAGAAAATTTTTTTGAAATGTGCATTTCAAAACTCAGATAGATAGGGAGATTATGTACAATTTCACTTTTGGTCCATTTATAAATCTAAAATATTTTGAAAAACATAAATGATTGATTACTAGTAGATTGCAATAATGGTTAGTTATTCATTACCCAAATAAATAATTCATGTAACCACAGTATTCGGTAAGGATAAATAAGACAATACTGTACTCGAGTAATCTTGTAATTAGTTGAGAGATACTCCTTTAAAGTTCATCCATGCATGATTCCTTGATTTTTTCCTTCTAATCTTCTAGTTGGTCTTATCAATTGAACTTTCACCCCCAGTGGTCACGTAGTGATGATGATCACTCGATTGGTTACTTTAGTGATGCTTCACTATGCATCTTTTCTTCCATAATTGCTAGCTAGGAACTCATAATAATGTCTCAAGTAAAGCCTCCTTTTGTTTGCACATTTAAAATGTAGCTTTAAAGTCCAACTTCACAAAGATTTGAGTTATGTAGTTGTAATATCCCGATTTGTGATTAGGGCTAATGACTCTGATAATTATGGTGATTAGTGTAATTAAGCACTTTTGGAAATTTATGTAATATGAATTTGGTGTACATACGTGTGGTATTTAAGATCAAGGGTTGAGATTCATTGATAATGGGTCGGAATCCTATATGTTGTGATTTTGGTGAGCTCTTTGAGGAAGTGAATAAGATAGTGACATGTGGCATAGTGGAGGCCTTTGGATGTGGCACTAAAGGACAAAACCTCACTTTTCTCTCATTTTCTCTCTCTTATTCGGCTAGTATAGGCAAGGAAAGGGGTGAAAGTGTACACCATCATCATCATTTCACCATCTTACCATTTCCTCTCTTTTCTCTCTCTCTCCATTTTCGCTGGATCAAATAAGGAAAAGGGGAAAGAAAAGCTTTGATTTGGGTAAGTAAATGCCTTCCTTTGCTCAAACACCATTAATAAATGTTGATCTTTGAGTGATAATCTTCATTTTGGTGGGCGTAGCTTGTCCAATGGTTGTGATTTATGATTTTGGCGAATTTGAAAGTTAGAGAATCAAGGTTCCAGATTGAGCAAAGTGAAGAGGTAGGCGTTTAGAGCATTTTGATATGTTGGTTGTGATTTTTGGCTAAGTTTTGTAAAATCTGGAAAATTTGCCCTAGTTATGCCAAATGATGAATATATGAGTTTCATTGCATTTGACGTTGGAAATGGTTTAATGTTGAGCTATATGATTGTTAGATATAATCTGGAAGGTGGGAGCTATGGGGAATGAAATTTGGATATTGTGTATTATAGATGCCTTAGTGAATGATTGTGGTCAAGATGGTTTTTGTAGTGTTTTTGGTTTTGCCATCGTGCTCCCTAGTTAGTGCTTAGAATGTAGGAGCTTTGGGAGGAGTTTGGGAACCATTGGATATGATTTTGACCATCTGGTGTTTTCTGGTTTTTGCGGCGTTTTTGGGTCTCTGATGCACATCACTCGAGCACGGGATGATCATGCTCGAGTGATACGTGAGTTTTTCACTGTTCTGCTTCGAGTTCGCCTGGGTTTTATGAATAATGCTCGAGTGCATTGCTTTGTGCTTGAGTGAGGGAAGAACATGCTCGAGTGAGCTTGGGTCTGCTCGAGTGATCCTGGTCTTGGAGAGCGTTGTGTGCTCTTGGGTCCTCACTTCCTGGACTTCACTCGCAGGTGCTCGAGTGAGGCATTTGGCCTTGTGCTCGAGTAAAGTTCAGCGTGCTCGAGTGAGCCGAATCCTGAAAACTTCTTTGTGCTCTCGGGTTCTCACTCGCTGTCTCTCACTCTCTTGTGCTCGAGTGCTGTCCGTACCAATGCTCGAGTAAGAGCATCTGTGCTGGAGTGAAACTGTCAAAAATCAGTGTTGTGCTTTCGAAAAAGGGGTCTCTTGGGTAGTGTCTTCCAACCCTTTAGGCATATGTTTAGGCCTATTTTAGCCACCTAAAGAGCCCTAAATGATAACCAACATAGAGTATTATTGAAATATACATGTGGAAAAGAGATTGATTGGTTATCCCTAATTTGAATATTGGATTTGATATCTGTCGTCCTCGTGAGGCTAAGGTGCCAAAGCCAGTCAGGAAAGATACAGGTAGTGACTCTTTCTTTATATCCTATGTGATACATTGTATTTATGCTATATCATTATGATGAAATGGATTTCGTATGCAGCAAATTTGTGAAAATTGTGGAAGCACCGCTATGCCAATAGTCCATGAGTCGCTAACAACGGTTCGGGTAAGGGCCGTATGCCTTCCCGACGGTAAAAGGGGATGAGGTTAGGGTGTGATATATGTGTATATGTGGGCCGAAAGGCTAATTATGAGCCGAAAGGCTATTTGTGAAGGCCGACGGGCTATTTGTGAAGGCCGACGGGCCATAGTGAGCCGTAAGGCTATTCGTATGCACTGCCACGCCAATAGTCTTTGAGTCGCTAACAACGGTTCAGGTTAGGACGGTGTGCCTTCCCGGCGATAAAAGGGGATGAGGGTGGAGTGTGATTTGTGTTACTAATATAAGATGATTTGTTTACATATTATGTGATTGCATGTGGTATGAAAAAGTTGTTACTACTGGGATTCTTTAGAATCTCACTCTTTCCAAATGACTAACCTTTTCAGACAGGGTGAGTGGCTCGAAAGGGAAGCGGACAACCAGGAGTAGTTAGGACTACTCTGAGACTTAGTGGTAGTTGGTTATCTTCGTTTTGGATTTGGGGTTACCAAATGTATATGAGTTGTAAATGAATATTTTGGATATGTAATCCCCATTTTGGGAACTTGTAAACCCATTATTTATGAAGTAACCCGGGGTTTGCCGGGATTTTGGTTTCCGTACTTTGATATTTGATATGTACTTTGATTTCTCAAGTAATTATATCCGCCCGTGAATATGAGACCAGCAATAAGCATGTGTTGGAACTTATTTTTAAAATACCCCATCTTTTGGATGTGGGACTATAAATTGTTATTTCATCTTATTGGTCTCTCTTCACTTAAATTTCGTAAACCGGATGTGATTACCGTAAGGGGGTTACATTTTTGGTATCAGAGCTGCAGTTCCTGGCAAGTGTAGTGTTTGCTTGGATAGCTCCCTTAGTGTGATCTTAAGTGATAGAAAAACCATCAGTGAATACTCGTCGTATGCATATATTTGTTTGGTTATATAGATATATGTTCTTTATGGAAACTATGTGAATATCATAATTGTGGGATTAATAGGGTGAGTTCTTTGTAGAATGAAAAGAACATCAAACGGTCGCCCCAGAGTATAACAAGTAGATCCCGTGTTGGAGGTAGTCAATGACAATCCACCGGATCCTATGTAAGAGTTGATGGGCTTGATAAAGGATAAGAGGGATATGATTATGGAGCTTAGAGAAGAGCTTCGAGCTGAGAAAGCAAAGAACAATGAGGGTAGAGGCCAGTCTACTCAAGAAGGAACTCGAGGGGAAACCCGAGAGGAGACTAGACTAGAAGATACTGCTGAAGGGTCGGCACGACCACTTGAATCGCCTCTTCGTACTGAAGAAAATCAAAGGCCGCATGGAAAGTCAGTCCATGAGGAAAGAGACCTTCAGTTTTGGGTCTCCAAATTCTGTAAACACCTACCTCCAGCGTTTAGAGGGAAATTTTATCCTCAGGCGGCGGAAGATTGGCTAAACCATCTTGAGAAGATATTTAAGGTTCTAGAGTGTCCCTCGGAAGTGAAAGCCAAGCTAGCAGTGTACAAACTTGAGGGACATGCAGACCGCTGGTGGCGGAACATTGCTTTGTCATTGAAGAGCAAGAATCTACCATTGACCTGGGAGGTGTTTAAACAACACTTCGATGAGAAATACTTTCCCAAGTCAGAGAGGCTTGAGAAAGAGACTGAGTTTTTGAACATCAAACAAGGGGACACAGAGTCATTTGATGAGTATTTGTCCCGATTCACCCGCCTATCCCGATACTCCACTTATCTTCAGAAGAGGGATGACGAGGAGCTGAGCTCAGACTTACTTATTCGGGGTTTGAGGCGCGACATGAGAAAGAGAATAGCCACCCATTATTTTTCTAAGATTAACAAGGCTATTGAAAAGTGTCGGATTACAGAGAGCAATCTAAGAGAGTTGTATCCGGCTAAGCCTACTAGTGGTTATAGTGAGCCTAGCAAGGGTGGTGCTTCCCAGAAGCGGAAGGGTTCGGGGTCATCTTCGTTTAGGGGTAGTGGTAAGAAGCCCTACCAGCCCAGAGATCGTGAACCCCAGAAATCGGGGACTGAATGGAAATGCCATCGCTATAATCAGTCACATTATGGCAAAAATTGTCGGGGCGAGATGATTTGCTTTAATTGTAAGCAACCCGGACATCTTTCCAGAGATTGCCAATGACCGTAAGCGGAGCAGAGACCGAGGGCTCAGGGCAGAGTATTTGCTTTGACTCATGAGGAAGCCCATAAATCCCCAGAGCTGATATAAGGGACAGTTCTTCTTAATGGATATGTATTACAAGTATTGTTTGACCCGGGTGCAAGTCACTCCTTTATTGATTATGATTGTGTGAAGCGCCTAGGTTTAGTTGTACATAAGTTGCCTTTCGATTTGATTGTGCCAACACCGATGGGTGTAAAGGTTGTAACTACAAAAGCCTGCTTGAATTGTGTTATAATCGTAGAGGATCATGAGTCTGTGGTAGATCTGATTTGTTTACCGCTAAGCCAATTGGAAGTCATTTTGGGCTTTGATTGGTTGAGAGCGAATAATGTGTTGTTAGATTGCGGGAACAAAAGGATAGTATATCCTGTTTCTCAAAACGTTGAGGATGGCAATGTCGGTTTGAATTTCCTTTCAACAGCTAAGGCTGAGAAATATTTGCAAAAGGGTTGTCAGGGGTATATGGTTTTCTTTTCTGTGCAAGGAGAAACCAATGAAGCATTGAGTAGTATACCCATAGTGAATGAATTCCCTGAGGTGTTTCCGGATGATCTAAGTAGATTACCTCCGGAAAGGAAAGTTCAATTTCCGATTGACATTGTGCCTGGAGCGGGTTCTATTTCCAAAGCCCCATATCGTATGGCTCCAAATGAAATGGCGGAATTGAAGAAGCAGATTGAAGATGTACTTGAGAAAGGGTTTATTAGACCCAGTATGTCACCTTGGGGTGCTCCAGTTTTATTTGTGAAAAAGAAAGACAGGAGTCTTCGTTTGTGTATTGACTATAGAGAGTTGAATAAGATTACCGTCAAGAATAAGTACCCTCTTCCTAGAATTGATGACCTGTTAGATCAACTATCTGGTTCATGTGTCTTTTCGAAGATTGATCTAAGGTTGGGGTATCATCAGCTACGAGTGAAAGCAGAAGATGTTCCAAAAACTGCTTTCTGGACTAGGTATGGTCATTATGAATTTTTGGTGATGCCATTTGGATTAACTAATACACCTGCGGTTTTCATGGATTACATGAACCGTATCTTTTGGCAATACCTAGATCAGTTCGTTGTGGTATTTACCGATGATATTTTGATATACTCTAAGAATAGAGAAGAGCATGAGCATCATTTGAGGATTGTGTTAAATACATTGCGTGAGAAGCAACTCTATGCTAAATTGAGTAAGTGCGAGTTTTGGCTATCAGAAGTTAAATTCTTGGGCCATGTCATCTCGCAAGGAGGGGTCTCTGTGGATCCCAGTAAAGTGGAAGCAGTACTGAACTGGAAGAGGCCATAATCTGTGGCAGAGGTACGCAGTTTTCTGGGTCTTACTGGTTATTATCGGAGATTCGTTCAGAATTTCTCCCGTATTGCGTTGCCGATGACCAAGCTCACGAGAAAAGATCAGCTGTTTGTGTAGGATGAGAAATGTGAAAATTGTTTTATGGAGCTGAAGGAGAGGTTGACGACGGCACCTGTGTTGATTTTGCCCGATCCCAGTTTGACATACGTTGTGTATTCTGATGCCAGTGGGCAGGGATTAGGGTGTGTCCTTATGCAGCAAGGACGTGTGGTGGCCTATGCCTCTCGACAGCTCAGACCTCATGAATTGAACTACCCCACTCATGATCTGGAGCTTGCGGCTATTGTGTTTGCCTTGAAGATTTGGAGGCATTATTTGTATGGTGTGACTGTAGAACTGTATTGCGACCACAAGAGTCTCAAATATCTGTATGATCAGAAAGAATTGAATATGAGGCAACGGCCCTGGATGGAATTGCTTAAGGACTACAACCTAGAAATAAAATATCATCCGGGTAAGGCAAATGTAGTCGCTGATGCTCTTAGTCGAAAGACTGTGTTTGTGGCAGCTATGATGATACACGAGGGGAAGTTGATTGCTAATTTTCATGATATGAATTTGATGAACCAGATCATCTGTGCCAACTACACCATTTCCCAAGGGGAAAGTGACTTGAGAGCTGAGATCGAAGAAGCTCAGAGGCAAGATGATTGGATACAGCGTAATCTGGCTAGAATCGAGCGGGGAGAAGCTTGAGGCTATGATGTGTCACCTCGTGGATTGGTTCGCTATCAGAAAAGAGTGTGCGTTCTACTTAAGGCAGATTTAAGACAGAAGATCTTAGATGAGGTACATAAGAGCCAGTATACCCTTCACCCTGGTATGACCAAAGTGTACCATGGTTTGAAATCTATGTATTGGTGGGCGGGAATAAAGAGTGATGTGACAAAGTATGTGGCGAGGTGTCTCACATGTCAGAAAGTGAAGATTGAACACCTACGACCGCCTGGTTTGTTGCAAAGTCCTGAAATTCCGGAATGGAAATGGGAAAGTGTGACCATGGATCTTGTTGTGGGATTACCCAAGATTAAGAACTATGATGCGATCTGGGTCATTGTGGACCGGTTAACGAAGTCGGCGCACTTCTTACCGATCAATGCTAGTTATTCTCTGAACAAGCTAGCAGAGATTTATGTTTGTGAAATTGTGAAGCTCCATGGCATACCGAAGAGTATCATCTCTGATCGAGATCCCCGTTTTACCTCGAGATTCTGGAAGGCATTGCATGAGGCACTGGGTACTCAATTGAGATTCAGTACAGCCTATCATCCTTAGACGGACGGACAGTCAGAGAGGACTATCCATACCTTAGAGGATATGTTGCAGGCAAGTGTTCTTGACTTCAAAGGGAGTTGGGACCGTTTTCTTCCACTTGCAGAGTTTGCTTACAACATTAGTTATCATGCGAGCATTCATATGGCACCGTATGAAGCGTTGTATGGAAGAAAATGCCAATCGCCATTGTGTTGGAATGAATTGTCTGAGCGGAAGCTCTATGGGCCAGATCTTGTTGATCAGACCTCAGCCCATATTCAAATCATTCGTAAGAGGCTTCTTGCAGCTCAGAGTCGGTAGAAAAGTTATGCGGACAAGAGGAGAAGACCTCTAGAGTTTGAGGTTGGTGACCATGTATTTCTTAAAGTATCTCCTGTCACCGGTATTGGGAAAGCTATAAAGCGAAAGAAGTTGAGCCCAAGGTATATAGGTCCTTTTGAGATCTTTGGAAGGATTGGGCCTGTTGCTTATCGTATAGCCCTACCTCCGATCTTGAGCAGACTCCATGATGTATTTCATGTTTCCCAATTGAAGAAGTACCAACCGGATCCATCTCATGTCGTTGAGTATGAGAATGTGGAGTTGCGAGATAACTTCACGTATGCGGTAGAGCCAGAGCGGATAATAGAACGAGAGGAACGTCGGCTCAGACACCGGAGTATTCCCTATATAAAAGTGATCTAGAAGGGTATGACCCAGCGAGAAGCAACTTGGGAAGCAGAAGATATGCGAAGGCGATATCCAGAGTTTATGGCTCAAGTGATTTAGCAAATATCGAGGATGAAATTTAATTGACAGGGGGAGAAATGTAATATCCCGATTTATGATTAGGGCTAATGACTCTGATAATTTTGGTAATTAGTGTAATTAAGCAATTTTGGAAATTTATGTACTATGAATTTGGTGTACATACGTGTGGTATTTAAGATCAAGGGTTGATATTCATTGATAATGGGTCGGAATCCTATATGTTGTGATTTTGGTGAGCTCTTTGAGGAAGTGAATAAGATAGTGACATGTGGCATAGTAGAGGCCTTTAGATGTGGCACTAAAGGACAAAACCTCACTTTTCTCTCATTTTCTCTCTCTTATTCGGCTAGCATGGGCAAGGAAAGGGGTGGAAGTATACACCATCATCCTCATTTCACTATCTCACCATTTTCTCTCTTTTCTCTCTCTCTCTCTCCATTTTTACTGGATCAAACAAGGAAAAGGAGAAAGAAAAGCTTTGATTTGGGTAAGAAAATTCCTTCCTTTGCTCAAACACCATTCATAAATGTTGATCTTTGAGTGATAAGCTTCATTTTGGTGGGTGTAGCTTGTCCATTGGTTGTGATTTGTGATTTGGGCGAATTTGAAAGTTAGAGAATCAAGGTTCCAGATTGAGCAAAGTGAAGAGGTAGGCGTTTAGAGCATTTTGATATGTTGGTTGTGATTTTTGGCTAAGTTTGGTAAAATCTGGAAAATTTGCCCTAGTTATGCCAAATGATGAATATATGAGTTTCATTGCATTTGACGTTGGAAATGGTTTAATGTTGAGTTATATGATTGTTAGATATAATCTGGAAGGTGGGAACTATGGGGAATGAAATTTGGATATTGTGTATTATAGAGACCTTAGTGAATGATTGTGGTCAAGATGGTTTTTAGTGTTGCCATTATGCTCCCTAGTTAGTGCTTAGAATGTAGGAGCTTTGGGAGGAGTTTGGGAACCATTGGATATGATTTTGACCATCTGGTGTTTTCTGGTTTTTGCTGCGTTTTTGGGTCTCTGATGCACATCACTCGAGCACGGGATGATCATGCTCGAGTGATACGTGAGTTTTTCACTGTTCTGCTTCGAGTTCGCCTGGGTTTTATGAATAATGCTCGAGTGCATTGCTTTGTGCTCTAGTGAGGGAAGAACATGCTCGAGTGAGCTTGGGTCTGCTCGAGTGATCCTGGTCTTGGAGAGTGTTGTGTGCTCTTGGGTCCTCACTTCCTGGACTTCACTTGCAGGTGCTCGAGTGAGGCATTTGGCCTTGTGCTCGAGTGAAGTTCAGCATGCTCGAGTGAGTCAATTCCTGAAAACTTCTTTGTTCTCTCGGGTGCTCACTCGCTGTCTCTCACTCTCTTGTGCTCGAGTGCTGTCCGTACCAATGCTCGTGTAAGAGTATCTGTGCTCGAGTGAAACTGTCAAAAATCAGTGTTGTGCTTTCAAAAAAGGGGTCTCTTGGGTAGTGTCTTCAGACCCTTTAGGCATATGTTTAGGCCTATTTTAGCCACCTAAAGAGCCCTAAATGATAACCAACTTAGAGTATTATTGAAATATACATGTGGAAAAGAGATTGATTGGTTTTCCCTAATTTGAATATTGGATTTGATATCTGTCGTCCTCGTGAGGCTAAGGTGCCAGAGCCAGTCAAGAAAGATACAGGTAGAGACTCTTTCTTTATATCTTATGTGATACATTGTATGTGTGCTATATCATTGTGATGAAATGGATTTCGTATGCTGCAAGTTTGTGAAAATTGTGGAAGCACCGCTATGCCAATAGTCCATGAGTCGCTAACAACGGTTCGGGTAAATGCCGTATGCCTTTCCGTCGGTAAAAGGGGATGAGGTTAGGGTGTGATATATGTGTATATGTGGGCCGAAAGGCTATTTGTGAAGGCCGACGGGCCATTTGTGAAAGCCGAAAGGCTATATGTGAGCTGGGAGGCTATTCGTATGCACTGCCACGCCAATAGTCCCTGAGTCGCTAACAACGGTTTGGGTTAGGACGGTGTGCCTTCCCGGCTGTAAAAAGGGATGAGGGTGGAGTGTGATTTGTGTTGCTGATATGAGATGATTTGTTTACATATTATGTGATTGCATGTGGTATGAAAAAGTTGTTACTACTGGGATTCTTTAGAATCTCACTCTTTCCAAATGACTAACCTTTTCAGACAGTGCGAGTGGCTCGAAAGGGAAGCGAACAACCAGGAGTAGTTAGGACTACTCTGAGACTTAGTGGTAGTTGGTTATCTTCGTTTTGGATTTGGGGTTACCAAATGTATATGAGTTGTAAATGAATATTTTGGATATGTAATCCCCATTTTGGGAACTTGTAAACCCATTATATTTATGAAGTAACCCGGGGTTTGCCGGGATTTTGGTTTCCGCACTTTGATATTTAATATGTACTTTGATTTCTCAAGTAATTATATCCGCCCGTGAATATGAGACCAGCAATAAGCATGTGTTGGAACTGATTTTTAAAATACCCCATCTTTTGGATGTGGGACTATAAATTGTTATTTCATCTTATTGGTCTCTATTTCACTTAAATTTCGTAAACTGGATGTGATTACTGTAAGAGGGTTACAGTAGTCATAATCTTTAGATGAAGCACTTCCTTTCTTCTTCCTACAAAACCATATAGATCTTTTTCTTCCTTTAGTATCTAGTTTTACTTGGATCCACTCATGGTTAGCTTGTAGGAATCATAATTCACATGCTTTAAGAATATAGTTAATTCAAGTTAATTGAGCATAATGAATTTAACATGACTTTATGAAAAAAATTAGTTTCTTTTGAAATATGTGTATATGCATAAAGAGTTAAACTAATGAACATTGCAATCTCTTTATAAATGAATTTATTAAATGGATTTTATAAAGAATGTGAAAACATATTTTCAATAATAGTTTGCAATACTCATGTCCAAGGTTCCAAAATATAACACCTCAATAAATATTACAGATAATAGCATAGGAGGTTTTATCATTGTGAACTTTTGCCTCAGATACTTAGAGGATTGACTTTGCTTACCCAACGCCTTTTTCTGTTATGTTGATTCTTCATATGTGTTTCCAAGGGTGTCTACAAAGCTCTCTTAAAAGATATAGACTTTAAAAGTCTTATGTTTGATACTTAATAGATTCTCCTTTTCTTGTTCTCCACAAGATATTTGAATGTTACTCTGTGATAGTCCATCCTTGAGGTGGAACGTACTCATTTTCTTCATTGCCTTTCTTTATAGTTAGACTATGTTGTTACAGTAATGGGTGACTCGAGAGTTCTCTTAATTTATGTGAATCTCATTTCAGCTACATTAGGAACTCTTATAATCTTCTTTATTTTCTCTATACGCTTAAGTCTATTCTTTCTAGAATCAATTTGCACACATGAAACACCATATAGACATTTTGGTACCCACTTCGCTTTGGGTCCTCAAATGTTAGCATAAGAATTTACTTGTGTTTTGGGAACCAAAACACATTTATTTCTCACATTAGAATTTTTTCTAATATAGCATGTGTGAGAAATATGACCTGATTTACCATAATAATGGCAAATGATAAAATGATATGTATTATGAGATTCTATGCAAGTATTGTGTTGATCAATAATAGATGATCTCAAATTATCAGTTTGCTGAAGTGCTTTCCTCCCACATGAATTTCCACAATGATTGAAATTTTTTTTGCTTTTCTCAATAGAATCAATAATTGGTTGAAAAACAATTTTATGCAAACTTTGAAAATCAGATTTGAAAATAACTCTAGAAGAATTGAAATTGTTTACCATATGTGCATCTTGAGCTCCAGAGGATGATCCATCAAATTTGTCCGTGATGAGATCTTCTTGGGAATCATCTTCCTCTTGTTCTTCTATATTGACAACATCATGGAAGTGTTCTATGATTTCTCTTTCTTTATTGTCAACTTTTACTTGTTTATGAACCGTAGATATGCAGCTTATAGTTTCACATGAACTGTCAACACTTTTAACTTCAATGTAATTGTTATAAGTATAAATAGAATCAAAAGTATCCCAAATATCTTTAGCAATAGAGCAAAATCTAATTTTTTTCAAAATCATTTTCTATTAAAGCACTATACAAAATTTTCATTGCTCTACTGTTCAACAAAAACATTTTCTTTTCTCTTTCTGTCCAATCCTTTATCGGTTTGAAATCAAAGGCATTTGTGAGAACATCCTATATATTATAATCAAACCATTTTATGAAATGAGTCATTCTAGCTTTTCAAAATCAAAAATCAATATCTTTAAAGTGGGTGGAATTGTATAGTTAAAACCTTATAAAAGTGAATAACACCCAAAATCAGTCATTGATAACTCTTGAGATGGATAAGTCTTTTAAATAAGAGTCAGGCTCTGATATCGAATGTTAGAACCAATTGACACCCAAGAGGGAGGTGATGAACCCATGTCGTGTGAGTTCTCAAAATAAAACTAGGTTTTAAAATGTAGCGTAGTAGCTCAACTTAGGTCGTTCTTGTGAGGAGATAAATTTTCAAGTTTCTAAATAGTAAAGTGATAAATAACTTAAAGTATTGAGAAATCATTTTAAGAAATTATTTATAAAACTAATGAAGTAATCTAATCTAATTCAATATTTTTGTATTTTTCGGTTTTAAAGACTAATAAACAAACGGAATTGCAATTAGCATTAACAACAAGATAAGTTCAATTAACTAGTATAATGATAAAATGAGATTCCCTTGAGTTAAGGTTTTAGTCTTCCTTGTTTGCTATTGATATGAATTCTATAATATGAGTCAAGAGGATAGAACTAAGCTACCACTAGCTCTATACTTGCAATAATCATTTAATTCATTCTATCAAAGCAATTAAATGAATACAACCAAATAATTCAAACTGAAGGAGATGAATAATTAACTTCTAATTCTAGCTTGTAATTACCATTACAAAATCTTAAAGCATTCAATTTAGTCATTTACAATCCACTCAACCGAGTTGGAATAAACAACTCAACGTACTCCTAATTTGAATCATACAAAGCTTAATTAATCAACTCCTAGCTCAACGATCAAATTTATTCACTTGGCATAGAACAATCTAGATCACAACCATATACTTAACCAAGCCATAAAATTATGAACTAGAAAGAGAGCTTAAAGGAATTCCATTACATTTTAGAAGCTCAAACCATTACCCAACTCAAGGAAAGCACCAATACTTTAGCTACTTAGGGAAGAAGAAAATGAATATTGTAGAATGAAGGGATAATTGGCTATGAAATGCAGCAGCTTGCTCACTCCTCTTCAATCCTACACAGCCTCTATTCAACTCGGTCAAGGTCTCTTCTATCTTCAATTATTCCTTCTCTTATGTCACCTCTCCAAAACAATGGTCCCCACATCCTTTTCTTTCTTCAATTCATTTACGTTAAATAGTAAGTTGTGTCATGTTTAGATGAGAGGTAAAATTATGTTTTGGCATTAGACACAAAATTGCAACCACCTAAGAAGGCCCTTACTCATTTAACCTCCTATTAGAAAAAAATATGAAAATAAATTCTGCACTGATGATGTTCCACTCTTGTCCTTCATTAAGCTATAAAATAACATCTTTGACCTTGACAAAAGTTGTGCCACATCATCACTTACAAAATTAAGAATAATGGGAATAAAAAATATTAATTAAAAATATAACAATTTAACTACTCTAATTGCCAAATTATTCTTTCACTAAAATCTCACATTAACACTTGATTATGTCCAAAATATTCAATTAAATCCCACAAAAGCTCAAAATTAATTAATAAAATTATATAAATACTGAGCTTTATCAGGGGGTGAATTGGGTGTAAGATAAAAATTTAATAACTTTGAAAATCTTTTCACATTTTAGTGAAAGCAGTAAGTAAGAAAGTAATGAATCATAAATCAACAGTTATATATTTAAATGATATATGCTAGAAATATAAGAGCTTAGATAAGAGAATATGAAAACTATGATCTATCCTAGTTCGATCTAATCCATAGTGACCTACATCTAGTCCCCAAGCTCCTCCTAAGATTTTCAATCTACTATCTTCCTCAAGTTTAACCAGGTACTTGAGAACCACTACAATCTCACAAGTTTGACCCAGACATTTGTGAAGTCTTTACAGTTTTCACAGTGAGATAAGGCCTCCTCCTTACACAATGTAAAGATTCAATTTGTTTCTTACTCAAGATTCCCTAATCTTGAGTAACTCTCATAAGAATAGAATGATTACAATGAAAGCATAATTCTCTCTATTTGAAGTATATAATGATTAACACTGAAGCACAAGATGGGAGTATTATTATAGAGCTCTGATGGGGTAAGATTCAGAGTATCGAGATATTGACATTGTAGGCATAGGCTCTTGTTTTTTTAACTCTGAATGTTTTTCTATTTATAGCTGATGAAGATTGATGACCGTTTGAGCATTTTAACTTTTCCGTTGGAGTTCTATTGCTTCATTTGACCATTCTTTGTATTTGAAAAACTAGCCATTACATTCTTTGTATTCACTTCCGTGAAGTCACCTTTTGTCTTTTCATATTATCTCTTCAAGGTATTCCTAGAAAAATACATTAAATACTAATACTATAAAGTGTTAGAGTGATTAGAAGTGAGAAGAATGAATTACACTATCATTCTATTGATTCTCACAAGCTTCAAAATGTTGTCTATCACATTACTCGAGTCGTCACTTGAGTGATCTTAGGGTATTACTTGAGTAATCTCCTTCAAAATCTTGTAGATAGAAACGAAGTCATTTTCCACCTTCATCACTCGAGTAGTCACTCAAGTAATACTGGTTGATCTCTCAAGTGATCTATTTATTTTGATTTCAAACATGGCAAACGACTTATCATAAAAAAGCACTTGTCATCTATATTCCAATACAACAAGAATCAGCTTCAAACTCGTTGTATTCTGAACATTATGATCTAAGTAGTCATTACTATAATAGACAGTGTCTGAATTCACAATAATTAATTTCTAGAAGGCATAAATCATTACAAATTACTCTAAATATGGACCATGACCTATCTATAGAAAGCTATTTACGTCTAGTTTCATATGGCACCAATTTCATCTTAATCTGATGTATAGTTTGAGAGTTATGTTTAAAATACAAAACGTTGTTTGTAATATGATGCTGCTTTTAGTGTGAACTTCAATAAATCATATCTCTTTCATCTAAACTCATTTGAATGTGATTTTAGTGTATAAATGACATGTTGAAAGTCTCATTTTATATGAAACTAGTTTCTTCTCAATCCGATGTGTGGTTAGAGGGATATGGCCAAACTACCGAACCTCTATCATGCTTCGTCAAAACATAGCACAATAGAATGCTCATCATTCAAGTAATCACTTGAGTTATGCCTTCCAAACTTGGCAGAGAGCTAATACTCAAGGGAACACCTTGGGGAAGTTCCATAACTTCCATATAAGTTATCTTAGCTTTGAATTGGCTTATTCCAACCTTCATATGATTATACAAACCTCAGGTATCACTTCTAAGAGCTTGAATCTTGATATTTTCAATAGATCTTGCAAGTTCTTCTTTCTTCAATCTCTTCCTTCTTGTTTTTCCTCTTGATAATCATTCTTCATAACCTAACTAGATATCTCCTTGAATATCTTTAATCTTCTTCTTTCTTTGTCTTCATAAAAGCCCATTCTTGTAGCCTAAATTGGATAATGGAAGAACAAAATTTTTGGGCCCAATTAATAGAGATTTTTAGTTAAACACGAAGGGAAAGAAGAAAGCCCAATTTAGTTATAAAAATGTAAGGGCAAACTAGTCATTTGGCTAAATAAAAATTAAAATCCATTATTTTCCTCTTCCATAGGGTGTTAGACGACCAATAAAGGAAAGAAGAAGCAAAATAAAGTACTTGGTCCAAATTAAACATGAAGGAGCAACATTGGTCAAGTTAAAATGAGAATAAAAGTCAAAAGTAAAACATGTGATTAATTAGCAATTAAATATAATATTTCAAGGAGGTGAATGGAGATATTTTTAAGACAATTAATTCTCCTCCAAGGGCCTCATATTTTATCCAAACACGAGGAATGAATGAGAAGAAGAATATTTGAACATAAACGGTGACCTTTGGAAGCCATTAAATTCAAATGGAAAAAGATGATGACTTTAGTCAATTTTCACATGTAAAAATTACAATTAAATAATATTAATTAAGGAGGTGAATGGAGTATATTTTTAAGAGCTTTTTAGGCTCTTTCAAAACCTCATTTTTGTCCAAACATAAGAACCAAGAGACAGAGAGAGAGGTTTAAAGAACAAAGAGGCAAGAAGAGAAAGAGCAAGATCAAGAAGCCAAACAAGGTAAGTTTGGTTATGAAATTCACTTGTTCATGTCTTCAAACTCTCTTTAATTTCTATTCCTTCTTGAATCACACATGAAGCAAGCACAAATTCAAGAGAAGAGGAGGATAGAGGGCATGGTTTACATAGAGAAAGAAGAGACATCAAAGGTAAATCATGAAGCCTTGCCTAACATGATGATTTATGTTTGTTGTTGGTGGTTTGGATGATTGTTTGTTTGGTTTTCATGACATTGTGATTTCGGGAATGCCAAGCCCTAAGGGGAGGTGCTTCCCAAATTCACGCTAATTATGTGTAATAAGTGTTTAAGTAGATAATCATGGAATTACAAGGGAAAAGGAAGTGTTTAATCAAGTAAAAACATGAAAACACAATTTTCCAAATTAATTTAGGATTTTCAGCTAGCTACAGTAATTATGGTTAGAGCTATAATTTCATGGATTTAATGATTCCATTATATGTAGAATGGAAAATTGTGTAGGGAACATGTGAAATATGAAGTGTGAAGGTTTTAATGAGTGAAATGACAATTTTACCCCTAAAACCCTAACATAATGGTTGTTAAAGGTAAATCTATAATGTTGGCATGAATTTGACTAATCTAAGGTAAAAAATGGGTTTCACATGCAAAATTGCTTGAGTCATAATTTTTTATAAGGTACAGTTAGACCAGGTATAAAGGGGCTTAGATGAGTCCCTAGGGGTAATTTGGTCATTTAGCAACTTTGAGTCAAGATAACCAACAATATGAGTTTAGAATAAGACATGAATGGGTAATGACTCATTTATTGAACATTTGGGAATTTTAGGATATATCAGTAGACCAAGTCAGACAGACAGTATTGAACAGACAAACAAGCAAGGAAAGGACAATTACAGGTAGTAACTCTATCTTTCATATACTATGTGGTGGTATATATGTTGTATGTAGCTATACTATGTGATATGAATAATGAACACACTCTCTAGTTGTAATGTGAGAAAATCACAAGTATCATTCAAACTAGTGAGAACTTAGCTATGATACATAGTGCAAGTGCGCAGATTACCTAGTTATGGCTGGAGACCCAGTTGAGATACACAGACAAGTAAGGTTTTGGCTCTGAATTGTGTACACATACTCTTATACAGTATTAATGTTATATTACACTATGTGATGGATAACATATTTATTTATCGCATTTTATATGATTGATATCTTGTTACTATTGAAATTTTTTCGAATCTCACCCCTTTCCACAATGTTTAGTGTATATAGCAGCAGGAAGAGGCTCTAAGGGCAAATTGGTAATTACTTGCAACTGAAGGTTTTGGTCCAGATCAAGCACTAAGGTTAGTTATCTGCATGCTTTTATTATATTTTAAGTTTGTAATTATTATGTATAATCCTTATGGGGAATTCTTGAAATGAAATCAAGTACTTATTATCAGTATTTTTATGCTATTTCTGGGTATCCACCAAAATATAGATAAATACTCTGAAACAATTAAGGGTATGACATTTTTGGTATTAGAACCACTATTTTGGCAACATTATAGCATACAAATATGGTCTTGATTATACAGTGACAGAACATATGCATAAGAGGGGCACTAGAGAAGTGAATCACCCCCGTATGTAAACTAGCCCCAAAGGATCAACGAATACCTAAGGGCAGCCAATATTATAATACTAGATAAAGGGTGGTATAAGGATGACATGGACATCGAGGAAATGGGTTTGAGTAAGGTCCAAGCACTAGCATCGACCACACTCTAGATTGGTTTTTCTAGTAGGGTGATCAGTGTTAGACAGATAAGACAAAGTTAGATCTGAATTCTCTTACCAATTCCTGAGCTGGAACGGTATTGTGATGCATGATTTACAACTAGATTAGGAGTTATTGGGGGATATCTAGACTATACATATGTTGGTTGTCTGATAGCATGACACCCCTATGAATCAGCATACAGGGTAATCAGACAGTTTGATCCCAGTATAAGGTGAATATAGTGTTTTGGAAATCTAGTACCCAGATGATATTTATATCCATACAATACTGTACTTCTTTCTGAATATAGTGGTTTGGCCTATAAGAAGAACAAGATTATAGAGCGGGTCCAACAAACAACTTTGTAGACTTCATGGAGAATACCACAAGTTTCATGTTCAAATACATAAGCTGTTACTGATATACATTATATCCATATTATTTAGTCAGCCAGAGACAGTCAGCCTGGTTCTTTAGAGCAAGGGGTTCAAAAGGTACTATTACTCAGAAGGTTAGAACCAGTATCTGTGTTTTTTGCACGGGCACATAAAGGTTAAGCATGCTCAACCCAGGGAAATCTCAGGATGGGTGACCCCTTGGGAAGTCACATAGCATGTTATGTTATGACCTATACAAGGAACAAGAATATAGTATACAGTAGTTCAGAGGCTGTAAGTTGTACAAGCCTTCCTTGTCTTCTGTAAATGATGTTATATGTTATTTTAGGAGTACCTGTATACCCAACACTTTATAAAATGACAGATATGCCCTTATGACTATGTGACATTTACCTCTTCCTTATTTCCATATAGTGAAACGTAAAGATGGTAAGATCAAGAGATACAGGTGTTGGGCTAGGTCAAGAAGCTAGACTTGACCTAATACAACAAATAATAAGCATGTTATGAGAATAGGGAATAATGATTGATAATCATAGGTAGGAGCTGCGAGAAGTGTAGCAGAAACTAAACATAGAGGGATAATCCTGATGAATAGGAAAAACAACCCATACAGACTAAGAAAAATGAACAGAAGCCTCTACTCAGACCTGCTTGTAAGGGAGACAGTTAGTAGACATGAGTAACACGGTTTAGTTAATAGGGGTTATTGTTGATAAGGCTGACTCCCATATCATCTGAGGAAAGTTTAAACCTGAGTTGATAGAGGTTTAGCTAGACTTAGTGTCAACGATCTAATCTACTCAAGGAGTAGAGAAGAACATGTAAAGCATATAAGAGTGGTACTCAGACATCTTGGTTCATAGAATGGGATCTATCATATCCTAACAAAGTAAACATAGTATTGAGCTGCAAAGTCCAAGAACTGTCATAGAGGATCATAGATTTTAGGATTCAGTCAGATGTTATAGGAGGTTTCTATAGAACTCCTACTAAATCATCTTGACATTCTTAAAGCTTAAACAAGGTGATAAAACATCATAATGGCATAGCGGAAGCTACAATGAGACAATAAATCATCTGAGTGAGATAGTGAACTTATGTATAAATTTTGAGGACAACAACAGAGGTTAACATTCACACCAATATTGATTATCCCAAATCATGATTAGACTGTGTGGTACATAGTGACACAGCCTGTCTGGCATACATTGTTTTGCCCTATATGGCCAGTGGTAAGATAGCCCTATTAAAGCTTGTTAATCAACCCTATGATCAGGATACACCACTGACATGGCCAGGAAAGTCCTAGTTGCATCGGTGAAAAGCATAAATAGCACTGTGGATGAGAAGAAGTGCATAAAATATGTTGCTGAGGCGGTGTACTATACAGTGATATAGCACAGTGGTAAGCCAACTCCATTGGAAGTGTCTAGGTATAACCTTGACATGGCTAGGAAGTGTCTGGGTTGCATTGGTGAAAATCACAAATTACCTTAAGGCTGAAAAGCAGTGCATAAAATATGCTATTGAGGCGGTGTGGCCAATAGTGTTGCATCTTGTGTGGTGTATAGTAACATAAGCCTGTGTGGTTTACAGTGACATTAACCATGTAACATAAACATGTGCGGTTTATAGTGACATGACCTATGTTGTTAACATTCACACAACCTATATGGTCTGTAGTGACACATATAAACTGAAATTGGGATGAGTCCTAGTATAGTGAGGGATAATAGTTACGAATACCCCTGAATAGTATAGCCTTACAGAATCAATTACCCAGTCATGTAATAGTGCACACAATGAATAGTATACATAAATGATTAGTAAGGGTCAAAATAGTGATTTTATCCCAAATAGATAGTGCACACAATATGGTTAGTAAGGGTCAAACTATCATATGATCTTAGACACCAAACAAACAGGCACAATTACACACAGACATATGAACTGGTAGGCATAGTAGTAGTAAGTCCCATTATATATTTTGTACCAAGCAGTAAGACTAAAATACTTGGTGTTGTGAGAGTAGAATAACTTAAGCCATAAGGCTAAGTGCATCAGGAAGTATCTCGACAAGGGAACAAGACCTATAATAGTGGACTGAGTGTTATGGGCTGTAAAACCTGACAAACATGTTGAGTTATATTGAATAATGTACACAGTAAGGCCAGTAGGGATAAAAAGACAGCTAATCCTAAACGCCAATAGAAAGATATATTTGTAATAAGAACATTTTGAATGCTTATCAGATAAGTAGTAAGACCTAAAGGACAATCAGTACAGTATTAGACTTTGTGCCCTAAGAGTATCAAACAAGCAAAATATGTGAGTTCAAAATAGATTGAATGTGTAAGTGTTGTTAAGGCATCTAACACACATCTATCAGATAATTTATGATGAATGCTATATTAGTATGCACAACGCAAGGATAAGTCACATATTAAGATGGGATTCTCTCAAGGATAATCTATGTGATATTTGAAAATTTGATGACAAAATTTTATTACAAGGGGAGAAATGTTACATCCAAAATTTCAATCACCAAAATTCCTTTACACCTTTGTGGTATTAAAGGGAATAAAATGATGAATTTTAGCATACTATGAAAAGCCAAATGGTGACCATACAAAATTAGGCCATGATATGACAAAAAATTTAATTTGTGTCTTTATAAAAGCCTATTCTTGTAACTCAAATTGGACAATGGAAGAACAAAATTTTTAGGCCCCATTAATAGTGATTTTTAGCCAAACACAAAGGGAAAGAAGAAAGCCAAATTTAATTACAAAAATGTAAGAGCAAACTAGTCATTTGGCTAAATAAAAATTAAAAGCTAATATTTTCCCCTTCCTTAAGGTGTTTGATGACCAATAGAGGAAAGAAGCAAAATAAAATACTTGGTCCAAATTAAACAAGAAGGAGCAATATTGGGCAAGTAAAAATGTGAAGAAAGGTCAAAAGTAAAACATGTGATTAATTAGAAATTAAATATTATATTTTAAGGAGGTGAATAGAGATATTTTTAAGACCATTAATCCTCCTCCAAGGGCCTCATATATCATCCCAATATGAGGAAGGAAAGAGAAGATGAATATTTGAACATAAATGGTGACCTTTGGAAGCCATTGGAGTCAAGTGGAAAAAGATGATGATTTTAGTCAATTTTCACATGTAAAAATTACAATTAAATAATATTAAGTAAGGAGGTGGATGGAGGATATTTTTAAGAGCTTTTTAGCTCTTTCAAAGCCTTATTTTTGTCCAAACATAAGAGCTAAGAGAAAGAGACACGCACAGAGAGAGAGAGAGGTTTGAAGAACAAAGAGGCAAGAAGAGAAAGAGCAAGATCAAGAAGCCAAAGAAGGTATGTTTGGTTGTGATATTCACTTGTTCATGTCTTCAAACTTTTGGAAACTCTCTAATTTCTATTCCTTTGTGAATCACACATAAAGCAAGCACAAATTCAAGAGAAGAGGAGGAGAGATGGCACAGTTTAGATAGAGAAAGAAGTGGAATCAAAGGTAAATTCCTTTGTTGATTTAAGTTTGTTTTTGGTGGTTTGGATGATTGTTGGCTTGGTTTGTATGCGTTGTGATTTTGGGAATGCCCAACCCTAAGGCGAGGTACTGCACAAATTCACACTAATCATGTGCAATAAGTGTTTAAGTTGTTAATCATGGAATTACAAGTAAAAAGGGAGTGTTTAATCAAGCGAAAACATGAAAACACAATTTTCTAATTTAATTTAGGATTTTTCGCTAGCTACAGTAATCAGGGTTAAAGCTGGAATTTCATGGATTTCATGATTGCATTATGATTAGAATGGAAAATTTGTGTAGGAAACATGTGAAATATGAACTGTTAAGGCTTTAGGGTGTGAAATGACAATTTTACCCCTAAAACCCTAATATAATGGCTGCCAAGGGTAAATCTATAAGTTGTGCATGAATTTGACTAATCTGAGGTCAAAAATAGATTCTATATGCGAAATTGTGTAGGAATAGCCCGAGTCTTAATTTTTGATAAAGTACAGTTGAACTGGGCATAAAGGGGCTTAAACGGGGTCTCTAGGGGTATTTTGGTCATTTAGCAATTTTAAGTCAAGATAACCCACAATAGGAGTTTAGAATAATACATGAATGAGTAATGATTCATTTATTGTACATTTAGGAATTTTAGGATATATTAGTAGCCCGAGTCGGACAGACAACATTAGACAGACAAACAAATAAAGAAAGGGCAATTCCAGGTAGTAACTCTTTCTTTCATATACTACGTTATGGTATATATGTTGTATGTTGCTATATTATGTGATATTAATAATGAACACACTCTCTAGTTGTGGTGTGAGAAAAGCACAAGTACTGTCCGATGGGAAAAGCACAAGACCATTCAGCCTTATGAAGACCTAGCTATGATTCACAGTGCCAGGGGCACATTATCTAGTTGTGCTTAGGGACTTAGCTGAGGTATATGGACAAGTAGGGGTTTGACCCTGAATTGTGTACACACATTGGTATACAGTGTTAATGTTTATTACACTATATGGTACATTGCATATTTATTTATCGCATTTTATATAATTGTTAGCCTATTACTACTGAGATTCTTTTTGAATCTCAACCCTTTCCACAATCTATAGTGTATCCAACAGAATGAAGCGGCTCTAAGGGCAACACGGTAATTACTGGTAACTGAAGGTTCCAGTCTAGATCAAGCACTGACGTTAGTTATTTGCAGGATTTTATTATATTTTAGGTCTGTAATTATTGTAATACCCCAAATTTTGAGACTCGAGGCTAGAGAATAAGCTTGAGATTAGTGGATTGCTAAGCCCTAGTTTAGCAAGATCCCAAATTGTGATTAAGAGATAATGATTCCAAAAGCGGAAGTGATTAGTGATAAATAAACCCTCTTGGAGAATATGATGTGAACTGTTATTCGTATGCATTGTGAGGAACGCCGAAACCCTATATTTAAGTTCAATTATGGATTAACATCTAAATTGACTTAAAATAGAGGGGAGGGCGTGTAATACCCCAAATTTTGAGACTCGAGGTTAGAGAATAAGCCTGAGATTAGTGGATTGCTAAGCCCCGGTTTAGCAAGATCCCAAATTGTGATTAGGGGTTAATGACTACAAAAGTGGACATGGTTAGTGATTAATGAACCCTTTTAGAGAATATAAAGTGGATTGTAGTCACTTGTGTTATGAACAACGCCAAAACCCTGTATTTGAGTTCAATTGTGGATTAACATCCAAATTGACTTAGAATAGAGGGAATAATTGAATGGGGTATTGTGATGGAAATGGTGTCATGTTGTGGTATTTAATAATTGGAATTGATTTAAATTGGATTGGACACATTGGTTGCAAAACTAGAAATGTTGTCCAGTGTGAATTCTGTCTGGGCAGTCTTCTCGTGTAGACGTTTTTAATAGGCCAATGATGTCAGAAAATTATGAAACTTTCCAGTCTTATAGTTCATATCTCAAGCTTCAAAATGGACATATAATTTGTGCCATTTCATGTTGGGAACTGAGAGATATGACTGTCCAAAGTTTGAGGTCGAAAATGGACTCTGTTTTGGGGCAGTGATGAAATTTGTGTAATTCTGGAATCGTGTGGTGATTTCTAGTAATGGATCATATTTTTCCAATGAAGAGGACTTAAATACCTTTCATTTGGCTTTGGGATCACCTCATTTCGATTTTTCTAGAATTAGTTATGATTTTTCAAAGTTGGGCAGAAAATCTGCCAGAAAATCCGAAAATGGGAATTATGACATCATCTCATTAAAAGATGATGTCAGCATGGATTATTAATCACATTGATCATCTTCTTCAGCCATTCACGCCATTTTCAGCTGAAGATAGTGAGAGAAAGTTGAGAGCTCTTAGAGAGAGAAAGAGAAGAAAAATCACAAGGTAAGCCGATTTCTCCGACGATTTCGCTCCTAACGCGTATAACTCCGATCCTAAGCTACTCCTTTATGTTCTTTAAGGTTTGGAAGCTCTTCTTTTGGTGTTTTGAAGTTAGGGTTTTCAGCCAAGTCAAGGAAAATCAAGTGGGAGCTTGAGGTAACTTCCAAACTCTTGTATATTGACTATTCTGGCTGCTGTGGGCAATTTAATCGGTGAAATTTCACCGGATTGCCATTGGTTTTAATTTTTGGAAATGGGTATGTGGGGCTGTTATGCTGCCCAAATTGATACTAAATGGTAGTTGTAACCTAATGGAATAGTCAATAAAGTGGTTAGGAGTAGAAAGGAACGCGTTTACGGAGCCGAAACCGACAAACCCCAATTTTCCCCGGAGTACTTGTATATTTCGGTCTGGGCTATAAATGGGTCTTAGAGTTGGATTTTTAATGATTTGATGATTCCATTGAGTTCAGGAGCGAAAATTAGGTGGGGTTACAGTTGGGCACTTTTTCAAAAAAGGCCGAGAAAGCATAATTACGGAAACACCCCTAAAACCCTAAAAGTAGGGCTGCCAAGGGCAATTTCGTAATTTTACATTGAATTTGATAATTCCGAGTCTGGAAATGGATTCCTTGGGCGAAAATATGTCAGAAGAGCCCATGTCAAAATTTCGGGAAAAGTACAGCCGGACTGGGTACGGCGGGGCCGGGCCGGGGTCCCGGGGGTATTTTGGTAAATTTTCAAGATAGAATCATATAACCCCCAGAAACACTATGAAAGTGTCTAAATAGTACATTTGACATTGTAGGATCGAATGTGAAGCCCCGAGTTGCTGGCACGCAAATCGAGGAGAAAAGACTGGAGGTAGGGAACTTACCTCTCCTGCATGTATTGATAATTGTATTTGTGTATTGATGCATATTATTGCTTTGCATGATTATGTGAAACATATGAGAATGATTGTAGCTCTGTTTCTATTATACTATGGCCATGAGTATGTTGTGTGAACATTGAGCATGCGGATATATCATGATGTGAACATGAGTTATTGTGATGCAAGCATGTCATGCATTAAATACTTATCTTGCATGCATATTGGTATGTGTTTCCTACTGAGATTCCCCAGAATCTCACCCTCCCCTATCAACATTTTAGACAGGGAAGGAAGATTGAGGATGAAGCAAGCATCCAAGGACGAAGAAGACTCGTTTCTGGGTGAGAGCTTATTAGTTGGTTATCAAGAAGTAATTGGGATAATATATGTGTATATTTGGATAAATATTTGGTTATGTATATGAGTAGTTTGTGTAATCCCTAATCGAGGAGTTGTATGGGCTATTATGCCTATGATTATTGAGCGAAGATATGATTCCGGGATTGCCGGAAGTTTATATTGCGTACTCTGATATTTGTATAAATGTAATTTATCTTCGCATAGTAATTATATTCGGAGTGTAAATATGAGACCGTGTTTTAAATGATTTTGAAACGTGATTGTGAAAACCCTGTCTGGTTGATGGGTATATAATTGTTGTTTTGACTTATTGGTCTCTATTTCACGTTAATTGCATAATCCGGATATTAATTACGGCAGGGGGTTACATTTATGGTATCAGAGCTGCAGTTCCTGGCAAACATGGGAATTTGCTAGGATAATGGCAGTAGTTGCTGCCTTAAGTCATAGGAGATGACTTTGTTTGTTGTGGTATACACATTATGGTCCCTGTTGTTTGTGGATATATGAGTTTAAGGGATGTGTGTATACATTATTTGTGTTGTGGATATGGTGAGTCAGTATGATTCACCTGAGGATTTGAGATATAGACTTGAAGGTGGTGGTAATCAAACCCCTCATCTGATTTGAGAACCGAGGAAAATGGTTTCCGAGGCGTTTGATATTGATGTTCTAGGTATCAGGACTAACCTAGATGTCGGGTATGTAACCCAAGGTGGTATGATGTTACATGTAGTGATGTCATACTGATCTTGTATGTGTAAAGGCCTTAAGACCTAGGGGACCGGTGTGCCTTAGGCTGGCAGAGATATTTGAGTTTATGCTGGAGTGGATGAGGCTCCGTGGATTTGAGGGAAGTGATTTCCCGATTCAACTGAGGTTGAAGGTTTGAAAGATGAGATGTGATCTAAGGATTAGACTCAATAGCTGGGTTGATTCTTAGGGATTGGATTTGACCTCAATGGTCTGTGGTACCAGGGTATGGTACTAGAAGCGAATGTGTATCAGTTATTCTGAGAGTGTTGGTTGTTAATCCAACACAGGGAGAAAGTTATCTACGGAGGATTCGGATCGGAGAACGCTATCTACGGGGACTTTTGATTGGAAAGGGCTACCTACGGTGAGGTCTGATCGGAAAGGGCTAACTACGGTGAGATCCGATTGGAAAGGGCTACCTACGGAAAACTCTGACCGGAGGGGCTGACCAGTCAGTGGACTGAGTGAAGCACCGAGTGCAGTAGCGTAGAGTGGAGCCACCATGACGGTGAACCCTAGAGTGGAGCCACTGTGACGATAAACCCTAGAGTGCAGCCACCTTGATAATGAACCGTGGAGAGCAGTCGCCGTGATGTTGAATCGTAGATTAGAACTATGAGAACGTTGGGAGGATGGGATCTCAACGAAGTGTTTATTATGCCTTTCAATGATTCGAGTTGAATCAGGCCAAAAATTTAGTACAGATGTGAATGTTGTCAGTTGTAGTAGGAGATTCCTATGGGACTCCTGTTAAGTCAACTTGACATTGTGAATGCCCAGATGAGGAGTATGACCTCAGAGTGCGCAGCGGAAGCGTGGGAATGTGATACGATTGAAAACTGTGTTGAGCAAAGACTCGAGGTTGCTGTGAGAATGATATGATAACTATGGCTTCGGGAGGTAAAACTTCGGGGTCAAGTTGTGTTGTAAAAAGGGGTCTTGAAGGATCTCAGTGCGTAAAAAGAATTCGAGATGTTGAAAGTGAAGTTGTTGAGATGCCTGGTTCCAGCTTGTTACAATTGTGCATTGTGAGTCCTGGGTCGACGTAGTGTACCCAGCCTCTCCGCACCCGATTGGTGGGAGAGGGCACCAACCGTTGTGGCCTGGTGGGGTGAGACGGCGGTGGGGTGTGACGGCTATTTGTAAGTCTCTTACCTGCGGCCGCATGGGGTGATTCCTTTGGCGGAGGACTGTGCCTTCGGGGCGGTAATTTACGGGGGACAGGCTATTTGTGAAGGCCGACGGGCCATTTGTGAAAGCCGGATAGCTATGTGCTATAAGGCTATGTTGATACACTGCCATGCCAATAGTCCTTGAGTAGCTAACAACGGTTCGGGTAAGACTGTGTGTTTTCCCGGCGGAGAAAGGGGATGAGGGTGGAGTGTGATGTGAAAGCCGAAAGGCTATGTGTGAGCATCGCTACGCCAATAGTCCCTGAGTAGCTAACAACAGTTCGGGTAAAGACTGTGTGTCTTCTCGGCGGAGAAAGGGGATGAGGGTAGGGTGTGATTATGGATCTACTATTGTGAGCCAGAATGGCTATGTGTGCACTGCCACGTCGATAGTCCCTGAGTAGCTAACAACGGTTCGGGTCAAGACTGTGTGTCTTCTCGGCGGAGAAAGGGGATGAGAGTGGAGTGTGATTGTGAATCTGTGAACATTGTGGATAAGCTGGGACTGAGGTATTGTTGTGTAGCAGAGCAGAGCTAATTCAGCTGATGGCTAATTCGACTACATGATCGGGGATTCTTGTTGTGAGGGCAATTACCCCGGCATGGCCAGCCTGGCTAGCCACCACGTTGGTTGCACCGGTGTTGACCCCAGGCCGAAAGGCGGTGCGTAAAATTAGAATCTGCGATGTGTGTTGTTGTGAATGTGACATGTGTGAATTGTGTTAAGGTGCAATGCAGCGTGTGCAGGTCAGCGTGAGCCGTTTAGGGTTTGACGCTGGTCATCTCTAGCTCGGCCGTTGAACTGCCGTTGTAGTTGCTTTGTGTGGTGCAAGAGCATGATGGTAGTGTTGGGAGATTGAGACTCTCAACCGGTCGCCTGGATAGAAGAGACTGAGATTCTAGGTGGACCATTACAGTCAGGTACTTTGGATAGAAGAGATTGAGACTCTGGAGTGACCTGAATCTGTGATATGTGCTGTGATGAGAATGCCGGAAGGGCAATGTGTATTTGTATAAGTGGCGAAAGCTACGTACAATTGTGTATACAGCCGTGGGTGCTGTCGTCTTGTGACAATCATCACGCATCAATGTGAATCTGTCGTGGACATTGTGATTGAGACCCAAAAGTCCCGGAAGGGTGAGGGTAATGCCGTGGAATTTGATACGGCAATGTGATTGTTATGGATACCCGAAAGTCTCGGTTACCACTAGTGGAATCATTGGTGGGTGTACGGGTGAGGGTAATGCTGTGAATGTGGATACAACAAAAGCATAAGTGCTTGTGTATATGGCTGCGGCTGTTGTTATGAAATGAGTTGCGAAGTGGTTGAGTTATTCCAGGATGGAATCACTAGATTGAGTTAAGCAGGTTGGTGGCCTATGTCACCTAACTGCCGAGATCTTATAATATGGCTCATGAATTAGAGTCACCGGATACTGAGATGCGCTAGCCACTCATGAATGAGGAGGCCTTGCGATGATTGTGGTTATGCGGTGATAGAGTGTGTGGCAATCGTATGTGGAGGCGATTGCACTTGTTTGGAAATAGTATGATGATTGTGGTTGTATGGCAATCGTGAAATGGGCCGATTGCAATTTGTGGCAACTGAGTTGTTTTCATTGTTTGAGATTCTTGTTAGAATCGGATTTGTGGGGTACCGTTTGTGTGGGTGGTCTAGAGGAGACCATCCAATGTGAAATGAATTGTGAAACGGAAGCTATCGTGAAAAAGCATCCGTAGTTTGTGGATTAAGTGGTTCGTCAAATTTCGAGGACGAAATTTATTGAACGGGGGGAGAAATGTAATACCCCAAATTTTGAGACTCGAGGTTAGAGAATAAGCCTGAGATTAGTGGATTGCTAAGCCCCGGTTTAGCAAGATCCCAAATTGTGATTAGGGGTTAATGACTACAAAAGTGGACATGGTTAGTGATTAATGAACCCTTTTAGAGAATATAAAGTGGATTGTAGTCACTTGTGTTATGAACAACGCCAAAACCCTGTATTTGAGTTCAATTGTGGATTAACATCCAAATTGACTTAGAATAGAGGGAATAATTGAATGGGGTATTGTGATGGAAATGGTGTCATGTTGTGGTATTTAATAATTGGAATTGATTTAAATTGGATTGGACACATTGGTTGCAAAACTAGAAATGTTGTCCAGTGTGAATTCTGTCTGGGCAGTCTTCTCGTGTAGACGTTTTTAATAGGCAAATGATGTCAGAAAATTATGAAACTTTCCAGTCTTATAGTTCATATCTCAAGCTTCAAAATGGACATATAATTTGTGCCATTTCATGTTGGGAACTGAGAGATATGACTGTCCAAAGTTTGAGGTCGAAAATGGACTCTGTTTTGGGGCAGTGATGAAATTTGTGTAATTCTGGAATCGTGTGGTGATTTCTAGTAATGGATCATATTTTTCCAATGAAGAGGACTTAAATACCTTTCATTTGGCTTTGGGATCACCTCATTTCGATTTTTCTAGAATTAGTTATGATTTTTCAAAGTTGGGCAGAAAATCTGCCAGAAAATCCGAAAATGGGAATTATGACATCATCTCATTAAAAGATGATGTCAGCATGGATTATTAATCACATTGATCATCTTCTTCAGCCATTCACGCCATTTTCAGCTGAAGATAGTGAGAGAAAGTTGAGAGCTCTTAGAGAGAGAAAGAGAAGAAAAATCACAAGGTAAGCCGATTTCTCCGACGATTTCGCTCCTAACGCGTATAACTCCGATCCTAAGCTACTCCTTTATGTTCTTTAAGGTTTGGAAGCTCTTCTTTTGGTGTTTTGAAGTTACGGTTTTCAGCCAAGTCAAGGAAAATCAAGTGGGAGCTTGAGGTAACTTCCAAACTCTTGTATATTGACTATTCTGGCTGCTGTGGGCAATTTAATCGGTGAAATTTCACCGGATTGCCATTGGTTTTAATTTTTGGAAATGGGTATGTGGGGCTGTTATGCTGCCCAAATTGATACTAAATGGTAGTTGTAACCTAATGGAATAGTCAATAAAGTGGTTAGGAGTAGAAAGGAACGCGTTTACGGAGCCGAAACCGACAAACCCCAATTTTCCCCGGAGTACTTGTATATTTCGGTCTGGGCTATAAATGGGTCTTAGAGTTGGATTTTTAATGATTTGATGATTCCATTGAGTTCAGGAGCGAAAATTAGGTGGGGTTACAGTTGGGCACTTTTTCAAAAAAGGCCGAGAAAGCATAATTACGGAAACACCCCTAAAACCCTAAAAGTAGGGCTGCCAAGGGCAATTTCGTAATTTTACATTGAATTTGATAATTCCGAGTCTGGAAATGGATTCCTTGGGCGAAAATATGTCAGAAGAGCCCATGTCAAAATTTCGGGAAAAGTACAGCCGGACTGGGTACGGCGGGGCCGGGCCGGGGTCCCGGGGGTATTTTGGTAAATTTTCAAGATAGAATCATATAACCCCCAGAAACACTATGAAAGTGTCTAAATAGTACATTTGACATTGTAGGATCGAATGTGAAGCCCCGAGTTGCTGGCACGCAAATCGAGGAGAAAAGACTGGAGGTAGGGAACTTACCTCTCCTGCATGTATTGATAATTGTATTTGTGTATTGATGCATATTATTGCTTTGCATGATTATGTGAAACATATGAGAATGATTGTAGCTCTGTTTCTATTATACTATGGCCATGAGTATGTTGTGTGAACATTGAGCATGCGGATATATCATGATGTGAACATGAGTTATTGTGATGCAAGCATGTCATGCATTAAATACTTATCTTGCATGCATATTGGTATGTGTTTCCTACTGAGATTCCCCAGAATCTCACCCTCCCCTATCAACATTTTAGACAGGGAAGGAAGATTGAGGATGAAGCAAGCATCCAAGGACGAAGAAGACTCGTTTCTGGGTGAGAGCTTATTAGTTGGTTATCAAGAAGTAATTGGGATAATATATGTGTATATTTGGATAAATATTTGGTTATGTATATGAGTAGTTTGTGTAATCCCTAATCGAGGAGTTGTATGGGCTATTATGCCTATGATTATTGAGCGAAGATATGATTCCGGGATTGCCGGAAGTTTATATTGCGTACTCTGATATTTGTATAAATGTAATTTATCTTCGCATAGTAATTATATTCGGAGTGTAAATATGAGACCGTGTTTTAAATGATTTTGAAACGTGATTGTGAAAACCCTGTCTGGTTGATGGGTATATAATTGTTGTTTTGACTTATTGGTCTCTATTTCACGTTAATTGCATAATCCGGATATTAATTACGGCAGGGGGTTACAGGGCGCATTGTGGAAGAAAATGAATGATATGGTGTGTTTGGTGGTGATTCAAGAGGAATTGCCGTAATCAGGGGCAAAACGGTAAAGTTACCGACCAATTGGTCAGTTACCAAAGAGGAAACTCATTGGTAACTTCAAGATCAATGGTTAGGATTGATTTGTGCAAGAGATCAAGGGGGAATCCCATGTATGTGTGCCTTGGTGAGCTCATGGAGGTGTGGCAAGATCTTGACACTTGGCACAATGTAAGCCCTTGGATTGGTCAAAAGTGTCAACACCTCTTCCCTCTTTCCTCTCCCTTTTAGGTCGGTTATGGGGGACTTTGAACTCCAAAATCTGATTCCTTTCTCTCTCATTTAGCAGCCATGGACATCCAAGAGGAGGGAGGAAAGAGAAATCAAAAGGTGAGATTTTGGTTGGCTTCTTGCCCTCTATTGCTCAATTCATCTTCTATAAAGTTGTTCATAGTGATGAGAGCTTCATTGCTATGGTTTTAGATTTGTGAGAGAATGTGTTTGAGAGCTTGAAGAATTTGGGAAGTGGAGGAATCAAAGAATTGGAATTGGGAAGAGGAAGAGGTGAGTATTTGATGACTATTGACCTAACTATTGTGGTTATTGGTTGAGTATTGTGAATTGAGAATTTTGCCCTGATTTTATGGTATTTTTGTGTGGAATGTGAATGGTGGAATTGGATGTTGTTTTGTGTTGAAAATGGTGTCATGTTGTGGTATTTAATCATTGGAATTGGTTTGAATTGGATTGGACACAATGGTTGCAAAACTGGAAATTCTGTCCAGTGTGAATTCTGTCTGGGCAGTCTGCTTGTGTTGCCGTTTTTAATGGGAAAATAATGTCAGAAAATTCTGAAACTTTCCAGTCTTGAATTTCACATCTTAAGCTTCAAAATGGACATATAATATGTGTCATTTCGTTTTGTGAACTGGGATTTATGTTTGTCCAAAGTTTGAGGACGAAACTGGATTCTGTTTTGGAGCAATGTTGGATTTTGTGTAAATCTGGATTTGTGTGGTGATTTCCAATAATGGCCAATATTTTTCCTATGAAGAGGACTTGAATAGATTTCATTTGGCTTTGGGTTCACCTCATTTAAATCTTTGTGGAATTAGTTATGAATTTCCTAAGTTGCCTTGGCTGCAGCAGAAAATCCTGGCTGCAACGCAAAAGTTTCTGTGAGCGTTTTGGCATCAACCAGAAATTCTTGGCTGCAGCCAAAAACCTTCTGTGCGTGTTCTAGCTGCAGCCAACCCCCATTTTCAGCATTTTGAGATTTTGAAAGGTGATTTCGAACCTAATACGTCCCAATCCTTTAGGCTTTCGTTGAGCTTATTTTAGCCACCTAAAGGGTGTGAATGGTAACCAACTTTAAGTGATATAAAAGTAAGGATTTGGAATTGAGAATGACCCTATATCCTTGATTTGGTTTATAGGGTTCAGTATTCGTTTGGATCGCGAGTAAGCGGAGCTGGAGCATACGTGGAAAGAAAAGAGTAGGGAACATATCTCTTCTGCTTCTATTTGATATATGTGTTAGTGTGTTGGTGCATGTCTTAGCTTTGCATACTTATGTGTAATTTGAAGCTATGTTTCAATTTATGCTATGGCCATAGGTATATTGTTCGAAGCATTGAGCTTGCAAATTGTCATTGTGTTATCATGAGTTGTGTGATGCAAGCATGTCATACATTAAACATGTATCGTACGTGCATATTGATATTGTTATCCTACTGAGATTCTCTTGAATCTCACCCTCCCCTACTAACCTTTCAGACAGGGTAGTAGATCAAGGATGGAGCATGCAGCTAAGGGCGATGAGGACTTCCTTTGGGTTGTCATTCTGGTAGTTGGTTATCATCCTGGATGGGATATTTGGATTTGGATGTGTACATATGGATGAGCATATTTGGTTATGTATTTGAAATGAGTTATTGGATATTTGTATATGTATGAGAAAGATTTGTGTAATCCCCATTTGAGGGCTTGTATGGGCGAATGTGCCCTATAAAGCTTGAGTTAATATATGGAAACTGGGATTGTCGGGATTATTATATTGCGTACTCTGATATATTTAAATGTGATTTATCTTTTTGTAGTAATTGTATTCAGAATGTGAATGTGAGACCAGGTTATGAATGATTTCGAAAGGTATTTATGAAAACCTCGTCTGGTAGATGGGTTTGTAAAATGTAGTTTTGCTTTTTATTGGTCTCTATTTCACTTTAATTGCGTATTTCGGATATAATTACGGCAGGGGGTTACAATTATTATGTACAATCCCCGTGGGGAATTCCTGTAATGAAATCAAGTATTTATTATCAATATTTTTATGCTATTTCTGTGTATCCACCGAACTGAGTGCAAACATTCTGAAATAATTAAGGGTATGACAATGCCATTTAAATTAAAACTTGACGACTTCATGCCATTAAATTCCAAGATGAAAAAAATTAATATTATATGGTTTATGGCCATTTAATAACATAAGGAAAATCAAAGTTATGTGGATTCTAGTTGTCACACCCTTATCTTATTTTCACCTTTTTCAAATTATTTACGAAAAATTATACGTAGTTTAATAGGCAACACAAGAATAGCATAAATATATTGATAATATGTGCATGATTACAGAAATTCCCCATAGGATTCGTATATAATAATTACAAACCTTATTGCCGTATAGGGCTCTAGGGTATCTAAACTCATCCCAATGAAATAAAGACATCTTCCTGTCTTCGTTCCACCACTGCAATCCCCTCTATGGTTCTCTTATTTGTTCTCAACATATCTTCTATCTCCTCATGTCTAAATTGTTGGTAGGGGAGGGTGAGATTCTAGAGAATCTTAGTAGGAAATCAGTACCAATATACATGCAAAATAAGTGCTTAATGCATGACATGCTTGCATTACATAAACTCATGCTTATACGTATGCTTAATGTTTCAAACAACATACTTATGGCCATAGCATAAATAGAAACAGAGCTTCAATCATTCATATATGTTTCACATAATCAAGCAACGCAATAATATGCATCAATACATCAGTACAAATATCAAATGCATGTACGAGATGTAATTTCCCTACCTTAATCCTTTATGCTACTTGAAAACAGCACCGCAATGTGTGCCAATGACTCAGGTTCTCAAATTGGTCCTCAAATGTCAAATGTACAATTGTAAGAACTTCTAATATGCTTTTGTGGTTATATGAGTCTACTGTTCAAATTTACCAAAATGCCCCCGGGACCCTGACCCGACCCCGTCGTACCCAGTCCGAATGTACTTTTCCCAAAATTTTGACATGGGCAATTCCAATATATTTTTGGCCAAGAAATCTATTTTTGACCTCAGTTTTCTCAAATTCTAGCCCCAATTATGAATTTACCCCTTGGTAGCCCTATATGACGGTTTTAAGGCTATTTTTGTCATTTTACTTTCTAGGGTTCTCACTTCGCACCCATCATGAACTCTATACAATTTTCCCTTCTAAACACAATGGAATCATAAAAAACACCAAAATCTAGTCCAAACATGGCCCAATAAGATCTGGACGAAATTCCATAAAAATTGGGAAAAATGGAATTTCTTGATTTCAATTATAAACCACATTTTTTACACCTCTAATCACTTATTTAACTACTTAATCACATTCAAAACATGATTAGGCTAAATTTGGGTAGCATAACAGCTAGGGTTTGAGCTTCCCAACTTTTATAAAATCCACAAAACAACCACAAATTAAGCCAGCAACACAATAACCACCATCACAACATCATATTAACCAAGAGGATCTAAGTTCTTGAGATTACCTCTTGATTCTCAACTTTTTCTCAAAATTTTGCCATCTTCTTTCCCTCTCTCTTTTGAGTTTTCTTCTTGCTTTACATGACTTCAAGAAGGTTACGAAGATTAGAGAGAGTCTACAACAAATTGAAGGCAAACACAAGCAATTACCGCTACTACTTACCAAGTTCTTGCCTCTGGGTTCTTCCTCCTCCCTTTTGTTCTCTATTTTTTCTTGCTCTCTCTCTCTCTCTCTTTCTCTGCTCTTGCTTATGCTTGGGGTGAAAATAGTTGGGAAGGAGATGAAGGGAGACTTTAAAATATCTTACCACCTTTCATAAATTAATAAATGGTGGCTTATTTCATTTATGACATCATCTTGTACTTAGTCTTATCTTCTTCCAATTTGTGTCATACATTTCCATTCAATTTGAACTAATTTCCTATTCTTCCTTTGGCCTATGAACATGCCATTTAAGGGTACTTTATGACCCAATTGAGCTTCTTTCATTATCCTAACTAATTTCACATTTATATTGTTATTTTTTGATAATAACACATCTGCTCAACTTTAACAATTATAATTTAATCTCTTGGTTTCTTGAGAAAGCCATTTCCACCACCTTTAATATTTTTAATAACAAATATCCACCAAGAAAGGGAAAATATGGGTTCTTACTTAATTCCATAATTTACACAATTGCCATCACATTTTATTTTCCAATTTCGCAACAATAGGCAATTTTGGCATATTTCAGACCAAATTTGGAAACATCATAACTAAATTTGTAGATATCATTTTAGAGTGATTCTAAAGGTTATAGAATCCTTATTGAGCCTTGATTCAAGAACAAAATATAGCCTTTTGCTAGTTGGAAGCATATCATTCCCATATTTTTAATCTTTAGAAGCTATTCCAAAAACTTTCTAGTTTTTATAGGTAACTTCAAAAATCCACATCTTTTTGTATATAGCTTTACATAATTCATATCACCTATCAAATTAAAGCTTATGATGTCCACTTTCACCTTGTAAAATTGTATAATTTTTGCTCATCATTTAGTTTTCCAAACCTTCATGAGATGCTCACTACCTTGTAGGAAATTTCACTTGAAGCATAATCACTTTCTTCAAAATTCACAATTTAATTTTTTTTAACACCCCAAAGATATAAGAAACATTAGGGAATAGATTTGAGACACCTACTAAACCAGCACTTAGGAGTTCACTTAATTTAGGCTTATTCCCAAGCCTTCAACCTTAAAATTCGGATATTACACTAGCCATATAATATCAAAATATAAGGAAAAATATTATGTGTTTTGGCCATTAAAACATAGAGAATGTAAGTTATACGTCTTCTACCCAAATAACTCAAAATATAAAATGAAAATCATATGGCTTCTAGCCATTTAATAAAATAGAGGATAAAAGTTATGTGGCTTCTGGCCATATAATATCAAAAGAAGAAATAAAAATTATATGGCTTCTGGCCATTTAATAATATAAAGGATAAATTTATATGGCTTTTGGCCATATAATCTCAAAATATAAAATAAAATCATATAATGTGATAACGTGAGAAGAAAAGAAAATAAGACAAGAATAAAATTCAAATACTTCAATGCAAACAAAGGCTGTAATTTTAGGTCCTTTAAATCTAAATGAAGTAGGTGATAGGTCATTAGAGAAAAAGCATATTCTCCTTCTATTCTTCAACCCAACAACACAACAATGAAAATAAATAAAATGAAAACACAAAGTATATAGATCTAACAATAATCCTTTAGGGACTACAAATATCGATTGGAACTTCACGTTTTGTTAAAGATGGTGACATCAAGTCACCATGGATGTACAAAAATATCGATTAAAACTTCTATTTTCATAAGAGATAATGGCATAAAGTCATCATGAGAGAAGAAAAAATATCGATCGGAACTTCAGGTTGTATTGAAAAAAGTGACTTCAGGTCACATGGGGACAGAAGAAAAAAATAAATAATGGAGCATAAGGAAACAAAATCAAAACAATTAAAGAGATAGTAAAATATCATACCATAACTAAAGTAGCATCGTGATGATAACATGTTATGAAATAAAAGAGAGATGAGAAGAAAAAGAGAGAATAATTTTATTCACTATTCAGATGTATGTACATAGCATGTGGCTCTTATTTCTAGGCATAATTTCTATTGTCACACGCCTTACTTATACCGATATTAACCAAAGCAGCAATGCATAGTTCAGCGGGCACATAAGAATAGCATAAATATACTGATAATAATTACATGAATTATACATAATATATGTAAATATACACATGAATATACAAACAGGGTAGCTCCACAGGACTATCAAAATGTCTAAATCTAAAATAAGAGCAATAGACACCTCCCTGTCTTCATTCCACCTCTGCATTTTCCTCATGTAGTCCTCCTCTCTTTTCTCAACATACCTCCTGTGTTTACCTGTCTAAATGGTTGGTTGGAGAAGGGTGGGATTCAAGGGAATCTTAATAGTAAACAGTTACCATAATGCATGCAAGATAAATGCTAAGTGCATGACATGTTATCCTTAACTAGCTTCATGCCACATAATGACATTTCTGTGTACTCAATATTTCATATAACATATTCATGGCCATGGCATAAACAGAAGCAAAGCTTCATCATTCAAATTTGCTATACATAATCAAGTAAAGCAATCACTTACATCACTATACAATCATAACTATCAAATACATGCAAGTATGGTAAGTTCACTACCTATATCGCCTTTCCCTTGCTTGCTTATTGGTCCAACTTTGTCTGGCTTAGGCTACTGTCCGATCCAAAAATCCCAAATTTATAATAAATGAGTTATTACTCATTCATATATTATTCTAAACTCACTTTATTGGTTATCTTTGATTAAAACTACAAATTAATCAAAATGCCGGTAGGGACTTGGTCTAAATCCCTTTATACCCAATCTAACTGTACTTTTCTAAAAATTATGACCCAGGCTAATCCTATACAATTTCATGTGTAGAAACCATTTTTGACCTCAAATTAGTCAAATCCATGCTCCAATTACAGATTTAGCCTTAACAGCCATAATATTAAGGTTTTAGGGGTAAAATTGTCATTTCATACTTTAAAGCCTTCACATACCATATTATACATGTTCCCTACACAATTTTCCATTCTAAACATAATGGAATCATGAACAACACCAAAATCCAGTCCAAAAACTACCAAAACAGGTCTAGACAAAAATTAGAGAAAATTAGGGAAAATGTAGTTTCTTAATTCCAATCAACTTAACACCTTATTTTCACCCTAAATCACTTGTTTAATCACTTAAACACACTTCCCACATGATTAATCCAGATTTGGGAAGCACCTCCGCTTAGGGTTTCATCAACCTAAATCACAACCAATTAAATCACAACCACAACTACAACCTTGAATCAATCAAGAAAGTAAGGTTTTATGGCTTACCTTTGATTTTCCCTTTCTAGCCCTTCAAAAGCATGTCCTCCTCCTCTCCTTTCACTTGATTTTGTGTTGGCTATATGAGTGTTTCATGAAAGCATAGAGATTAGAGGGAGTTTTCATGAACTAGAGACAAGAACAAGTGAGATTTGCTTGCAAACTTCCTAGTTTGCCTCTTGAACCTTTGTCTCTCTTCCTTTGCTCTTGCTTTTTTCAAGTTGCTCTAACTCTCTCTTTCTTTCTCAAATTGGCCAAAATATGAGGCCTTTGGAACAGCTTCATTAGCTATTATAATATCTCCTTCCACCTGCTTAAGAATATATTATTTTAATGGAATTTTTGCATGTGCTTTTGCTTTTTACTTCTTCCTTTTTCTATTTGAACTTTCTTTATCCTTTTCTCTTGGCCACAAATGATTCCTCTTCTCTCTCCCAATTTGATGTAATATGGCCCTTGAAGGAACTCAAAGAGCTTCTTGAATTATCCAAAATTTACCTCCTCAATATTACTTTTAATTTGCCTACAATTGTTGACTTTTAAACATATTTTTACTTGGCCCAAAATGCTTCCAATAGGCATATTTAATATTTAAATACTTATTTTTCCTTTTTATTCCCTCGTTTGGACGTCCAAGGCCTCATGAAAAAGGAAAATTTGGCTTTTAATTTTTTTAGCAAAATGACTATTTTGCCCGAACATTTTTGCATTTAATTTAGGCCTTCTTCCTTATCTTTGTGTTTGTCCACAATTTGCATGTTTCCTGAGCTAAAAAATTATACTCCTCTATTTTTTATTGTTGGGCTTCAAGAATGGGCTTTTATGAAGACAAAATTGAATTCTTATGTCTTATGTTGACCCAATTTCGTGTGGTAACTATTTGACCATTCAAAGTGTGCCAAAATTTACCATTTTATTACCTTAATGCCACAAAGGTGTAAAGGATTTTTGGTTACTGAAATTTGGGATGTTACATATATAACCAAAGATAAATGAGATTACATAATTGTAGAAAAATAATGGGGAGAAATAATAGGAAGATGGGAGAAATAATAGGGAAATGGACATTTATATTAATATATTTTAATATATTATTCATAACAGCTTTAGTTTAAATATATTTTAGAAGCAAATGACACAAGTTGAAAGGAAATTATTTTAAATAATTATTAGTATGACAATATGTACAAATTTTAATTGTAATCATCTAATTCAACAAATGAAAAAGTTTCTCCCAATTAAAGTTTTTTCGAAGGAATACTTTTATACTCTAAAGCATCACACCATTTGAACTCTACCCAATTAAAATGCAATAACTCATTATATTTTAATTCTAGTTGACTAGTGACTCATCTAAAATAATTTATGTTTTATGTTATATTTAATAAAAATAAAGCTCATAATTTGGTTCATATGATATTTTGTTTTCCCTCAAATTATGAGGTTTATTTTTCTTTAAAACAAATTAAAAAGAGAATTTTTAAGATGATTCTATAGTACACTAGGATTAAAATATGTTGAGTTGTTGTATTTTGATTGAATAGAGTTCAAATGATGTGATACTCTAAGAGTATGTACGCATTTCTCTTTCATTTGACCTCTTACAAAATTATATTATTATTAAATCTAAAATGATATTCAAGATTAAAAGATTGAATTAATCATGTTTAAGGATCAATGAACTTTGAAATCCCAAAAAATGCCAGAATGTCTGAAGTTATTACCAAAATAGTGAGTCTACTACTATGCCCTTCTAATAAAATGAAGAGTCATAATTGTAAATTATTGGTTACAAAGTTGCAAATGGGGGGAACAACTATAAACTTTGAAATCATATATCATTGAGAAATTAATTTTTTTCTTTTTTACATATAGATGAATCTCACTTACAAATTAATGGTTACAAAGTTGCAAGTCAAGTAATGTCAACACTCGTTCCAATTTGGATATGTATAGGGTAATGGAGACCATGTTCCACATGCATACAGAATAGTACAAATATACTGATAAAAATATTTGTTTATAGAATGGAATCAATAGTGCAACATTCGATAATACTTACATTTATGTACAGAATATCCCCAAAATATGCCAAATACATACTAAATAACAACTGTCAACATCTCGAGAAATATGCCTATCAGTTTCTAGTGTTTGTGTCCTTTCCTTTTGAGCCAAGGCACCAGCTGAGACAATTTTATTTATAAAAAGGGGTGAGGTTCCAAGGAATCCTTATAGAAACATACAATCAACATATAAAATGCAAAAATTAAATATGCAATGCACCGTATCAAGTAAAATGAAAATTCATCTCATCCGTGCGTGTGCACAAAGTTCAAGGCCAAACACCAAATTGCCCTACGTGTACCTCAACCGAGTCCTTGACTATAATTAGGTAAGACTAGTATACCTCAGCTAGGTCATAGACCACAGCTAGGTAATGTGCCTCCAACACGTGTTCAAGTCACAAACTACAGTAACACACATCATACAAATAGTCACAGTATATCAGAGAAAGTAGTCCCGACCTGAATCTTTTCCTAGTCACAAATGATCCGCTTCGTAAAATGTGCTAACTACAGGCGTCCAACTCAGTCGTAAAACATCAAATGTACAAGAAATATGTCAAGACCTATCCATGTATCATTTTAGACACTTCCATAGTGTTTATTGTGCTTATATTATCCTATACTGAAATTTACCAAAATGCCCCCAGGGCCCCAGCCCGACAATACCTAGTCCAGCTGTACTTTTCCCAAAATTTTGATCTGAGCTATTCTGACAAATTTTCATCCAAAGAATCTATTTTAGGACTAATAATTAGAAACTCATTGTCAAATTATGAAAATACTCTTGACAGCCCCAATTTCAGGGTTTCAGGGTTTTAAGGGCATTTTTGTAATTATACTTTTTCAGGCTTTTCCGAAAAAGTGACCAACAATAACCCTACATAATTTTCCCTTATGAACTTAATAGAACTATCAAATCATTGAAAATCCAAATCTAAGGGTCTGTTTGATGTGAGAGATTTGGAGGGGAGGGGAAGGGAGGGAAAATTTTTATGAGTTGAATTTTACAAGATTGAAGAAGTGGGGTAATAAAATTTTAATAAAGAGAATATATAAGATAAAAGAGTAAGAAAAATTAATTAAAAATTTTTAACCCCACTTATCTAATTTTTTTAAATTCAACTCAAAAAAATTTTCCCTTCGCCCACTTTCCCTCCCCTCCCCTCCCCTCAGACCAAACAAACCCTAAGACCCTCTAACATCCCTGGCCGAAATTTCGACTCTGTAAACGTGTTCTTTTATACTCCTCACCACTTTATTGACTATTCTATTAGGTTAAAAATACCATTTAGTACCAATTTGAGAAGTATAACAGCCTCACACACCCATTTTCCATTTTAACAAACAAAGACAATCCGGTAAAATTTCACCAATTAAATTGTCCACAGCAGCCAGAATAGTCAATATATAAGAGTTTGGAAGTTAGCTCAAGCTCCAACTAGCTTTTCCTCAATGTGGCTGAAAATCCTAGCCCTTCAAACATAGATATTTGAGCCTCCAAACCTTAAACCACATGAAAGGGTAGCTTAAGAATAGAGTTATTGAAGAAATCACCTACCTTTGCAAGCTTTTTCCTCCTTTCTCTCTCTTGAAATCTCACACATTCTTTCTCTAGTTTAGCTGCTATATGTGTTAGTTTTGAGCCCAAGAGGAAGGAGACGTTGATATATTATGATAACTTATGTCATATTTCATTTATTTATTAAATTTTCAAAATTCAAAATATTAACTTTATGCTTATAAATTTCCATGTGCATGTAACCTTGTCCAGTAAACCCAAGCATCATGCAACTAATATTTCACTCTCTTGTTACATGTATCAGCATCCTAAGAATCCCTCTTTTAGGTCCAAATTGACTTAACAACTTGTTCCGGTTACGTATATATGTAAAGTCTCAATTTTGGTCAAAATTACACTTTTTGCTCAAATTTTCCATAAATTCATAATTAATTGACCAAAATATTTCAAATATATTTTTCCACTTTATTTTCTTTAATTAATTGAAATTAACTTCAATTAATCAAAAAATAATTAATTTTGTGCTAAATTAGCAAAAATATGATTTTGTCATTATCTTTTTAATACAATTTCTTTTCTTCTTTTTATTTGGCCAATTTCCATCAATTTTTGGATCAAATATTTCTCCATTTTTTAACCTTAATATTGGGCTTTTTAAATTACCCATATCATTTCCATAATTATTTTTGTCCAATTTCTCATGAAAATGAACATTTATAAAATTCATAAATTCCAATTTCATGAATATTCACCATTTTATTGAATTTATCAAATATTTACAACATATTTGGTGAATATAAAATTTGGGGTGTTACAAGGAACAATATATCCAACTACTAGAAGTCATAAAAGATATTATTTAATTTGTTTTTCTTCATACACAGACAAATTTCCATCTCATTTGCAAATTTGGTGTCTTACAGATGTAAATAAAAGAATGTGAGTATGAAATCATGAGTCATGGTATCTTTAACAACTTAAACTTTGGGTAAAGGTACAAAAATACCCATAAATATTTACTTAACACCTCAAATACCATATACTTTCTGGAAGCATAAAAGTGGCCATGATTGTTCAAAAGCGGAGCTAAAATAACATAAATGTTAATTCTAACTATGTTGACTTTTTGAGAGAGAGAGAGAGAGCCTTTAACTAAAAAGGCTGATAGGAAAGAAATAAAAATAAAATGACGCACATATGCAAATTTCTAATATGATTTTATTATTTCACAAACAAGTCAACCCAATCCTTCGTGACCTTATATCCCCCATCACCTTTTGCATTGCACCCCCTCCCCTCCCCTCAGTCACCACCTCACATTCCACCTCTCTGACCTCATTCCCATCCACCATCTTGTCGTCACATCTCTTGCTGCACCTCATCTATAGCAAAATCTTTTATTTAATCCATTCCTTTCCACATATTTATTTAAACTCCTTTAGTGATAGTCAATTGCTTTAATGAAGAGAAAACTAACCATTTAACACAATGGGATAAGGGGCATTTCTACCGAGGAAGTTTTCACCAAGGGGCAATTTTGCCCTGGAAGTTTAAGAAAAGGAGCAATTTTGCCATTGCCATCATCCTAGTTAATTTTGACCGTTAGTTGACCAAATATGCTGAGCTAGCAATCCACATGTCATCACGTTATTTTTATTAAGGTGCAAAATTGTACCGACACATGGATTTTTGTGCAAATTTATGTCTTAACAAAAACAAGTTTGATAACGTGTGGATTGTCAGTTCAGGATATTTAATCAACTAGTAATTAAAACTAACTGGGATAACGGCCAAAGCCAAATTGCTCCATGATTGAACCATATTTTTATATGAATTTTCCATGATTAATTTGGGATTTTAATGTATTTTCTAGGACATTATTGCATTATTAAGCATTAATTTTGGTTAGGGACAATTATTTTGCATTAATGGCAATTAGGGGAAAATGTTTACAATTTATTAATTATTTTTATACAATTGTCCCTTGAACTTTTGATGCTACGTTGAGCTTAATTTTTGCATTGTAGGTGCTCAAGGAGAAATTTGAAACTTTGGAGGTCAAAAATTATTATTTGGTGGATTAGAGAAAATCACAAAATAAATCCCAGAATTTCTGAAATTTACAAAATAGTAAAGAAAAGGGCCTAAGAACACTCACAGAAAAGGAACCATGAATTCTGGAAATTTTAATTGAACCACCAAAATATTTCAAAAACCTTTCACTGAAATTCCTCTACAAACCTTTGTAAATTTCCACTTTAGTCCCTGGGCCATAGGTTGCAGTTTGGGCCTTTGCTGAATAATGAAGTGCAGAAACGAAATCACAGACCCAATATCCTATAACCTGACCCGGACTTGATGGACATGGAGATTTGGATATGCCAGACCCGATCCGAGAGAAAGACGGAGCTGAGGGAATATATCACAGATAGCGCCGCACAGGAAGAGGTTCACCGAATCATCATCTCATCATCCCGTTCCTTTCTTCCTTGTCGCCGGCGGCATTCGTCATCCTCATTGCCATCGCCGCCGGCGACCAGAGAGACAGACCAGAACCACCACCTTTGTCCTTTGATTGTCACCGGAAGGAGCTCAGAACAGAGGAGAACGAGAAGCTGAGAATCGAGATTGAGGAGAGCTAGCCGCAAGCTTCATCACCGTTTCCTTCTTCAACCACCAAATCGGAGAAGCTGACAGTTGAGAGTGACACCGCGAAGAACGGAGGAAGAGAAGCTGCCGCTGAGTTTCATCACCGCCATTCAACACCATTCACTTCATCGTCTCTCTCACCATCATCGTCATCAACACCGACCACACATTTCAGCATCCTTCACCACCGTCTTCTTCATCAGTCACCTTCTCTATTCTGAAATCATGCAGGCCGTGGCTATCTCTGTTCTGTTCAGCTTTGATTCAAATCCAGCCCTTGCATTAAATTGATTTAGTGTTAATTGGTTATTTAAATCTTTGATTTTATGGCTGGGTGTTTGAATCAGAGTTTGAGTATTTTTCTTGAAGCTATTCACATGATAAGCTAGGCAATTTTGTGCTCTTGAAGATGAATTGGAGATGACTTGAGCTCACATATGCTTCTTCAAAGGGAAGTTTATTTTATCTATAGTTCATTATATTTGTGATTTCTTAGGTTTAAGAATTCATTTATATATTGAGACTATAATTTTAGTTATGTTTTATTCTATGGATTGAGTTGTTATGATTTGGAATTTGTAATGAGGATTTGTACTCATCAATATATATGGTTATATCTATGTTTCCTATGATTCTATTGCTTTCTATCTATTTAACATGGTATTGTTGGATAGTTTGATTGAATTGGAATTGTAGTTAAACCTAAATGCATTGCTTATTCCATAATCACTCCCTAAGGGGTTTTAATAATGCTTAAATAAATGGGTTCATGAGTTTAAGCATTAGACTCAATGGTAATTGGGGTTTGATATATTAGAAAACTTAGAGAAACTCATTACACTAAGAGGGCTTAATAGCATTTCAAGGGTAGGGGTTCCTCTCTTGTGATGCTAGACTCAATGGTAATTGAGGTTTGATATATTAGAAGCTTAGTAAATTAACTCCCCAAATATCTTAATTGAGCAAGGATAGCCATTAAAAATCATTTCCAAGAGCATCTTCATCACTTGCATTTCTAACCAATTTTCATTCCTTCTTCAATTTTATTCCAAAAATCCAAAAATATTAGTTTTAAAGGCATTTTAGTTTAATTGCAATTTAGTTGTTAGATAAAAAGCTCAAAGATCATTTTTAACTCATTTCATGTCAATCATTGCACTTAGTTTCTAAGTAATTAATAAAAGGCTCTTCGAGAAACGATCCGGGATTGTACCCTATATTACAATCCTTGGTTTAAATTTTGAAGAGGTTACCAAGGCATAAAAGCCGACAAAGCCTATTTCTTCACTCCACTTTTTAAATTCCTGGGGCAAAATTGCCTGCCAAAAAAATTCCCGTGCAAAATTACCTCTCAATGAAAACTTTTAGGGCAAAATTGCCCCTAACTCTAAAATAATCATGGTTAGTAAAACTTTTCACAATCATTTCACATGCCAAGTCATAGTATGAAAACCAAACTTCAATTCAATATAAATTAATCATCATTACTTGCGCCTTAAACTTTTTGAAAAGTGAATATATTATCCAACCATAAGCCAAACCATGATAATAAAAACCATTACAACATAATATCCAAATCATAATTCAACATTTCAAAGTTTTAAAAGTATAGTTGTGGACCCACATCAAAAATCACATGCAGTCCTACAATAACCAAGAATAAGCCTCTTTTCAACACTTCACATTTTCTTTAAAAAATCACAAGTCCCATAAGACAATTTTCCCAAATTAAGAACAAAACATGCCAATATTAAGCTCAATATCATTTTATTAACTAATTACAAAATCTCTTAAAACCAACATTATTAGCATACAAATAAGTGGAAAGTGCTTACTTCTCAATAAGTAAGGAAATATTACCACAATCAAATCTCTCTGCTTGACACCAATAGACAACAAATCAATCTACATAATTCACACAATCACCATAATTAGTTTATAGCTAATTAAGTGGTTTATAATAACAATTAAAGGATCTAAGTGTAATATCCTTATCTTATTTCCATATTTTTCAAAGTACTTGCATGTAGTTCAATGGGCACACAGGAATAACATAAATATACTGATATATTGATACAAGGTACTTGATCACATTACAGGTTTTCCCCGCATGGTCTTATACATAATACTTTCAGACCTTAAAATAATTAAAAGGTCATTAGATAACCAACAGTCTTGCTAGATCCGCACCAGAACCATCAGTTGCCGGTAAGTACGCCATTGCCACTTGAACCGTTGTCTGCTGCTGAAAAATTTATATGTTTATAGAAAGGGTGAGATTCGAAAGAATCTTAGTTGTAACATGCAATTAGTCATATAAAATGTGATAGATAAATATGCCATACACCATGTAATGCAACATAACAATAATCACATAGTATTTGAAAGAAAGAGTTACTACCTGGAAGTGCCCTTTCCTACTCCACTTGTTTGTTCAATACCTTTAATCCATTTCGAGCTATTGCAAATTCCTATAAAATTAGAGTTACAAGTAACTAGTCATTACTTGAACTACTACTACCAATCCCAATTTGTTGGTTATCCATCAAAATTTCAACAATTCCGGCATAGTACAACTTTGCACAGTGCAATTTCACTGTTTTCTAGAAAACTGGTAGATTTTTAGTCGAATCATCAAATCATCCAACTCTAACCTCCTGAACCAGCATTGGCCAAAACTCACAATTCTCTGGGGGAAATTGAGGTTTTCAAAATCTAACTCCACAAACTTACTCCTTTCTACTCCTAACCACTTTATTAACTATTTAATTATGTTGAAACCACCATTTAGACTCAATTTCGGTAGCATAACGTTTAGGACACAACTTTTCCCAAATTCACAATCAAAGCAAATCTAGCAGAAGTTTATCGATTAAATTACTCACAGCAACCAGTACAACCAATATTTGAAGTTTCAGAAGTTACCTTTGCTTCCTCTGGCTTTTCCTTAGTGTGGCTGAAACCCTTGCTTCCAAAACTCCAAAATTCTTCTTTTTAAATGCCTTAAATAACATAGAGAAGAAGCTTAGGAGAAGGATTATACACGTTAGGAATGAATTTACTGAAGAAATAGACCTACCTTGTGAGTTTTCTTCTTCTTTCTCTAGAATTCTCTCAAGCTTTCTCTTTCTTTTTACCGCCATGGCTGACAGTTTTATGAATAGAAAAAGATGATGGAATTTTTTTATAACATACCTATATCTTCCTTTAATTTAATTCCCCATTTTTGGATTTATACAAATTCTGGCAGATTTTCTGCTAAACTTTAAAAAATCATAAATAAATTTGCAGCCATCATATTGGAGTGATTCTAAAGGCTATAGAACCCTTATCAAGTCTAGTTTCAAGGAAAAATATAGCCATTATCCAAATGGAAGCTCACAATTCCTAGAACTGCTATCTTTGGATGATGCTCTAGAAACTTGTTAGTTTCACTGGGTAAAATTCAAAAATACATACCTTTTTGTATACAACTCCTTAAATTACCCCTTACCTATTAAATTAGAGCTTAGGATGTCTACTTTCATCTTGTAAAATTTCATAATTTTTAATCATCTTTTGGTCATACAAAATCATATGACAAGCTCACTGCCTCACAAGAAATTTCACTGGAAGCATTGTTCACCTTTCTATTTCCAATATTTAATTCCTATGACCAAAATTAACATTAATGTTGAGCCAAATATTATTTTCTCATATTCCTCTATGTTGGACCTCAATATTGGGCTCTTTAGAAAACCTAAGAATAAAATTCAAATTTTGTTCTAGCCCAATCTTCATTAAAATGGAAATGTATTAATTTCTAAAATTCCAAGTTCATGAATATTCACCATTTTATTCCCTTGAATATAAGAAAGTTTGGTGACCAAAATTCAGGATGTTACATTTCACCCCACATTCAATAAATTTCGTCCTCGAAATTTGAACATCTATAACTTTGGAATCAATCCTTATCACCATGTAACTCATCCCTAGGCTATGCATACTTATAAAGCTTGCACCATACATTACCTGATATGTGTAGTTAAACTAGCTATCAACTCGTATGTATTCAGCACGTTCTATACTTATGGGTCACCCAACCCATTATTGTACTGATTGTTTATCAGGATACTTAGTATATTATTCTAGGCCTTATTGCCTTGTCAGCACACTCCTCGATATACCTAGCCTTATAGTGTACCTCACTCCATTCTTGTAGCACTAAATATTTTGGCATTATTGCCCTGTACAAACATGTACACTAGGACTTACTGCTAATCAGCTTGTTTGTAGATATGACTATTTATATCTATGTTTACTATCTGTAACTGTGTATGCCTGTTTGGTCTTCAGGATCAAATAATTGTTTGACCCTTACTAGCCATACCGCATGTCTAATCCTACATTGTGTGTTGCTTAGGATCAAATGACTATTTACCCCTTTACTAGTCATATTGTTCGCACCAGTCATTATATATACTATTTATTGTGTGTACCATCTACTGTATGCACTGTATCATGAGTGGGTGATTCATTCTATGAAGCTATAATGTGGAGAGTATTCATCACCATTACACCCTACAACACTAGGGCTCATCCCAATTCCAGTTCACATGTGTCACAACAATTCATAAAGGCTGTGTGATTGTTGACCCTACAGGTCATCACACTATACACCACTTTGGATGTAATTTGTTGGCCATACTATCTCATCAGCATGTATACAATTACCATATTCTCATCACAAATCTCTGATAGTATTTAGTATTTATCATCCATTTCGTTGCATATGTAGCGTACAATCAAGCACAAGACCCACATGTCATTTCCTATAGCACTTAGTTCCTTAGGCCTTACAGTCTCTTGGGACTCCACCCAGATTCACACAATCACCTTTTTGTATAATGACACTGCCTCTATCAGTGGTCTGTACTGACTATTACTGCCTCCATTGGCGATATATTATGACATGATATCTGCAGCCTTTTTATGTAGTAATACTACCTCCATTGGCGGTCTGTGCTGACCATTACTGCCTCCATCAGTGATATGAAATGATAGGATATCCATAGCCTTTTTATGTAAAGACACTACCTTTATCAGTGGTTTATGCCAACCATTATGCCTCTATATGTGATCTGTAAAGACAGGGTATCTGTTTCCCCTTGTGCATTTTTTTTGGCCTCCCTAGAGCTTAAAGCCACGACCTTAGAGATAAGATCACTTTTATGTAAGACTCTGGAACTATTAGACACCAAAGTGCTTAGTCACACTGGTCTTATTGCCCAGGGAATCACCCCCATGCCATCAGCATTTTAGGACTTACTGCCTCGGCTACAATTGGGTACAGTCTAAATGTTCTGTTAGCTTTAAGACATACATACCCTGGATACACTGATCCAATGTCATCACACTAGGCATCAACCACAATGCCAAGCATATAGGTCTTCCAACATATGGACACTGTCCTATACAAACTGCACATTCTTCTTAGTACATCGAGCCTTCGCTCGGTACATTTTTCAAACACATCAGATTATGCCAGCCTAAGGACTTAGTAGTTCATCAGGTCTTTTGGACTAAGCGCATATAGTTCATCAACTATGCTGAATATGTATCTAGACTAACTACCCAGAACAAATCATTTGTGCCAACATACATCAACTATACTTCTGTTGCTTATTTTGAGGTCTATCTCCTCATATGAGCTTTAATAATGTCAGGATGATTTAATAGGAGTCTTATAGGAACTACCCATGACACCTGACGGCACCCACAATCTATGTTCCTATGTGCCTACTCTTGGCCCATTTCAACTCAAATCATTATAGGCCATTTTATATGGACTTTGTTATGCCCTAATTTTATCCTAACTTTTTTCAGAGTATTTATAAAAAATGATATGGACTTTGTTACGCCTTAATTTATATGGACTTTGTTGCTTGGCTATCGATCGGGTACTAAAATGTCAAATGTACAAGAATTAGGCTCAAAATCCATTCATGTAACATTTTAGGCACTTCCATAGTATTTATAGTGATTATATGAGCCTATTGTGAAAATTTACCAAAATGACCCGGGGAATCTGCTCGGCCTGGCCGTACCTAGTCCGACTGTACTTTTTCTCAATTTTTGAGCTAGGCTATTTTAACATATTTTCACCCAAGGAATCCATTTATGGACTCAGAATTATAAAATCCACTGCCAAATGAAAAAAATGCCCTTAGCAGTCCAGCTTTAAGGGTTTTACAGACGTTTTTGTAATTATGCTTTTTCAAGCTTTTCCAAAAAAGTGACCAATTGTAACCCCACCTAATTTTCCCCCTGAACTCATTTGAATAATCAAATCATTAAAAATCTAATTCTAAGACCCATTTCTACCCCTGGCTGAAATACACACAATCTCTGGGGGAAATTAGGGTTTTTTGATTCTGACTTCGTAGACGTGCTCTTTTTTACTCCTTACCACTTTATTAACTATTACATTAGGTTATAACTACCATTTGGACCCAATTTTGGAAGCATAACCCCTAGGCCAGTATATTTCCAAAAATTAAAACCAATGACAATCCAGCGATATTACATCTATTAAATTATCCACATAAGCCAGAATAATCAATATATAAAGGTTTTGAAGTTACCTCAAGCTCCTTCTGGCTTTTCCCTAATATCATGAACCCTAGCCCTTCTTAACCATGAAAATTGAGCTTCTAACACCTTAAAGATCATGAAAAAAAGCTTAGGAGCAAGGTTATATGCATTAGGTATGGATTCACCGAAGAAATCTACCTACATTGCGAGTTCTCTTCTTTTTCTCTCTCTAAAAGCTCTCAAGCTTTTCTCTCTCTTTTAGCTGTTATGTGCATTGGTTTCATCTGGAGAAAAGAGGATGATGAAGCTTTATTATGTTGGCTTATGTCATAATTTAATTATTTATCAATTTACCAATTTTTGATTTTTACAAAATTCTGGCAGATTTTCTGCCTAAACTTTGAAAAATCATAACTAATTCTAGACAAATTGAATTAGAGTGATTCCAAAGGCTATAGAACCCTTATTGAGTCTAGTTTCAAGTAAAAATATAGCATTTTTCCAATTGGATTCACATAATTCCCAGATTTTTAATCTTTACATGTTCTAGAAACTTCATAGTTTTTCTGGGCTAAATTCGAAAATTCATAACTTTGCGTATATAGCTCTAATTGAGCTAAATGACCTATCAAATTAAAGCTTAGGATGTCTAATTTTATCATATAAAAGGTCATAATTTTTTCTCATTATTTGGTCATACAAAATCATATGACATGATCACTGCCTTATAGGCATTTCACCAAAAACATTGTTTACCTTCAATTTCTGATATCCTATGACCAAACTTAACATTATTATTGGCTAAATATTAATTTTTGGTATTCCTGTACTTTGGACCTCAATATTGGGCATTCTAGAAAACGCAAGAGCTAATTTTATTTCAGAAACCAAATTTCCTATACTCTTTAATTCACTAAATTTCCCATACTCTTTAATTCACCATTTTATTCCCTTTAATACCTCAAAGATATAAGAAACATTAGGGAATAAGTTTGAGACACCTGCTAAATTGGGGCTTAGTAGTCCCCTTAATTTATGCTTATTCACAAGCCTCCAATCCCAAAATTTGGGATATTACAGATTTTTAGTATCAGTTCAGCTTTAGGCATATTCACAAACTCTACTTCCCTTAACGGGGTATGCTACCCATGTTATACAGGGAATCCGAAAGCCACTCATACATTCGATTCTCTGTCTCAACCATGAAACCATATCTTGCGCCTAATCTTTGTTCTATCAAGAACTATTCTCATTCACTATGGGAATACTCTATTATCAAGATCTTTCCTTATGCTAGATTAGCAACTAGCATCCTTAACAAACCTCATACACATTTCAATACATTTTAGTACCATGTTCTAGTACCTCATAACATCCAGGTCAATTCAAATTCCTAAAGAACTAGTTCAACTATTATGTTTGATTCTTGGATTACAATTCAACTCTTAGAACCTCAGTATTAGCTGACCCGAGAAACCTCTTTCCTTAATTCTAGGGATCACCACTAGCGCAATACCATCCTGAATATTTTTGCCAGCCTAATAACACACCGATCTACTTGGTCTTAGGATCTATGGAGACACGGGTTCACAACAACATATATGGCATATAATATCATATAGCCTAGGGTCTCTAACCTAACCTTTAGGTTCATCATGAAATATAGAACCTTAACATCACGCAAATCAGAAACCATTTTCCTCAAATATACCTAATAGGTTCGCTAAGAATCAAGATCAATAATATCTATTCTAGCCTTAATGGTATTTGGGTATTATCCTCAAAACATTACTGAAGATTTTACACTGTCCACAAGGTTCACTAGGTTCAAACTTCCTTTATGAAATAGAACCAGAGTACAACCTGATTCGCATTTCTATATAAGCACTATTTCAGCTTGGATCTAATTCAACCCTATCATCACCTTTAGTATCATCAGATTGGATCCTCTATGACCACTATACAGTGTAATCACCACTCATCATATAGCATCGTATATCATATCCATATTCCTTTAACACCATAGTGTTACTAAGGATCACCACTTAACATGGAGAAACCTCAAAACAATTACTAACCTCAAGTTTCCATAATGTCATCAAGTGAACTTTTCTGAGCAGCCATTATTGCAACAAAAACTGTTCGAATTAAAATTAATACTTACATCGTCAACATCTCCATACTTTTAAACATCAATTAAATTATCTAATTAAAATGATTATTAGTCATGGAGAAACCTTAAGGCAATTACTATTTCTCAAGTCTCTATAACCGTCTCAACTCAACTTCCCAGGGGGTCACTTATCCTAGTATTTCATTAGGTTGAACAAGCTTAACTTTCGCGTACCTATGCCAAAGTGGTGATACTGGCTGTATTTGATTCCAACCACCGATACCCCTTGACTGCCCTTTGGATATTCACTGATCTCTTGGGGCTTGCTCACATATTGGGAGGACACATTCCTTTGGTACCCCTATCTGTGCATATTTCCTATCACTGTGTAATCAAGAACTTCTTTGGGCTCTAATGCTAAAATGTCATATCCTTATCTTATTTTCATATTTTCAGAATGCTTGCGCACATTCTAATGAGCAATATAGGAATAGTGCAAATATACTGATATATTAATACATGGTACTTGATTACACCATAAGTTTACCTTGAAGGGTTTGATAATATTTACAATTTTATACAAAGAATCCAAAATAACGACTACATAAAACCATCTATCATCGCCTTGGGATCTGTGCCTAACAGTTACCTATCTCTAAAAAATTTCCTTTAGATCTGCTAGTTCTTGCTAGCTCATTATCATTATTGAAAAAGAATGAGAATACGAGGAATCCTAGTAGTAACATATAACCAAACATATAAAATGCGAGAATTGAATATGGAATGTACCATATAAAGTAAAATGAAAATTCATAACAATACGTGTGTGTACACAAAGCTAAGTGTCAAATCGCTGTTTATATAAGTTTATTTTGAAAATTTACTAAAATGTACTTGGGGACCCGGCCCGGTCCCGACTTACCTGGTTTGACTGTACTTTTCTCAAAATTTTCACATGGCCTATTTTAACATATTTTTGCCCAAGGAATCCATTTTCAACCTCAAAATTACAAAATTCATTTCTAAAAGACCAGAACGACCTTGGTAGCTCATATTTTAGGTTTCAAGGGTGTTTTGGTCATTATGCCTTTTAAAGCTTTTTTGAAAAAGTGTTCAACTGTAACCCCACCTAATTTTCCTTCTTGAACTCAATGGAATCATTAGATAATCAAAAATCCAATTCTAACCCCTTCAACTAGGATTGACCAAAACTTATAATTCTCTAGGAAAAATTAGGGTTTTCAAAATATGACTCTGTAGATTTACCCCTTTATACTCCTAACCACTTTATTAACTATTTAATTATGTTAAAACCTCTATTTAGACTCAATTTGGGCAGCATAATGTTTAGCACACAACTTATCTCAAATTTACAATTAGACAAACCCAGTAGAAGTTCGCCGATTAAATTACTCACGGCAGCTAATACAACCAATATTTGAAGTTTCGGACTACCTTTGCTTCCTCTGGCTTTTCCTTGGTGTGGTCGAAACCCTTACTTCTAAAACAATAAAATTCTTGCTTCGAATACCTTAAATTACATAGAGAAGAAGCTTAAGAGAAGGATTAAACACGTTAGGAATGAATTCACTGAAGAAATTGACTTATCTTATGGGTTTTCTTCTCTTTTTCTCTCCAGAATTCTCTCATGCTTTCTCTTCATTTTACTACCATGGCTGACATTTTATGAAGGGAAAAAGATGGTGGAATTATTTTATAACATCCATATTTTCCTTTAATTTAATTCCCCATTTCCGGATTTATACAAATTCTGAAAGATATACTGCCCACACTTTGAAAAATCATAACTAAATTTGTAGATATCATATTAGAGTGATTTCCAAGGCTATAGAACCCTTACCGAGTGTAGTTTCAAGGATAAATATAGCCTTTATCCAAATCGAAACACATAATTCCCAAAATTTCATCTTTAGATGCTGCTCCAGAAACTTTTTCATTTAACTGGGTAAAATTAAAAAATACATAACTTTTTGCATATAACTCCAGAAATTACACATTACCTATCAAATTAAAGCTTAAGTCTAATTTCATCCCGTAGAGTTTCACAATTTGTGATAATCGTTCAATTATACAAAATCACATGACAAGCTCACTGCCTTATAGGAAATTTCACTGGAAGCATTGTTCACCTTTCTATTTCCAATATTTAATTCCTATGACAAAAAATAACATTAATGTTGGGCCAAATATTATTTTGTGATCTACCTACCAAATTAAATCTCTAGATGTTTACTTTAATCCTTTCAAGTTTCAAAATTTATAGACCAAGTTTGACTAACCAAATTCACTACACATTAGCACTTCCTCCAGTGATACAATCAAACTTCATTTCCTTTGAACTTCAATAAATTCTAGATTTGCATACAAAGTTTCCAAAATTCATAAACACTTATATTCCCATATAATTTTCCCTTCTAAATCTAATAGACCCATCAAAATTGCAAAATTTCAGCTCCTCCCTTATGTTTTGCATCAGACAAAAATTTAGGTTCTAAGGAGGGAAAGTGTGTTTTCTTGATTTCTCTTTCTTAACCACTTCTTTTCTACTTTTAATCACATGATTAACTATTTAAACACTAAATGAACATGATTAGATGAAATTTTCTCAGTATAACATTTTAGGGTTTATCATTCCAAAATCACGAAACAATCAAAAACCATGCCAAAACCAACAACAACAACACCATCATATAGCATAAGTGGATTAAGTTTATGAGATTACCTCTTGGTTTCTCAACTCTCTCTCTCCTCAACACCTTCAACCCTCTCTCTCTACACTCTTGGTTTGACTTGCTATCCATGGATTTCGAGGAGAAGAAGAAATTAGAGGAAGTTCCAAGGTGATTAGAAAGTAAAATCACTAAGATTACAAGCTTTTACCTTGATTTTTGCTCTTGGAACCCTATGACCCTTCTTATGCTCTCCAAATGCTCTTGAGCTCTCTCTCTCTCTATGTAGTGGCAGTTGATCAAAAATGATGAAGGGAATAGGATAAATTTGCTTCTTGAAATATCTCTTTTGCTTTCTTAAAATAATATAACTTTATGGCAATTTTTACCACATGCAATTTTACTTGGCCATGGTTAATTCTTGCTCTTTTAATATCGCCCAAGTAAATTCATTTCCCTTCACTCTCCCTTGTTGACCATAAAGCATCTTGAAAGGGCAAGAGGAAATGATCTTGTAATGCCCATATAAAAGCCCTTTAACACTTACTTTATTTGTTGACTTTTCAAAGTCCACTTTTGCTTGACAAAAATAATCCAACTAATGGCATTTCAACTTCAATCATTATTCTCTTTGCCTCATGCCATAAAGTGATGTAAATGGAGGTCCCAACATAACCAAAGGAACTTCTTGAAATATCATAATATTGCCTTTTCAAATGTTACTAGATTAGTTCACAATTGTTGAATTTTCAACTCAACTTTTTAGTTGGCCGCAATTCCTCCATATTAATGCATAATATGAACTAGGTATTTAAACTCCCTTCTTGCTTCCTCATTTGGACATCCAAGAACACATAAGAAAGGGAAAATTATGGGCTTTGGATTATGTTACGGGTATAGATGATCTATGAAATAGTGCAAGTGTATGCTGTCAGAATCAAGTAATACAGAAGTAAGTAGAGTACTATTCCCACTAGGATTGATCACTAAGTACCAAAATGAGTAATTTTAATTCTATTTAGTCAATCAATAAATTAGTGTTGGAAAGTACACAATAGAAAATGCTTAAATATGAGTACAAATAATATGAAAACAACTATAAGAAAAAGTTCTAGGGGTTAGATTTCACTTAACAATTTTCGGATTGAATCATTTATCTATTCTAGCCCAATTTATTCCACATGATTGATTGTCAAGTTTCCTCATTTAATTTCTAGCCTCTTCTAAGATCAAGCAATTCTATAATTAATTGCTAATCCAATATATTCCTATATGAATTTAAGTAATTAATTTTCCATTAAGATTTCTGGAATGCTTTAAGACTACACAACTCATATGTATATATTCCTATTTCATATGCAAATTATGGTTTTAATTATCGGGTCTAAACACATGCATCTCATTCTGGTCTCAACATACATATTGAAATCATTCAAAAGAAGGTCAATTAATGAAAGCATTAAGAACAATAATTAAAACTCAATTATGATGGAGAAACTAAAATTAGATTTAATAAGTTAAGATTCAATCCGCCATTAGTAAGCTATATCCTCACCCTAGGAAAATAGAAATTTAGCTCATTATGAAATTAAAAACAAAACAAAAATAAATTAACATTACATAAAACTATAAAGAAAACCACATAAATACTTCATAAAACTTGAGTATTAAATTCTAAAACATAAATATACAACCAAAAGATGCATGAAAAATGGAGAAATATAGCCTTCCTTATAGGAGGTATAGCCTTTCATGTAGGTGGCAACTTATACCATCTATATAGGAGGTCTACCTATACCATCCATATATGAGGTCTACAAAAAGTAATACAATGCATGAAATTAAATATAAGATATAATACATTGTCCTCCTCCAGTCAGATAAGGACGCAATACACACACATTATTTGAGAAACATCTGATTTTCCTTCCGAGTTTCCGTCCCTCTTCACACTACAAGAATTGCTATTCATAGGTAGAGGTGTGCATCTTGCTTATTCACAGAATGAATAGTAAATAGTATTGTATGCGTTTTTTCCATGATGAATGTAACCTTGTCTGCCATGAGTTACAGTATTGACGGTGCTATAATGATTCCATCGCTACAGTGCTTCCATCGTGAATAGTACCCAACGTGAATTGTGAATAGTGCCATTGCTACAATACCAACCTTTTTTCCAACTGTGGCTCCTTGTCTTTTATAATCCCTTGGGTCTATTTTTAGGTCTCCTTTCATCTCTTTTCCCCTTAACATAGTTTTATACGTGGCTTTCAAAAGAAAAGCAAGGAAATATGTATCAATTACATCCAAATTTATTACATTAAGCTCAAATATCATCCATAATATCATCATAAAAGGGAAAATAAATATGCAAATATTTTACTTATCAGATTAACTCTAGCCAAATGATTATTCACGCATTTATTTTGTGATTTTCCTACAAGCTGACAGAATTTTCAATAAAGTTTGAAAATTTACATCTTTATTTATAAATGTCCAATTAGTATGGCTCTAAAGGCTATGTGACCCTTATTAAGTATATTTTTAAGAAAAAATATAGCCTTTAGCCAACTGGAAGCCCATACTTCCCAAAATTTCCATTTTTGGACAGTGTCACATAAATTTGCCAATTTCACTAGGCTAACTTCAAAAATTCATTACTCTTTGTGTACATCTTCAAATGACTTATATGACCTATCTAATTGAAGCTTGATATGTCTACTCTTATTCTGGAAAATTTCACATTCATTGGTTATCATTTGATTATCCAAAACCATCACACAATTAGACTGCCAAGCAAGAAAGCACACTGGCAGCAAAATTTATATTCTTGGGACTCTTGCTAAACTGGGGCTTAGCAGTCCACTTGATTTAAGCTTATTCTCAAGTCTCTAATCCTAAGATTCAGGATATTACACTAAGTCCCTCTATAACCCTAACTTTCAAGTTTGGCCAACAACAATCATCCCAATGAAACTTAAGTTTCCATTACCTCAAACAACTTATCCAAAACTCATTTTCAAACATCACATTATCATAACTTAGTCAAAATCTCACTATAGAGTAAAACCCTAACTCAAAAATGCATATAACCTTAAATGCAACAAAAATAACTTGATAAAACTCTTTATCTAACCCAAATAACTCATTTACACTCAAAATGTTCATTGAAAACATGATGTAGTTTGATATCTAACTCAAACTCTAGATTTTCAAATTTTGAAATCTAAAAATCTAGGAGAAAAAGAGAAGAATCAAGGTACAATTTCATACTTGAGGCCTAAGAAGCTTGAAAACACTTCCAAGAACATGAAAATCTCAACCTTAATAGAGCGTACTCAGTTTATCTCTTCCTCTCTTTTGATTTTCGAGTATGATGTATTTATAGAATCATGGATTCATTTTGATGAGTAAATCATTCATCAAGGCAAATGACACGAATAAAGCCTTTGACTTCGACATTTGAACCTCATTGAGCAACACCTTCATCGAGGTGAATGACACAAGGAGAAATTCTCTGCTTTATGTCACTTACTTCATCCAGTAGGACACTCTTCAAGGTGAATGATGCAAATAAGTCATTCTTCGCATAAGAAAACACTCACATCAGTGAATAACTAGTTCCCTAAGGTGAATAGCTTGAAGAACTGCTCCTCAAAATGAAATCAACCTTAACCATATATATAAAAATCAATTAACTAATATTTTCATTTTCTATCACTAATCAAGCTTAATTAACTATAATCTTCAGCTTAAATTTGAGGATGTTACATCTCCTTCCTCTCTTCCTCCCTAGTCCAATCTAAGTGATGGTAAGGGAAGGATTAAAGACACAAGTTGAGTGATAGTGTAATATTCTGAATTTGGGACTAATAGCTAGAGAATAAGCCTAAATTTAGTGGACTATTAAGCCCTAGTTTAGCAAGAGTCCTAATAATAACCAAGAGCCATAATGACTTTCAGAAACTAATTTGAAATTAAAGTATGGGATTTGGTTCCAATTAGTTAAACGAAAATACCCAATTCCATTATCTAAATTCAAATAGGATCTAAAACCTAACTTGGACCTAATAAGAGAGGAAATGGCATCTTGGAAGAAGGAAAATAAAATAAAAGAAACAACTAATGGCAATATAATTAATGTTACCATGTCAGGGGCAAAAAGGGAAGAATTAGTCAATTAGTCAACAATTTTCTCTCATATTGGAAAAAGAAATTGGTCAATAATCAAAAGAAGAAGAGGGAGGACTAAATAGCTAACTAAACTAGTTGTAGTAGCTAATTAGTTACTTACTTCTAAAAGGAAGCACAGGCTTTTGACAAGTGGCATATTGTGGGCTAAGTATTTTGATTAGGTGAAGATAATCATATAATACTCCCTCTCTCCCCTCAAATTTCTGCAGCATACCCAAAAGCAATGGAAAAATAAAAACATAGAGAAATAGAGAAAGGAAAGAGAAAAAGTAAATAGTGATTTTCCTTAAGATCAATCTCAAAAATCACTATCAAATCGACGTTTACGTCTGAAAAACCCTTTTATAATCTTCTTCTCCTAATCTTAAGATTTATTTCTATTGTTTTAGAATTTTGTTTAGAGGTGTTTGGTAACCTCTTGTCAAATGAAGAACTGCCGGATTTTAGAATCGGTCATAGAAACGTGTAGAGGTAAGCGTAAACTTTAATTTGAACTGGTTATTTTAAGGTATTGATAAGTTTTCTAAATTTTATTAGGGCTTAGAGTTTCAATCATCTTGTGATTTTAAGGAGAAAAGATGTTTTGATTATGTATTTATGGTTATATAGTGATTCATGAGGAAATTAGTCTAGTTTGATGCTTAAATTACAAATTGGTCAGTAGTTAGTTGCTACTGATCAGGAACCAGATTGCTTTTAGAACGAATTTTATTACCTAAATGTTGTGTAATGGCTGTGATATTTTCCAGAATGATAATAGACATTATAAACTTTAATTTGATTTATAATATGTTGAGTTTGGGTCAGTACTTTAGGAGATATTAATTGTTAAATTTTGAGATTTGAAACTAGATTGGATTCTGGAACAGGGTGGCAATTCATGGAATTCTGTATTCTCTGGTTACAAGTGGTAGTGGTTAATACTTTTTCTTTACAGAGGACTTAAACAGCTTCAAATAGGAATTTAAACCACTCCATTGGGAATTTTATAGATTAAGTTATGATTTTTGGAAGTTCAGCTAAGCGCCATGACTGTTTTTTGGCCGTGGCCCAAAAGGTTTCTGACTTCTCTTAGCTGGGGCCAAAGAATTCTTTTGCTTCTGCCAAGCTCCTACTTCAGTACTCTATATTTTTTTGAATGGTGTTGATTAGCCTAGCCTTTCCCAACCCCATAGGTATTAGTTTGAGCTTCCAATCGCTACCTAAGTGACTCAAATAATAACCAACAAGTTAAAAACAAGGGATAAACATGAAGATTGGTCAAGAATAACTTAGATTACATAGGAGTATTGGACTAAGTAATAACACGCCATCCGTAAATTATGGTTATAGGACCTACTACAAGGCTAGGATTTAAGACCTACCTGAGTTTGGATAAATAGTTTGACACCCTTTAGGGAAAGCGACTAGGTAGTAACTCTTTCTTTCATATATTATGATATACATTATATAGTTGTGGTTTCATCATGAGGAGTATTAGAAGCATGGACAGTTTGTAAGGTGCTCACCTGGGGCCTGTTGTATGGGTGTTTTCTTGAGTGAAAATATTTGTTATGCACGAGTGGAATCCTAGGGCTTGTTGCATAGGTAAACACTTGGGGCCAAGTAATTTAAAGACCAAGAGCTATGGTAATGTGATATGCTGCATGATGTGTTTTAAATGATGATTACTATTTTTGTGTTATATGATAAATGCATGGCATGCTCTATGCTCTTGTATATATGTGATTTAATGCCAAATACTACTGAGATTCTTTTGAATATAACAACTACAGCTTAAGCTAGTGGCTCAAAGGGTAAAAAGGTACACTTGGACAACTAGAGGATGAAGCAAAGAGATTTTATTTCCTGTTGGTTATCTATTTTGGTTCTGTATATATATACAATCTATTTTGGGATCTGTATTTGATGTGTATGACTCGGTAGACCCAACAATGGTATAGTAGAATAAATCATAGTAACTTAGTTGAAGGATGCTTCCGAACGATAAGGGAATATTAAGCAAAATATGGAACGCAAGTCTTAAGTAGAAAACGCTCGCATACTCTTATGAATAGAATTAAGAACTAGTGAGATATAGCGAAGCATTAAACCTTTGCAAAAATGTTTGAAATAGTTTCAATTTTTTTCTGAAAAACCTATACAAACCCGGCTTTCATGTTTGGCATTTGAAGTTGGGATTGGTAAATGCTTTCAAAAGATTTTCTATTCCAAGGCTAACTCGTGGTTTATCTATTTAATTCACTATACTTTTGCACTCATCTGAGCTTATAAAGTGCAAGGGTGTTTCAGATGGAATGTTGTTTTGCTCACTAATTTTCTCATTGAGGTCCAATAAGCTTGGATAAAGGAGAGGAGCAGTATCATCATTGTTAAGGGAAGAACAAGCTAAACAGACGACTAATTAAAAGATAATCAAGACTGAGTAATGAACAAGCTTTTAGTGTAATATGCTAAATTGTTGTAATTGGTATTGTTTTATATGTGAAATTAGTAACATAAATATACCATTCATATATGTGTGAGGACACTTGGTGTCTCCTTAAAAAGCCCATATATGGCACCATCTTCATGGCATTAAGGTATACATGGTGCCATTAGTTGACATTTATATGGACTTCTGTCATTTTCTAAGACACACTGGTACGTACTCAGTAATTTCCCGAGGCAGAAGTGCATGTGGTGCCATCATATGCCCACATAAACACACATGGTGTAACCCTGAGGTCTAAGTACATGTGTGGTATCATTTGAAGCCTACACTGACAAAGTAACTTTATTAAAGTAGCTTTATTAAAGTAACTTTATTAAAGTATCATTATTGATGTAGCCTTATTAAAGTGGCTTTTTGTTAAGAATTGTGAGATGTTACCACCTAAGCCTATTCAACTTTTTGCTTTTGGGTTAGTTCAGTCGTGGGTCACTACCTAGCTTCTAGTCAAGATCACTCATCGGTCACTGGTTGGGCTTTAAGTCCATCCTCCCCCTACAATACACATGAAAGCTAGGATAAATCATCGAGCCCATTTACCCTGACAAGTATGTCGGCCAATTAAGAAGGAGAAGGAGGAGCCCGGATTTCAAAAAGAATGCCTAGAACCCTGAGAAAATAAGAGTGCTTCGCACACCAGGAATTAACACTTAACACATGTCATTAAATAAATCATACAATGTAACACCTTAGTTTGAAGCCCCTTATTTCATATATGGAAGCATTAATTCACTTGTTCTCGCTTTGGAATATCAGCAATTAAAGTCCCCAAACCAAAACTTACCATACTAACTTTTCCTTGAGGGGTTACTATTCATATCAGAGTACTTCTCTACTCATACATGGTATACATATATTCATACCTCATCGCATGTTTATCCAAATAACTAAACATGCAATAAGTTATACATAACCCATCGTCACATACTAATCATCATTTCCCCATCACATTCTCTTCCAGTTAACTTCCTGCTATCCACTTCTATACTTCACATCCTTGTATGGTTGGTTGGGGGAGGGTGAGATTCGGGGGAATCATCGTAGTAAACAGTACCATAATGCATGCATGATAAATTATCACAAAATGACATTTCTGTTTGAAATTGTGCCCAAAGGGCAAATCATTGTACTTTGAACATTATTAATTTAATGAAATTTCTCCATTCTGTTATCATATTATTTGTATGTTAACTGTGATAATTGTATCCTCGGATAATTCATAAAGATTATCCTAAAATGTCCCTGGTCAGTCATCTATGTGGGAGCAGAGATAAAACAAGATCAGTATGACTTTGATAAGATATGGAGATACGAATCAAAGTCTTAGGCACTTGTAACAGTACAAGGTGCTGGACCGACCTACTATAAGAAATCAACATGGATCAAGTCAAAAGCTTTTCTCATGTATAATCACGTCATAATGCCCTTTGACCTGAGGTCATTATGGATTCCTACATAAGAGTTGCTAAGCTTTAAATTAGTTAAAAGTCACCTTTGACCGGGTGATGATAAAGGCTACAATCAGGCTTGGTGGTTTTTCATGTAGAGGAATATGAATGATCAAGATGGAATTTGTCCCTCACATTAGTAGAGAGATATTACTGGGCCCCTCGATGAGTAAGTATGAGAAAAGAAATGTATGGCCATACTACAATGGAAAGGAGTTTCCATTTCTTTTGTCAGACTACTTAGGAATCAAGAAAGTAATAGTCAGGAATAAGAGGATGACATTATCCATGCCTTATCCTTGACCGATATATCGTGTGACAAAAGGGACGTGACATTGTTGTATGACAGGTTGCATCATGTTAACGATACTCATATAAATTGGGTAGTCGTGATGTCTTGCTAGAGGCCGCTTGCGACTTATGGGTTCGTACAGTTATTGGCCCACTGCCAACTTCATATGGGCCTACAAGGTGGCACACAAGAATGGCCCAACACAAGATAATGTTTAATTAGGTTGGGCGAATTTTATATTTATATATATGTATCTATATGATATAAAAATTCGATAATAATATTATATAGATATGTATTTTTGAAATATATATTATATATATGTATGTATATATATATTACGATATTATTATATTGTGTTAGTTTTAAAATTAATTTATTAAGATAAATTAAATCTAATAACTAACATGATAGAGATATGGTATCTCAAATTTAATTTATGAAGATAACTTAAATCTAATGGCTCTTTATTTGATTAAATAAATAGGTTAAATTAAAACTGTTTGACAGATTTAATTTAAACTAAATTTATTTAATTAGCTCATCAAGATAATTGATAGTTAATTAATTTCAAAATTAATGATGATTAATTTTGAAATTTGAAAATAGCCCTCATAGGTTATAAACTTGATAGAGCAGATATACTGACATACACATGAGAATTGAGAGCCGCAAGAGAAACCCTAGGAGACATTAGCGGCGCTAGCACGCAGTCTCGGTTGGAGAGCATTCGTGTGGATACCAGTAGAGGGAGCGGACCTGACGTGTTGACTCCTAGAGATCATGAAAACCCTGAATCATAAAAGGTATCAATCCTTTCAACTTGGTTTAAACGCCGTCGATAGACCCTCGATTAGGATTAGTGAAAATTTTTAAAATTCTTCCACTGTGCCTGCCGATTCTAACAGTGGTATTAGAGCCAGGTCAATTGTGCGTTTAAATTAAGTTTTCTTATACATGTGATATATATATGGGATGTGTACGTATGTTTATAAGAAACATTCGAATATGCATGTGATTTGGTTAATACGAAACAAAATTATTTAGAAAGATGTGATCTTGTGTAATTCCGCTGATTTTTGTTTTTATTTAAATTGAATCTTGAAATTGTTTCATTTTTGGTTTTGAAACATGTATGTGATTCTCATTTTGGAACAAGCATGAAATCGATTCCGAACATGTATGTGATTTTCGTTTTCGAACAAGCATGAAATCGGGTAGGGTACCTGAGATTGTAGTTAGTGGCAATCAAATCGGGTCTAGGTTCGGATATCTATTCTGGTAAAAGGGATCTGAACTATGGGGAAGACAATTTGGATCGAAAGCGTTCTAGGCCATTGTTGTTTTTTATTTGAAAAATTGTGTCTAAAATTCAAAATTTTAAAATTTTAAAATATTTCTTTTAAAAGGAACGTACTTTTTTCAAAAAGCTCTAGGGGCGCTGCCCCTTACAACCCCGTGACCACCTCTACGTAGCGCAATATATTTTGATCACGACATTTATTGCTTTTCATATTGTATGAATTCTTGTTGTGGTTTATTATTTATACTTGTTTGGGTATGGTGAACAACATTGCTTTAGAATTTTACAAAGGGTTGTAATATTTAAATATGGCCTGTGTGCCGTGCCTTTCTCTAAATACTCTCGATGTACATTCTCTTCTCATCTCACTCCCCTCGAATGTTTAAACGAGGTTTCTCTCAATGTATTTCTTTTCTTATTTAGAGAAGTCCTCTCATTGGCTTGGGATGATTTTAGGTTAGATAAGCCATGTTGTGTCACATTAAAATTATGCTTTTGATTAGATCATTGCATGAATACTTTTGCATTTATATGTATTTATCTGTATGAGATATGACCACGATTTCATCTGTATAAACAAAACTAATTAATTAAGCCCTCTGAATCAAATCTTAAGTCATAATGTCGTAAATTAATGAATACTTGCCAAAACCTAGATCGCTCAATTGTGGAAACCACCAAAGTGGATACACTTGAGTTATCTCGATAAGACAAGCATGAGTAATGGTGCTGCTCATAATACTCATTATTGTTTGGACTTAATTGAGATTAACAAAACGGTTTTGAATCTCAAGGCATTAGATGGGATTAAACTTGCGGGATCATATGATGGTCGAATCCCATAAACATCTAAGATTTACATGCGATGTAATTAGTAAATAGGTTATCTACCTAAATAACTTGAATTTAAGCGTCTTGCCGAAGCAAACTTCAGTTTAAGCCAAATATGGATATTAGCCCACTAATTATTATTTTGAGGTTGTTAACTTAGTGGGAGATTACTAACTAACTTTGCATATTTTAATTATAGAATCATGTCGACTAGTAATACTGCTACACTATCATTGCCATCGGTCCTTGAGAAGGACAAACTCAATGGGACAAACTTTCTTGACTAGTTCAGGAACTTGAGAATTGTTCTCAAGCAGGAAAGAAAGGCTTATGTCCTAGATCAACCCATTCCTGAGGAGCCTGCAGCCAATACTACAAAAGCTCAAAGAGATGATTACACAAAGCATAAGGATGACTCTGTAATGTAGATTTCCTGATGCTTGCCACTATGGTTCCAGAGTTCCAAAGAGATCTGGAACTCATGGAGGCTCATGAGATGATTGTCCATCTTAAGGAAATGTTCCAGTAATAGGTAAGGCAAGAAAGGTTTGGGACCACAAAGGCCTTACATTCATGCTAGATGGCTGAAGGTGCATCAGTTAGTACTCATGTGTTAAAGATGAAAGGCTATATTGATCACCTTGAGAGGCTTGGATTTCCCATGAGCCAGGAGTTAGCTATGGATTTGACCCTCAAATCACTCCCAGAGAGTTATAACCGGTTTGTGATGAACTACAACATGAACAACATGGAGAAATCAATTTCTAAGCTGCATGGGATGCTCAAAACTGCTGGGCAAAGCATTGAGAAAAAGCCCAGTATAGTCTTGATGGTTCAGAAAGGAAAGGGTATGAAAAAAGAAACGGAAGGGCAAATGGAAGGGTAATGGCTTAGGTGGTAAGACCAAAGAGTCAACCAAGCCCAAAACCAAGCCCGAAACCAAGCCGGCACCTAAGAAGGCAAAGCCTCTAAAGGAAGGAGTCTGCTACTTCTGCAATGAACTTGATCATTGGAAGAGGAATTCCAAACTCTACCTCGAAGATCTGAAAAAGAATAAGAAGGATAGCGAGGCTATCGCATCAGGTATTTATATTATAGACATTCATTTTTCTACTTCCTCTACATGGGTATTAGATACTGCATGTGGTTCTCACATTTGTACAAATGTACAGGGTCTAAAGATAGTAGAAAGCTGAAGGAGGGCAAGGTGGACCTACGAGTTGGAAACAGAGCAAGAGTTGCTGCTTTAGCCGTAAGCACTTATGAATTAGTTTTGCCCAGTAGGCTTTTGCTAGTTTTGAACAATTGCTATTATGTTCCTGCTTTGAGTAGTAACATTGTTTTTCTTTCTTATTTGGATAAGGAAGGTTATACTTCCATTACTAGGAATGGTAAATGTTCTTTTTATCATAATGACATTTTCTATGCTCATGGTGATTTTCATGTTGATAATTATATATTAAATTTGGAACATTCTAATAATGGGAATATCTATAACGTAACTACTAAGAGGATAAAATCAAACAATTTGAATCCGACCTACTTATGGCATTATCGTCTAGGCCATATAAATGAGAAACACATTTCTAAACTCCATCAAGATGGATTTCTAAACTCATTTGATTTTGAATCATATGATACCTGCAAATCTTGCTTATTAGGAAAGATGATAAAGGCACCTTTTACTGGGCACAGTAAGAGGGCTACTGAATTATTGGGTCTCATACATACAGATGTATGTGGACCATTAAATATAGCTGCCAGAGGAGGTTATGTCTACTTCATTACATTTATAGATGACTTTAGAAGATATGGCTATACCTATCTAATGAAACATAAATCTGAATCTTTTGAAATGTTCAGAATATTCCAAAATGAAGTACAAAACCAACTTTGTAAAACAATTAAAGCACTTCGATCTGATCGAGGTGGTGAATATTTGAGCCAAGAATTCATTGACCATCTTAGGAGTTGGGGGATAATCTCACAATTGACTCCTCCAGGAACACCACAATGGAATGACATTTTTGAACGGAGGAATCGAACACTATTAGATATGGTTCGATCTATTATGAGTCAAACAGATCTAAGGCAATTGAAAAGACACCATATGAGATATGGACTGGAAAGAAACCAAGTTTATCTTTTCTCAAGATCTAGGGATGTGAGGTATATGTTAAGCAACAAGCCTCTGATAAATTAGTGCCCAGATCCACAAAGTGACTTTTCGTGGGGTATCCTAAAGAAACGAAAGGATACTATATCTATAGTCCCATCAATAATAAAGTGTTTGTTATTTGAAATGGTAAGTTTCTATAAAGAAAGTTTGTCTCTAAAACAACTAGTGGGAGCGAGATATATCTCGAAGAAATTCGAGAGTCACAAGATAGTACAAAACCATAGATGGAAATTAGAGAAGACTCACAACAAGTTGCTGAGCCACCTTAGGTAATACAAGGTCCACGAAGATCTGATAAGACACAGCATCAGCCTCAGAGGTATGGATTTCTGATTACTGAAGGCCGTGATATGTTGCTCATTAAGCAAAATGAGCCCACCACCTATCGAGAAGCCACAGTGGGACCAAACTCTGAGAAATGGCTAAATGCCATGAAGTCTAAAATGCAATCCATGTACAAAAATCAGGTATGGACCTTAGTCGTTCCACCTGAAGGTGTGAAAACCATCAGTTGCAAATAGGTTTTCAAGGAGAAAACTGACATGGATGGCAATGTAAATGTCTTCAAGGCACAACTGGTTGTAAAAGGATTCACTCAAACTCATAGTGTGGACTATGATGAAACCTTTTCCCCAGTTGCAATAGCCACATCAATTAGAATCCTTCTTGCCATTGCAACATATTATGACTATGAAATATGGCAGATGGATGTCAAAACAGCCATCCTTAATGGAAAGCTACTTGAGGATGTGTACATGACATAACCTGAAGGTTTTGTGCATCCAGAGGACTCTGGTAAAATTTGCAAGCTTCAAAGATCCATTTATGGATTGAAGCAAGCATCTCAGAGCTAGAATCATCATTTTGATAAAGTAGTCAAAGAGTTTAGATTCATTTAAAACATCAATGAACCTTATGTTTACAAGAAGGTTAGTGGGAGCATAGTTATATTTCTAGTGTTTTATGTAGATGACATCCTACTCATTGGGAATGATATTCCTACCTTGTAGAGTGTTAAGTCTTGGTTAGGAAAGTCTTTTTGAATGAAAGACTTAGGTGAAGCCACCTATATCCTAGGGATTCGGATCTATAGGGAAAGATCCAAAAGACTAATAGGCCTAAGTCAAAGCACATACATAGACAAGATACTGCATAGGTTCAGTATGCAGGATTCAAAAAGGGGTTACATGCCTATGTCTCATGGCATCCATCTTAGCAAGGATCTGTGTCCTAGTACACCTGATCAGTGAGATCACATGAGTAAGGTTCCATATGCCTCGGCCATTGGATCCATCATGTATGCAATGTTATGTACTTGACTGAAAGTCTCATTTGCCTTAAGTATGACCAGCAGATACCAACAAGATTCAGGTGAGGGTCATTGGACTGCCGTCAAGAATATCCTAAAGTACTTAAGAAGGACTAAGGAGTTATTTTTTGTCTATGGTGGATTGGATAATAAGCTCTGCGTAACCGATTACACATATGCAAGTTTCCAGACTGACCAAGACGACCTTAAATTGCAATTTGGATATGTATTCCTCCTGAATGGTGGAGTAGAAACCTAGAAGAGCTCCAAGTAGAGCACTGTAGCAGATTCTATAACAGAAGCTCAGTATATAGCAGTATCGGATGCAGCTAAAGAAGCCATTTAGGTCAAAAAGTTAATTACTGAACTAGGGGTGGTGCCTTCCATCTCAGATCCAATAGATTTGTTCTATGACAATAGCGGTGCTATTGCACAGGCCAAAGAGTCTAGGTCACATCAAAGGACCAAGCATATACTCAGGAGATTTCATCTAATTAGAAAAATCAATGATAGAGGTGATATAAAGATATGCAAAGTATCAGGAGAAGATAATGTTGCTGATCCTCTTACTAAGCCGCTTGCACAGGCAAAGCATGAGCATCATGTTAGAACAATGGGAATTAGGCAAATTAATTATTGTACCGAGTGTAAGTGGGAGGATGTTGGAAATTGTGCCCAAACGGCCAATCATTGTACTTTGAACATTATTAATTTAATCAAATTTCTCGATTCTGTTATCATATTATTTGCATGTTAACTGTGATAATTGTACACTTGGATAATTCATAAATATTGTCCTAAAATGTCCCTGGTCGGTCATCTATACGGGAGCAGAGATGAAACAAGATCAGTATGACTTTGATAAGATATAGAGATACGAATCAAAGTCTTAGGCACTTGTAAGAGTACAAGGTGCTAGATTGACCCACTATGAGACAACTACATGGATCAAGTCATAAGCTTTTCTCATGTATAACCACATCACAATGTATAATTAGGGTGGACGAATTTTCTATTTATATATATATGTATATATGTAATATAAAAATTCATTAATAATATTATATAGATATGTATTTTCGAAATACATATTATATATATTATATGTATATATATGTTATATGATATTATTATATTGTGTTAGTTTTAAATTTAATTTATTAAGATAAATTAAATCTAATAACTAACATGATAGAGATATGGTATCTTAGATTTAATTTATAAAGATAACTTAAATCTAAAGGCTCTTTATTTGATTAAATAAATAGGTTAAATTAAAATTGTTGGACAGATTTAATTTAAACTGAATTTATTTAATTAGATCATCAAAATAATTAATAGTTAATTAATTTCAAAATTAATGATGATTAATTTTGAAATTTGAAAATAGCCCTTATAGGTTATAAACTTGATAGAGCAGATATACTGACATGCACATGAGAATTGAGGGCCGCAAGGAAAACCCTAGGAGACATTAGAGGCACTAGCACGCAGTCTCGATTGGAGAGCATTCGTGTGGATACCGGTAGAAGGAGCGGACCTGACGTGTTGGCTCCTAGAGATCGTGAAAACCCTGAATCATAAAAGGTATGAATCCTTCCAACTTGGTTTGAAGGCCGTTAATAGATCCTCAATTAGGATCGGTGAAAATTTTTAAAATTCTTCTGCTGTTCCTGCCGATTCTAACAATTTCTGCATGCTCAGTGCTTTATGCAACATACTCATGGACATAACATAAACACAAAAAAAGCTTCAATCATTCAACTATGATATATATAGATAATCAGGGCAATCATACACATGAACACACAAGCAGGCATATCAATACACACAAGTACGGTAAGTTTAATACATTTTGAACTTATGTTCTCTTCTTGTTCTTGTTTCTTCCAACCATTGTAGATGCTTCTTTTTTGTTACCTCATGACCCTAGACATATAGCCATATGACTTGTCAGAGTCATGAAAGTGAGCCTTGTCTCCAATTCCCATAATTTTCTTCAAAAAGTTACAATTTTGTAGTTCAACCATAATCTACATGTTTTGACTCTCAACTTTGGGAAATCATAACTTATTCTATAAGACTCCAAATGAGATAGTTCAAAGTCCAAGGTAAAGCTCTTTAAGTCTAATTTATGGGAAAAATATTAACCATTTCCAATACAAGGGTTAGATTCCCATAATCCTTAACTAACCTTACTGGTCCAGAATTCTTCCTTGTTTCTATACCTCAGCTTTCACAATTCAAAACTTATTTTCTAGACATCCAAATCACATATTCTACCGTTTATTTTAAAGCTTAGGATGTCTACTATTTTTCAAAAATGTTTCATGATTTTTGGACAAGATTTGATCATCCAAAACCTCATCACAAAAACTTGACTAGAATCAGTAGTGTTGACTTTACTAACATTTACTTCTAATTTTAGGGTTTTTAATCCAACACTTCTTAAAGCACAACCATACCATATTACCATATAATGTTTCCCAAGGAATCCATTAGAAACCTCAAATTTTGCAAAATCTATAATATCCCAAATTTTAGGACTAGAAGCTTGAGATTAAGACTAACGTAAGCTGACTGTTAAGCCCCAGTTTGCAAAAGTCCCAAGAATATCCAAGAGACAGAATGTCTTTTGGGGAATAATTTGGGAAGAGCAAAGTATGGAATTTGGTTCCAAAGAGCTAAAGGAAATACCCAATTCCTTTATCTAAAGGCATAAATGTTATAAAGCCTAATTTGGATCCAAAAAGAAGAAGAAAGGCATTTTGGACGACATAATGAAGAGAAATAAATTGAAATAAAAGAAATAGTGGCAACTTAGTAAATGTTGATATAATCAAGGGCAAAAGAGACATTTGCTATTGGATCTTGAGGTTAAAATTGGAACCCAAGATTTAGGGCTAGGATTTGTTCTTGAAAAAGCAAGAGTAATTATGAGAAAAGAAAATAGAAGACAAGAAAATTCACTAAGAAAACCATTGGATAAAGGCGAGGGAGACAAGATGAGTTATCTAATAAACCAATGATTAATTAACTACTTAGTGTACAAGAATCCATGAACTATTAAGTAAAGCATTTTCCTCTTTTTCCTCCCTCTAATTTCGATTGAAGACAAGGAAAAGGAAGAGGAAATAATTGCCTTTGTTCAACCAAAGCTTATTTGGTTAAGCTAACCAAACTAAGTCGTAAGAAAAAAACACATGTGGACACATCATTACATTATCTTCTCTCCTCCCTATTATTTTGGGTGGGCCTAAAGGAACTTGAAAGTAAATGAATAAAAACACCTCATCACCTTCATTTGAGCTAGCTTGGCTATCCAAAACAAGGAGGAAGAGAGAGAAAGTAAATCTAAAAATTCAAGAACAAGGTAAGACTTCTCTCTAGATTTTCACCTTCCTACTCACTTTTCTAGCAAAAAATGTCTTCATAAACAATGTTCTTCTTAGTCTAAGCTTCATTTCTAACATTTTAGTTGTTCAAGAAGAGGTGTTTTGAAGCATTTATCAAGACCTAAAGTAGTTGAATCAAAGAATAAAGCCTAGAAGAAGCAAGAGGTGAGTAAGGGCTTTCTTTTGAACCATATATTGTGTGGTTTGTTGGAGCTTGGTGGAATGAGTATTTTTGCCCTAGTTTTCATTTATATGGTTATTCTTAGAGTTCGTAGTGGTTTGGGTTTGTAAATAGTGTTAAATAAGGTTTAGAAATGACAAATCACAAATTTGGAATTTAAGAGTAGTGCTGCTAGATTTTGCTTTTTGGAAGGTAGTGATGTTGTGGCATGTTTTTTATCAGTCAAACCTGGTCCAAATACTATGAAACTTTCTAGAATGAAATTAGACATCTTGAGCTTCATTTTGATAGGTAGAATGTAATTTTTGGACTAGTGGATATAAATTTTTTATTTTCCAAAGTTGGACCATGTTTCTGGAACCAATTCTGAAACAGTTAAGGTTTAATCAATTTTTGGAAATTGTGTCGCTATAGTTTCTAGAAAATGATATTTTTATTTAAAATTAAATGTAAATAGGTTTACAATGTACTTGGAATAATTCAATTTAGATTTTTCTAGAATTTATTATGATTTTTGAAAAAAGGGCATTAAACTTGGAAGTTGTTCTGCGGCGACTGATGGTGACATTTTTTTGTCTAGCCAAATGAATTCCGTATCCTTGGAAGTTTCTAGAATTGAAGTGCACTAAATAAGCTTTAATTTTAGTAATTTGTACTAATTGGATGAGTACATAAAAAGTTATGATTATTTGGAGTTGGACATTAATTATGGGCAAGATTTTGAGTCATAAGTGAATAACTGAGAATTCTAGAAATGTGTGCGTGTAATTGGCAGTGCTAACAATTTTTCCCTTAAAGTTGGCTTAATAAGGATCACATTTGGTGGCTTTGAACCAACCTAATTAAATTTCTATAGAATTAGGTATGAGTTTTCAAAGTACAGTGAAAAATCTGTTAGGTTTATGTCTTATGTGAATTTAAAGCTTAATGGCAAAAATATGATAATTAGGAACTCTAATAGGATTAGGCCCTTAAAGTTGTTGAAGGCACATGTAGCCCATTGGACATTGATTTGTTATGGCTCTAATATTATGGCCATTTATTTAGGGCCATGAGATGACAAATAAGAGACAATGGACTCAACTTCAGTGATTGGAAGAAAGGGTACAAAAGGGGACTCAAAGACAAAACGTAGTGAATTTACCTGACCTGCATGTACTTGATATGTATGTTTATGCATTTATTTATGTTACTATTTTGCCTAATTATGTTGAGCATATTTGATTGATTGAAGCTCTGTTATATTTATGCTATCACTACTACAAAAAGGTGGATTAGTGGCGTACGTCTTGTGGCACTTCTTTAAAGAGGTGCCATAGCTTGTCGTCAAAAATTATTTTTTTTATAATTTGAAATAGCCATGGGGCTTCCTTAAGGAAGAGCCATAGTTGCATATGGGAATTAGGTGGCACTTTCTTAACAAATGCCACCCAATCAGGTTTTTCTTTTTTTTAAAAATTTTTTTGCAGTAGCTGTGGCACTTTCTCAATGAAGGGCCATAGCTGCATATGGGGATTGGCTAGCACTTGGTCAACCAGGCTCCACCCAATACACACATACATCTTTTTTTAATAAATTTACTTCTTTTTTTTGTATAATGTTTTTATAATTTGTATTTTATTTTACTTGTGATTGGGTGGCACTTGTTTAATCAAGCACCAACTAATACCCATGTGTTTGTATAGCTTTTTTTTGGGAACAATTTTTTTTAATAAATTTACTTTTTTTTTGAATCTGCAGGGGATTCGGCTGTACTTGGTCAACCAAACACCACCTAATACCCTACATGGGTGACTTTGGGTAGCCCTTTCCTTAGAAAGAGCCGCCCAAAGCCATTGGCAGGAAGTGGATAAAAATCCACTCCCCACCAATTGCAAAACATGCAACCCCACCCGCACTTGTATCTTTTTTTCTCCCCTACCCTTATATTTACCCGCTCACGCCTCCCTCATTTTCACTTAGCGCCCAACCAAAAAGCTTCCAACAAGCTTATATTCCATACTTCCACCCATCCACTTCCCTTTTGCCCCACAGCAACCATTTATTCTCTTTTCTTGGTCCCTATAGCTCTATATCCAGCTAATAGTTGTTCTCCTCCTCCTCATTTTTTAGTTCCTACTCACGTGTCCAAGTCACATTTGGTCCCTACTACAAATCTATAAGTAATACATCCTTTTTTCTTTTTTTTTAAATTTTATTCAAAACCTGTATATTTGGATCTTGTGGTATCTCTGTGTGCATACATTCCCAAGTGCTTAATTTAATCCTTGGATTTCAATGAAATTACATTTGGCCCTTCCCCATTTAAATTCGCATGGTAGCCAAAAGCTGCCAGCATTTTGACCAAACTTTGAAAATTCATAACTACTTTAGAATAACAATTTTGGTGGTTCTAATTCATACTTAAAACTATTTAAGTCCTCTTTAGGGAAAAATATCACAGAGCATCAATTACAGACACATATTTCCTAGAAGTTCGTCAAGCTCAAACTGTCACAAATTTCATTCCAGAATCAAGATCAAATTTTGAAAACTCATAACTATCAATTTACTGGTCTAAACGGCTCATAGTACCCATCAAATTAAAGCCCAGGATGTCTACTTTCATCAAGTAAAATTTCATAGCATTTGGACTAACTTTGACTTATCAAACACTTGTTACATGTTCTTTGCCTCTAGAAAAAGAATTCAAGCAGATTTGAACACAACTTCCAAAATCAACATAAAACATCTTTTAATATCATAATCATCATAATATGAACATCAAACCATAAAAAGACTCCCTCTGGCCAAAACTTAGGGTTTAGGTATCTCTAGAAATACTCAACAAAATCACAAAATATTCAGTTCATATCATAGCTTACACTTACTAGAACTCAAATATGTGATCTGTTCTTGATTCCAACAGCACCTCCTCTGAGTAGATAGAATCAACACCTCTGATTCAAAATCCAAAACCATATAAATGTTGCTCTCCATGAGAGGATCAATATTAGGGAAGACTCCAGGAGCTAGAAATGCTGAATTAGAGGTAAAATCAGCTCCAGAGCCCAAGAGCTTTCACCATTCATCTTTTCTCTTTCCTCTTTCATTTCTCATGATTATCTCTTTTTTTCTCTTTTATTTGGGCAACTGAACGAAATTAATAGAAAGAAGGAGAGATAATTGGCCAATTTCCCAATTTTCCCTTGGTTTGTGTAAAAATCACAAAGTTGTCGTTCGGTTGGATTTCAACAAGCCAGTTTCTTTTCCTTCCATTCTCTTTGTGCCAACCAAAGTTATGTATTTAGAAGAGAATAATGATGTTTTTAAAAATATCTCTTTATCTTTCTTGAAATAATATAGTTTATTGCTAAATTACCATGTGATTTACTTTTGACTTTTCTACTCATTTTACTTGTCCCAAAATGCTTCATGTTCATTAATTTTTGGCGAAGTATATATTTCCCTATGCTTTCTTTCTTGTTAGATGAAATTTATTCATTAAAAGGGAAAAATTAATTAGCTTATATCCTTATGGAAAATTTACCATTTTCCTCATACATTTTTTTATAATTAAATTGGGCTTTCTTCTTTCCCTTTATATTGGGCCAAAAAGCACTATTAATTAGGCTCAAAATTATGCTCTTCCAATCTCTATGTTTTGGGCTTCAATATTGGGCCTTTAAGAAGATACAAATTAAAATTTTATGTCTTATATTGGCTTGATTTCATGTGGTCGCTATTTGGGCATTTGAAGTACATGAAAATTCACTATTTTATTCCCTTTAAAATAAGGAATTTCGGTGACTGAAATTCGGGATGTTACACTTTTCCTCTTTGACTCCTCCTTTTAAATTGAACAAAAAAGACAGTGAATAGTATATTCTTGTGGTAGAACCATGAATTAAATAATGAGGGTGTTTATTGAGGTGGGGCCTTGAGTAGGGATATAATAAAAGAAAACTTGGGCCTTTTTTAAGATTGCCTTGCACCAGCTTTTTCTTTACCAAGTTCCTAAAATGGACACCCCACACGTTCATCAGCTGTTAGTTATGCCTGTTATTTATATATTAAATGTGTCATTTTAATCATTTACATTAATTATATTAATTTTGTTTGAAAAAATTGTTTAATATGTATAAAAAATAGAGATAGTTTAGGATTAAAATTATAGGTTTGGAAGACAAAATATGAAAAAATGTTGAAAAGCTCTTATTTAAAAATTTTATCAGCAAAAGGAATTTGATATATTTTTATACATAGAAAGTTACTTTGAAGGAGTTAGTACACAGAAACTAATACTTGAATTCAAATCTTTCTGCATAATAAAATTTTGAAACATAGATTTTTTCAATTGAATTATTAGGACAAATAGGATTGAGGTAATATGTTTATGACTCATGCAAACCCCACCCCTAGTTCTTATAAGAAATTATGTTGCTAATTTTATTTTAAAATAAATCAGAGAAGATAAAAGTAATTAGTAAATACAATATTTTAGCAACTAACTACTTTTTTAAAATAGGTTGAAGGTATAGATGGATAAAAAATGGATGCCATCTGATTGGTGTTCAAGGGAATATATAAAGGGGTGAAAGAGTTTATTAGATTTGCAAGTGAGCATGCAAAAGATCCTAACAAAATCTTATGTCTCTACTTATCTTGCTGTTATGGAAAGTTAATTAGTTTACTTCATTTACTAGATCATTTAGTGTGCATGGGATTGATCAAACATATATACGATTGACAAGGCATGGTGAGACAAATGGCTCTTGTAGTAAGAAGGTGCATACCACGATAGTGCTTTGAATGAGTTTGACTGAAGCATGTGTGATGAAGATAATGGTCTTGAAGAAATGCTAAATGTGGACGAAAAGGTACTTCATCACTGTCCTAAAGAATTTGCCAAGTAGAAAGGTGATACAGAGAAACCCTTATATGTCGGTTGTACAAAATACACAAGATTGCTAGCAGTTTTGATATTAAACAACTTTAAAGCATGCTATGGGTTGAGTGATTCGGGTTTCACCACACTGCTTGAACTTTTGCAAGATATGCTTCTAGAAGAAAATGTACTTCCTATGAAGACATACTAGACAAAGAGAATTATTTGCACATCAATTGGTATGGGATATGAGAAGATACATGCATGCCCTAACGATTTTATTTCCTAATCAGAATGCAATGTTATAGGAGTGCCATAAATGCAATGCATCTCTATATAGGAAGAAGAAAGGAAAAAGTCCCTTGAAGGTCCCATGGTATTTTCCTATTATTCTGAGATTCAAGCATCTGTGCAGTCATATAGATATCTCTAAGTAGTTGACATGGCATACATATGAAATGATTGAAGACACAAAGCTTAGACACCCTGCAGATAGCCCTAAAAGGAAAACATTGATCATGAGTACCCTAACTTTGTGAATGAAGTAAGGAACCCACGCCTTACACTATCAACTTATGGAATCAATTTGCATAGTGTTCAATATAGTACACATAGCATGTGGCTGGTGACATTGATGATTTATAACCTCCCTTTGTACTTGATCATGAAACGTAAATTTATTATGCTATCGTTGCTAATTTATAGGTCAAGGCAGCCTGGGAATGATATATAAGTATACTTGGTTCATTTAATTGATACCTTGAAGCTACTTTAGGAAGATGGCATCAATGTGTATAATGGGTACAGGGAATAAAGTTTCAATTTGAAAGCCATGTTATGTGGCATAATTAATGATTTTCCATCTTATGGTAATTTGTCTAGATAAGCATCAAAGGATATTATGCATGTGCTATATATGAAGATGACACTCATTCAGTGTGATTAGATAATTGTAAGAAAAATGTCTATATGGGATATCGAAGATTCTTAACATTAAAACATCATTAGAGGAAGTGCAAAAAAGCTTTCAATAGTGACTCATAAGAATGTGGCTCACCAAAGATGTTGATTGGTGCTCAGGTTTTTGAAAGGGTGAAAGAGCTGGATAACAATTTTGGCAAGCATTATGCAAATCAAATCGGGACAAGTGGTTAGAATAAGAAGTCTATTTTCTTTAAACTTCCATATTGGAAGTCCTTAAATGTTAGGCATTTTCTTGATGTGATGCACATTGAAAAAATATCTATGCTAGCCAAATTAGCACGTTGCTGACTACGCATTTTAGAGGGGTACTCTTCAAATATCCAGAACCTTATATCGGTGAAAGTGTTGAAGTTAAAGAATCTTAAACCTCATGACTATCATGTGCTCATGTAGAATTTTTTACCGGTAGGTATTGTTGGAAATTGTGCCCTAAGGGCCAATCATTGTACTTTAAACATTATTATTTTAATGAAATATCTCTATTCTATTATCATATTATTTGTATGTTAACTGTGATAATTGTATCCTTAGATAATTCATGAAGATTGTCCTAAAATGTCCCTGGTCGGTCATCTATGCGGGAGCAGAGATGAAACAAGACAAGTATGACTTTGATAAGATATGGAGATACGAATCAAAGTCTTAGGCACTTTTAAGAGTACAAGGTGCTGGACCGACCCACTATGAGAAAGCTACATGGATCAAGTCATAAGATTTTCTCATGTATAACCACATCACAATGCCCATAGACCTAAGGTCATCATGGATTCCTACATGAAAGTTGTTAAGCTTTAAACTAGCCAAAAGTCACTTTTGACCGAGTGATGATAAAGGCTATGATCGGGCTTGGTGGTTTTTCATGTAGAGGAATATGAATAATCAAGATGGAATTTATCCCTCACATTAGTAAAGAGATATTACTGGGCCTCTCGTTCAGTAAGTCTGAGAAATGTATGGCCATACTACAATAGAAAGGAGTTTCCATTTCTATTGTCATACTACTCAGGAATTAAGAAAGTAATAGTCATGAATAAGAGGTTGACATTATCCATGCCTCATCCTTGACCGATATATTGTGTGACAAAAGGGTCATGACATGGTTGCATGACAGGTTGCATCGTGATAACGATCCTCATATGAATTGGGTAGTCATAATGTCTTGCTAGAGGCCGCTTGCGACTTTTGGGTTAGTACAGTTATTGGCCCACTGCCAACTTCATATTGGCCTATAGGGTTGCACACAAGAATAGCCTAACACGAGATAATGTTTAATTTAGGGTGGACGAATTATATATATATATAATATAAAATTCGTTTATAATAGTATATAGATATATATTTTCAAAATACAGATATTATATATATATGTATATATATTATATGATATTATTATATTGTGTTAGTTTTAAATTTAATTTATTAAGATATATTAAATTTTATAACTAACATGATAGAGATATAGTATCTCAAATTTAATTTATGAAGATAAATTAAATCTAATGGCTCTTTATTTGGATTAAATAAATAGGTTAAATTAAAAACTGTTGGACAGATTTAATTTAAACAGAATTTATTTAATTAGCTCATCAAGATAATTATTTTTGATTAATTTTGAAATTAATGATGATTAATTTTGAAATTTGAATATAGCCCTTATAGGTTATAAACTTGATAGATAATATATACAATTACGTGTATGAGAATTCTGAGCCACATGGGAAACCCCAAAAATATGGGAGGCACTAGAACGCAGTCTCGGTTGGAGAGTATTCATGTGGATACTGTTAGATCTCTCATGTTTTGATGATAATAAAGGATGGTATGAAAAAGATTTGATAAACAAATAAGTTTGAACAAAGTAATAATAGGGCAAATCATTACTTGAAGTAAGCATTGGAGTAATGAAGAAAGGGCAAGAGAAAAAGCTGAGAAACTTCATCTTTGGCAAGTTTTCTAAAGGGTTACTCAAGTAAGTACTCGAGTAATGAGACAGAAACTTGAAGTAACCTGGTCAACCTTCAAGTAACCTGCCAACTTTACTCGAGTAAGTCCTCGAGTAATAAGGTAAATGATTCCTAGTTGCTCTCGGCCTACCAACGTTACTCGAGTAGCTACTCAAGTAACCAAGTAATTCACTTGGAGTTGCTCTCGGCATGCCAACGTTACTCAAGTATGTACTCGAGTAACCATGTACAAAATTCCAGTCACTCTCGGCCTGCCAACGTTACTTGAGTCTATACTCGAGTTATTCTGCTTCAAGAAATATGTTACTCTCGGCTTTATCAATCCTACCAATGTGACTCGAGGAGGTACTCGAGTAACTCACTATGGTAAGCAAAAAATGAAGGTAATACTCGAATAACATGATATGTTTTTTATCACACTTCACTCAAGGCACTACTCAAGTATGCAGGTATTCAATCACTTATTTTAAAATGGATTACTTAAGTGAGTAATCGACTTATATGCAGAGTTATTTACAAAGAACTTCAAGTTGCTACCCGAGTAAGCTATGCAGAAAATTTATGTTTACTCGAGTAAGTACTCGAGTAACAAGGTAATCAAACTTGAAGTGCTCTCGGCCTTGAAATCCTACCAACATTACTGGAGTGAAGCATCGAGTAACATAAAGTTAATTTGGAAGATTACTCGAGTTGATACTCGAGTAACCCATGAAGAGAAGTGTGCCATACCCGAGTAAGTACCCGAGTAAATAGGTAATTCCAAAAGTTTGAAAATTTGGTTACTTCATGTACTACTCGAGTACTGTGATATTCATTAACTTGCTGTCATTATTTCCACGATGATACTCGAGTAAGTACTCGAGTAAACTTTAATGAATACTCGAGTAACTAGTCCAGTATGCAAGTTTAGATTTTGAAAATTCATTCCAATGTTCGTTGATTTGTTTCCTATGTGATTAACCTTTCATTGTATTAGTATTCTTAGCATTTCCACAGATAAATAATGAAGAGATCTTACCAAATAAGGAAAGTCAAATGCAACGTTCAAATGCTACCTACCGCCACCTACTACAAACGGATATTTTTCAAATATTGGAAAAGTCAACAGTGGTTGCGCACACTCTATCGGGCATGAAGAAAAATGTTCCAACAATCATTACCAACACATCTATATATAAGGGAACATCCAAATAGAAAGTACAGAACAAGAACACACACACAAACGTATTATCAAGTTCATTACTCTGTTTTACACATATTTGTAATTCTGTACTTCAGTGATTCTTATTCACTCTGTAAGAGAGATATTTCATTCAAACTCAATATTTGTTATTGAGGTAACTTAAGGTTGTGGAACCTTGAGTTGGGATTGGATTACAACTTGTAAGGGGGAGCGAGTGTCCAGGCGAAGGAACTTGCTTGTACTGAGGTGCCAAGAACCCACTGAATCTTGGAAGTTATAGTGAAACTCTCAGAGAAGCTCTGAGGACTGGACATAGGTCAAAGTGGTTGTGGCCGAACCAGTATAACTCCCAGTATACATTTCGGTGATATTTCTACTTATACCTTTCTAATTTATAGTCACCGTTAAGGTTTATATTTGCAACGAAATTTTTAGTATCACCCAATTCAACCCATTCTTGGGTGAAATGCTTGCTCTAACATTTGGTATCAAAGCGTAGGTTTTCTTGTGAAGGTATAACAACCTAAGAAGGATCCAATGGCAAGCATGGGTGAAGGAATTCTTCCCGACAGAGCATCTTTCACTAGACCTCCAGGTTTCAGTGGTGAACACTTTTCTTTCTGGAAAGCAAAGTTCAGAGTATTCTAGATGGCTACTGAATATGGGCTATGGGATGTGATTGAGAGTGGAAACTATCAACCTACAAAGATTGTAGATTCTCAGAAAATTCCCAAGACACCAGTGGAATATGATGACAAGAAACTTATTACTCTCAATAGCAAGGCAATTCTGATGTTACAAAGTGCCATAAGTCAAAGTGAATATTTCAGAATTTGCACACTTCTAACAGCAAAGGAAATATGGGAAGCTCTGGAAATAGCTCATGAAGGAACTTCTGGAATAAAGGAGAATCGGATCAACACCTTGGTCACTGAATTTGATCTACTTTGATGAAATCAGGTGAATCAATATCTAAATTTGAACTTAGATATACTCATCTTGTTAATCAACTTGCAGCACTTGGGAAAGTTTATGATCAACATACCAAAGTACAAAAGATTTTGAATATTCTTTCTAAAGAGTGGGAGGCCAAAGTCACTGAGATAGAAGAAGCAAAAGGAGAAACAATGAGATCAGTTGCTTTTCTATTTGGAAGTCTTTCTGAATATGAAAGCAAACTAAAGTTCAAACGAGAACTAGATGACATCGGTGACAAGAGAAATAAAGGCCTAGCAATAAAAGCAAAAGAAGAAAATCAAGATGAGGATGAGGATTTTGATGATGATGAAATGGGCCTAATTATAAAACGATTCAGAAAGTTCTACAAGAAAGGACAAGGTTTCAAACACTTTCAGAAAGGAGGAACTAGCAGCAAAGATCATATCATTTGCTACGAATGTGGAAAACCAGGACATATCAAATCAGAATGTCTAGAACTGAATCAAAAGAGCAAAGAAAAGAGAAAAGGAAAATTCTTTAACAAAAAGAAGGCCTTTGTATCTGCTATATGGGGTAATAGTTCCTTTGACGAAGAAAGTGATGAAGAAGAAGTAGCCAATATATGTCTTGTTGCTCAAGAAGAAACAGAAGAAGAGGAAAATGATTCTGATCCTCCCTATGATGAATTACTTTCTGAATATAATGCTTTACATTTTGAATTCATCAAAGTAGTTAAAGAATTAATTGTTTTCAAAAAGAAAAACAAAGTTCTTGAAGTTGAACTTAAAGAAAGTTTAGAAAAGGATTGTAAAAATTGTTCTTCTTTGGAAAAGAAAAACACTGATCTCAAAAAAACTCTTAAAAAATTTACACAAGGAAGTGAGATGCTAAATGTTATTTTAAAACCTCAACGATTTGTAAATGACCGATCTGGAATTGGATATGATCCAAAATCTTATAGAAGGAAAGGTAGAAAGAAAGCAGGACGTAAGTCATATTTGAATTATTTTCAGCATTATGTGCATACATCAAATCCTTTTGCATTTTGTAACTACTGTAATCGAAAAGGTCATTATACCTCTTCATGCATTCATAAGAAGAAAGGAATGATAGAAACCTACAAATAGGTACCTAAAGGATCATATGTTCCTAAAATCTCCTGTACTAAACCAAAAGGACCCAAAAAGAAGTGGGTACCTAAGAATTAATTATATTTAATTGCAGATGTGTCTCAAAGCATCCAAAAACAACAAATGGTACATAGAAACTGGATGCTCTAGACATATGACCGGTGATTTCGAAAGCTTTACCAAATTGCAACCTAAAGAAGGTAGAAAGGTAAAATTTGGAGAAAATTAAACCGGAAGGATAGCAGGAATTGGTGAAATAAAAAATGACAAAGGCATGCAAGTCAAAGACGTATACTGTTAGATCTCATGTTTTGATGATAACAAAAGTATGGTATGAAAAAGAATTGATTAATAAATAAGTTTGAACATAGTAATAACAGGGATAAGCATCACTTGAAGTAAACATTGGAGTAATGAAGAAAGGCCAAGAGAAAAAGCTGAGAAACTTGATCAGAAGCAGTTTTTCTAAGGCATTACTCGAGTACGTACTCGAGTAATGAGACAAAACTTGAAGTAATCAGAGACACCTCCAGTAACTGCCAACGTTACTCGAGTACGTACTAGAGTAATAGTGTAAATGTTTCCAAGTTGCTCTCGGCCTGCCAATGTTACTCGAGTAGCTACTTGAGTAACCAGGTAAATACTTGGAGTTGCTCTCAGCCTGCCAACGTTACTCGAGTAGGTACTCGAGTAACCATGTGAAAGTTTTGAAGTTGCTCTCGGCCTGCCAATGTTACTCGAGTATGTACTCGAGTTACTTCGTTTCACTAAATATGGTGCTCTCAACATTTTGTACCACTTCCAATGTTACTCGAGTAGCTACTCGAGTAACTCACTGAGGTATGCAAAACTTGAAGGTGGTACCCGATTAACTTGATATAATTTTCTTTCATTTTCCTCGAGTTATTACTCTAGTATGAATGGATTTAATGTTTCACTTTAAGTGGATTACTCGAGTATGTACTCGAGTATGTAGAATTATGATGAAGGAAAACCTCAAGTCACTACCCGAGTAAGTTATGCACAAAAAGTAAGTTTACTCGAGTATGTACTCGAGTAATAAGGTAATCTAACTTAATGTTCTCTCGGCCTTAAAATCCTGTCAATATTACTGGAGTAAAGCATCGAGTAACCAAAAGTTTATTTGAAGGTTTACTCGAGTTGATACCCGAGTAACCCATAAAGTTGTGAGTGTATTACTCGAGTAGGTACCCGAGTAAACATATGTGTCCAAAGGTTTGAAATTTGGTTATTCCATGCACTACCCGAGTAATCTTATATTTGTCTGTTGACTTGTAGTTGATCAAGTTTTTCCCGATGATACTCGAGTAAGTACTCGAGTAAACTTCAAGGAATACTCGAGTAGCCACTCGAGTAAGCAAACCCAGAAATTCGGAATCATTCCAATGTTCATTATTTTGTTTCCAATATGATTAACCTTTCATTGTATTAGTATTCTTAGCTTATTTACAGATAAACAATGAAGAGATTATACCAAATATGGAAAGTCAAAAGCAACATTCAAATATCACCCACTGCCACCTACCACAAACGGATGTTTTTCAAATACTGGAAAAGTCAATAATGGCTATGCACGCTCCAACGGACATGAAGAAAAATGTTCCAACAATCATTACCAATGTATCTATAAATATGGGAACACCCAAACAGAGAAAAAACAAGAACACACACAAACGTATCATCAAGCTCATTACTCTGTTTTATGTGATATTTGTAACTCCGTACTTTAGTGATTCTTATTTACTCTGTGAGAGAGATATTTTATTCAAACTCAATATTTGTTATTGAGATAACTTAAGGTTGTGGAACCTTGAGTTGGGATTGGATTACAACTTGTAAGGGGGAGCGAGTGTCCATGCGAAGGAACTTGCTTGTACTTAGGTGCCAAGAACCCACTGAATCTTGGAAGTTATAGTGAAACTCTTAGAGAAGCTCTGAGGACTGGATGTAGGTCAAAGTGGTTGTGACTGAACCAGTATAACTCCCGGTATACACTTTGGTGATATTTCTCCTTACTCCTTACTATTTTAATTTCACTGTCAAATTTTATATTTGCAACGAAATTTTTGTATCACCCAATTCACCCCCCTCTTGGGTGAAACGCTTGCTCTAACATATACTATGTCGAAGGATTATGCCATAACTTGCTGAGTGTAAGTCAAAGTGCAGAAAAAAATAACTGGGTAATATTTGACTCAGAGGAATGTCTAATTATCAACAAAAATGACTTACTACTTGATAAGAAGAATATCAACGCTAAGCTTAGAGCAAAAAGGGAAGGTAATTGTTATACTCTAGATATTAGTAGAAATGAATATGAAAATTGTTTTCTGAATAATGCCGATGAAAGTTAGCTATGGCATAAGAGATTGGCTCATGTCAATATGCATCAATTAGGCAAATTACTCAAAAAGGATTTAGTTCTTGGATTACCCAAAGTAACTTTCAAAAATGATTTGATTTGTGGCGCATGTCAAAAGGGTAAACAAACTAAATCATCTTTCAAATTGAAAAATGAGATTTCAACAAATAGACCACTATAATTATTGTATATGGATTTAGTTGGCCCAGCAAGAGTAAAGAGTCTTGGTGGCAACTTATATTCATTGGTCATTGTTGATGATTTTTCCAGATTTACATGGGTTATTTTTCTATCATCAAAAGATGAAACCTTTGAAGAATTTATTGTTTTTGCTAAGAAATTGCAAAATGAGAAAGGTATGTCCATTGTAGGTGTTAGAACTGATCATGGTGGAGAATTTGAAAATCAAGCCTTTAAAGAATATTGTGATACTAATGGCATTGATCACAATTTCTCTACTCCAAGGATGCCTCAACAAAATGGAGTCGTGGAATGCAAGAATAGAGTGCTCACTGAAATGGCTGGAGCAATGTTAAATGAAAAGAACGTGTCTCAAGTTTTCTAGGCCGATGCTATGAGTACAGCATGCTATATTTCAAATAGAGCATATATTAGAACAAAACTTGGAAAGACACCATACGAACTGTACAAAGGAAGGAAGTCAAACATTGCTCATCTATACATCTTCGGTTGTAAGTGTTTCATTCATAATAATGGTAAAGATAACTTAAGAAAATTTGATTCTAAAACTGATGAAGGAATTTTCCTAGGATATTCTAACCGAAGTAAAGCATATAGAGTTTTTAACAAAAGAACATGTGTTGTTGAAGAATCAATTCATATTGTATTTGATGAATTTGAATCCTCTGACAAAACCATTGATGAAGAACAGGAAGTTATTTTAAATCAAGAAAAAGGTCAATCTATTTCTAAATCTCTTATTCCAGAAGTTGATGAAACCAAGGAATAAGAGTAATCACTAGAACAACCTAGAGCATGGAAATACAATAAAAGTCATCCCTTGGATCAAGTCATAGGAGATGTGAATAAAGGGATCAAAACTAGAAATAGAATTTTCAATGAAGTTTTTCTGCATTCATTTCTGAGATTGAACCTTCTAACATTGATGAAGCCCTATCAGACAATGATTGGATTATAGCAATGCAAGAAGAACTAAATCAATTGAAAGAAATCAAGTTTAGGATTTGGTACCCCAACCCAAAGATCATCCGATCATTGGAACTAAATGGGTATTCAAGAAGAAACTCGATGAATCCTCAATTATTGTCAGAAACAAGGCAAGATTGGTGGCCAAAGGCTATAATCAGGAAGAAGGGATTGAATATGAGGAAACATATGCTCCAGTTGCTAGATTGGAAGCTATACACGTACTCTTAGCCTTTGCATGCATTAAAGGATTCAAACTCTATCAAATGGATGTAAAGAGTGCATTTCTAAATGGTTACATCATAGAAGAAGTATACATAGAACAACCTCCAGGTTTTGAAGATATAACTAAACCTAACCATGTTTTCAAACTCGAAAAGGCTTTATATGGTTTAAAACAAGCTCCTAGAGCTTGGTACGAAAGGCTCAGTAAATTTCTTATTGATCAAGGTTCTGTATGGGGAAAAGTTGATACAACACTTTTTACAAAATGAAAACGTGATGATATTTTACTTGTTCAAATATATGTTGATGACATCATTTTTGGTGCTACTAATGAATCTTTGTGTAAGGAATATTCTTAGTTAATGTAGGGAGAGTTTGAGATGTCAATTATGGGGGAATTGAACTTCTTTCTTGGTTTACAAATCAAACAAAGAAAGAATGGAATCTTCATCTCTCAAACAAAGTACTTGAAAGAGCTATTGAAGAAGTATGGAATGGATAAACGAAATAGAACGGACACACCTATGAGCTCAACTACGTTGCTTGATGCTGATGTCAAAGGGAAAGACTACAACATCATAAAATACAGAGGAATGATTAGATCATTACTCTATCTCACGGCAAGTTGACCAGACATTCAATTTAGTGTTGGCATATGTGCAATATATCAATAAGCACCAAAGGAATCACATGCCGAAACTGTCAAACAAATATTTAGATACCTTGCTGACACACCAAAATTGGGTCTGTGGTATCCCAAAGGAAGGAATGAATATCTAGTTGCATATTCAAATTCAGATCATGGAGGATACAAAATAGACAGAAAGAGCACCAGTGAACAAGGACATTTTCTTGGAGGATCTCTTGTATCATGGTTTAGCAAGAAACAAAATACATTGTCTCTTTCATCAACGGAAGCCGAATATGTTGCAGTCTCAAGTTGTTGTGCACAAGTGATATGGTTAAAACAACAACTACAAGATCTTGGTATTTATCTCAAAGAAATACCAATCTATTGTGACAATACTAGTACGATAAGCTTGGCAAAGAATCCAGTTCAACATTCTAGAACCAAGCATATCGATGTCAGACATCACTTCATTAGAGATCATGTCTAGAAGAAAGATGTGAAAGTGATATTCATCCCTACTCATCTTCAACTAGCTGATATCTTTACCAAACCTCTTGTAAAAGATCAATTTCAATACATTATAAGAGAATTGGGAATAGTACATCCCAATAAATTGTAAGTTATTTCAGTTTCTCATAATGTTAGATTAAGATATTTGATAATGTTTTGATGATTACTAATTTAAGCATCGGAGTATATAGAAACCTATTTTGCAGGAAGATTGAAACTCTGTTTTGAGAAATAAAAACAGAGGTTATCAGAGGACATCATTACTAGAGTACCAACTTCAAGTAATGGCAGACAGTGAAGCATTACCCGAGGAACAACTGAAGTAAAAGAGCACTTTACTCGAGTATGTACTCGAGTAATGGTTTTCCAAAACTGGAAGTAACGTATCAGGTTTCCTGAAATTTAAATCAAACGGTTCATTTGGTGAGAAATAAACAGTCAAAAGAAGAAAAGGTAGGTTACCCGAGTAACGCCTCGAGTAAACTTGAAGGTTACTCGAGTAACTGTAGGTGCAGATCACAAGTTTGATGAGAATCGTCTCAAATATACTCTAAAATGGTTATAAAAAGGGTTTGTGATTAAAGAACTAGTGGTTACAAGGGCTCAATCCAAGAAAAACACCTCTACTGGGAGAGGCAAAAGTGCCAAATCTCCTTCTCCTCCAATTTATGATTCCTCCACTCCCTCTTTCACTCCAAAACCTCCCAAAAAGCCCAAGTATGATATAAATGTGGCTAAGGCAATGGTTGGAATTATTGATCAACTTGAGAAGGGGTAGTCTTCAAAGAAGTCAGAATTGCCAGAAGAGGAGATCACTAAACCTCCAAAGGGGTTTAATGTCAACAAACTTGAGGAGTCTCAGAAGTACCTCACTCAATTTTCAAGAAGAAAAGTCTGCAAGACTCACTATGTGGACCTCAAAGTACTTCAGGAGGTATTGAAGTATAATCTTAGTCCCTATCTGGAACCTTTTATGCCTTGGCTATCTATTAAGCTTCCTTTTTGCGCAAAAGTAGTCACCCACTTTTACTGCAATCTTGAGATTCTAGATGAACCAAATAGAACCTCAGCTGAGGAAGAAATGACTACTATTTTTAGAGGCCAGAAGATACTTATCTCTCCTTCTAGGATCAATCTGTGGTTAGGAATAGAGAACCCTCCAGATGACATTTACTCCAAACTTAATTCAAACCAAATTTTCTCTGTTCTTAAACCTGGTGAGCTTGTAGGCCCTTTGAACTTCAAACCTAGTGACATGTGTGACCATCACAGGGTTCTATGGTATATCTACTCTAGATCCCTTGTGAACAAGGCCAACAACTATACTCACTTTTCTGATCGGGACTATATATGGTTTGCTTCCTTACTCCTGAAGGAACAAAAGGATTTGGGGGAGTACATATTTTCTGAGATGAAGAGGTACAGAGTAGATGGGAAAGCTACTACGCCTATGCCATATCCTCAGATTGTTTCACTCATTCTGAAGGAAAATAAGATATGGTACTTAAAGAGTAAAGAGCATATTGTGAGAGTTACTCCAGTTAGGAGAAATCAAATTGGCAATCTCAACATTGATATTCCTCTCAAGGGTCCTCTGGAGTCTGGGTCTAAGAAGAAGAAGAAGATCGAGACTGAGATGAGTAAAGTGGATGACACTCAGTCTTTAGCTCCAGCTGCCACTACCTCTTTACCCTCTTTCCTCAATACGACTCTCCAACACTTCATGGAAAATTTGCTCAAAGGATTCCATATAGACATTGCCAACACCAATGTTGAGCTAATAACTCATATGAATGACAAGATGGCAGAGTTGGTTGAGAGGATGGATAAGAGGCACGAAGAGTTGCTAGCTGAGCAATGTGCCCAGGGTGAGACTTTGCGGTTGATCCTGGCAAGATTGGACACTTTAGGTCCTGGACTTTTTGCTGGTCCATCATCATCTGCACCCGAGCCATTTTCATCTCTAGAGCATATACCATCTCCAGAGAAAATACCACCACCTCCAGAAAATATCCCATCTGACCTTCATCATCCTGAGCTTGAGCCTACTATCCCTGAACCTCCAGTATCTAGTCCACTTGAGTCAAGACCCAAAGATATCCTATGCTCAGTGAATAACCCTGAAACCAATGAGACCATCCACATCATCATTGAGGATTCACCACCCAAACCTCAACCTAAACCTTCTCCTACACCCATTCCTTCTCCTACTCATACAGAGGAGATCTCTCCCTCATCTTCTGATCATCATTCAGGAGAGGCCACAGAAAAGGTTGAGACCACCACTATGATTGTCTACCAGCCTCCTCCTATTCCTCCCAGAGATGACATTCATATCCCTCTACTTAATCTTCCTGAACCAGAATCTTCAAGTTCTTCTTTTGATTCACTGAGTTCAGATGGCCCTTTGGTTCTACCAGTGAAGCCTATCTCTGTGTCAAACCTTCCGATCCTCCACTTGATTGATGAAGACAAAAAGGAGGAGAAGAGCTTGAGTATGATTTTATGGAGTTTCTAAGTTTGTTTTGGGTATTTGGGTGTATATGGGATTTAGGGAGCTTTTTATTTGTTTAACTTGTCATCTTGTAATGCAATTTTTAAGTTCAATGCAAGCTTCCTTAAGTTATGATTTCATTTCAAGTCCATTTAAGCTTTTAAATTATAATACATTATGGGACTAATAAGTTTATTATGTATGCAATGTGAATATGTTATTATTTTAACCTTTTCCAAAACACTTTGAATTTAAACCTAACAAGGTTTTCAAAATTATCATTGAATTCAAGAACTGTTTATTTGAGAACTTACTTTCCAAAATCTTGTTCAAAATCACCAAGTTTTGTCATCATCAAAAAGTGGGAGAATGTTAGATCTCTCATGTTTTGATGATAACAAATGATGGTGTGAAAAAGATTTCATAAACAAATAAGTTTGAATAAAGTAATAACAGGGAAAATCCTTACTTGAAGTAAACATTGGAGTAATGAAGAAAGGGCAAGAGAAAAAGCTGAGAAACTTCATCATTGGCAAGTTTTCTAAAGGGTTACTCAAGTAATGAGTCATAAACTTGAAGTAACCAGGTTAACTTTCAAGTAACCTGCCAACTTTACTCGAGTAAGTCCTCGAGTAATAAGCTAAATGATTCCTAGTTGCTCTCGGCCTACCAACGTTACTTGAGTAGCTACTCGAGTAACCAGGTAAATCACTTGGAGCTGCTCTAGTCTTGCCAACGTTACTCGAGTATGTACTCGAGTAACCATGTACAAAATTCCAGTTACTCTCGGCCTGCCAACATTACTCGAGTTTGTACTCGAGTTACTCTGCTTCAAGAAATATGTTACTCTCGGCATTATCAATCCTGCCAATGTTACTCGAGGAGTACTCGAGTAACTCACTATGGTAAGCAAAAACTAAAGGTAATACTCGAATAACATGATATGTTTTTTATCACACTTCACTCGAGGCACTACTCAAGTATGAAGGTATTCAATCATTTATTTTAAACTGGATTACTCAAGTGAGTAATCGACTTATATGCAGAGTTATTTACAAAGAACTTCAAGTTGCTACCCGAGTAAGCTATGCAGAAAATTTATGTTTACTCGAGTAACAAGGTAATCAAACTTGAAGTGCTCTCGGCCTTGAAATCCTACCAACATTACTGGAGTGAAGCATCGAGTAACATAAAGTTAATTTGGAAGATTACTCGAGTTGATACTCGAGTAACCCATGAAGAGAAGTGTGCCATACCCGAGTAAGTACCCGAGTAAATAGGTAATTCTAAAGGTTTGAAAATTTGGTTACTTCATGTACTACTCGAGTACTGTGATGTTCATTTACTTGCTGTTATTATTTCCACGATAATACTCGAGTAAGTACTCGAGTAAAATTTAATGAATACTCGAGTAACTAGTCGAGTATACAAGTTCAGATTTTGAAAATTCATTCCAACGTTCGTTGATTTGTTTCTATGTGATTAACCTTTCATTGTATTAGTATTCTTAGCATTTCCACAGATAAATAATGAAGAGATCTTACCAAATAAGGAAAGTCAAATGCAACATTCAAATGCCACCTACCATAAACGGATATTTTTCAAATATTGGAAAAGTCAATAGTGGCTGTGCACACTTTAACGGGCATGAAGAAAAACATTCCAATAATCATTACCAACACATCTATATATACGGGAAATCCAAACAGAGAGTACAGAACAAGAACACAAACACGAACGTATTATCAAGTTCATTACTCTGTTTTACACATATTTGTAATTCTATACTTCAGTGATTCTTATTCACTATGTAAGAGAGATATTTCATTTAAACTCAATATTTGTTATTGAGGTAACTTAAGGTTGTGGAACCTTGAGTTAGGATTGGATTACAACTTGTAAGGGGCAGCGAGTGTCCAGGCGAAGGAACTTGCTTGTACTGAGGTGCCAAGAACCCACTGAATCTTGGAAGTTATAGTGAAACTCTAAGAGAAGCTCTGTGGACTGGACGTAGGTTAAAGTGGTTATGGCCGAACCAGTATAACTCCTGGTGTACACTTCGGTGATATTTCTACTTACTCCTTACTAATTTATATTCACCGTCAAGGTTTATATTTGCAACAAATTTTTTAGTATCACCCAATTCACCCCCTCTTGGGTGAAATGGTTGCTCTAACAAATACCAGTAAAGGGAGCGGACCTAACGTGGTGGCTCCTAGAGATCATGAAAATCCTACGTTGATAAGGTACGAGTTCTTTCTAACCCGATTTAAACGTCGTTGATAGATCCTCAATTAGGATCGGTAAAATTTTTAAAATTTTTCCACTGTGCCCGCCAATCCTAACAAGTATAATTTTACCAAAAAATGTAAGAAAGACCATCACTAAACTCTGCATGATTTTCAATTTGATCTTTAGAAAAGTGGTTGATTTGACCATGTTGCGACATTTGTAAATGCTAATTGTTTGTGTTATGTGTGAACTTGAGATGTATTGTCCACCTAACTGTACACTTGGTTAAAGAGGTTTAATTTTGAAATCCAGTCTACTTGAGACAGATGTACTCGAATGAGCAATTTTAGAAAGTTTTAGAAGGGTATGTGAAAAATAGATATCTACCAGAGGGTTGTATTATTGAATAGTACATGGTTGAATGAGCTTTCTTCCTATTCTATTTTAGGCGTAGGTTATGGCCCTTTGGAAGAGACAAATGACCCTTTGAGTTATCATCATCCACATCCTTGTATAAATAATTTAATTGCTAATTGATCACATATTCTCACTTTTGACCTTTCCACCTCTTTTTTACATGGTCCAATTTGCTCCTTCTTGATTAATGCTTGACCAAGTATATTGCTTTCCCTCTTGCCTCCTCCTCTTTGGGCCTCCAAGAGCACAAATTCAAGGAAAAATATGGGCTTTTAATTTTTTTTAGGCAGTTGACTATTTTTCCCTTAGATTTTTGCCAATTGTTGAATTAAATTGTGGCTTCTTCCTTTCTCTCTTGTTTTAGCCAAAACTTGTCATATTTATTGGGCCAATATTTGCGCCCTTTCATGCTTCAATTTTGGCTTCAACATTAAGCCTTTAAAGGAACAAAAGCTACTTCTTTGTGTCTAAACTCAATCATGTATGTGTGACCACTAATTGAAATGTTTGGTCATTCTCTAAGCACCATAATCCACCATTCTATTCCATTAAATGCCACAAAGTACAATGAATTTGGTGAATATATTTTGGGAAGTTACAGTCAAAGAATAACATAATCTTTATTATATTAATAGAATTGGAATAGATAATGACCTATCTATTCATGAATTCTAAATCATAGGATTTAGAATTTGCCCGAAACAAACAAGAAGTTTATTGATGAAGTAAAGAATGGGAAAGGCGACCAGGTAATAACTCTTTCTCTTATACATTCTGTATTGTTTTACATGAATGTTTTTACCATCAAATATATGGCTATGATACTGGACTAGTGAGTTCTGGATATGCATTCAAAATATAATGGGAAGAGGCCCAAGGCAGTAAGATCTGAGAATGCAAGTTTGCATGTGGCAGAGACCCTGGGCTATAAGACTGTAATAGTAGTAAGTCTTGATATGCATCTTGTATGGGGCAAAGGCCTTAAGCTGTAATACCTGTTTTACTAACCGTTGTAGTAATATGTTTAGTATTTGTTGTGCTGCATCTTGATCTCTAAATGATGTATGTGTTGATTACTATTATATGATGATTGTTTTAGCATGCTTTGTGGATGTTCATTTTATATGAATGATTTTTGTTACTACTGAGATTCTCGTGAATCTCATCCTTTCCTATATTAAATATACAATGAAGGAAAATTGCTCAAATGGCAAAGAGGTAAGTGTTGACAAGTGAAAAGGCAAAGATAAAGGAACTAATTTTTCCTGTTCGTTATCTAAGTATTGATTTTACTAAGACATAAAGCATTTTAATGGTCTTAGTATTATGTGTAATGTATATAGTGTAAAGACATGATCATATTAACGGTACTAGTACATAGTAACTCGATATGTTCCCATGATACTATAACCAACCTAAAATTGGGCAATTTTATGACAATCGCTATTAGCTGACGAACAACTATATGTTTATAAGCATAGAAACAAATATGATACTAATTATAAATGAAGTTAAGAACTGATGAGTTACAAATAAGTGGGAGCCACTAAGAAATCACTTTCGAAAGTTTAAAATTTTTAATAAAAATCAACTAAAGGTGTAATTGAAACTAGACTTAGTGGTCTCTATACTTTTTTTATAAACACTCATTAGAATATGTTAAGAGTAAGGGGGTTACACTTGTTGGTATTAGAGCTGAGGTTTCTGGAAATAGGCTAGTGTTCTCTACATATGTGAATAGTATATTGATTATTTGATAGTAATATTATGATTAGGAACTATGAGTGATAGAAGAGACTAAAGTAGTAGATGACCCCCATTAATCAATCAACCTCCAAATAAAAGGCATGTAATCATGTTTTAAGGAAGAGGTAGGGGCAACGATGATGCTTACCTCGAGAAAGAGAGTGCAAGCTCTAGTGATGATAACTCTGGGGCCTAGTCCTAGTGGTAAATCTTCCACTGGTGACAATGAGAACCTAGAAATAGATGAAGTAGTACAAGCTCATATTTTGCTGCTAGTTCTAGAGTTCTAATCCCGAATTAGAATATAATCCAGATCCTGACCTTACATTGTGGGAATACATAGAAGAGCTACACTAAAGGACTAGTGATGACCAAGCTTCTATGCGGGCCCATTATCTAGCATTCCTGGACAAGGTGGATACACTATTCTAAGATCGAGACGTATTTGAGCTGCCAATGCCTAGTGATATATGGATTTAGACCATACTATGTTTCTTTCCTAATACTACTTTCTAGGCCAAAAAGAAAAATGAATTGATAGAGTGTGGCCTTTTTGAATTATGAACTTTTATCAAACACATGAATGAATATGTAGTAGATTATATGCGTTGAGGTTGTATACTATTAAGAGCTTTCCCATTACTTAGATTGTAAATAACTGCTCATTCCCATGTAATAAGACTATGTGAATATATATTACTATTTTGTGCCAGAATTTAAATGTGAGAATTTACCCTTAATCCTTCTCTTAAATAGTGAAAAGAAGTCATAGTAGAGTTATGAGGAGGGAGGTAGGACCGGTTGATGATGAGAGACCTAATCTAACACAACAGATCTTAGGCATGCCGATTCAGTAGTAGGACATGATACATGGACTTTATGAAGAGCTCTAAGAAGTGTAGGATAGATAAAACAAGAATAGGGAAAGAAGAAACAATGATATTAGGGAAGAGTAAAGACAACAACAGCCAAACAGAACCAAGGACCACAAGATAGACCAGCTAGAGATATAGAGAGTCTAAAGCACCGAATCACGAGGTTTTCCCAACATTAGGCTCTAGTGTTTGAGGGGTGGTTTGACCCCCAAGTTGATTGGTTAGTCAAATTAAAGAGTATCTTCTGGGGATGGAGTGCCTTACTGAGATACAAGCACAATTGGCCATTTACAAACTAGAGAGTGATGTAGATAGATGGTAGAAGAATACTGAGATGATCCTATAGGACAAGAATATTCCTATTACTTAGGAATTATTCCAATATAAAATTGATGAAAAATACTTCCTATGGTCTTTAAAGATCGAGAAAGTGGCAGAATTTCTGACGCCGCAGGAGGATAGCCAAGAACCTTTTAATGAATATTTGTCTTGGTATACTTCTTACCTTAGGAAAGAGATGATAAGGGTTGTAGTTCCGATATGCTTGTGAGAGAGCTTAAGCCTGAAATGAAGGAGAAGCTAGTCTCCAGACAATTTACTGAGTACAACTAGGTGTGGAGGTTTGCCGAATCACAAAAGTAATATGATGAATCTGTCTTACGCTAAGAAAGCTATTAACTGTGGTAGACCAAGCCATGGGAGTTCCTCTCAGAAATGCAAAGGCCAAGGGTTCCCACCCAGAGGAAGCAATAAGAGGTTTTCTCGGGCTAAGAATTGTGGTTACCAAGGACCCTAAATGTCTTGACCATGCCCTCAGTTTGGCAAGTTGCATACTGGCAGACCCTTTCCTAGAAGTCAAATAATCAGCTATGCTTGCCAAAAGGTAGGTCATTATGCCAATGATTGCAAGCAATGACCAGTAGAGCCCCAACCTACAAACCAAGGCAGAGTCTTTTCAATGACTTATGCGGAGGCATAAAAATCTCCTGAGATAATCCATGACACAATCCTCCTTAATGGTAACATATTGCGAGCATTATTTGATTTGGGTGCTAGTCATTCCTTTATTGCATATGATGGTCTTAAGCGCTTAGAGTTGAGTATTCATAACTTGCCATATGATTTAGTTGTGTTGGCACCTATTGTAATATCTCAAAAAGTGATTAAGGGCTAATGACTTCAAAAGTGGATGTAATTATTGTTGAATAAACACTTTTGAAGAATGTGTGATGGGAATTTGGATATTTTAATGATTCCAATGGATTCCTTGTGAAAATTTATGTGAGAATGATGTTTGGTATGAAAATGGAACCAATGGAAGCAAAGATGCAAAATCTAAAATTCTGTCCAGTGAAATTCTATTCTGGGCAGTCCGTTTGTGTGAACGTTTTTAATGACCAAATGGTATCTAAAAATTATGAAATTTTCCAGTCTTATAGTTCACATCTCAAGCTTCAAAATGGACATATATTTTGTTCCATTTCGTTTTGTGAACCAGGAGATATAACTGTCCTAAGTTTGGGATGGAAACTGAACTCTGTTTTGGGGCAGTTATGAGTTTCATATAATTATGGAATTTTGTGGTGATTTTTATTAATGGAAAATATTTTTCCTATGAATAGGACTTAAATATCTTTCATTTGGCTTTGGAATCACCTCATTTCGATTTTTCTAGAATTAGTTATGATTTTTCAAAGTTTGGGCAGAAAATCTGCCAGAAAATCCGAAAATGGGAATTATGACATCATCTCATTAAAAGATGATGTCAGCATGGATTATTAATCAAATTGCTCATCTTCTTCAGCCATTTCACGCCATTTTCAGCTGAAGATAGTGAGAGAAAGTTGAGAGCTCTTAGAGAGAGAAAGAGGAGAAATCTCGCAAGGTAAGCCGATTTCTCCGACGATTTAGCTTCTAACGCGTGTAACTCCGATCCTAAGCTACTCCTCTTTATTCTTTAAGGTTGTGAAGCTCAAAATTTGGTGTTTCAAAGAGGCTAGGGTTCAGCCAAGTTTGGGAAAAGCCAGAGGGAGCTTGAGGTAACTTCCAAACTTTCGTATATTGCTTATTCTGGCTGCTGTGGGCAATTTAATCGGTGAAATTTCGCCGGATTGCCATTGGTTTTAAAGTTTGGAAATTGAGTTTCCTAGGGGTTATGCTGCCCAAATTGGGTCTTAATGTTAGTTGTAACCTAATGTAATGGTTAATAAAGTGGTTAGGAGTAGAAAGGAACGCGTTTACGGAGCCGAAATCGTAAAACCCCGATTTTCCCTGGAGAAGACCATTATTTCGGCCAGCCCTAGAAATGGGTCTTAGAGTTGGATTTTCAATGATTTGATGGTTCCATTGAGTTCAGGGGCGAAAATTAGGTGGGGTTACAGTTGGGCACTTTTTCAAAAAAGGCCGAGAAAGCGTAATTACAGAAACACCCCTAAAACCCTAAAAGTAGGGCTGCCAAGGGCAATTTTGTAATTTGATATTGAATTTGATAATTCTGAGTACGGAAATGGATTCCTTGGGCGGAAATATGTTAGGATAGCCCATATTAAAATTTCGAGAAAAGTGCAACCGGTCCGGGTATGGCGGGCCCAGGCCGGGTCCCCGGGGGTATTTTTGTAAATTTTCATTATAGACTCATATAACCCTAAGTAACACTATGAAAGTGTCTAAATAGTGCATTTGGAATTGTAGGATTCGATATTTGCCGCCCTCGTGAGCCAACTACGCCAGCGAACGTCAGAAAGGAACGAGGTAGTGACTTTTCTTTTGTACCATATATGATGCATTGTATGTGTGTTATATTGTTGATTTGTAATGAATTCGTATGCTGCGACATCTGTGGATTTGTGTTAGCACTGTCATTCCAATAGTCCCTGAGTAGTTAACAACGGTTCGGGTTAGGACGGTGTGCCTTCCCGGCGGGGAAAGGTGATGAGGATGAGGTGTGATATATGTGATTATGTGAGCCGAAAGGCTATTTGTGGAGGCCGACGGGCCATTTGTGAAAGCCAAATAGCTGTATGGGCTATAAGGCTATATGTATGCACTGCCACGCCAATAGTCCCTGAGTAGCTAACAACGGTTCGGGTTAGGCGGTGTGCCTTCCCGGCGGAGAAAGGGGATGAGGGTGGAGTGTGATTTGTGGTGCTGCTGCTGTATGATGATTGGCTTACATGCTGTGTGCTTATGTGTGGTATAAATGTTTTGTTACTACTGGGATTCTCTTGAATCTCATTCTTTCCTTTAACTAACCTTTCAGACAGGGCGAGTGGCTCTAAGGAGAAGCGTACGACCCGGAGCATGGATAGTTGAACGTAAAGAATAGTTGAACGTAGTTGTGTAGTCCCCTATATGGAGGTTGTAAACCCTTTTTGTGTATGAATGGAACCCGGGGGTTGCCGGGATTGCTATTAGATATTCTGATATGAATGAATGTGAATTAACTGCACAGGTGATTATATTCGATAATTGAACTTGAGACCGGAATAGGAAAGAAGTTTTGAAAATTTTATAAAGTCCCTACTTCACAGGGAGTTCTAAATGAGTTTTGAACTATTCGACGGTCTCTAAACCAATTTAATTACGTAATATCGAATTATAATTATGCTATTTAAGGCAGGGGGTTACACCTATAGGTGTCAGAACTATTATAGCATATGCCTATTTGAATTGTATGGTGAATGTAGAGGGATACGATTCTTTGATAGATTTGATCTATTTTCCCTCCACAAACTCAAGGTTATACTATGCTTTTAATGGTTGACGGTGAATAATGATTACTGACTACAGGAATAAGAGGATCATATATCCTAATTCATAAAAAGATGTCAGTACAGATACTGAACTGAATTTTCTTTTAGTAGCTCAAGCTGAGAAATGTCTATAGAAGGGATGCCAAGGCTATAATATCCTGGATTTTAAGCCTAGAAGCCTAAGAATAAGCCTAAGCCAAGAAGACTACTAAGCCCAGTTTGGTAAGAGTCCCAAAGATAGATGGAGTTAATAGGACTATATGATTTAGACCTTTGGGTTAATAATAAGTCTCCGGATTATATAAGGCTCGGTACGTATAAGTAGTTAGATCAAAGATACTAGTGTGTGGGCACTTTGGCATACTTAGTGTGATTTTAGTGGCAACCAGAGGTATGTGTGGTGCTATTTGAGTCCTACATGTATGGATAACCTTTTAAATTAGCATAAAGAGAAGTAGCCATGTGTGCATGATGTCGGATGAAAGTTGTCGGTATCTATGTACACTTGGTGTGCCATAAGACACACAGGCTCACACGCGGTAGCTTTTGAGGTATGTGGTGCCATCTTATGCCACATAGACTTATATATGGTGCATTTTTAAAGATAGAGACATGTGACTAATTAATCAGATAAAATATGCCAGTATAGGTGCACACATGGCATTTTTAGGGTAGGTATATGTACACTACATTTTTGAAGAGACATTAGCTTGCTGTCAGTTGTCTAGGACACCAGGCATGTATGTGGCGAAATCATGACGCACAGGGAAAATATAACACTCTTCGGGAACCCACCAAAACACATGGCACTATTTAGGAAAAAGCATGACATGTGTTGCAAAACATAGTGACTCCGTATCAAAAACTAGCTTTATTAAAGTAGCTTTATTAAAGCAGTTTTACTAAAGTAACTTTTGATTTCTTCCTGTAACTCCCTACCGTAATTAATATTCAGATTGCGCAATTAATGTGAAATAGAGACCAATAACAATCAAATAATATTTTTACAAACCCATATACCCAACGGGGTTTTCAACAAATACATTTCGAAATCAAAATAACCTGGTATCACATTCACATTCCGAATAAAATTACTACACGAAGATAAATCACATTTAAATATATCAGAGTACGCAATGTAATTCCCAACCAATCCTGGGTTCAATACATTAATCAAAGCCTTACAGGGCATAAGCGCCCAATACAAATTCCCAAACGGGGATTACACAAAGTTGTTTCTAAATACGAAATTAGATACTCATCCATTTAAACATATCTAGATCCAAATACATAATACTCCCAACAATAATAACCAACACCTAGAATGACAACTAGAAGAAGTCCTCGTCGCCCTTGGTGCCTGCTCCATCCTCGATCTACTACCCTGTCTACATGGTTAGTAGGGGAGGGTTAGATTTTAGAGAATCTTAGTAGGTAAACATTACCAATATGCATGCAAGATAGATGTTTATTGTATGACATTTTTGCATAACTCATGCTCACACACAATGACAAATTTGTAAGCTTAATGCTTTGAACAACATACATATGACCATAGCATAAATTGAAACATAGCTTCAAAACATTCATACATGTTTCACATCATCAAGCAAATCAATAACATGCATCAATACCAACACAAATATCATATGCATGCAGGAGAGGGAAGTTCCCTACCAAAGCAAGGACATAGGGTTATTCTTTATACCAAAACCTTACTTTCATATCACTTAAAGTTGGTTATTATTCGTGACCTTTAAGTGGCTAATCAAAGCCTAAATATAAGCCTAAAGGGTTGGGGAGAGATTGCACAACAGACCCTCCCCAAAAGCTCAAAGTGCAAATTTTCAATGGTAAACTTTTTGGTTGCGGCTAGCCACTATAGACCACTGCTAAAAGTAGGTCAGCAAGTATTAGGCCACGACTAGCCCCTTATGGGCCACGGCCAACCCATGGTCAAAAGGTTTTGGGTCACGGCTAACTTTATGGGTCGCGGCCAACCTGTGACCCTGACTCTTGGTTGATTTCCAAACACTTGTAACTTTGTGCACAGAACTCAGAATAACTCAATCTTTATATGGATAAAAAGCTTGCAACATGTACCACAATCCAAAAAAATTCACAACATTTCAACACCATTTTCTAGGTCAAAATACCATGCCAAGTTAGTCACTTGCACAACATTCCAGACTTAGACAATTGTCCGGATTTTCCAGATTTTGTCAACTGGCTTCCAATGGTTCCTAATTTCAAACCAAAAACCATTCCTACACAAATTTTCACAATGAAAACATTGGAAACACCAAATCAATCAAATTCATATTAATTTGACATGTTTTATAATGAATTACAACATGTCACACAATATCACATTTCAACTCAACATTGCACAACTTTCCATCTCAAGTTCCCAAATCAATTCCAATAGCCACAAAACACAACATGACATCAGTTGCACCAAAATACACAAGTCAATTCCTCCAATCCAAAATCACATGAAAATCAGGGCAAAATTCAAAATTAACAAAGCTCATCCATAAATCACAAACTTGGATCAAAAGGATTCAAATACTTACCTCTTCCTCTTTCCCAAACCAATTCCTTGATTCTTCATCTTTCCAAATTTCTTCAAGCCATCAAACACCTCCTTTCACAAATCTAAAACCATAGCAATAAATCTCTAATCACTATGAAAAATATTAAAGAAGAGTGCTTAAGCATTATAGGACAATAAGCTCACTATTTCCCTTTCTCTTTCCTCCTTAAGCTCATGAAAATGGAGGCTTTAGAGAGAGATGAGGATGATGAAGAGAGTGATTAGATTTTTGGAAATTAGGCCCCCTGGGGTCAACTTATAAGAGAAAAGTGAGAAGAGAATGAGTTGAACTTTTGACCAAGATCCTATGGTTCATATTGTGACACTTGTCACAATCTTATCACACCAACCATTAGCTCACATAGGCACACCACATAGGATTCCACCCTTTTAATCACATAAAAAATCAATCCTAACCATTGATCTTGAAGTTACCAATGATTTTCCTCTTCGTTAATTGATTAATTGGTCGGTAATTTTACCGTTTTACCCCTTATTAAGGCAATTCACACTGAATCACCACTAAACACATCCTTGTCATTTAATCTCACCATACTGATACCCTCCCCCTTATTTTTGTCCAATTTAGATGTTAATCCATCCTTGAACTTAAATATAGGGTTTGGGTACGAATCACAACACATTTGAGTCACATCATATACCACATTCTCCAAAAGTGTCATATTAATAATAATCACACACACTTTTAGAGTCAAATTCCTTAATTGAATTTAAGGGTGTTAAGCTTCCCCTGATTAACAAATCATATAATGACATTTACAGTTGTATATCAACGTATGTTGAATAGCCAATACAATTCATTGGTCTCTAGTCTGACTACATACCCGATTTTCCTGAACACAACACTGAAAGCCGAATGAATTCATCAGACTTCCTTTCCCTTGACCAATGAAGTTGTCCAAGCATGAGAGACAGGAATGGGGGATAAATTTTAAGGAGATGCACTAAGCACCCTACAATTACAAGAAAGAGCATATGGCACCTCGGAGCACCAAGTACCTTGTAATTTCCAAAAAGAGTGCTGAGTATCTTGGATTTTTAAGCACTTTACACATGTAATTAAAAGATCATCCAACACCCCAAGGATTATTAATTTCATGCATCTACCGAAAAATAGGATACAAATAAGAAAATTCAACAGAAAAAAAAGAGGAGAGAAGTTTGAGTGTTCTTGAGCTCCTGAGCCGATTTTACCTCTAAATCGGCTTTTTTTAATTCCAGTGCCTTCACGAGTTTTCTTCTATTCATTGAGGGTTTCATTTCTCAGTTTTAGATTTTTGATCAAACTTGTTTGGTGGAAGTACTACCAAATCAAGAACTAATCATAGAATTGATCAAAGGTTAGCGTAAGCTTTGATTTGAGTATAATATCTTGAGGTTCTGCTGATTTTTATAAGGTCTTATTGTGCCTTAGGATTTTGACCAAAGAGGAGAAATTAGGATTTTGATGTTCTTATGATCTTGAATATGATGTTAATTGTGGCTTCATGAACATAGTTGATAAGCTTTATGGTTAAAGTTGGCAAAACAAGCACAATATGGTTTAGAGAAATTTTTAGCCATACCTTGAACCATAGGTAGAAATCTGATTTTTGTGTTTTTGAGGCCTCCAATATGTTTAGAATGCAAAATTATTTGGAAATAGCTTGTGGTTTTTATTTTATGATAATTGGATACAAAGCCCTAACTTTAGGATTGAAAGTTAGTTGCTGCCAAATTTCATTTTCTGGAAGGCAGACTGCTTGTGAGGTGTTTTTGAATAGCTAAACCTTATCCAATAATCGTGATTTTTTTAGATTGAAATTAGACATCTTAAGCTTTAAATTGATATATAATATGTGTCATTTAGGTTTGTAACTTGTAAGTTATGATATGTAAAAATTTAGGCATTGAATCTGGAATGGATCCTGAGGCAGTGTTGTTGTTCAAGAATTTTTGATTTTTTGGGCCTATAATTGGCAGTGGATGATATTTTTCTTGTAAATAGGACTTCAAGAGCTTTTCATAGGAACTGGAACTACCTTATTTGAGATTTTCTAGAATAAGTTATGAATTTTTAAATTTGGGTGACAAATCTGGCAGATTAGGGTAACCTACGAATTTGAGGTATTTAAGGTAAATTTTGAAAAGCTTAATCTTAAAGGGTAGAAACATGTATTAGAATCTAGTACAAGCTCCATTTGATACCTATTTGACATAATGTAAGAGACTTGGAAGATAACTAACCAAGAAATATTAGAGGTAGAGAATTTGGAACAAGTAAAAACATATTCATTCATGAATTCTAATTTCTAGGATTTGAACTTTGCTTGAGCTGACCAAGAGATTGATAAACAAGGACAAGTTATTGAAAAGGCGTTCAGGTAGTAACTCTTTCTTTCATATACTATGTAATGATCTTCATGTGTGTTTTACCATCAAATATGTTGTGTTCTGAGCATGCGGAACATGTCAGATGGACACCCGAATAGCTAAGTATATGACAGTTGAACGCCCGTGTTTATAACCAAGCACTGTGGTAATGTAATATGCATATGTTGTGCTGTATGTTGATGTTCATTATGTGTGATGATTGTAATGCATACTTTGTATACTTACATTTTATATGATTAGATGCCTGTTACTACTGAGATTATTCTGAATCTCACCCCTATTCAAAATTGGTTATACAATAAAGATGAGTGGCGCAGAGGGCAAAGAGGTAAGTTTTGATGAGTGAAGGAAGGAGCTAAACATGAAGAAGCTATTTTGCTAAGTATCTGTATATTTTGTAATATATTGAAAGATAGTTACATAGTCTTATATGACTACACATCATGTATATATATGAATACACGTAGATGTAGTAGTAAGGATAGAATAAAACGGTATCAACACATTTAGTTATTTTATTAGAGTATTTACATATTTGTTATATGCCTTGGTTATCTATTTGGCTTCGATTTTGCTAAAACATAGTTAGATACTTTTATTGCAATTTGGAACTAGTAGATGATGGCCTTAGAGATTCATTAGAAGAGGAAATAATATCTAAGGTCAGAGGACAAGAAATTTTGATCTCACCTTCTAAAGTAAACACTTGGTTAGGGATAGAGGACCTTCCTGAAGATTTTCATCCCAATCTTGACCTAAATTAATTGTTTACAATTTTAAGGCCAAGTGGTAAAGTGGGACTACTTAACTTCAACACCAGTGACATGTGTGACTTATACAGGGTATTTTGGTATATCTACTCTAGAGCCATAGTTAATAAGTCAAATAATTTCACACATTTCATTGAGAGAGATTCAGAAAAATGGACTCCATTATCCTAAAAGAGCAAAAAGACCTGGAGGAGTTCATATTTGATGAGATCAAGAGATATAGATTTCATGGAACTAAGACTACCCCTATGCCTCTAAGACTACCCTTATGCCTTTTCCATAGCTAATCTCCTTATTGTTGAAAAAGAATAACATTTGGTATTTGGAATCTACTAAACCTATTAAGAAACTAGCCCCAGTAGGAAGAAATCAACTAGGCAAATTAGGGATTGAAATTCCTTTAAAGAAACCCCTGGAGTATAGTCTAAAGAGAAAGAAAAAATATTGAGGCTCAGACAAGTAGATTGGATGATACTTATTCTTCTACCTCTTCTTTTACTTTTCCTCCATCATTCTTCGATGCTACTTATAGACATTTATGAAGAATGTACTTGATAGCTTTCAAGTGGACATCGCCAAAACAAATGCAGAACTTATCACCTATATGAAATATAAGATGAGAGAACATGTGGATAGTATGAACATACACAATGAGGCAATAATGGCATAACAATAAGCTCAAGGCCATATCACTCAGGAGCTTGGTAACCTCATGCGATCATTACATGCCAAGATTAATGCTTTGGCTCCTAGACTATCCTTACCTACCTTTGCTCCTGCTACTTATTTAGTTCTATCCTCTAAGCCTGGTCCTTCTACTGTCCCTCCTCCTATCATACCTATCACCATCCTGGCTAACCTTCTTTCACAATGCTATACCCATCCACTTTTCATCTGATTGACATCACATCAATGATGATCCTGTCTAACCTCACCAGTGCCAACACCTGTTGCCTCACTTATAAGCATTGAGCTACTTTCCTCATACCACTCTTCTACTAAACCTTCCCATTTATCACCTACTGGTATAGAGGAGGTAGAAGTTACTTCTTAGACCCTAGCACCTCAAAACCCATCTACCTTTATTCCATCTCCAAATGATCCACTTCATATACCGCCTGTGAATCTCCCTATGTCTGAGCCATCATCTCCCCACTTCTGTCATCAGGGTGACTCACATGATTTTGAAGCTATACCTCTCAACACTACCCCGATCTCTTCTGCTAACTATTTAGCTCTAGTTCTTCTCTTAGTTGATTCCCACTTTTTTGATAATGTCAAAAAGGGGGAAAAGATATGGAGTGATTTTGTGAAGTTCTGATAGTTTGTATAACATAGGGTGTATTAGGATTTAGGGAGCTTTTTAGCATTTATTAACTTATTTTGGATATGTAATGAACTTCATAAATAGTTCATTTTATAGTTTGAAGTTATTTAATATATGAATTTTACAATTTAAATTTTGTTATTAGTCTTCAAAAACATTAATTTGAACTTAATGTGATTTTCAAAGACATTGGTTTTTAAGTCCTAAATAGTTTCAGAGAAGTTTTAAAACCAACGAGTTTTTTATATGGACTAATAGTATTTTAAACTTTATATGGAAAAGCTATCATATATTTTAGAATCATATGAATTGAAACTTTAAATTTCAAAATGCCTTCCAATACCTTGTTCAAAAATCACCAAGTTTTGTCATCATAAAAAAAGGGGGGAATGTTAGATCCTATATGTTTTGATGATAACAAAGACTGGAATGATCTTACAAAAGAGTTTTGAACAAAGTAACCAAGTGTTTGGTGGCAGGGAAAGCCACCACTCGAGTAGGCACTTGAGTGATGAAGAAAGTTATGAAGTCCAGGAACAAGAGAAAGAGCCATTGTAAAATTTCTGAAGAGATCAGTCTAGTGATGATTCTCTATTACTTGAATGATCACTCGAGTAATGTGTGTCAAATAGTTCTAGAAGCTCTCTGCTAAGATTTACATGGTATTACTTGAGGACTCACTCGAGTAATGACAAAGGATTACTTGAGTAACTATATAAGAAATGAGGTAGTGAAGTCTCTGCAATATTTTTGAGGGACCACTTGAGTGATGCTACTAAATCACTCGAGTGACCACTTGATTGATTAGGTCAGAAACGTTGACTTTACTCTCTGCCAAGTTTTTCAATGGATTACTTGAGTGATCACTCGAGTAATGGATTTAGATTACTTGAGTAACCACTAGAGTAATAAAGTTCAGAAAGCATGATTATAATATGTTGCTCATTGATTGTTATCTATTTGATTAATCTTTCATTGTATTAGTATTCTGAGTATATTTACAGAGAAACAATGAAGAGATCATATGTTGAGAGAAAAGTCAAACATAACGTCTGAAATGCTCACCTACTACAAATGGCTAGTTTTCTAATTTAAAGAACAGTCAAACGAAGTTGCGCTACTCTAACTGACATGTTGAAATGGTTCCAATGTCTTTCACAACACATCTATAAATATAAGAACATCCAACGTAGAACAAAGACAACTGAGAGCACACGAACATACATCGATCAATATATTCTTAGTGCTCTATTTGTTATATTCATTTCTGTACTTCAGTGATTATATATTTGCTCTGTGAAAGAGATTTTCATTACAAACTCAATATTTGTTATTGAGAGAACTTAAGTTTATAGAACCTTGAGTTGGGGATTTGATTACAATGTGAGAGGGGGAGCAAGTGTCTAACAAAGGAACTTGATGTATACTAAGGTGCCAAGAACCTACTAAATCTTGGAAGATATAATGAAATTCTCAGAGAAGCTCTAAGGACTGGATGTAGGTCAAAGTGGTTGTGGCCAGACCAGTAAAACTCCCAATGTACACTTTGGTGATATTTCTTCTAGTTCTTAACTACTTTAAATTTCTAGTGGATTTTTATATACGAAACAAAGTTTCTATTATCACCCAACCCCCCTCTTGGATGAAACGTTTGTACTAACAATAACTGGTCTAAGTAATGACCTGAAATAAGGGTGCCCAAGGTAGCTACTCAATTGTTTGATACACATCGGTCTCCTGTGAAACCTTTTCCTGGAGCCACTCTATGAACGTCTTGTTTTGGTCAATAGCAATCTGTATGTCATTCTTACTTGGATTCATGTTCTTTAAACTCTTTCTGTGTTCATTTGTGTAAGGTTGAACTTCTTCCATATTATTTAGGATATACAAGTATGCTTGCAACACCTCTTTATCAGGAACATTCTTCACTTTTAGTCCTCGTGTTGCCTTGCTTCTCCCCTCTTTATGTCGAGATTGTTCCTTCTTCCCAGTTAGATAATCTATGCAAAACTCCATAACCTCTTCAACTACAAATCTTTTAACTATTGAGGCTTTAGGTCGATAAGGATTTTTAGAATACCCTTTTAAGATCTTTATGTATCACTCGAAAGGGTACATCCACCTCAGGTAAACTAGACCACAGAGCCTTACCTCCCTTACCAAATGAACTATCAAATGCACCATTATATCAAAAAATGAAGGAGGTAAATGCATCTCTAGTTAGGACAAAATAATATAACCCCTATTTTTCAGTTCATCCAACTTTTTAGTGTCAATGACTTTCTTACATATAGAATTAAAGAAAACACACAATCTTGTTACAGTGGTTCGTACTTCATCTTTCATGATGCCTCTAATAGCTATTGCTAATAGTTGTTGAATCAACACACGTTAATCATGGGACTTTATTCCCACTAACTTTAAATCGTCCATTGACACACATCTTTTGACATCAGAGGAATACCCTTATGGTATCCTAATTTCATGTAAACACCCACACAAACTTCTTTTCTCCATTTTTGACATTATATAAGCTGATGGCTCCATGTAAGCTGTAATATCCCAAAAAGTGATTAAGGGCTAATGACTTCAAAAGTGGATGTAATTATTGTTGAATAAACAATTTTGGAGAATGTGGGATGGTAATTTCGTGGTTTTAGTAATTCCAATGGTTTTCTTGTTAAAAATTGTTTGGGAATAGGTTTGATTGTTGATTTTGGAGCCATTTGGACACATTGGGTGAAAATTTGAAAACCTGTTAAGTGTAATTCTGTGCAGGACAGTCGGTTTGTATGGACATTTTGAATGGGCCAATGTTGTCTGAAATTTCCGAAACTTTCCAGTCTTAAAGTTCACATCCCAAGTTTCAAAATGGACACATAATTTGTGCCATTTCGTTTTGTGAGCTAGGAGATATGACTATCCAAAGTTTGGGATGGAAACTGAACTCTGTTTTGGGGCAGCGATGAGTTTTATATAATTCTGGAATTTTGTGGTAATTTTGGATAATGGCCCATATGTTTCCTATAAAGATGACTTAAATACCTTTCATTTGGCTTTGGAATCACCTCATTTCAATTTTTCTAGGATTAGTTATGATTTTTAAAATTTTGCACAGAAAATTTGCCAGAAAATCTAAAAATGTCAATTTTGGAATTATGACATCATATAAGAGAATAATGACATAAGCATAATATAACATATCATCTTCTTCCTCCAAGCTTCAAAACCGTCAGTTTATTCAGCTGAACAAGAGAAAAAACGTTTGAGATTTATAGAGAGAGAAAGGAGAAGAGAACTCACAAGGAAAGCCAATTTCTTTCATGATCTAGCTCCTAACGCGTATAACTCCGATACTAAGCTACTCCTTTATGTTCTTTAAGGTTTGGAAGCTCCTCCTTTAGTGTTAAAACAGCTATGGTTTCAGCCAAGAGAAGGAAAAGCTAGTGGGGGCTTGAGGTAACTTTCAAAATCTTGCATAATGACTGTTCTGGCTGTTGTGGACAATTTAATCGGTAAAATTTTGTCGGATTGTCATTGGTTTCAAAAATGGAAAATGGGTGTGTCGGGCTGTTATGCTGCCCAAATTGGTACTAAATGATAGTTGTAACCTAATGGAATAGTCAATAAAGTGGTTAGGAGTAGAAAGGAATGCATTTACAGAGCCGAAACCGAAAAACCCCAGTTTTCCCCAGAATGCTTGAGAATTTTGGCCAGCTCTAGAAATGGGTCTTAGAGTTGGATTTTCAATGATTTGATGGTTCCATTGAGTTCAGGAGTGAAAATTAGGTGGGGTTACAGTTGGTCACTTTTTCGAAAAAGGCCAAAAAAGCATAATTACGAAAATGCCCCTAAAACCCTTCAAGTGGGGCTGCCAAGGGTAAATTTGTAATTTGACATTGAATTTGATAATTCTGAGTCCAAAATGGATTCCTTGGGTGGAAATATGTTAGGATAGCCTGGGTTAGAATTTCGGGAAAAGTGCAACCAGGCCGGGTACAGGCCCAGGGCCGGTCACCGAAGGCATTTTTGTAAATTTTCTTTATAAACTCATATAACCCCAAGAAACACTATGGAAGTGTCTAAATGGTGCATTTGGAATTGTAGGATTCGATATTTGCCCTATTCATGATCCACCTACGCTAAAGCACAATCAAAAAGAACAAGGTAGTGACTCTTCTCTTATGCTATGTGTAAAGTATTGTATATATATTTGTTATGCATTGTGATACTTTAAGATCGCAGCGAAAGCTGACGCATAGTGAATACAGCATAAGCTGTTGCATTGAGATCACAATGAAAGCTGACGCATAGTATTTACAGCCATGAGTGCAGTCGCATGTGGCATGAACCATATATCAATGTGATGCTGCTTAACATGATCATATATGCTATGCGTTTATATACTGTATAAGTGATTTGTTACTACAGAGATTCTTTTGAATCTCATTCTTTCCATTGACTAACATTTCAGATAGGGCAAGTGACTCCAAAGAGAAACGAACCACCAGGAGCGGCTAAGATCTTGTAGAGATGTGTTGTTAGATCGTTAGGTATCTATTTTGGACTTGGGATTTCTGTTTATTTTTGAAATGTAGATATTACGTTGATATTGTTCATGTAATCCCCTAGTTGAAACTTATAACCCTTAGTATGAATGAAACCCAGGAGTTGCCGGGGATTTGGCTATGCACTTTGATATGTATGAATGTGATTGAATTGCGCAGAGTAATTAGATTTGGAAGATGAATCTGAGACCATGTTGAACGAATTTTAGAAAAGAGATTTGAGAAAAACATATCCGTCGGTCTCTAATTCCTTTAAATTACACATTTTCAAATCTTAATTACAGTTATCAAGGTAGGGGATTACATATGCCCTCCTGCCATCATCTCTTTATTGTGTGGATGTAATCGTTCTCTTATTTCCATATCAACAAGATCTAGTCTTGCACTAATTCCACCCTGAGTTTTCCCTGGTATGTGCAAAAGCATGCTAATAAGACTCACAAACTTTTTTCTCCACATGCATCACATCAATATTATGTCTCACATAAAGACTACGCCAATATAGAAGATCAAAGACAATTGATCTCTTGTTCCATATATTATTCTCACATGCATTCTTCTGATTCTTACCGAAGGTGACATTGATAAGTTCCACCTGACTCTAAACTTCCTCTCAGGTTAATGCCTTTGGAGCCATTCCATACTCCAGTAAGCCGTTAAAACACTTTCTTAATCTATGATATGAGTGGAACCTATAAAGAAACCTCCTGTGGTTAAGGTAGAAAATTTTTCTTCCATGCTTAAGTTATTGGAAGTTTGTGTCTGCTTGACATATCAAGCATGCTTTATGCCTCTTCACACTATACCTTGACAAGTTTCCATACTTTGGGAAGTCATTTATTATTATAAAAATCATTGCATATAGCTTGAAGGACTCTTTCTTATATGCATCAAACATATCTACGCCTTCCTCCCACAACTTCTTCAAGTCCTCAATCAAAGGCACCAAGTAGACATAAATATCATTTCCTAGCTGTTTTGGTCTAGAAATCATCATAGAAAGCATCATATACTTGCATTTCACACAGAGCTGGGGAGGCAAGTTGTACATTACAAGGAGAACTAGCCACGTACTATGTGTGCTAGTAAGAGTTTCATACAGATTGATGTCGTCTATAAAAGCCCTAGTCGAATGTGTTAGATCTCTTATATTTTGATGATAACAAAGGATGGTATGAAAAAGATTTGATAAACAAATAAGTTTGAACAAAGTAATAACAGGGCAAATCATCACTTGAAGTAAGCATTGGGGTAATGAAGAAAGGCCAAGAGAAAAAGCTGAGAAACTTCATTATTGGCAAGTTTTTAAAGGATTACTCGAGTAAGTACTCGAGTAATGAGACACAAACTTGAACTAACCAGAGCCAACCTTCAAGTAACCTCCCAACATTACTCGAGTAAGCACTCGAGTAATAAGGTAAATGACTTCCAGTTGCTCTCGGCCTGCCAACGTTACTCGAGTAACCAGGTAAATCACTTGCGATTGCTCTCGGCCTACCAACGTTACTCGAGTAACCATGTAAAAAAACTTCCAGTTACTTTTGGCCTGTCAACGCTACTCGAGTATGTACTCGAGTCCCCTACTTCAAGAAATATGTTGCTCTTGGCATTTTCTATCCTGCCAATGTTACTCGAGGAACTACTCGAGTAACTCACTGTGGTAAGCAAAACCTGAAGGTAATACTCGAATAACATGATATGCTTTTATCACACTTCACTCGAGGTACTACCCAAGTATGCAGAGTTATTTAGAAGAAAGCTTCAAGTCGCTACCTGAGTAAGCTATGCAGAGGGTTTATGTTTACTCGAGTAATTGCTCGAGTAACAAAGTAATCAAACTTGAAGTGTTCTCGGCCCTGAAATCCTGCCAACATTACTGGAGTGAAGCATCGAGTAACCTAAAGTTTACTTGAGAGTTTACTCAAGTTGCTACTCGAGTAACCTATGAAGAAAAGTGTGCCATACCCAAGTAAGTACCCGAGTAAATAGGTATTTCCAAGTTTTGTAAATTTGTTTACTTCATGCACTACTCAAGTTATGTAACTTGCTATCATTACTATCACGATGATACTTGAGTAAGTACTCGAGTAAACTTAATGAAAACTCGAATATGCAAGTTCATAATTTGAGAAATCATTCCAACGTTCTTTGATTTGTTTCCTATGTGATTAACCCTTCATTGTATTAGTATTCTTAGCATATCCACAGATAAACAATGAAGAGATCTTACCAAATAAGGAAAGTCAAATGCAACGTTCAAACGCTACCTACTGCCACCTACCACAAACAGATATTTTTCAAATACCAGAAAAGTCAACAGTGGCTGCGCACACTCTAACAGACATGAAGAAAAATGTTCCAACGGTCATTACCAACACATCTATATATATGGGAACATCTAAACAGAGAAGGATAACAAGAACACACACACGAACGTATTATCAAGTTCATTACTCTGTTTTACACATTTGTAATTCTGTGCTTCAGTGATTCTTATTCACTCTTTGAGAGAGATATTTCATTCAAACTCAATATTTGTTATTAAGGTAACTTAAGGTTATGGAACCTTGAGTTGGGATTGGATTACAACTTGTAAGGGGGAGCGAGTGTCCAGGCGAAGGAACTTGCTTGTACTGAGGTGCCAAGAACCCACTGAATCTTGGAAGTTATAGTGAAACTCTCAGAGAAGCTCTAAGGACTGGACGTAGGTCAAAGTGGTTATGGCCGAACCTATATAACTCCAGGTGTACACTTCGGTGATATTTCTCCTTACTTTTTACTGCTTTATATTCACTATTAAGGTTTATATTTGTATCAAAATTTAGTATCACCCAATTCAACCCCCTCCTGGGTGAAACGCTTGTTCTAACATTTGGCATTAGAGAGTAGGTCTTCTTGTTAAGGTTTAACAACCTAAGAAGGATCCAATGGCAAGCATGGGTGAAGGAATTCTTCCCGATGGAGCATCCATCAGTAGACCACTAGGTTTCAATGGTGAACACTTTTCTTTCTGAAAAGCAAAGTTCAGAGTATTCTTGATGGCTACCGAATATGGGGTATAGGATGTGATTGAAAGTAGAAACTATCAACCTACAAAAACTGTAAATTCTCAGAAAATTCCAAAGACACCAGCGGAATATGATGAGAATGACAAGAAACTTACACTCTCAACAGCAAGGCAATTCTGATGTTACAAAGTGCTTTGAGTCAAAGTGAATACTTCAGAATTTGCACACTTCCAACAGCAAAGCAAATATAGGAAGCTTTGCAAATTGCTCATGAAGGAACTTCAGGAATAAAGGAGAATCGGATAAACACCTTGGTAACTGAATTCGATCTACTTCGAATGAAATCAGGTGAATCAATATCTGAATTTGAACTTAGATATACTCATCTTGTTAATCAACTTGCAGCACTTGGGAAAGTTTATGTTCAACATACCCAAGTACAAAAGATTTTGAATATTCTTTCTAAAGAGTGGGAGGCCAAAGTCACTGTGATAGAAGACGCAAAAAGAGAATCAATAAGATCAGTTGCTTCTCTATTTGGAAGCCTTTCTAAATATGAAAGCAAACTAAAGTTCAAACGAGAACTAGATGACATCGGTGACAAGAAAAAGAAAGGCCTAGCACTAAAAGCAAAAGAAGAAAATCAAGCAGAGGATGAGGAGTTTGATGATGATGAAATGGGTCTAATCATAAAATGATTCAGAAAGTTCTACAAGAGAGGTCAAGGATTCAAATACTTTAAAAAAGGAAGAACTAGCAGTAAAGAACATATCATCTGCTATGAATGTGGAAAACCAGGATATATCAAGTCGGATGTCCAGAGCAGAACCAAAAGAGCAAAGAAAAGAGAAAAGGCAAATTCTTCAACAAAAAGTAGGCCTTTGTATCTGCTATATGGGGTGATAGTTCCTTTGACGAAGAAAGTGATGAAGAAGAAGTAGCCAATATATGTTTTTTTGCTCATGAAGAAACAGAAGAAGAGATATGTCTCAAAACACCCAAAAACAACAAGTGGTATATAGACAGTGGATGCTCTAGACATATGACCGGTGATTTCAAAATTTTTACCAAATTGCAACCTAAAGAAGGTGGAAAGGTAAAATTTGGAGGAAATCAAACCGGTAGGATAGAAGGAATTGGTGAAATAAAAAATGACAAAGGTATACAAGTCAAAGATGTATATTATGTTGAAGGATCACTACTACAAACTAGACTTTTGACGTCCCTAAAGGACGTCCCTTTTTAAGTTAGGGACGTCCAAAGTTTAATATTTGGCGGGAGGATATGGCACTGGATGAATTTGACCCAAAAAGAAATTCCAACACTTTAGACGTCCCCAGTTTCCCTGGGGATGTCTAAAGCCCACTTTAGACGTCCCCAAAGAAACTGGGGACGTCTAAAGTTGGCTTTAGACGTCCCCAAAGAGACTGGGGACCTCTAAAGTAAGCTTTAGACGTCCCCATTTTGATTGGGGACATAGAATCATGCAGAAACATCACTTCATTCACTATACATGGCAGCTTTACCTTATGTGCCAAAGCCATACCCATGAGTGTCTCCAGATTTCCATTTCCCCTGCTGCATTTGTTTTCTCTCTTCTCCCAAACTCGTGAGCTATATTTCACATCTCCTTCACTGAACAAATGCCAAAGCCATACCCGTGAGTGTCTCTAGATTTCCACTTCCCCTGTTACGTTGGTTTTCTCTCTTCTCCCAAACCCGTGAGCTGAGTTTTATAACTCATTCACTGAGCAAAGGAGCACCTCCCCTCCCCTACATTTGTCTTCCCTCTTCTCCCATTCCCGTGGCTGTGTGGGTCTTCCTATTTGCTGCTGCTGCTGCATTCTCAGAATTATTCAGGTGTGTTTCTGGGTTTCCTAAAATCATATGCATATGAGGCGTGAGTTGGATTATTATGTGAAGCAATTAAGAATTTACATTCTACGTTTCTAGATTGTTGCTGCAATTGGATTTTGCGTTTCTGGATTGTTGGTGTGTGCACTTGGTTCTGCGTTTCTGGGTTATATTGTTGCTGCATGCACTTGGATTCTGCACTTGGTTTTTGAGAAAATCAGGTGCGTGGGTTTTATGTAATGTAAATAATTAGTTTGGGGAACATATGTTGTTTACAATGTTAGAATTGAATTAATGTTAGAATATGTCAAACGTTATGTATGTTGGGGTCATTTATCATATTTGTTTAGACTTTTAAGAATCACTTGTGATCCAACGTAATTGAACCCTTACAAAACCCTTACAAAATTGTTAAATTGTGTTTTTTTAAGTTTTAAAAATTTATAACTAATACTATTGAGTTTGCATAACTTGTCCTTTTTGCTTTTATACATATAGAGAAATTTTTTTGAAAACTGTTGAACAAAAAAATTGCGTTTTGGAAGTTTGGATTGTGATTTATGAATATTCTAAAAGTTGTTTGATTTGATATTGAAAGAATTGAGTTTGATTAGGATTTGGCTCTATCTTCTTAGAAGTAGGTAGGCATAGAATTTGGCTTTGATAATTAACTTTAAGAAGCCAAAGACTATGTGAATTTTTTTAAATAGTGAAAAGAAAAGAGAAATTGAAAAAGAAAATAGAAAAAGGATATAACAAGAAAGAAAAAAAACAAAGAAAGAGAGACTAAGAGATTGTTATCATTGAGTTAAGGTCATTATTTTCATGTTTTTCATTGAAATTCTTGGCACTAATTAAAGTATTCATCCTTTTGTTTGGGTTAGAAGAATTAATGTTAGCTTCCTGCTTTTTACTCTTGTTTTAGTGTTATGAATTTTTATTTTACTCTTCTTAATTAGTTTAGTTTTGTTTAAATTAAGCTGAGATGGTTTGTTATTTTGATTTTGGGATGTCTAACTTTTAAGGGGAAATGCTGGCAAAATTTTGGAAAACAAAATAGTAGAAGGCAATTCCCAGTGTTGACAATTATTCTAAACTTGAGTGTGAATGGCATAGGTGGTAATAGAATTGATCATAGTTGGATGAATGCTTTGAGAACAAGTGAAGAATATGAGAATGGGGTTGAAGAGTTTATTGAATTTGCTAGAGGAACGTTCCAGCCAAAAATGGGAAGTATTTTTGTCCTTGTGTCAATTGTTTAAATGAGAGAAAACAGCATGTTAAAGTTATAAGGGATCACCTACTTTGTGATGGAATAAATCTTCGATACACAAGGTGGATATGGCATGGTGAGGAAGTAACTGATTGTCCGTCACACAAGAAGGAAGCTGTGGATGTCATAGATGAAGATAGAATGGAGAGAATGATTCACGATGTTGAGGTAGAATCCTTTACGCAGTCGCATGAATATGACAGCCTGCGGAGTGATGCAGAGAGACCATTGTACCCTGGGAGTAAGTACACATGGCTGACAGGAACATTTCATTTGGTTAACTTAAAAGCAACTTGTGGGTGGACCGATAGTAGTTTCACATTGCTGCTTGAACTGTTGTGTGATATGTTTCCAGACGATAATGTACTTCTAAATCGTATGTATGAGGCCAAGAAAATCCTATCCACAATGGGTATGGAGTATAAAAAGATACACGCTTGCCTTTATGACTGCGTAATATACAGAAAGGAGTATGAAGGTTTGAGTGAGTGCCCTAAGTGTCAAACTGCATGATACAAAGTGAAGAAAAATGGTGGTTGTGGCGATGGGACAACTAAAAGGCAACCTGTAAAATTTTTGTGGTATCTTCCAATAATACCGCGCTTTAAGCATTTGTTTGGCACTGTAAAAAAGTGAAGAAGTTGAGATGGCATTCGAATGATAGAATATCCGACGGAAAATATCTTCGGCACCCAGCTGACTCTCCATAGTGGAAGAAAATAGATGAAATGTTCCCTGAATTTGGCAGCGAGCTAAGAAACCTTTGGCTTGGCCTTTGTATAGATGGCATCAATCTGTATGGAACTCTTAATAGCACACACAGTGCGTGGCCAGTACTCCTTGTAATATACAACTTGCCTCCCTGGCTTTGTATAAAACGCAAGTATGTGATGCTTTCTATGATGATTTATGGACCAAAACAGCCAGGAAACAATATCGATGTCTGCCTGGCGCCTTTGATTGAGGACTTGAAGAAGTTGTGGGAGGAAGGCGTAGATGTGTTTGATACATATAAGAATGAGTTCTTCAAGCTATGTGCAATGATTTTCACCACGATAAATGACTTCCCTGCGTACGAAAACCTCCCAGGGTACAGTGTGAAGGGCCATAAAACATGTCTGATCTGTGAAGCAGATACTCACTTCCACCAACTTAAACATGGAAGAAAAATGGTCTACCTAGGTCATAGGAGGTTCCTTCCTAGGTTCCACCCGTATCGTAGGTTAAGAAAGTGTTTTAACGGCTTACCAGAGCATGGAATGGCTCCAAAGGCATTAACCGTAGAGGAAGTTTATAGTCGGGTTGAACGTATTAATGTCTTACTCGGTAAGAATCAGAAGACTGCGGGTGAGAAGAACATATGGAAGAAGAGATCAATTTTCTTTGATCTTCCATATTGGCGTAGGGTTGATGTGAGACACAGTATTGATGTGATACACGTAGAGAAAACCATTTGTGTTGTCAGTATGCTTTTGCACATTCCAAGGAAGACCAAGGATGGGATTAGTACGAGACTAGACCTTGTTGATATGGGAAGAAGAGAACGGTTACATCCACAGCTAAGAGATGATGGTAGGAGGGCATACATGGAGCCAGCAGTGCATACACTATCAAAAGCGGAGAAACGAAGTTTGTGTGGGTGTTTGCATGAAATTAAGGTACCAGAAGGATATTCTTCAAATGTGAGAAGGTGTGTGTCAATGGACGATTTGAAGTTAGTGGGAATGAAGTCCCATGATTATCATGTGTTACTATAACAACTGTTACCAGTAGCTATTAAAGGGATTATGAAAGATGAAGTTCGAAGCACTGTGACAAGATTGTGTGTTTTCTTTAATGCTATCTATAACAAAGTCATTGACACTGAAAAGCTGGATGAACTGGAAGCTGAGGGTTATATCATATTGTCCAAATTAGAGATACACTTTCCTCCTTCTTTTTTTGATATAATGGTCCATTTGATAGTTCATTTGGTAAGGGAGGTAAGGCTCTGCGGTCCAGTTTACCTGAGGTGGATGTACCCTTTCGAGCAATACATGAAGATCTTAAAAGAGTACTCTAAAAATCCCTATCGACCAGAAGCCTCAATAGTTGAAAGGTATGTTGTTGAAGAGGCTATGGACTTCTGCAGCGATTATCTATCAGAGAAGAAGGAACAATCTCGGCATGAAGAGGGGAGGAGCAAGGGAACATGAGGACTGAAAGTGAAGACTATGCCTCATGAAGAGGTATTGCAAGCACACCTTTATATCCTGAATAATATGGAAGAAGTTCAACCATACATAGAGGAACACAGAAAGAGATTAAAGAACATGAATTCAATGATGAATGACATGCAGATTACTATTGAGCAAAACAAGACATTCATTCAGTGGTTTGAGGAAAAGGTTTTGCATAAGACCGGTGTGTCTGGGACAATACAGTGGCTAGCCTGGGGGCCTTCGTTTCATATCATTACTTGGAGTGGTTATGATATAAACGGGTATTCTTTCTACACAAAAGACCAAGATGACAGGAGTACCATGCAAAATAGTGGGGTGATGGTAGAAGCTGAAGCCATGCACTTTTCCAGTTCGAAAGACAAAAACCCCATATTAGCATCCATGGCCTATTATGGAGTGATAGAAGAAATATGGGAAATCACTTACAACAAGTTTAAAGTTGCTTTATTCAAATGTAAGTGGGTTAGCAATAATGTTGTGGTAATAGATCAACAATTTGGATTTGTCTCAGTTGATCTTGAAAGAGTAGGTTATAGGGATGAGCCCTACATTCTAGCAAGCCAAGCGAAACAAGTGTTTTATGTCACAGATCCCGGAAATAAAAAAATTTCCATTGTACTTCAAAGTAAAAAATAGAAGCATGGTGATCCGACCTTCAACCTTGACGACACACCACCTTTCACAATTAATCCACTTACAACAAGTGAAGTAGAATTGGTACATGATGAAGAATATGTTGTGAGAAATGATCATGGTGAAGGAATATAGGAAACAATCTAGAGTAAGAGCTTAACTTAAAAAATAGTAATGTGTGCTGCTTGTTTTATAACTAGTTAGTTTATTCATTCACTTAAAATTTATTCACCTATCTGACAATGATTTATGTGCTTACATGAATATGGACAATTTTGGTGACTCACAAAGTGATAGGGACAATAAAATGAATAGGCCTGAACCTGATGCGAGACCTGAACCGGTTGCGAGAAGAAGGGTTAGAGGCAGTACAAAAATGCCTGTATTGGTAGCACGTCATCACCATCAACAGGAGAGGTTGCATATTGACTTTGATGAAAATATGAAACCAATTGGTCCGGAGGAAGACCATTTCATTAGCTACGTAGGTTTTTTGGCTCGAAGCAAAGTTCGCATTACCTATGATAATTGGAAGTTGGTTCCACCAAAAACCAAAGACTTGATTTGGCAACAACTTTTGGAAAATAAGTTTAAATACATCTACATTATATCTTTATTCCTATCGCTTCAAATATAATTAACTTATGTTTTTACCTTGTAGCAAACCTATGATGTCCCTGACACCGCGAAGATGTACAAGGAGTGGATGACGGAGGTTCGTCTACGATGGAAAGATTTCAAGAACAGGCTCACACGAGATTACATTCGAGGGGATATGAGGGGTGAGGATCCATGTCATGAGTATCCGTTTTTTTCTCCAGAGGACTGGAGGTTGTTTTTGGCATCACGAGAAGATCCAAACTTTTTGGTAAGATTTCTGTCATCATAGTATTTTATTTCAATATAGTTGACATTATTGATTCGGTGTTCGTTGTTTTCCTTTCAAAGGCATTAAGTGCAGCAAATGCAGAGAGGCAAGAAGCTAATAACTATCAACATTGCATGTCTTGTGGTGGTTATCGGAAGCTTGAGCGAAAGATGATGGCAGAAGAGTTAGAGAAATTGAAGGAAGCAGCCACATCAGATCCTACCGTTGTGGTCCAGCCCGTGCCACCTCCACCACGTCACAAAAAATGGAAAGCAGGGAGGCTTAAGGGTGGGAAGTACGTAAATCTGAATGTTGCTGAGGTTGCCGCAAGAATTGTAAGTAGTTAGAGCATAAGTACAAACTTATTTTTTCATATTGGGAGTGCTTGCGATAACTTTTATGCTGCAGGATGAACTGGAAGATCATAGTAGCCAAGGTTCGTTCACTCCAAGTGGACGGATGGATATTTTGTCAACGGCGATTGGGAAGGCAGATTACCCTGGTCATGTTCGAGGGGAGGCAGTTGGAGTTCGTGTCACGAAGTATTTTGGCCGAGCCTCACATCCTTATTCGTCACAAGCTGAACACAGTAGGGAGCTTGTGGCCAAGATTCGTCAGGAAGTCACACAAGAGCTCGAGGCCAACCTTCGCAACAAGCTCCGACAAGAGCTGTTGCCAGAGCTACGTCTTGAGCTGATGCCTGAGCTACGAGCTGAATGCAAAAGATGTTTGAGTCGCAGATGGCAACTACCGAGCGTAGAACCCATTCATCCCCGGCCTTCCACAGCACCAAAGGAAGTTACAACCCACCGGAGGAACCACTTGGCGACCCTTCTCCCACTCCAGCGCAGGGAGAACCTGCCACCCTCTCTTTGGATGCCCCAGTGCTGCATGTAGTTGCAGATGCTCTCGTTCACACAGAAGCTACTACCCACCATAATCAGCAAATTCCACAGCATTTGTGTAGGGTGACTGTGACGTGTGTTCGAGCGGGGGAAGAAGGTACAGCCATCCCTATTCCTGATGACGAGGTTGCCACGATAGCTTAGGCGAGAGGATCTTTCATCCTTTGGCCTGTACATCTTATTGGTTTCTTACCACCAACACCTCCAATGGTATAGAACTACCTTACTTTTACTTGAGATGTGTTGACATCCTACTAACAGTATGTGTTTTTATGTTCTAAAAGAACGAGCAGGAAGCAGAGAAATGGCCCTTCTTTGCACGACTGTAGCATATCTATAAAGGCATTCGCCAGATTGATTTGCATATGCCTGCAGGGATTGTGGGCCAGCAAATAGAGTATCACTTCACAATTGATAAACAAGATCTTAAACAGTTCATGAAGTTCGAGGAGCTAGATGTTGGATGGGGCAAATTTGCAATCCTGTAATTTTTTTATTTCCCATTTTTTGATTCATTTAGTTAAGTTGATTTTAACTAGCTAATACATTCATCATTTTAATTCTAATATAGCTCCTTCCGTCGTATAAGCATTAACTCTCAGAGATTTGATTTATACGGATTCTTGTCCCCTGTACATATGACAAAGATTAGGAATACATTGAAAAGAAGGATGAATTATGTGGGCTTCACATTGGCAGAGGACGAGTATCGTTGTTATCTAGCACCGATTGTTCAAGGGTACGCATTTTAATTTTGTGTATTTGAGATTTTTAATAAATAATTGCCTTGCCATCTAACTTCATTTTAATCTGTATATGTTGTGATAGTTATCACTGGAGTTTGTGTGTTGTGTGTCCTCGGTCCTACGTTGTTTACTGGTTTGATTCATTAAATAGAAGACCAGACAAAGAAACTAAAAGCGTCTTCAACACATAAGTTATTTTTTTGTATTTCATTGCTTCTTGATTCTTGACTTAATGAATTATTCTAATTTATGTTTATTTTCATTTTAATGATAGGGCATGCACGACGTATCAAGCGCTTGGCGGGCCACGCGAACATAGAGGTGGCAAATATCCGAGATGGTTGTTTCCAAAGGTACGTAGTTTCAAATCAAGTTCTTTTGATTGACGGTCGTTTTAGATATGCCTTTATTGATTTTAACCATTTGCTTTTGATTTATAATGCCCTCGACAACCTGGCGGCTGGGAATGTGTATATTATGTCTTGCTTTATTTGTTTAACATCATTTAGAGTGGCATTACGACAGATTTTGAACAAGTAATCGCTTCTTCATTCTCAGAGGATAATATTCTTGGTGTTGTGATTCAATGGCGATTCATTCACTTCATTCATTATTTCATCTAAGCTTATTTTCTAATTTACAGATTTTTGACAATGAAGATACCTACTCATATGAAGACTTAAATATGATCAGAGACTTTTTGGCTGGACATCTTCTTTAACGTATACCAGAAGAGTAAAGTCTTTAGTAGTTTGTGTAGGACATACTTTTGTGGTAGTACATATAATTAGCGTTATTGTTGTTGGATATGGATTGGATTTTAGTCTTGGTTATTGTACAACTTGGGGACTTGGATATAGATTGCTGTGTAGTTTGTGTGGTTTGAAAGTTTGTGTGGCATGTAGTAGACTTGGATATAGATTGTTGTGTAGTTTGTGTGGTTTGAAAGTTTCTGTGGCATGTAGTAGCCTTGGGTTGATCATTGGGTTGATCACTGTGTTTGTTGTTGTTTCCATTCTGCTGAACTGCTGTTGTTTTATTATGTTGTTGGAATCCTATTTCTGCAGTTTACATTTCTAGACAGTGCAATATATAAAAAGTTCATTTAAAAAAAAATTTTCAACGTCCTTAATAAAAAAAGGGACGTGGATAGTACTACTGGCGACACTTTAGACGTCCCCAGTTACAACTGGGGACGTCTAAGGTGTAACTGGGGACGTCTAAGGTCCACCTTAGACGTCCCCTGTTGGAACTGGGGACGTCTAAAGTCTACCTTCCACGTCCCCTGTTTTACGGACGTTAATGACGTTTTTTTCTACGACCCTTACATAGACGTCCCTCTATTTTCAGACGTTAAATGGCCAAAAAAAGGGACGTTAAAACCTTATTTTCTAGTAGTGGATTGTGCCACAACTTGTTGAGTGTGAATCAAAGTGCAGAGAAAAACAACTGGGTAATATTTGACTCAGAGGAATGTCTAATTATCAACAAAGATGACTTACTACTTGATAAGAAGAATATCAAGGCTAAGCTCAGAGCAAAAAGGGAAGGTAATTCTTATACTCTGGATATTAGTAGAAATGAATCTGAAAATTGTTTTCTTTGTAATGCCGATGAAAGTTGGCTATGGCATAAGATGTAACCCTCTGACTTTAAACACGTAATTATAATTCGATAACACATATTTAAATCGGATTAGAGACCATTGGATGCTTTAACCTCGTTTTAAACTTTCTGTCTCACAGTAAAATTTTTACAAAACTTTCAAAACTCCTTTTTCCATCTAGGTCTCAATTTCAATATGCGAATATAATTACCTGTGCAGTTAATATACAATCAATCATATCAGAGTGTATAACCGCATCCCCGGCAACTCCCGGGTTCTATGCATAAAAACCTTCGGCGTAGTTGGCTCCCGAGGGCGGCAAATATCGAATCCTACAATTCCAAATTCACCATTTAGACACTTCCATAGTGTTACTTGGGGTTATATGAGTCTATAAAGAAAATTTACAAAAATAGCCCTGGGGACCCGGCCTGGGCCCGCTGTACCCGGTCCGGTTGCACTTTTCCCAAAATTCTAATATGGGCTAACCTAACATATTTCCGCCCAAGGAATCCATTTTCGGACCTGGAATTATCAAATTCAATGTTAAATTACAAATTTACCATTGGCAGCCCCCACTTTAAGTGTTTTAGGGGCGTTTTCGTAATTATGCTTTTTCAGCCTTTTCTGAAAAAGTGACCAACTGTAACCCCACCTCATTTTCGCCCCTGAACTCAATGAAACCATCAAATCATTGAAAATCCAACTCTAAGACCCATTTCTAGAGCTGGCCGAAATTTATGAGTTCTCCGGGGAAAATCGGGGTTTTACGATTTCGGCTCCGTAAACGCGTTCCTTTCTACTCCTAACCACTTTATTAACCATTACATTAGGTTACAACTAACATTAAGACCCAATTTGGGCAGCATAACCCCTAGGCCATAACATTTCCAAACTTTAAAACCAATGGCAATCCGGCGAAATTTCACCGATTAAATTGCCCACAACAGCCAGAATAAGCAATATACGAAAGTTTGGAAGTTACCTCAAGCTCCTAATAGCTTCTCCTTGACTTGGCTGAAAACCCTAGCCTCTTGTACACCAAATTTGCTTCTCAACACCTTAAATAACATAGAAGAGAAGCTTAGGAACAAGGTTATACGCGTTAGGAGCTAGATCGTCGGAGAAATCGGCTTACCTTGTGAGATTTCTCCTCTTTCTCTCTCTAAGAGCTCTCAAACGTCTCTCTCTCTTTTCAGCTGAAACTCACGACAAAAAATGATAGCTTAAGAAGATGAGAACATATTTAATTCCATGCTGATGTCATCTTTTATTGAGATGATGTCATAATTCCCATTTTCGGATTTTCTGGCAGATTTTCTGCCCAAACTTTGAAAAATCATAACTAATTCTAGAAAACTCAAAATTAGGTGATTCCAAAGCCAAATGAAATATAATTAAATCCTCTTCATAGGAAAAATATTGGCCATTACTAAAAATCACCAAAAAATTCCAGAATTACATAAAACTCATCACTGCCCCAAAACAGAGTTCAGTTTCCATCCCAAACTTTGGACAGTTATATCTCCTAGTTCACAAAATGAAATGGAACAAATTATATGTCCATTTTGAAGCTTGAGATGTGAACTATAAGATTGGAAGTTGCAGAATTTTTAGACACTATTTGGTCATTCAAAACGTTCACACAAACGGACTGCCCAGAATAGAATTTCGCTGGACAGAATTTTAGATTTTGCATCTTTGCTTGCATTGGTTCCATTTTCATACCAAACATCATTCCCACATAAATTTTCACAAGGAAGCCATTGGAATCATTAAAATATCCAAATTCCCATCACACATTCTTCAAAAGTGTTTATTCAACAATAATTACATCCACTTTTGAAGTCATTAGCCCTTAATCACTTTTTGGGATATTACATTTCTCCCCCCGTAAAAGAAATTTCGTCCTCGAAATTTGTCACACAACTTGAGCCATAAACTCTGGATAATGTCTTCGTATATCCGCTTCCGTTTCCCAAGTTGCTTCCCTCTGAGTCGTTCCCTTCCAAATCACCTTCACAAATGGAATGTTTCGGTGTCTGAGCCGTCGTTCTTCTCTATCAATGATCTGTTCTGGCTCTATCGCATATGTGAAGTTGTCTTGTAACTCAACTTCTTTATATTCAACAATGTGAGATGGATCCGGTTGGTACTTCTTCAATTGGGAAACATGAAACACGTCATGGAGCCTGCTCAAGTTCGGGGGTAGGACTACTCGATAAGCAACAGGCCCAATCCTCTCAAGGATTTCAAAAGGACCTATATATCTCAGGCTCAGCTTCTTCCTCTTGATGGCTCGCCCAATGCCCGTAATTGGTGATACTCTCAGGAATATGTGATCACCAACCTCAAATTCTAGAGGCCTTCTCCTCTTGTCAGCGTAACTTTTCTGTAGACTCTGCGCTGCAAGGAGCCTCTTACGAATGATCCAAATCTGTGCTGAGGTTTGATCAACCAAATCTGGCCCATAAAGCTTCCTTTCGGATAATTCATTCCAGCATAAAGGTGATTGACACTGTCTTCCATACAACGCTTCATACGGAGCCATTTGGATGCTCGCATGATAGCTATTGTTGTAAGTGAACTCAGCCAGTGGAAGGAAACGATCCCAACTTCCTTTAAAGTCGAGAACACAAGCTCGCAACATATCTTCCAGCGTCTGAATTGTTCTCTCAGATTGTCCATCCGTTTGAGGATGATAAGCCGTACTGAATCTCAGTTAGGTACCTAAGGCTTCATGCAATGCTTTCCAAAACTTCAAAGTAAATCGTGGATCTCGATCGGAAATGATGTTTTTTGGAACACCATGAAGTTTGACAATCTCTCGGATATAAATCTCTGCTAGTTTATCAGGAGAATAACCAGCATTGATTGGTATGAAGTGGGCTGACTTCGTTAACCGATCCATAATTACCCAGATCTCATCATAGTTTCTGATCCTGGGTAATGCCACAACCAAATCCATGGTCACGCTTTCCCATTTCCATTTTGGAATCTCAGGACTCTGAAGTAAAGTAGGCGGTCTTTGGTGCTCGATTTTCACTTTCTGACAAGTGAGACACCTTGCAACATATTTGCTCACGTCACTCTTCAAACCCGGCTACTAATACACCGATTTCAGATTCTGATACATCTTGGTCATACCAGGATGAAGAGTATATCGGATCTTGTGTGCCTCATCCAGAATCTTCTGCCTCAACTCTGCCTTAAGTGGAACGCAGACTCTTTTCTGGTAACAAACCAATCCACGAGGCGATATGTCGTAGCCTGAAACTTCTCCCTGTTCGATTCGAGTCAGATTGCACTGTATCCAGTCATCTTGACTCTGAGCTTCTTCAATTTCCGCCCTTAGATCACTCTCTTCTTGAGAAACAGTGTAATTAGCACAGATGATCTGGTTTGTCAAATTTAAATCACGGAAATCTTCAATCAATTTCCTTTCTTGTATCATCACAGCTGCAACGAGCACAGTCTTTCGGCTAAGAGCATCAGCGACTACATTTGCCTTACCCAGATGATATTTTATTTCCAGGTCATAGTCCTTAAGCAATTCCATCTAGCGACGCTGTCTCATATTCAATTCTTTTTGATCATACAGATATTTGAGACTCTTGTGGTCACAGTACAATTCCACAGTCACACTATGCAGGTAATGACGCCAAATCTTCAAAGCAAATACAATGGCCGCAAGCTCCAAATCATGAGTGGGATAGTTCAATTCATGAGGTCTGAGCTATCGAGAGGCGTAGGCCACCACACGTCCCTGCTGCATAAGGACACACCCTAATCCCTGCCCACTGGCATCAGAATACACAACGTATGTCAAACTGGGATCGGGTAAAATCAACACAGGTGCCGTCGTCAACCTCTCCTTCAGCTCCACAAAACAGTTTTCACATTTCTCATCCCACACAAACGGCTGATCCTTTCTTGTGAGCTTGGTTATCGGCAACGCAATACGGGAGAAATTTTGGATAAATCTCTTATAATAACCAACAAGACCCAGAAAATTGCGTATTTCTGCCACAGATTCTAGCCTCTTCCAGTCCAGTACTGCTTCCACTTTACTGGGATCCACAGAGACCCCTTCTTGAGAGATAACATGGCCTAAGAATTTCACTTCTGATAGCCAGAACTCACACTTGCTCAATTTAGCATATAGTTGTTTCTCACGCAATGTAGTCAATACAACTCTCAAATGATGCTCATGCTCCTCCATACTCTTGGAATATATCAGAATGTCATCGATAAACATAACAACAAACTGATCCAAATATTGTCGAAAGATACAGTTCATGTAATGCATGAAAACCGCAGGCGCATTGGTTAGCCCAAATGGCATCACCAAGAACTCATAGTGACCGTACCTGGTCCGAAAAGCAGTCTTCAGAACATCTTCTGCTTCCACTTGTAGCTGATGATACCCTAACCTTAGATCAATCTTTGAAAATACACACGAACCGGATAGTTGATCTAAAAGGTCATCGATTCGGGGAAGAGGGTACTTGTTCTTAATAGTAACTTTATTTAGTTCTCTGTAGTCGATACACAATCGAAGACTCCCATCTTTCTTCTTTACAAACAACACTGGAGCTCCCCAAGGCGACACACTGGGTCTAATGAACCCTTTTTCAAGCAAGTCTTCTATTTGTTTCTTTAACTCCGCCATTTCATTTGGGGCCATCCGATATGGGGCCTTAGATATAGAGCCAGCTCCAGGCACAATATCAATTGGAAATTGAACTTCCCCTTCTGGAGGTAATCCACTCAAATCATCCGGAAACACCTCAGGAAATTCGTTTACCACGGGTATATTATTCAAGGTTTCGCTAGTTTCCCCTTGCACAGAGAAAAACACCACATAACCCTGGCAACCCTTTTCAAGATACTTTTCAGCTTTGGCTGCAGCAAGGAAATTCATACTAGAATCCACAACTTCAGCCCTCTAAGAAACAGGATATACTATCCTCTTGTTCCCACAATCAAGTAATACATTATTTGCCATTAACCAATCAAAACCCAAAATAACTTCCAATTGGTAAAGCGGCAAACATATAAGATCTACAACAGATTGGTGCCCTTCCATAGTTATGACACAACTCAAACAAGCTTATGTGGTTAAGGCCTTAACACCCATTGGAGTTGACACATCTAATTCAAATGGTAACTTATGTACATGCATTCCTAGGCGCTTCACGCAATCATAAGCAATGAAGGAGTGACTTGCACCCGAATCATACAAAACTTGCAACAGATGGCCATTAAGAAAAATATTACCTTGTATCAGCTCAGGAGATTTACGGGTCTCTTCGTGGGTCATAGCAAATACTCGGCCCTGTGTCTTCGGTCTCTGGTTTGGTCATGGCTCTTTGCAGTCAGCAGCAGTATGGCCCACACGCTTACAATTGTAACATATTATTTTGCCATCACATGTTTGACCCTGGTGTGGTTGATTACAGCGACGACAAATCCACAGTGCAAAATATGTTCTTTGCTGGTCACGGCTCCCAGACTGGTAGGGCTTCTTACCACTTCCAGATGAAGATCCTTGCCCCTTTTTCTTCTGTGAGGTAGCACCCTTACTAGGTTCATTGCGGTGGCTAATAGCTCTGGCAGGATATAAATCTCTCAAGTTGTTCCCTGTAATTCTGCACTGTTCAACCGCCTTATTGAACTTAGTAAATTGGTGAGTAGCTAGGTGTTTCCTCAACTCTCGCCTTAGACCGCGAATGAGCATATCAGAACTCCATTCTTCGTCATCCTTATACCGAAGGTAAGAGGAGTACCGCGCCAACCGAACAAAACGGGACAAGTAATCATCGAAGTTCTCTGTGTCCCCTTGTCTAATGTTGAGAAATTCTATCTCCTTCTCGAGTCTCACCGATTTGGGAAAATACTTCTCATTGAACTCTTGTTGAAACAGTTCCCAAGTCAATGGCATTTCTTTGCTCTTCAATGTTAAGGCGATATTCCGCCACCAACGGTCTGCATCCCCTTCGAGCTTATAAACGGCCAGTCGTGGCTTCACCTCATCCGGGCAACCAAGAACCTCAAATATTTTCTCCAGCCTGTTCATCCAATCTTCGGCTGCTTGAGGGTCAAACCTTCCTCTGAATGCCGGAGGCATATGCTTGCAGAATCTGGTGACCCAAAACTGAAGGTCTCTATCCTCTCTAAGCGGCATCCCATATGATTCTTGATTTGGAATAGCATGAGTTGGGGATTCTAGTGGTCTTGCTGATCCTTCTGCAGTGTCCTCATGTCGAGTTTCTTCTTGAGTTTCCTCTGGAGTGGACTGAACTGGACCTTCCTTGTTCTTCGCTTTCTCTGCTCTGAGCTCTTATCTCAGCTCAGTTATCATATCTCTTTGGTCCCGGATTAGACCCATTAGCTCTTGCATAGGATCTGGTGGATTATCATTGACGACCTCCACCTCTGGGTCTACACGCGGAATATTGGGGCGTCCTCTAGTTTTCTTCATTCTACAAACAACTTGCCCCATTAATTTAGTAGAGATAGTATGCACATATAGTCACAAAACTCATATATATATCCATGTCAATAAAACATACATGTGCATACACAACAATCATTCATAGATATCCCTACTACTATCTAAGGGATCTATCCTAGCTACCTCTACCCTTGCTAGGAACTACATCTCTGATACCAAAATGTAACCCCCAGACTTTAAACACGTAATTATAATTCGATAACACATATTTAAATCGGATTAGAGACCATTGGATGCTTTAACCTCGTTTTAAACTTTCTGTCTCACAGTAAAATTTTTACAAAACTTTCAAAACTCCTTTTTCCATCCAGGTCTCAATTTCAATATGTGAATATAATTACCTGTGCAGTTAATATACATTCAATTATATCAGAGTGTATAACCGCATCCCTGGCAACTCCCAGGTTCTATGCATAAAAACCTGAAGGTTTATAAGTATACACTAGGGGATTACACAACCAAAATCGAATGTAGTATTCCTGATTCAGAATATACAGTAATCCCGAGTTCAAAATACATAACCAACATTTCCAATTCAACTATATACCCCCAAGGGTCCTAGTTGCTCTGGGTTGGCCGCTTCTCCTTTGAGCCACATACCCTATCTAAAATGTTAGTCATAGGAAAGAATGAGATTCGAGAGAATCTCAATAGTAACAAACCACTCACACAATGCATAAAACAAAGCATGTACATAAATCACAAACAACAGCAGCAGCAATTCATAGATACATGGTTTTCACCACAAACGACAGCACTCACGGTTGTATACATAATACGACAGCTCTTGCTGTAATCAACATCACGACAGCTTACCCTGTAATCACAATAATGACAGCTTACGCTGTAAACGACAGCTATCACCAGCTGTAACCGTAGCAGCATCAAAAATCATCATAAAACAGTGATACAACACACATACAGTGCATTACACAAAGTATAAGAGAGAGAGAGTCACTACCTTGTCCTTTCCTGACGTCCTTCGATGCAGTTGGCTCCCGAGGGCGGCAAATATCGAATCCTACAATTCCAAATGCACCATTTAGACACTTCCATAGTGTTACTTGGGGTTATATGAGTCTATAATGAAAATTTACAAAAATACCCCCGGGGACCTAGCTTGGGCTCGCCGTACCCGGTCCGGTTGCACTTTTCCTGAAATTCTAATATGGGCTATCCTAACATATTTCCGCCCAAAGAATCCATTTTCGGACTCAGAATTATTAAATTCAATATTAAATTACAAATTTATCCTTGGCAGCCCCACTTTAAGGGTTTTAGGGGCGTTTTCGTAATTATGCTTTTTTGGCCTTTTCTGAAAAAGTGACCAACTGTAACCCCACCTCATTTTCGCCCCTGAACTCAATGGAACCATCAAATCATTGAAAATCCAACTCTAAGACCCATTTCTAGAGCTGGCCGAAATTTATGAGTTCTCCGGGGAAAATCGGGGTTTTACGATTTCGGCTCCGTAAACGCGTTCCTTTCTACTCCTAACCACTTTATTAACCATTACATTAGGTTACAACTAACATTAAGACCCAATTTGGGCAGCATAACCCCTAGGCCATAACATTTCCAAACTTTAAAACCAATGGCAATCCGGCGAAATTTCACCGATTAAATTGCCCACAACAGCCAGAATAAGCAATATACGAAAGTTTAGAAGTTACCTCAAGCTCCTAATAGCTTCTCCTTGACTTGGCTGAAAACCCTAGCCTCTTGAACACCAAATTTGCTTCTCAACACCTTAAATAACATAGGAGAGAAGCTTAGGAACAAGGTTATACGCGTTAGGAGCTAGATCGTCGGAGAAATCGGCTTACCTTGTGAGATTTCTCCTCTTTCTCTCTCTAAGAGCTCTCAAACGTCTCTCTCTCTTTTCAGCTGAAACTCACGACAGAAAATGAGAGCTGAAGAAGATGAGAACATATTTAATTCCATGCTGATGTCATCTTTTATTGAGATGATGTCATAATTCCCATTTTCGGATTTTCTGGCAGATTTTCTGCCCAAACTTTGAAAAATCATAACTAATTCTAGAAAACTCAAAATTAGGTGATTCCAAAGCCAAATGAAAGATATTTAAGTCCTCTTCATAGGAAAAATATTGGCCATTACTAAAAATCACCACACAATTCTAGAATTACATAAAACTCATCACTACCCTAAAAGAGAGTTCAGTTTCCATCCCAAACTTTGGACAGTTATATCTCCTAGTTCACAAAACGAAATGGAACAAATATCTCCTAGTTCCCAAAACAAAATGGAACAAATTATATGTCCATTTTGAAGCTTGAGATGTGAACTAAAAGGCTGAAAAGTTTCAGAATTTTTAGACACAATTTGGTCATTCAAAACGTTCACACAAATGGACTGCCCAGAATAGAATTTCACTGGACAGAATTTTAGATTTTGCATCTTTGCTTCCATTTGTTCCATTTTCATACCAAACATCATTCCCACATAAATTTTCACAAAGAAGCCATTGGAATCATTAAAATATCCAAATTCTCATCACACATTCTTCAAAAGTGTTTATTCAACAATAATTACATCCACTTTTGAAGTCATTAGCCCTTAATCACTTTTTGGGATATTACATAAGAGATTGGTCATGTCAATATGCATCAATTAGGCAAACTACTCAAAAAGGATTTAGTTCTTGGATTACCCAAAGTAACTTTCAAAAATGACTTGATTTGTGACGCTTGTCAAAAGGGTAAACAAACTAAATCATGTTTCAAATTGAAAAATGAGATTTCAACAAATAAACCACTACAATTATTGCATATGGATTTAGTTGGCCCAGCAAGAGTAAAGAGTATTGGTGGCAACTTATATTCATTGGTCATTGTTGATGATTTCTCTAGATTCACATGGGTTATTTTTCTATCATCAAAAGATGAAACCTTTGAAGAATTTATTGTTTTTGCCAAGAAAGTGCAAAATGAGAAAAGTATGTCCATTGCAGGTATTAGGACTGATCATGGTGGAGAATTTGAAAATCAAGCCTTTGAAGAATATTGTGATACTAATGGCATTGATCACAATTTCTCTACTCCAAGAACACCTAAACAAAATGGAGTCGTGGAACGTAAGAATAGAGTGCTCACTGAAATGGCTAAAGCAATGTTGAATGAAAAGAACGTGTCTCAAGTTTTTTGGGCAGATGCTATGAGTATAGCATGCTATATTTCAAATAGAGTCTATATTAGAATAAAACTTGGAAAGACACCATACGAGCTATACAAAGGAAGGAAGCCAAACATTGCTCATCTACACATCTTTGGTTGTAAGTATTTTATTCACAATAATGATAAAGAAAACTTAGGAAAATTTGATTCTAAAACTGATGAAGGAATTTTCTTAGGATATTCTAACCCAAGTAAAGTATATAGAGTTTTCAATAAAAGAACATGTGTTGTTGAAGAATCAATTCATATTGTATTTTATGAATTTGAATCCTCTGATAAAACCATTGATGAAGAACAGGAAGTTGTTTTAAATCAAAAAAATGGTCAATCTATTTCTAAATCTCTTATCCAGAAGTTGATGAAACCAAGGAAGAAGACCAATCACTAGGACAACCTAGAGCCTGGAAATACAATAAAAGTTATCCCTTAGATCAAGTCATAGGAGATGTGAATGAAGGGATCAAAACTAGAAATAGAATTTTCAATGAAGTAAGTTTTTCTGCATTCATTTCTAAGATTGAACCTTCTAACATTGATGAAGTCCTATCAGACAATGATTGGGTTATAGCAATGCAAGAAGAATTAAATCAATTGGAAAGAAATCAAGTTTGGGATTTGGTACCCTTGACCCAAGGATCATCCGATCATTGGCACTAAATGGGTATTCAAGAACAAACTCGATAAATCCACAATTATTGTCAGAAACAAGGCAAGATTGGTGGCCAAAGGCTATAATTAGGAAGAAGGAATTGATTATGAGGAAACATATGCTCCAGTGGCTAGATTGGAAGCTATACGTGTACTATTAGCCTTTGTGTGCATCAAAGGATTCAAACTCTATCAAATGGATGTAAAGAGTGCATTTCTAAATAACTACATTATAGAAGAAGTATATGTAGAACAACCTCCAGGTTTTGAAGATGTTACCAAACATGACCATGTTTTCAAACTCAAAAAGGCTTTATATGGTTTAAAACAAGCTCCTAGAGCATGGTACGAAAGGCTCAGTAAATTTCTTATTGATCAAGGTTTTGTATGGGGAAAAGTTGATACAACACTTTTTATAAAATGAAAATGTGATGACATTTTAATTGTTCAAATATATATTGATGACATTGTTTTCGGCGCTACTAATGAATCTCTGTGAAAGGAATTTTCTGAGATAATGCAGGGAGAGTTTGAGATGTCAATGATGGGAGAATTGAATTTCTTTATCAGTTTACAAATCAAACAAAGAAAGAATGGAATCTTCATCTCTCAAACAAAGTACTTGAAAGAGCTATTGAAGAAGTATGGAATAGATGAAGCAAATGGAACGGACACACCTATGAGCTCAACTACGTTGCTTGATGCTGATGTCAAAGGGAAAGACTACAACATCACAAAATACAGAGGAATGATTGTGTCATTACTCTATCTCACGGCAAGCAGACCAGACATCCAATTCAGTGTTGGCATATTTGCAAGATATCAATCAGCACTAAAGGAATCACATGCCAAAACTGTCAAATGAATCTTTAGATACCTTGCTGACACACCAGAATTGGGTCTGTGGTATCCCTAAGGAAGAAATGAATATCTAGTTGCATATTCAGATTCTGATCATAGAGGATACAAGATGAACAGAAAGAGCACCAATGGACAAGGATAATTTCTTGGAGGATCCCTTGTATCATGGTTTAGCAAGAAACAAAATACAGTGTCTCTTTCGTCAACGGAAGATGAATATGTAGTAGTCTCAAGTTGTTGTGCACAAGTGATATGGTCAAAACAACAACTACAAGATCTTGGTATTTTTCTTAAAGAAATACCAATTTATTGTGACAATACCAGTACAATAAGCTTGGCAAAGAATCTAGTGAAATATTCTAGAACCAAGCATATTGATGTCAGACATCATTTCATCAGAGATCATGTCCAAAAGAAAGATGTGAAAGTGATATTCATTCCTACACATCTTCAACTAGCTGATATCTTCACCAAACCTCTTGGAAAAGAATAATTTCTATACATTAGAAGAGAATTGGGAATGGTAAATCCCAATGACTTGTAAGTTATTTCAGTTTCTCATAATATTAGATAAAGATAGTTGATAATGTTTTGATGATTACTAATTTAAGCATCGGAGTATGTTGAAACTTGTTTTGCAGGAAGATTGAAACTCTGTTTTGAGTAATAAAAACAGAGGTTATCAGAGGATATCATTACTGGAGTACCAACTTCTAGTAATGACTGACAGTAAAGTGTTACCCGAGCAACAACTTGAAGTAAAAGAGCACTTTACTTGAGTAACCACTCGAGTAATGGTCTTCCAAAACTGGAAGTAACGTATCAAGTTACCTAGATTTAAATCAAATGGTTCATTTGGTGAGAAATGAACAATCCAAACTAGAAATGACAGGTTACCCGAGGGAAGCCTCGAGTAAACTTGAAGTTTACTCGAGTAAGGGCTCGAGTAACTGCAGGTCCAGATCACAAACTTGATGAGAATCGACTCAAATCTGCTCTAAAATGGCTATAAAATGATCGAGGGAACATACTTGGATAATTACAATATTATTCATACTAGGTATGCAATTTAAATGAATTATTTTAAAAATTTTCTATATGATCACTCGAGTAGGAACTCGAGTAAACATGATATTTACTCAAGTAAGGCCTCGTGTAATGTCGGATTCTAGGTCTTTATTTGTTGCAAACTCGGTCATTTCCACAAAATCTCCTTAAGTAAATCACCCAGTCTTCACACAAAAACTTTTCACAATCTCTTTTCTACTTGATTTTCGTCAAAACCCATCAATTCTTAGCTCCAAAAACCTCCTATTTTGTTCAGATTCTTCTTGCCCTAGAAATGAATTATTTTAGAAAATTTCTATATGATCACTCGAGTAAACATGATATTTACTCGAATAAAGCCTCGAGTAATGTCGGGTTCTAGGTCTTTATCTGTCGCATACTCGGTTATTTCCACAAAATCTCCTCGAGTAAATCACCCAGTCCTCTCACAAAAACTTTTCACAATCTCTTTTCTACTTGATTCTCGTCAAAACCCATCAATTCTTAGCTCCAAAAACCTCATATTTTGTTCAGATTCTTCTTGCCCTATATCGCGACTTCTCACTCTGTTTTCTGAGATTTCAAGGTTTTCACTGAATCAAAATTGTTAGAACCAAAAACCTTACTCCTACAGATTCTTCTGGATCCCCACAACTCTCTGACCCTCTTTCTTCTCCTCCCAGAGAGAGATGAAAACACACACCTAGGTCAAAAGCAAAAATCCAACCCAAACCTCAACCGAAACCAAAAGAGAAAGGTGTTGTGATTAAAGAGCCAGTGGTTATAAGGGCTCAATCCAACAAGAGCACCTCTACTGGGAGAGGCAAAAGTGCCAAATCTCCTTCTCCTCTACTTTCTGATTCCTCCACTCCTTCTTTCACCCCAAAACCCTCCAAAAAGCCCAAATATAATGTAAATGTGGCTAAATCAATGGCTGGCATTCCTGACCAACTTGAGAAGGGGAAATCTTCAAAGAAGTCAAAATTGGTAGAAGAGGAGATCACTAAACCTCCAAAGGGGTTTAATGCAACAAGTTGGAAGATTCTCATAAGTACCTAACTCAATTCTCAAGGAGAAAAGTCTGCAAGACTCACTGTGTGGACCTCAAAGTACTTCAAGAGGTATTGAACTATGATCTTAATCCCTTTCTGGAACCTTTTATGCCTTGGCTATCTATTAAGCTTACCTTTTGTACAAAAGTAGTCACACACTTTTACTGCAATCTTGAGATACTAGATGAACCCAATAGAAATTCTGTAGAAGAAGAGATGACTACTACAGTTAGAGGTCAGAAAATACTTATCTCACATTCTAGGATCAATTTGTGGTTAGGAATAGAGAACCCTCCAGATGACATTTACTCCAAACTTGATCTAAACCGAATTTTCTCTGTTCTTAGACCGGGTGAGCTTGTGGGCCCTCTGAATTTCAATCCTAGTGACATGTGCGATTATCATAAGGTTCTATGGTATATATACTCTAGATCCCTTGTGAACAAGGCCAACAACTATACCTACTTTTTTGATCGGGACAATAGATGGTTTGCTTCCTTACTCCTGAAGGAACAAAAGGGTTTAGGGGAATACATATTTTCTAAAATGAAGAGGTACAGAGTAGATGGGAAAGCCACTACGCCTATGCCATATCCTCAGATTGTTTCACTCATCTTGAAGAAAAATAAGATATGGTACTTGGAGAGCAAATAGCACATTGAGAGAGTTACTCCAATTGAGAGAAATCAAATTGGGAAGCTCAACATTGAATTTCCTCTCAAGGGTCCTCTAGAGTATAGGTCTAAGAAGAAGAAGCAGACTGAGACTGAGACGAGTAAAATGGATGACACTCAGTCTTCTACTCCAGCTGACACTACTTCTTCACCCTCTTTCCTCAATGCAACACTCCAACACTTCATAGAGAATATGCTCAAGGGATTTCATGTAGACATAGCCAACACCAATGCTGAGTTGATAACTCATATGAATAACAAGATGGCTGAGATGGTTGAGCGGATCGACAAAAGGCACTAGGAGTTATTAACTGAACAACATGCCCAGGGTGAGACTTTGAGGTTGATCTTAGCAAGACTGGACTCTTTGGGTCCTGAACCTTTTGTTGGTCCAACATCTGCACCTGAGGCATTCTCCTCTCCAGAGAATATACCACCTCCAGAGAATATTCCTCCACCTCCAAAGAACATCCCATCTGACCTTCAATATATTGAGGTTGAGCCAACTATTCCTGAACCTCTAGTCTCTAGTCCACTTGAACCAAGACCTAAAGATATCCTATGCTCAGTGGACAATCTTGAAACAAATGAGACCATTTACATCATCATTGAGGATTCACTACCCAAACCTCAGCCTGAACCCTCTCTTACACCTATTCCATCTCCTACCTATATATAGGAAATCTTTCCCTCATCCTCTGATCATCATACACCAGGTGCTACTGAAGAAGTTGAGACCACCACTATGATTGTCTATCAGCCCTGTCTTGTTCCTCCAAGAGAAGACATTCATATCCCTCCACTAAATCTTCCTGAACCAGAATTTTCCAGTTCTTCTTCTTTTGATTCTCTGAGTTTAGATGGTCCTTTGGTTATACTTGTGAAGCCTATTTCTGTAGTCAAGCCTTCCGATCCTCATCTTGATTGATGAAGACAAAAAGGGGGAGAAGAGCTTGAGTGTGATTTTGTGGAGTTTCTGAGCTTGTTTTAAGTTTTTTTTCTTCATTTTGGATATATGGGTGTACATGGGATTTAGGGAGCTTTTCAACTTATAACTTTTTCATCTTGTAAGGTAATTTTAAGTTTAATGCAAGCTTCTTTAAGTTATAATTTCATTTCAAGTCAATTTAAGCTTTTAAGTTATAATACATTGTGGGACTAATAAGTTTATTATGTATGTAAGGTGAATATGTTATGATTTCAACATTTTCCAAAACACTTTGAACTTACACTTAACAAAGTTTTCAAAATTATCATTGAATTCAAGAAGTGTTTATTTGAGAACTTAATTTCATAAACTTTGTTCAAAATCACCAAGTTTTGTCATTATCAAAAAGGGGGAGAATGTTAGATCTCTTATGTTTTGATGATAACAAAGGATGGTATGAAAAAGATTTGATAAACAAATAAGTTTAAACAAAGTAATAACAGGGCAAATCATCACTTGAAGTAAGCATTGGAGTAATGAAGAAAGACCAAGAGAAAAAGCTGAGAAACTTCATCACTGGCAAGTTTTCTAAAGGGTTACTCGAGTAAGTACTCGAGTGATGAGACAGAAACTTGAAGTAACCTGAGTCAACCTTCAAGTAACCTACCAACATTACTCGAGTAAGCACTCGAGTAATAAGGTAAATGACTTCCAATTGCTCTCGGCCTAGCAACGTTACTCGAGTAGCTACTCGAGTAACCAGGTAAATCACTTGCAGTTGCTCTCAGCCTGCCAACATTACTCGAGTGACTACTCGAGTAACCATGTAAAAAAACTTCCTGTTACTCTCGGCCTGCCAACGATACTCATATATGTACTCGAGTCCCTTGCTTCAAGAAATATATTGCTTTTCTATCCTGCCAATGTTACTCGAGGAACTACTCAAGTAACTCACTGTGGTAAGTAAAACCTGAAGGTAATACTCAAATAACATGATATGCTTTTATCATACTTCACTCGAGGAACTACCCGAGTATGCAGAGTTATTTGGAAGAAAACTTTAAGTCGCTACCCAAGTAAGCTATGCAAAAAGTTTATGTTTACTCGAGTAATTACTCGAGTAACAAAGTAATCAAAATTTTACTTGAGAGTTTACTCGAGTTGCTACTCGAGTAAACTATGAAGAAAAGTGTGCCATACCCGAGTAAGTACCAGAGTAAACAGGTATTTCCAAGGTTTGTAAATTTGTTTACTTTATGCACTGCTCGAGTTATGTAACTTGCTATCATTACTATCACGATGATACTAAAGTAAGTACTCAAGTAAACTTAATAAGTACTCGAGTATGCAAGTTCAGAATTTAAGAAATCATTCCAACGTTCTTTGATTTGTTTCCTATGTGATTAACCCTTCATTGTATTAGTATTCTTAGCATATCCACAGATAAAAAATGAAGAGATCTTACCAAATAAGGAAAGTCAAATGTAACGTTCAAACGCTACCTACCACCACCTACCACAAACGGATATTTTTCAAGTACTGGAAAAGTCAATAGTGGCTACGCACACTCTAATAGATATGAAGAAAAATGTTCCAACGGTCATTACCAACACATCTATATATATGGAACATCCAAACAGAGAAGGATAACAAGAACACACACACGAACGTATTATCAAGTTCATTACTCTGTTTTACTCATATTTGTAATTCTGTACTTCAGTGATTCTTATTCACTCTGTGAGAGAGATATTTCATTCAAACTCAATATTTGTTATTGAGGTAACTTAACGTTGTGGAACCTTGAGCTGGGATTGGATTACAACTTGTTAGGGGGAGCGAGTGTCCAGGTGAAGGAACTTGCTTGTACTGAGGTGCCAAGAGCCCACTGTATCTTGGAAGCTATAATAAAACTCTCAGAGAAGCTCTGAGGACTGGACGTAGGTTAAAGTGGTTGTGGACGAACCAGTATAACTCCCGGTGTACACTTCGGTGATATTTTTCCTTACTCTTTACTGCTTTATATTCACCGTTAAGATTTATATTTGTAATGAAATTTTGGTATCACCTAATTCACCCCCATCTTGGGTGAAACGCTTGTTCTAACAGAAGGTTGCTCGGCTCGCTGCCAAATTATGGGAACATTTCATCTATTTTCTTCTATTGTGGAAAGTCAGCTGGGTGTCAAAGATATTTCCATTAGATATTCTCTCATTAGAATGCCATATCAACTTCCTCGCTTTTATTGCAGTCACAAACAAATGCTTAAAACATGTTATTGTTGGAAGATACCACAAAACCTTTAAAGGTTGCCTTTTAGTTGTCCCATCACCATAAACAACATCTTTCTTCACTTTGTATCATGCAGTTTTACACTTAGGATGCTCACTAAGACCTTCATACTCCTTTTTGTATGGTATATAATCATTAGGGTAAGCATGTATATTTTTATACTTCATAATCATTGTTGATAGGATTGTCTTCACCTCATACATACGATTTTGAAGTACATTATTGTCTGGAAACATATTACACAATAATTCAAGTAGCAATGTGAAACTACTATCGGCCTACCCACAAGTTGCCTTTAAGTTACCCAAATGCAATGTTGTTACCAGCCATATGTATAATAGTGTCTCCTCATCACTCCATAGGCTGTCATACTCATATGATTGCGCAAAGGATTCTACCTTAACATCGTGAATCATTTTCTACATCTATCTTCATCTTTGACAACCACATCTTCCTTCTTGTGTGATAGACAATCTCTCTTATTCCATCATAAAGTAGGATATCCTTTATGACATCAACATCCTGTCGACTATTATTTAAACAATTGACATAAAGACAAATATACTTGTCAATTTTGGTTGGAGCATTCTTTCTAGCAAATTTAATAAACTCTTCCACCCTATTGTCATATTTTTCACTAGTTCTCAAAGCATTCATCCAATTATGATCCATTTTGTTACCACCTAAACCATTCCCAATAACATCAAGTTTAGAATAATTGTCAATGATATGATGGGATTTCCTTTTTTCATTTTTTTCAAAAAACAATTCAGTAGCATTTCCCCTTGAAGTGAGACATCCTAAAATTTCAATAACAAACCATTTCAGCTTAATTCAAACAAAACAAACTTACTGAGACAATTCAGGACAATATCAACAATTGAATCTAACAATTTTTCTTGAGGGAACTAATATGAAGAATAATGTAAGCAATTTCTTAGCCAAATAGAGAATCAATGATATATAACTAGGTTTTCTTTAGGGAATGTGGCTTATAATAAATTTTCAAACTCAAAGGGAAATCCTAACTAATTTTAAACTTATAATATATTTTAAAGGTATATTGAAACAAAGTTGTAAGTGGATTTGGGGTGTCTGTTCTCCTTAATTTTCCCTAACAACTCAAATTTTTTCTTATTTCTTTTAATAATTAAAAATTCTACAAAAAATCAGAGTGACATCTTGACATCTTATATATAAATTAAAAAATGGTTCAATTTACAAACTTTTGTTTATGTTACTATGTGTTTGCAATGCATATTCCTATATGCAATTGGGTGTGTGCATATATTTCAGTTAGCTTGAAACATTTTTCTCTGGTTTCTTTTTGCCTACATAAACAAATTTGGGATAAATATACTTAAGGAAGTAACACATTATACTGCTGAAGTTACATAAACATTCATGGACACTAATTTCGTGAGGTCCCCAAACATTTTGACATCTCTGTTTTCTTGGGCCAATAATACAATAATTTTTTATTCAATAAAAATAGAATTTTGTGAGGTCCCTAAATAATATATATTATTCTTTTCATAATTAATACAAAGCATTCCATTTTTAAAAAAATACCAACCTGGATGGAGGAGCCTGGTGTTACGGAGCTATTGAGGAGATATGACCACAGTGGTGTGACACGACAGTGGTGAGAGGTAGAGAAGAGCAACTATTGTTGAGAGTAAAGTGAACTTATCGAAGCTTGAGAGAATAAAATGAGGGATAGAGGTGGAGTAAAGAAATAAGACGGTGAAAGGAGGTGATGTATGCCGACGACAATTAAAGGAGGAGGAGAGAAGAGTTAAAAGATAGATGATTATGGAAAAGAGTTAAAGAGAGAAGACAATGGAAGGAAGAGAAGGAAGAGAGAAGACATTAGAGGTGGGAAGTGATGGATTTCAAGAGTGGGTAGACAAAAGAGTAAAGAGAAGGAAGCGGGCATGTGAGGCACTTATCTGACATGCACAATGGTGTCCTAAATTTGAATTTAGGATGCTGAAAGTTATGTTTAGGTGTCCCAAATTTTTTTTGAGATGCCTAAAGTGGGGTTTAAGTGTCCTGAATATTTTTTTGGCACTATTTAAGTAAGACTTTAGGTGTCCTAAAAGTATTTGGGACACCTAAAGTCTTATTTTATGTGTCCCAAAAGTAATCGAGACATCTAAACTAAGACTTTAGGTAACCCAAAAAGCTTTTGGGATGCCTAAAGTAAGCTCAAATATTTTGGTTTTTCATTTTTGGTGCCAGGGGGAATCTTTAGGCTTCCCAATTTAAATTTGGGATGCCTAAAGTGACCACTTAGTTGTGTTATTTACAAAATTGCCACTGCCTCTGTGTTTTTTTCTTTCCTTTTTGAAAAGGAGATGTCCTTTAGGGTAGTAATATATTTATTTTGTAGCAGTGTCTGTTTGGTATTGAAGATTGAGATTTTTAGCAAGCTATAGTAGTGCAATTTTTTCTATTGAATTTGAGAGAATGAGTCACAATTATGAATTTGGTTCATTCATTTTCAAATAAAGTCACCAGTTTATATTTTTGTTGATTCATGAATATTATAATCTCTTTATTCTTCAATTGTGTTCTTGCTTATGAATTGACACCTCTAAGTTTGTTGGAAGCATAGTAAGAACTTATTAGTCACTCCTTGTTTTCCAAGGATATCTAAGAGCTAACAATGGGGTAATTTATTAAGAACAATATTTACATATTTATTTTCCTTTATATGATAATTTTATATAAGATATTTGAGCTTAATGTAATGAATTTGAGTGTAATTGATAAATAAATAAAGATCTTGGCATAAAATAGAATTTATCGAAAAATATAAAATTTTAACACTTTCAGTTTTCAGGTAATATCTGGAGCTCTAGATGTCAAATTGAGATATTCTTTATATGGATAAAAAGCTAAGATAAAGTTATGCAACTTTTCTGTTGAGGCCAAAACCTAATTCTATCTTCAAGGGTTTTGAATTTTGATTGAAAGCTGAGAGCGTGAATCTGTCCAAGTCTGACCTTTGCCCACTAATTTGACCATAACTTAAGCTGCAAATATTGAAATAAGGAGCTTTAACTTTTGCTTTCAAGCTAAGATTGAAAGCTACAACTTTTATGAACATCCAAATATGAAATTCCACCATTTTGACTATCAAAATTAGGTTGCAATCAAGAAGCATGGTTGCCACAAGGTCAACATTGGTGGCTTAAGGTCAAGATTCATGCCTACCAAGTGGAAATCTTTGCACCCGATTTATCTAAAAATAAAGGAGTAGAAGACATAAGGAGGATACACCATCTTAGAGTTTAATTTGATACATTTTATTGTTTCTTGCATGGCTCCTTTTTGGAAGGCTTAGGTTATCCTCCTTTATAGATGGTATAGGTTGCCACCTACATAGAAGGTTTTAACTCCTATATGGTTGGCTAGATTTTTCCATTTCACGCATCTTGTAGTTGTATCTTTGTGTTTTAGAATTTAATAATCAAGTTTATACAATGTTTATGAAGTTTTCAATGTATTTTGTTTTTTTTAAATTTCATTGTGAGACAAATTCTCATTTTCCTAGGGTTAAGATCTAGCTTACTAATAATAGATTGAATCTTAATTTATTAAATATAGTTCTAATTTTTCCTTCATGATTGAGTTTTGATTATTGTTCTTAATGCTTTCAATTGATTAGCCATCTTTTAAATGATTTCAATATGTATGTTGAGATCGGAAGGAGATGCATGTGTGTAGTGTGTGTAGGTCCTATAATCAAAACCATAACTTGTATATGAAATATAAACATATTCATATGGGTTATGTAGTCTTAATGAGTTCAATAAATCTTAATGCATGATGAATTGTTTCAATTCATATAGGGATATATTGGATTAGCAATTAATTATAGAATTGCTTGACCTTAGAAGAGGCTAATATTTAAATTAGAGAAACTCAACTATCAATCATATAGAATAAATGGGACTAAAATAGATAGGTGATTCAATCTAAAATTTGCTAAATGAAATATGATCCCTAGGGCTTTTTCTTATAATTGTTTTCATATCATTTGCATTCATATTTAATCATTTTTAATTTTGTAATCTCAATCACCAACTAATCAATCTACCTAACATAATTAAGATAACTAATTTTGGTACTTAGTGATCAATCCTAGAGGGAACGATACTCTACTCACTTCTGTATTACTTGCTAACGATAGTGTATACTTGCATTTTTTAATAAATCATTTACACTCGTAACATATGTGTATACCATCGAATATGAATGTTGAACTAGACCGGTTAGCTTCTGTGAATGAATAACTAGACTGGTTAGGTCCTGTGAATAAATGTGAATGCTTGAGAATGATATGGTTTGTTTTATGTGCTTCATGAAAATTACATAAGGGTATGAATAGCTTGAGTAGCAAGTGTTGGAGTCTGGAATGAATTTATAATTGATGACCTTTTATAATTGTTGTCTAGTTCCTTTGTATTTCAAAAATTGAATTTTGAATGAACCAATGTACCTACTATATTTTTGAATTGTATGAACTGAATCTTTTAACAAAATATTTCAATAAAATTTATGATCAAATTGTAGTGGTCATTTTTTAGCTATGTTGTCTTATAGGAGGGATCCTCGTGGAACCCAGAATAGTAGAAGCAGTACAGAACTAGAAGAGGCCAGCAACTATTATGGAAATACTCAGTTTGTTGGGTCTTGTCAGATGAATACAGAGTTTTTCCTGAAATCGCTTTGGCGTTGGTAAAAGCTCACTTAAAAGAAAGAATTGAAAGAAAGGAGATACTGATACTGATAGATTATGGAATAATGTCAGCAAGAGGATTTCATAGGGCTGTAAGAGAGATTGAAACTTACGTCAGTATTGAATATTCTTGATCTGAGAATGCGACCTATGTGATCTATAAAGAATGTGACTCATATCCTCATAGACACATTTTCTGGATAGAAGAGACTAAGACTTCAGAAAACCAAAATCATGAGGGTGGAGGCCATGGCTAGGCACCAAGGTAGACAATATATACGTGGTGAGCAGTTAAAGTGACTAGTATAGTCTATGATGAAATGAGAAATAAAGGATTGGGATATGTCCTGGTGAAGCAAGATGGAATGGTGGCATGTGGTTCTCAATAATTGAAACCTCACGAGATGAATTATCCCACTTATGAATTAGAGCTGGCAGTAATTATGTTTTCTTTGAAAATGTGACAACACTATTTTGTATGGTGCGATTGTAAAAATGTATTGTGACTACAGGAATTTTGAATATTTGAAAAATCATAAAAGTTGAATATGAGACAACATAGATGAATGGAAAAGCAGTACCGTGAATGTTGTCACTGATGTTTTGAATTGAAAAGTGGTACAAGTGATGGTCATAACAAAACAAGAACAAAAACTGATAGAATAGTGTAAAAATATAAACTTGTTAAGTTATATATTACATGCTAGCTACAATGCTAGTCAAGAGAAAAGTAGTCTGAGATATTAGATTGAAGATGATCAGATGTAGGATAGTTAAGTAAGATCTATCAAAAATAGAATTGAATGAGAAACCATTTAGAATTTGAGGTGTTAATAGGGAGTAGCACAAAGAAATTAAACCCTAGCTATAATAGTCCTTTTCAAGGATTATTAAGAATCATACTAGTAGAAAATTTCAAGGATGAAATTTATTGAATGGGGGGAGAATTGTGACACCCCAAATTTTAGGACTAGAGGCTAACGAATAAGCCTAAATAAAGTAGGCTACTAAGTCTAGTTTAGTAAGAGTCCCAGGAATGCATAAGAAATAGAATGACTTTTAGAAATTGCACTCAGAATAGAAAATGAAATTTGGTGCGAATTAGATGAAAGAAACTGCCTATTCCTTTAGGATGTGTCAGAATGACATAAAACCTAACTCAGATCTAATCGAAACGGGAAATGGTGTCTAGAAAGAAGTAATATAGAGAACAAAATGAACTAATGGCACAAGAAATAATATTGCTATAAACAATGGCAAAAGAGACAATTGCCACTTGATCTTGAGATTAAAATTGGAAGACAAAATGAAAGGCTAAGATTTTCTCTTGAAAAGCAAAAGTAATTATGGAGATGAAAAAGACATTAACTATAGCTGTTAAGCTAGCATAGGGAAACAAGATTCTTACGGATACAAATCCTTGTAGAAAGGGATTTTGAAAATTTGCTAGCTATTAAGTCTAGCATAAGGAAAGATTATGATTATAAAATATTCCCTTAAAGGATTAATTGAGGTGATAGCTCTCTGATGAAGTAAGAGAGAAAATTAATCTGCCTACTATTCCACTAATTTGAGGTTATACTTAGAGTCAATTGGTATATGGTAAAAAATGTATTGAAAGATATAAGTAGATAAGGGTTACTAAGTAATTTGTAACCAAGAATTAACTATTAAGCTTTGATTCCACAAGAATTTTAAATGGCCTAAAATGATTTGAGTTGAAACAGTCCAGGAAGCAGTACAGAGGAACACAGATTTTAGGTGCAGTCTGGTGTTATGGGAGGTTCCTGTAGAACTCCTACCAAATCATCCTAACATTATTAAAGCTCATATGAGGAGATAGACCTTAGAGTGGGCAGCGGAAGCATGGTAAATGTATTTGTAATCTTTAGGCACTAATGATTGGTTTGACAAAGTAAGACTTGATATGTATTCAATAAAGATGATAAATTATATGTGCTTAGGCTATAAGACCTGATGGACTAGTAAGTCCTTAGGTCAGTAGAATGTGATATGTTTTAGAATTATATTAAGTGAAGGCTCGAGGCAGTAAGACCCAATGTACAAGTTTGTATAGGGCAATGTCCCTGGGCTGTAAGACCTGTGTGCTTAATGCTGTAGTTGATGCCTAGCATGATGATGTTGGACCAGTATGTCCAGGGTATGTCTTAAAGCTAACAAAACATTCATACTATACCAGGTTGTAGCTGAGGTAGTAAGACTAGTGTAACCAAGTGCTTTAGTGTAGTCGAGACGAGTGTGGTCCAGTGCTTGTTATGATTATTGCCTAGGTGAGTGAGGTCTAGTGCTTGTTATATTTATTGCCTGGGTGAGTGAGGTCCAATGCATGTTATGATTGTTGCTTGAGTGAGTGAGGTCTAGCACCTATTATGATTTCTAGGCGAGTCAGGTCCAGTGTTTGATGTGATTGTGTGATCTAGGCCGAGTCCTGAAAAGGTTGTGAGGACTAAGGAACCAAGCACTGTAGGAATGGACCAGTGGGTCATGTGTTTGATTGCATGCTACATACTATGTACTAAATGAATGAGAATATTGTATGGTGAATTCTAAACACTATCTATGATCTTTGATGAGAATATGATGATTGTGTTGTATGCTCGATAAGCTTGCATAAGAAAGAGATAGATTAAATATGATCATTATATGGCACAGCTTGTGAGCATACAAATGAAAAAGGGATGGATCGAGTGAAAAGAAGTGATCCCCAAGTTGTAGTTGTTCAAAGTTCGAGGATGAAATTTATTGAATGAGGCAAGAAATGTAATATCCCAAATTTTGGGATTAGAGGCTTGAGAATAAACCAGAATCAAGTGAATTGCTAAGCCCTAGTTTAGCAAGAGTCCTAGGAATGAGGATTTGTTGCCAATGTATTTTTCTAGCGTGACAGTCTTCTTGTAGCATATTTTCAAATAAGCTAATGATGTCCAAAAAATGTGAATTTTACAAGAGGAAAGTAGACATCTTAAGCTTTAATTTGATATGTAATATATGATTTTTGGACTTAAGGATTCAGAGATATGATTTTTCAAATTTAGACCCTATTTCTAGAACCAATTCTGGAACAGGTAAGGTTCAATGAATTTTTGGGAATTTTGACCTTCTAGTTGGCTAAACGCTATATTTTTCCATGAAAATAGACTCAACAAGGGTTTCATAGCCTTTCAAATTACTCCAATTTGATTTCTAAAAATCAAGTTATGATTTTTCAAACTTTGGTCAGAAAATCTGCTTGAATTGCCAATTATAGCGAATTTGGGAAAAAAATGTAATGGCAATTGTGTAAATTGTGGAATAAAGTAAAAGCCCATATTTTTTCCTTTATTGGTGGATATTTGCTGGCAAAATATTGAAGGAGAAGGAAAAATAATTGCTTGGACAATAAACATGCCAAGTGTCATCATCTAAGCCAAGGGATTAAATAATAATTGATTAAGGATTTAGCACATGTGTACTTAGCATAAAATAATATATAACTAGGCATGTAGTTGGGCTAATTGGAGGAACCGAAATTGGTTTAGGAAGGACCCTTTACGCATCATTTATGGGCCAATAGGGGGGAATTAGTTCAAATCTAATGGAAGGCTTATGACATACTTAGAAGAAGATAAGCCCAAAGTACCAAGTTATGTCATAAACCCAAATTATGAATAAAATCAATTAGGAAAAAAGGAGAGATATTTTAAAAGCTCTTGGTTATCTTTCTCTTCCCCATTTTCATGCCTAGCTACACAAAATAGAGAGAGAGAGAGAGAGAGCTTGAGAAACTAGAGAGAAGGAGGAGCTCAAGGAGTAAAAATTCAAGGTAGACCTTTGTGATTTCAAGTGTTAGGTCTTCTAACTTGTGTAGTAGCTATTCTAATCTCATGTTCTTTATGGAATCATGTGTAGCCAAGCAAAATCTCAATGTTAAGGAGAGAAAGTGAGATGTCTAGAGAGAGAAAGTTGGAGGATTAGGAGGTAACCTCAAGAACTTCAATTCCTTTGGTATATTGTTGTTGTTGTAGCGGTTTTTGTCATGATCTATGGTTTGGTTATTAATTTTGTAAATTTGGAAACTGGAAACCCTAAGGGGTTATGTTACCCAAATTTCCTTAAATCATGTCTAATAAGCATTTAAAAGGTCTAACATGTGGTTAGGAGTGAAAAGGAGCAAGCTTTAAGGTTAGAAACACAAAATCACAGTTTCCCCGTTCCATAGAGTAATGTTTCGAGTAGACCTAGTTTGAGGGGTTAGGGCTATAATTTCATTAATCTAATGGTTCTATTGTGTTTAGGAAGGAAAATTATGTGGCGTGGATGTTGATTATAATACCCCAAATTTTGAGACTTGAGGCTAGAGAATAAGCCTGAAATAACTGGATTTCTAAGCCATGGTTTAGCAAGATCCCAAATTGTGATTAAGGGATGATGACTCCAAAAGCGGATGTGATTAGCGATAAATGGACCCTTTTGGAGATTATGATGTGAACTATGATGCGTATGCGTTGTCAGCAGTGCCAAAACCCAATATTTAAGTTCAATTATGGATTAATATCAAAATTGACTTAAAATAGAGGGAAGGTGCATATTGTGGCTAAATGGAAAAGTATGATGTGTTTAGTGGTTATTCTGGAGGAATTGCCATAATCAGGGGCAAAACGGTAAAGTTACCGACCAATTGTCAGTTACAGAAGAGGAAACTTATTGGTAACTTGAAGATCAATGGTTAGGGTTTATTTGTTGTGAGATTGAGTGGGTGGAATCCCATGTGTGTGAGTTAAAGTGAGTTCATTGGAATTGGTTTGGAACTTTGGAAAGTAAAGAATTGCAATTTGAGTTTGAATTGTGACTTCTGTTGACATGTTGTGATTATTGGTGAAACATGTCAATGGAATGTGAATTTGATTGATTTGGTGTTTTCAATGGATTCCTTATGAAAATTTATGTGGGAATGATGTTTGGTATGAAAATGGGACCATTGGAAGCAAAGATGCAAAATCTGAAATTTTATCCAATGAAACTCTGTTCTGGGCCGTCTGTTTGTATTTATATTTTGCATGGGCAAATGGTCTCTAAAAATTATGAAACTTTCCAGTCTTAAATTTGACATTCGAAGCTTCAAAATGGACATATAATTTGTGTCATTTCATTTTGTGAACTAGGAGTTATGGTTTTCCAAAGTTTGATGTTAAAACTGGGTGCAAATCTGGAAAAGCAAGGGAATTCCGTGTAATTCTGGAATTTTGTGCTGATTTCTCAAAATGGCTCATATTTTTCCTATGAAGAGGACTTAAATAGGTTTCAATGAGCTTTAGGATCACCTACCTCATTTTGATTTTTCTAGAATTAGTTATGATATTTCAAAATTTGGGCAGAAAATCTGCTAGAAAATCCGAAAATGGGAATTATGACATCATCAAAATAAAAGATGAGATCAGCATGTTATTAAAATATTTCCCATCTTCTTCTTCCTCCCATTTCTGTCGTGAGGATCAGCAGCCAAGGAGAGAGAGAGTGTTGAGAGCTCTTAGAGAGAGAAAGAGGAGAAATCTCATATGGTATGCTAATTTCTCTGACGATCTAGCTCCTAACGTGTATAACCTTGCTCCTAAGCTTTTCTTTCATGTTCTTTAAGGTGTTGGAAGCTCAATTTTCATGGTTAAGAAGGGCTAGGGTTTTAGCCACTCTTGAGAAAAGCTAGTGGGAGCTTTAGGTAACTTCCAAACTCTTCTGTATTGACCACTCTGGCTGCTGTGGACAATTTAATCTGTGAAATTTTGCCAGACAATCATTGGTTTCAAAAATGGAAAATGGGTGTATGGGGCTATTATGCTGCCCAAATTGGTACTTAATGGTAGTTTTAACCTAATGGAATAGTCAATAAAGTGGTTAGGAGTAGAAAGGAACATGTTTACAGAGCCGAAATCGAAAAAACCCATTTTCCCGGAATACTTGCATATTTCGGTCATGGCTATAAATAAGCCTTAGTGATGGATTTTCTATGTTTTGATGTTTCTATTGAATTCAGTACAGAAAATTAGGTGGGGTCACAGTTGGTCACTTTTTCGGGAAAGGCCGACAAAGCATAATTACAAAAATGCCCTAGAAACCCTTAAGGTGGGGCTGCCCGGGGTAATTTTGTTATTTGACAATGAATTTGATAATTCCGAGTCCGGAGATGGATTCCTAGGGGGAAAATATGTCATAATAGCCCAGGTTAGAATTTCAGGAAAAGTACAGTCTGACTGGGTACGGCGGGGTCGGGCCGAGTACTCAGGGCCATTTTAGTAATTTTCAATATAGCTTCATCTAACCCCCAGAAATACTATGGAAGTGTCTAAATGGTACATTTGGAATTGTAGGACCTAGTTGAGGGCTCGAGTTGCTGGCACACAAATCGAGGAGAAAAGACTGGAGGTTGGGAAAGCATGTATTTGATTTTTGTGTTGGTGTAATGATGCATGTTATTTTCTTTGCTTGATTATGTTAAACATATATAAACAATTGAAGCTCTGTTTCTGTTATGCAATGGGCATAAGTATATTGTTTGAAGAATTGAGTTTACAGGTATGTCATTGTGTGAGCATGAGTTATGTAATACTAGCATGTCATGCATTAAACACATATCTTGCATGCATATTTGTATCTGTTTCCTACTGAGATTCTCTCAAATCTTACTCTACCCTACCAACAATTTAGATAGAGCAAGTGGCTCGTGGAAGGAGTGGCTAGGACTCCTTCGAGATAAGAGTTGGTTGTTGGTTATCAATATGAGTTGGGATGACTGTATATGATTCGGTTGAGTATATGGTTATGAATTCGAGATGAGATTGTGTAATCCCCTAAATCTGATTTTGTATACCCTTTTAATAAAGATATAAACCCGGGGTTTGCCGGGAATTATGTTGTGCACTCTATTATATAATGAATGTGATTTATCTGCGAAGTAATTGTATTCGAAGTGTGAATATGAGACCTGGGGAATTGGATTTTGAAAGGTGTTTGTGAAAACCCTATCGAGAAGATAGAATTTTAAATGAGTTTTGAATATCATTGGTCTCTAATTCATTTTAATCACGTATTTCGGATATAATTATGGAGGGGGGTTATATTGATCATACTGCGAGAAAAGCTCTAGAAAGTGAGATGACAAAAACACCCATAAAACCCTAAATAAGGGTAGTTATTTGGCAATAATTTTGAGGAAACCAAGGTAACAAATGGATTGCGTGGGTGAAACTGTACAGGAATAGCCTGGGTTAAAATTTTTGGATAAAAAGGGACTTAGATCAGGTCCCTAGGGGCATTTTGGTAATTTTACAGATTTGAACTGATAGAACCAGTAAAAGTAATTTGGAAGAGTCTAGAGTGACATATGAATGGGCATTAACCTAATTCTTATAAACTTAGAATTTTAGGACCAGACAGTTGTGGCCTAGTCGAATCAAGTTAGTTAGATAATTAGGTGGGAAAGGGCTATTTCAGGTAGTAACTCCATCTTTTAGACATTATTCCAATATTTATATGTTTGTGTATGCCAACTTCTGTGATAGAATTAATGAACATGGTTTTGCCAAGGAGGGCAATTTGTGTTTGGAGGCACCCTTATCTGGTTATTGAGCAAGAACCCAACTGAGGTGTACCTGGTTGTTGAGTAAGTACCCAATCGAGGTTTTACGGGTAATGGGGGATTGAGCCCCTAACTCACATATACACACTATGGTATTGTTATTAATTTGTTGCATAACATGGAGTATGGCATATTTAATTTTCGCATTTTATATGATCAATTGTATGTTACTACTGAGATTCATTTGAATCTTACCCTTTCCATAAATGTATAAAAACATTTCTAAGGGAAAAAATCAGAATTACCAATTATTGAAGGTTCCAGTCAAGTCAAGAAGGGATGTTAGTCACCTGAAGCCTTTTAGTAAGTTTAAGGTTTGTAATTTATTGTACAATGCCCTATATGCGAATTCTTGAAAGTACAATATATCATTAATATCATTATATCTTGCTATTCCTGTGTAACCACTAAACAACACATTGCTACGCTAATTAATATCATTGATAAGTTGTATGTAAGACGGGGTGTTATAGAATGAATACTAAATTGTCTAGTATCTGATAGTTGATATGGCCTATTTCTATGTATGCATTTTATAAGAGTGTTATCTATTACTACTGGGATTCTTTTAAATCTCACCCCTTTCCAATAAATAACCATAAGGCAAGCTGAATGAAGGGAAAGAAGGTAGTCACAGACTATTAAAGAACGAGACTGAAATAATTTATGTTTCCTTTGGTTATCATATTTTGAGAATTTGTATATTTTGTATGAATAACCATAGTAAGAATATTACTTGTGGTAGCAGTAGAAGTAATAGCCATAATCCCCATACATTAGTACTTAAGTATGATAAATGAATTGGAATTAGGCAACCCTACACCGTGAGCCCATTAGATAACAAACACCTTGCGGGATTTTGGCAGAGAATACTCTGATATTAATAAATGGAACTAAGAACGAATAGGTTATAATGAGATCACAAACTATTGAGAGACCCCTTTGAAAATATTTTAAAAAGTATTGAAAAACCTATTCTCAAGTGTAAGTTCAAGTCCTATTTTGAAGTTGGGACTGCAACTATTTACAAAAGAGTGTTGGTCTCCATTTGAAGTCATTATAAGTTTCAAACTCATCCGAAGGCTTTGAAAATATGGTGTTACAGTAGAGGCCATATGGGGTATGTAAACATTGAGTAGTAGTTGATAGAAAAGCTGGGGTCTAGATCGGATGTGACAATGAACCGTGGAGTGATGTAGGCTACTGTGAGGCAAAACAAAGAGGACAACATTGACAATCCTCATGTACAAGAAGTTGTCTCAAGAATGGAAAGTACTGATGAATTTGATTCGATTATAATTCAATTTTGTTTGGATAAAAAGGCATTTAACCTTTAATTTTGCCATAAAAGACATTAAGTCAATGTGTTTGATTACAAGCTTCAAAGGTGTTTGATTAAGGGGTATCAATTATGGATTCAGCAAAAAAGAATACTTTAGGAAGTAGAAGAGGCTAGTAAAGGTGTTTGATTACAGGCTTCAATAGCATATCAAGGTGACTGAGATGCTTGAGCAACAAATTGAAGCATACCAAACTATTATTGATCAGTTAATGAGCTAAGACACCTCAGGGAAGCTTAGAATGGCTTACATCCCAAGTGAAAAAGATAGCTACACATTCTCCTCACAGACTTTACCTAAGGTAGTATGACTTATGTCGAAAGCTTATACTTTATTTATTTTTGCTTTACACTCAGTGTATTTTCTCTTTGTTTAAGGCAAGATGGAGGTTGAGTGTGTGGCAAATAGCCTCAATCGATATACAGTTTTTACAGGCCACATGTACAACTTACAAAGGGGAAAACGATTCAGAACTCGCCTTTCCCTTAGAATCATGTTAGGGTATTGTTCGAGATGGCTATCAATCCTAAGTATGTCCTTCTAATGTCCACCCCAGATTCAGATACAGAAGAAGGAGCTATACTTAGCTTTATTGTATGAACAAACCACCTTATTGTCATACAAATAAAGACAAAAATGGTATGCAGTTGTCTTTTAAGCTTGCTAATAAATTTTATAGTAACTATTTCCTAACTTCTCAAGTTGTTTAGCTGAAAAGTAGAAAGAGCAATATGAGAGCTTAGTCCAGCCATAGTTAATGATCTTGTGTGTTGAAGAACACAGATAGCCAGTGCATATGCCTTAGCCACCAGTTCTGCCAGTTTCTAATAAATACCAGATGGCTCTTGAGGCGTACGATAGCATAGTAATTGAAACAAACCATGAGCGATAAGACTACTCTCAACAAGTCCCCTTTGAGCAAGATTTACACGGGGGAATTAGGTATGTTTGATAATATTAATTGGGTGTTAGTCAAAGAGATCGTCAAGGGTGATATGTCTAGCTCAAGTGCTTGAAACTTTTATATATACTGATTTAATTGTTTTTATATGCAAGGTACCTTCACATGGAACACGTAGCCCATAATGGCCTATAGGACATGTTCCTGTTCCTCAACCCCTACCACTATTTAGGAATGTTGAACATAGGCAATAAGCTAGATTTTATGGAGAGAAAAATAAGGAAACTGGTGGATATGGTCATTAGAAGACACTAAAGAAGAAGACAATTTGTTCTTGGTGTTGTACTTATAGGGGTAAGTATACTACATTAAATTAGGTGCTCATTATGTTTTTTCCTTATTTTTGTTCTCATTATGTTTATTGTACTTAGGGGTCATTGGATGCTCATCGTGTTAAATCCCTTCAAGTAAAAGATTTAATACTTTGATTCGGTTCATGGGGATGTGAATAATCAACCATAAATGGTTGAAGTTTTCAATAAGTTGATGAATTTAAATTTTATACTTTAATTTCTTATTGCCTTGTCAGAGTTTATTATAAATTTGGAGCTTTAATTTCTTAATTGTGATTTTGTTAGAGTAGTTTACTATTATGCCACAGACGAAGGCCTTAGCTGACCCTTATTACATGGCAAAGCCATTGCATCTACTTACAAATGGAAGAGAGTAGCGATAATTCACTAATACATAACATTTTGTGTTAGACTTGTCAGAGTTGGTTTTTTAGTTATACTAATACATTTAATTTATTTCCTTATAGTGTTTGTGACAACTAGATAGAGCTCTTATTATGGGTACTAGGTGTGGAAATTCATGAAGGACATAGACATCCACAATCCTAGTTCAATTAATACTAATGTTATGTATATATATGCATGTATAAGTGTTTAAGTTAAATTAAAAGTCTAGTCCTATATATTTTAACATACTTTGTTTTTGGAGTGTAGTACTTTGAGGACAATTATTCTGAGGAATATTTTCCTGGACAAATTGAAGAAGTCATAGAAGAGTTAGCTATAACAGTTTATCATCAATAGATAGGAGCATAATGGAGTTAGCTATATAGTACCCTTTTTTAGATTAACTGTATGTTAGGTTCTTAGTTTAGCTAGTTCAGATTTGTCTTTGGCTTATGTGTTAGTTCTTGCTTCTAGTTTCTATTTTATTTTCTCTTTTTCCCTAATTGATTTGCTTTTGGTTTCTATAATGTACAGTTGTGTATATGTACTTTTTGATGACTTGAATGGATCTTTTTAATTTGTTTCTATAATATACATATATATACTTTTTGATGACAAGTAATGGATCCATTCAGTGTCTTTATATGTATGTAATATGCATATAGGGGCTTATCGAAAATGAACTGCAATTTTTTATAAAAATTATCTGCAATACTTCACGATTATTGTCTAATAACTATCATATATTGACATATATATTATGATTTGTTCTAACAACCATTAAGTATGCACATATATTTTACAGTTAATTACCAACAATTGTCAAATATATACCATACTGATTACCAATACTGGTGTCAAATACTTAACCGTTCATCATATAAATCGTAACATATTTGGTAATATATTTCACAGTTTTTAGTGAATAATTGTTGAATATAATCTACCATATGTTAGTCATTGACTAAAAAACAACAAATATAGGGCCCAGTTGTTTTTAAACAACTGTAAAATATATAGCCCTATATTTAACACTACGATATTTAACGGTTGAAAATTATCAAAATATAGGTAAAAAGAACCGTTAAATATAGACAAATATGTAATAGTGTATGCTCATATTGGACATCATATTTTGTGCTTAACCATGGCCCAATTCTATTTTAAAGCTTGAGGTAGTAAAGTTACCATATTACCCCCTATTGTTTGCAATAGATTACCAAATAAATTCCAAAAATTATTCTAGGACACCTTATATACATTTTTGGCCTCCATTAGATTCTTTTCCTCATAAAATATCATCTTCAAACTTTTCACCATGAAATTTTGCCTCTAACTCCCTTGAAATTTCTAGAAAATAAGCCTTAAATTTCGTTAATTCAGCTTTAAAATTATTTAGGCCACTTTTGGTGAACTAAATATCTTCATAATTTTTCTAGATCCCAAAAATTGAATTTCATAATATTTCCTTAATTTTCAAGGCTCATAAATACTTCTAATAATTTTTTTAGAATTTTCCTTATGAGATACTTAAGACATTTTGCTTAACTAGGATTAATAGTCTACTTAATTCAGACTTATTCCTCAACTTATAGCCCTAAAATTTGGGATGTTACAATTGGTGCATTTGAAGTTAAATTGTTTTCTATTTAGACCGGTCGTCTTCTAAAACACGATCTAAATAATTTAGTGAGATCAGTCATCTCTTAAGTTGCGGTCTAAATAATATTAATGAGACTCGTGCATTTCTTAACTGGTTTAAATTAAAAGTAAATGTTTAGACCAGTGAAGAGTTAAACGATAGTTCAAATTATCATATTTAGACCTAGTGCCACTATAACTGGTCTCAACATCAAATAACTATTTACAAATATAATATTTATATCATAAATAATTATATATGTGGAAATTCTTAGTGCAAGTGGTTTACCCAGGAGGCAAGGTAAATTGGGTTTACCTAGAAAAATGTAACCTTAAATATCAATTGACAAAATTTAAAACAAAGTCAAGAGTTAAGAAAGATATCACTTAAGTGTACACCGAGAGTTATACTAGTTTGACCACTACTACTTCTCAAAGTTCCTCTAAGATTTTTACTATTTCTTAAAGATTCAGTGGGTTCTTGGAACCTCAGTACAATGCAAGTTCCTTTATCGAACACTCGCTTCCCCTTACACGACGTAATCCAATTCCCAAATTAAGGCTCCATAACCTTAAGTAATATGAACAATGAATATTAAGTTTGTAATGAAAAACTCTCTCACATAGTGAATATTGAATAACTGAAGTACAGAGTGTGTAAAGAATGAAAAATAGAGTAAATATGAATATCTCTCACAGATTGATCACTATATGTTATCGTTGTATATTGTTGTTATTCTCGCTTTAAATTCTTCTTTGTTTATAGTTGAATAGTTATAGCCTTTCTCAGCAATTCACCTTATCTGTTAGAGTCACACAACTTCTTTTGACCATTCTTCAGATTTGAAAAATAGCTGTTGCGGTCAGTAGACGTTACGTTCTTCATAAAATAGCTTTTCTCTCTTCATTGTTTTCCTATAAGAATACTTCAAACACTAATACAATGAAGTGTTAGACATAAATTCATTAAATCAATGATTAACGGATAATTATCGTGCATTCTAGGATTTATCACTTGAGTGAACGGGGTCATCACTTAAGTGATCCCTTCCAAATTTTGGTAGAGATTTAAAGGATATTTTTCTTATCCCATCACTCAAGTGGCCACTTGAGTGATCCTACTCAAAATTTGGCAAAGTATTTGAAGTTCTCTTTAAATACATTACTCGAGTAATCACTCTAGTGATCCCTTCCAAAATTAGATAGAGACTATTGCTTTATATAGAGATTTCATTTCTTATTTCATCACTCGAGTGGCCAGTTGAGTGATAGCTCTGTATGCCTCAAAACACTATGTTTCTTTGTTCAAAAACTTTTGTTCAATCAAATCATCTGTAACACCTTTTATTATCATCAAAACATAAAAGCTAACATTCTCCGCCTTTTTTATGATGACAAAACTTGGTTATATTTGAAATAAGGCTTTTGAAAAACAGTTTTTGCATTTTGAAGCTTAAACTTGAAATTAAGGTCAATATAGTCAGAAACTTTAAGAATATTACATTTTAGGATAATTAATTCATAGATAGCCAAATCAAATAACTTTGCATGCCTATAAATCAGTTTTGCCATATAATCTCATAATATCAGTAAACTTTAGAGTTTCATTAGTGAAAAAGACAAGAAAGTAGTTCAGAATAACATTAAATGACATGAAAGATGAAGGCTCCCAAAAGCCTAAACCCTATACACCCATGCATCCCATCAATCCCATCAGTCAAACATAATGTATGATCACCAAAATCACTTAAGGTCTTCTCTCCCTTTTTGACATCATCAGAAAGTGTGAGCTAGATAGGAGAGCAGGACCCAGAACTTGGTGTAGATTATTCTTGAGCTATGATAGGAGTGGCTTGGATAAGGGTTGATGCATCTTTATGTGTATTTCCTCCTGTCAAAGCAAAGGTAGGTGACTTAGATGAAATGGGCTCTAATAGATGAAGAGGAAGGATCTATAGTGGATCTTATGGCTGAGGAACATAGAGATGAGGGTGTTGTGGTAGTGGTGTTGAAGGCTACTGTGACGTGTCCATCAACTCCTTAATGTGATATAAGTATGTGAATAGTGAGAATTGGACTAAAAGAGTGGCTCATTGTTTGCAGGTGAAGCTACTAGTATAGTCAGGGGTTAAGCTAGACGGTGTCCTACTCATCGAGAGTAATGTAAACCTAAGCAGATGAGGAGGGGCTAGCATAGTGAAACGATATTGCTCGTCGCGATGTAAGGGATGATCGGAGAAGGAACATATATAGGAATAAAGGTAGACGCTAGTGTTGAATGTAATACCCTAAATTTTGAGATTTAAGGCTAGAGAATAAGACTTAAATAAGTGGACTGCTAAGCCCTAGTTTAGCTGGATTCCAAATTTTGGTTAAGCGTAAATGACTCTAAAAGTGGATCTGTTTAGTGATAAATGAACACTTTTGTAGAAGATGATGAGAAATGTAAATATTGCCATGATTTTGTATAATTTCAAAGTAGTTGAATTAGAAGGTGTAATATGGTGCAATTGATGTCATGTTGTGTTATTTCGTCATTGGAATCGATTTAAAACATTAAATGGAAAGTTGGGAAATTCTGTCCATTGAAACTTCTTGCTAGGCAGTCTGTTTGTGTTGACGTTTTGAATAGGCAAATGATGTCTAAAAATTCTAAAACTTTCCAATCTTGAAGCTCACATTCCAAGCTTCAAAATGGACATATAAATTATGTCATTTCATTTTATGGGCTGGGAGTTCTGTTGTCCAAACTTTGATGTCAAAAATGGACTCTGTTTTGGGGCAGTAGTGAATTTTGTGTAATTATGGAATTGTGTGGTGATTTCTGATAATGGTCCATTATTTTCCAGTGAAAATGACTTAAACAACTTTCATTTTTCTTTAGTATCACCTCATTTTGAGTTTTCTATAATTAGTTATGAGTTTTCAAAGTTTGGGCAGAAATCTGCCAGAATTTTGTAACAATATGAAATTATTGGAAATTTAGTAAATAATTAGAAAAAAATATTATATTATATTATATTAAATCATCATCCACCTCCTCCATCAGCCTAAAACCATGCCATTCAGCTGCAACAAGAAAGAGAAGGTGTGAGAAACTCTAGAGAGAGAAGGAGAGGAGACCTTGTACGGTAAGTCGATTTCTTTGGTAAATCCTTACGTAACTATTATAACTCTATTCCTAAGCTATTCTTCTATGCTCTTCAAGGTTTGTGGAGCACAAATTTGGGTGTTCTAAGACTAGGGCTCAAGGTTTATGGAGCACAAATTTGGGTGTTATAAGACTAGGGTTTTCAGCCACCTTGAGAAAAAGCTTATGGGAGCTTGAGGTAGCTTCCAAACTTTCATATATTCCATATTCTGGCTACTGTGGGCAATTTAATTGATGAAATTTCGTTGCATTGCTATTGGTTTTAAAGTTTGAAAATGATATGGCCTAGTGTTTATGCTACCCAAATTGGGTCTTAATGTTAGTTGTTACCTAACGTAATGATTAATAAAGTGGTTAGGAGTAGAAAGAAACACATCTGCGGAGCCAAAACTGAAAAGCCCCAATTTTTCCTGGAAAATTGAGAATATTGGCCAAGGCTAGTTTGGAGGGGTTAGAGATGGATTTTCAATGATTTGATGGTTCTATTGAGTTCAGGAGAGAAAATTAGGTGGGGTTACAGTTGGTCACTTTTTCGAAAAAGGCCGTAAAAGCATAATTATGAAAACGCTCTTGAAACCCTTATAGTGGGGCTGCCAAGGGTAATGTTGTAATTTGACATTGAATTTGATAATTATGAGTTCAGAAATGGATTCCTTAGGCAAAAATATATTAGAATAGCCCATGTCAAAATTTCAGGAAAAGTACAGTCGGATCGGGTAAGGCAGGGTCGGGCCGGGTCCCTGGGGGTATTTTAGTAAATTTTCATAATTGGCTTATATAACCCCCCAGAAGCACTATGGAACTGTATAAATGGTGCATTTGAAATTATTGTATTCGACATTTGCCCTGATCATGAACAACCTATGCCAGAGCACGTTCAGAAATAACCAGGTAGTGACTCTCTCTCTTATATTATGTTTAATGTACTGTATGTCTATTGTATCACTGTTTTGTGATGATTTCTAATGCTGTTGTGGTTACAACTGGTGATAGTTGTCATTTACAGCGCAAGCTGTCGTGATTGTGATTACAGCAAAAGCTGTCACATAGTGTATAAAGTCGTGAGTGTAGTCGTTTATGGTGAAAGGCATGTATCTTTGTGCTGCTGCTATTGTGATTTACTTACATGCTATGTGCTTATATATTGTATGAGCAGAATGTTACTACTGAGATTCTTTTGAATCTCATTCTTTCCATTAATTAACCTACAGACAGGGCAAGTGACTGTAAAGGGAAGTGGATAACCAAGAGCGGCTAGGACTCCTTAGAGATCTTTGATGTTGGTTTTTGGTTATCCATTTTGATTTGGGATTACTGTATATATATGGAATGATTTTGTGTAATCCCCTATACAGGAAACTATAAACCTTAGTGTATATAGATGTATATGAAACCCGAGGGTTGCTGGGATTTGTTGTACACTTTGATATGTATGAATGCGATTAAATTGCACAGAGTAATTAGTTTCAGAAGATGAATCTAAGACCATGTTGAACGAATTTCAGAAAACAAATTTAAGAAAAATGTATCCGTCGGTCTCTAATTGATTTAAATTATACATTTTCGAATCTTAATTATGGTTATCAAGGCAGGGCATTACATTTGTGGTTAAGGGTAAATGACTCTAAAAGTGGATGTGATTAATGATAAATGAACACTTCTAGAAAAGATAATGAGAATTGTTAATGCCAGAAAGGCAAGATGATATGTGTACAAGCGGCGAAAGCCAAGTATTCTTGCAAATGGCGCGAGCTGAGGTATGTGTATATTTGTGTGAATTTCACCGCCATACCAATAGTCCCTAAGTCACTAATAATGGTTTGGATAAAGACTGTGTGTCTTTCCAGTAGTAAAAATGGATGAGGGTAGGGTGTGATTGTGAAGGTTGTGACATTAGTCATGCATCAATGTGGAATCATTCGTGGATACTATTGTGATGCCATGAAATTTTATACAGCAATGTGATATTGTTGTATTAGTACCCAAAAGTTCCGGTTACCACTAGCAGAGTCATTAGTGGACATATGAGTGAGGGTAATGCCGTGAAAGTGAATACAGCGAAAGCTAAAGTGTTTGTGAATACAACGGAAGCTATCATTTGATGTATAGAAGTTATGGTGTTTTGGGGTTACTCCTGGATGGGTTAACTAGATTGGGTAGAGCGATGGCTTGTGCTATCCAACTGATAAGGTTTTGGTGAGATGCGCTAGCCACCCATGATCTAGGGCCTTGCGACAATTGTGATTATGTGATAGTGTGTTGTGGCAATCGTACGTGGAGGTGATTGCATTTACTTGGCAATTATGTGGCGATTGTGTTCATGCGACAAACATGTAGTGGGCCTATTAAAGTTTGTGGTACCTGTGTTACATCGTACTCATGCCAAGGATATGGCGCTGTTACCCGTATAGGGTGATAGTAGAGTTGTATGGTGATTATGAGAATCTCGAGTACTTGTGTGGTAAACTGAGCATGATGCATTAAGTTGTTTAAGATTCTTGAGTGAATATGATTGGTGGAACACTATTTGTATGGGTGGTCTAGAAGGGACCGTCCCAATATGACATGATTTGTGAAACGAAAGTCGTCATGAAAAAGCACCCATAGTTTGTGGATTAAGTGGTGTGACAAATTTCGAGAACAAATTTATTGAACGGGGGGAGAAATGTAATACCCCGAATTTTGAGATTTGAGGTTAGAGAATAAGCCTGCAATAAGTGGATTGCTAAGCCTCGGTTTAGCCAAATTCTAAATTTCGGTTAAGGGTAAATGACTCCAAAAGTGTATATGATTAGTGATAAATGAACACTTCCGGAGAAGATTATGAGAATTCTGCATTTTTCCATGATTTTGTATAATTTAAAAATGGTGGAATTGGATGGTGTAATATGGTGTAATTGATGTCACGTTGTGTTATTTGGTCATTGGAATTGGTTTGAAACATTAATTGGAATGTTGGGAAATTCTGTCCATTGAAACTTCTTGCTAGGCAGTCTGTTTGTGTTGACATTTTGAATAGCAAATGATGTCTCAAAATTCTGAAACTTTCGAGTCTTGAAACTCACATTCCAAGCTTCAAAATGGACATATAAATTGTGTCATTTCGTTATGTGAGCTGGGAGTTTTGTTGTCCAAAGTTTGATGTCGAAACTAGACTCTGTTTTGGGGAAGTAGTGAATTTTGTGTAATTTTGTAATTCTGTGGTGATTTATGGTAATCGTCCATATTTTTCTAGTGAAGAGGACTTAAATAGCTTTAGCTTTGGAATCACCTCATTTCGATTTTCTAGAATTAGTTGAGTTTTCAAAGTTCGGATAGAAATCTGCTAGAATTTTGTTAAAATCCGAAATTGTTGGAAATTTAGTAAATAATTAGAAAATAATATTATATTATGTTAAATCATCACCTACCTCCTCCATCAACCCAAACCAATGCCATTCAGCTCCAACAAGAGAGAGAAGGTGTGAGAAATTCTAGAGAGAGAAGGAGAGGAGAACTTGTACGGTAAGTCGATTTATTCGGTAAATCCTTACCTAACACGTAAAACTCCGCTCCTAAGCTATTCTTCTATGTTCTTCAAGATTTATGGAGCACAAATTTAGTTGTTCTAGGGCTAGGGTTTTCAGCTACCTTGAGAAAAAACTAGTGGGAGCTTGAGGTAACTTTCAAACTTTCGTATATTGTTTATTCTGCCTACTGTGGGTAATTTAATCAGTGAAATTTCGCTGGATTGCCATTGGTTTTAAAGTTTGGAAATGATATGGCCTAGGGGTTATGCTGCCCAAATTGGGTCTTAATGTTAGTTGTAACCTAATATGATGGTTAATAAAGTGGTTAGGAGTAGAAAGAAATATGTCTGCGGAGCCGAAACCGAAAAACCCCAAATTTTCCCTGTGAATTGAGAATTTCGGCCAATGCTAGTTTGGAGGGGTTAGAGATGGATTTTCTATGATTTGATGGTTCAATTGAGTTCAGGAGCAAAAATTAGGTGGGGTTACAGTTGTTCACTTTTTCAGAAAAGGCCAAAAAAGCATAATTACGAAAACACCCCTAAAACCCGTATAGTGGGGCTACCAAGGGTAATTTTGTAATTTGACATTGAATTTGATAATTCCAAGTTCGAAAATGGATTCCTTGGGCAAAAGGTTTTCAGAATAGCCCATGTTAAAATTTTGGGAAAAGTACAGTCAGACTAGGTACAACGGGATTGGGCCAGGTCCCGGGGGCATTTTAGTAAATTTTCATAATAGGCTCATATAACCCCCCAGAAGCACTATGGAAGTGTCTAAATTGTATATTTGGAATTGCATAACAAATTTGTGAGCCCATTTGTTGGCCTGATTTACGAGGCACACATTTTAAGGCAGAAAAGGGTTAAGGTATGGAACTTACCTTTCCTATATGTATATGATATTTGTGTTAGTGTGTTGATGCATGTTATTGCTTTGCTTGATTATGTGAAACATGTATGAATGATTTGAAGCTATGTTTCGATTTATGCTATGATCATAAGTATATTGTTTGAAGCATTGAGCTTACAGATTTGTCATTGTGTGAGCATGAGTTATGTGATGCAAGCATGTCATGCATTAAACATTTATCGTACATGCATATTGATATTGTTTTCCTACTAAGATTCTTGCGAATCTCACCCTCCCCTATCAACAATTTAGACAGGAGAAGACAGAAGATATGCTAAGAACAATGCAAAGAACAATATGAGGGGATTGTAGTGGTGGAACGAAGATGAGAAGATGTCTTTGTTTCACTGGGACGGGTTTAGATATCCAAGTAGCTCTGTGTGGCTACATTGATAGTAATGATCATGTACGAACCCCTATAGGGAATTTATGTAATCATGCACTTATTATCACTATATTCATGTTATTCCTGTGTTGCCTATCTAACCGCATATCAGTTTCCACGAATACTCTAAAAAAGGTTAAAACAAGGTAAAGGCGTGACATTGAAGCCAGGATAGATAGACCAGGAATGGAAGTACTAGGTGTAACCCCTACCTTATAATCCGTAATTATAATTCAAAAATGGATAATTAAGATAAATTAGAGACTAATGGTTAATTCAAAATCTATTAAGTCCCAAACTTTGAAACAAGGAATCACCCTATAATGAAGTGAGTTTTCAAAATTGCTTTCCAAATCTGTTTAATTTGGTCTCATAGTCACATTTCAAATATAATTAACCTACGCAATTAAGTTACATTCATATAATAACTAAAGGGTTTACGGGACATATTCGCCCCTTATAAGTTCCCATTCAGGGGATCACATATCCTTATCCAAAATATTACAGTAATCCCAATTAAAGTATGACAACCAACCAACAAAAGAAAATAAACAACTAGCCGCCCTTGGTTACCTGCTTCTCCTTCAAGCCACTTGCCTTAATAGTAGGTTAATTAATGGAAAGAATGAGATTCAAGAGAATCCCAATAGTTACAAATCACTCATAAAAGATATAATCACATAGCATGCAGGTAAATCACCAAGCAGTAGCAGCATACACATGGCCTTCACGGCATACACATAGCTTTCACAATATACATATAGCCCTCTCGGCATACACATGGTCTTCGCAGCATACACATAGCCTTCATGTTTTACACAATTACAACAGCAGGGGTAAGTGTGACTTGCGTTACCTCCACAACTAATCATGCTGTAATACACATATCCTTCACGGCTTACACAATGCTTTCACAGCATACACATTGCCTTCACGACTTTCACATAGCTTTCATAGTATCAAACTTCGTAGCATTCGCAATACACAATTCAATGATATGACAAACATACAATGCAGTACACATAGTATAAGAGAGAGTGTCACTGCCTTGTTCTTTATGGTTGTGTTCTGGCACGAGCTAATCTTGTACAGGGCAAATATCAAATCCTAAACCAAAACCAAGGACGTAGCGTTATTCCCTTGTCCAAATTCTTAATCTCAAAATGCTTAAGCTTGGTTATCATTTAAGATCTTTAGGTGGCTACTAGAACCCTAAACATATGCCTAAAGGGTTAGGAGAAACTTAAGCAATGACCATCATTTGAAAACTCAAAATGTCATTTTTTGGCCGTGACTCACGGATGGTCAGAAAGTTTTGGGCTGCGGCCAAGATCTTTTGGCTGCGGCCGAAAATAGGTCAAAAACTTTTGGGCCACGGCCAACATCCTTGGACTACAACCAAAAACAGGTAAGAGAGTTTTGGGCCATGGCCAACCCCCTTTATGCTGTGGCCAACCACAGACCTGTCTCCTGGCTGATTTTCAAATGACCATAACTCTTTACACAATTATCAAATTACTCAAATTTTATATCAATGGAAAGCTTGCAATGTAAACTACGAATCTGGAAAATCTTACAACATTATGACACCATTTGCTATGTCAAATCACCCTGCAAAGTTGGTCCCCTGCAGAGCATTTCACACTTAACAAATTTCCATAATTCCAGTTCTTGCACAATTGTTTCTAATAGTTCCAAATTCACAACAAACCCTACTCACATCGATTTTTACAAGGAACACATTAGAATACCAAACTAGCCAAATTCACATCACATTGACATGTTTTACATTGACTACAACATATCAACATAAAACCACAACAGAAAGTTTCAACATTGAGAAACTTTTCATTCAAGGTTCCAAACCATTTCCATTATTCCAAAAACACATTAAGACACAATTTTCAACACAAATCACCATTCAATACATGCAACTCTAATGTACACAAATTCACATCACATTGACATGTTCTACATTGACTACAACATATCAACATAAAACCACAACAGAAAGTTTCAACATTGAGAAACTTTTCATTCAAGGTTCCAAACCATTTCCATTATTCCAAAAACACATTAAGACACAATTTTCAACACAAATCACCATTCAATACATGCAACTCTAATGTACACAAATTCACATCACATTGACATGTTCTACATTGACTACAACACGTCAACACAAAAATCGTAACACAATGTTTAAACATTGCCATACTTTTCATTCAAGGTTCCAAACCATTTCCATTGTTCCAAAACCACATTAAGACACAGTTTTCAACATAAATCACTATTCAATACATGCAACTCTAATATGCACAAAATCAAGGAAAAATCCAAAAATTCCAAAATTCAACTAATAGCCACAATATACAGGGCAAAAGAAAGCTATTGATCACCTCTTTCACTTCCTCAAGCTTATTTATTGATTCCACAACCTTTAAGTTTTCTTAAGTACTCAAACACCTTCTTTCAAAAATCTAAATCTATAGAGATAAAGCTCTCATCAACATGAACGACATTAAAGAAGAGCATTTAAGCATTCAAAGTCGTTTCTAAGGTCAAAACCTCACCTTTTCTTTTCTCTTTCTTCTTTTAGTTGGTGAAAATAGCTATTGGAGAAAGAGAAGATGAGATAAAGATGATGATGCTTAAATTAGGCCTCCCATGCTTCTTTTTGGACGACTTAATGAGGGGAGAGGGAAGAGAAATTGTGTTGACAATTTGACAATGATTAATAGTTCATATGGTGACACTTGTCATCATCTTACCACTTCCTCCATGTGCTTGCAATCACACAATTATTCTCTCTTGTTCTCTTTGGCAATTAATCTCTCTACCTAATCTTTGAGTGATTAGTGAATTCCCTCTTCAGTTGTTAACTAATTGGTCGGTATCTATTTTGCCCAAGGCTATGGCAATTACTTTTAAATCACTATTTAGAACACTTTCTCACTTTATTTCTTCCACCATGCATCCACCCCTTCCATCATGGTTTATTTTAAGCTTTGACGCACATTTAAGCTTAAATACAGGGTTTGGGCACTAACTACTACTCATTCATATCACAATTCACATTGTATTCTCCAAAAGTGTTTATTTAACACTAATTACATTCACTTTTGAAGTTATTAGCCCTAAATCACATTTAGGGGCATTACATTTCTCCTCCTGTAAAATAAATTTTGACCTCAAAATTTGTCACACAACTTGAGCCATAAACTACAGATAACATCTCTGCATGTCTGCTTCCACTTCACAAGTTGCTTCCCTCTAAGTTATTCCTTTCAAAATCACCTTTACAAACGAAATGCTTTGGTGTCTGAGCCATCTTTCTTCTCTATCAATGACTTGTTTTGGCTTTACCATATATGTGAAGTTGTCTTGCAAGTCGACATCTTCATATTCAATAATATGCGAAGGATCCGGTTGGTACTTCATCAATTGAGAAACGTGAAACATATCGTGGAGCCTGCTTAAGTTTGGGGGTAGAGCTACTTGATACACAACAGGCCCAATTCTCATAAGAATCTCAAAAAGACCTACATACGTTGGGCTTAGCTTCTTCTGTTTGATGGCTCTCCCAGAGCCAGTGACTAGAGATATCCTCAAAAACACATGATCACCCACTGCAAACTCTAAAGGTCTTCTCCTCTTATTAGCAAAGCTCTTCTGTCAACTCTGTGCTGCAAGGAGCCTTTTATGAATGATTCGAATATGCTCGGTGGTTTTATTCATCGCGTCTGGCCCATACAACCTCCTCTCAGATAACTCTGTCTAGCATAACGGTTATTGGCAATTTCTCGCATATAGCGCTTCATACAGAGCCATTTGAATGCTCGAATGATAGCTATTATTATAGGCAAACTCAGCAAGTAGAGCCTTCCAGAATGTCATAGTGAAATGAGGATCTCTATCTGAAATGATGTTCTTTGGCATGCCTTAAAGCCTCACAATCTCCCGTATATAAATTTCTACCAATCTATAGAGAGAGTAACTAGTATTGATCGGTATAAACTGCACTAATTTTGTTAATTGGTCAACAATCACCCAGATCGCTTCATAGTTCCTAATCATGGGCAATCCCATAATAAGGTTCATAGTCAAACATTCTCATTTCCACTCAAGAATCATAAGACTTTGTAATAAGCAGTGGATATATGCCAATCAACTAAAGAAAGACTACTAGGATGGGGTAATAGATTTCCTTGGGTTTGCATTTGTGCATAATCCCTCAAATGATGGTTTGATTCTTTACCCCTAATTAAAATATGGCAATGTACTATGATGTGATCAAGAAACTTGCATGTTGTACTTAGTGATTCATAGAACTGATCCTACTTATACATATTGAACGAGGCATAGAGAGACACGCAGTCGGGTGGTTGAATAAATGAAAAGTTGTACATCACTTAATTTTGACACAAGTACATTTGACGCCTACCATCTTGATGATTTGGTCAAAGTGTTAGAAGAGGACCTTATGGATTGTCCTAAAATTATGGAAAATTTGAAGGGTGATCGATAAAGCCATTGTATGGGGGGTGCACTGACTTTACCTTATTGAGTGATGTGTTGATGTTGTACAACTTGAAAAAAAGAAATTAGTGGTCTAATAGGAGCTTTACAAAATTGCTCGAGGCTTTAAATCTAATGCTACCAACCAAAAACGTGCTTCCATCTAAAACATTTGCTGTAAAGAAGATGTTGTGCTCAGTCGGCCTTAGTTGTGAGAAGATACATGTGGATCAGGTGAAGTTCTATGGCAAGATCTAACCCTTTCCTCTCTATCAAGTCTTGCTTGAGGCTGTATACCCCTTGAGCCCTTTACGCTAGGAAGTTAAATTGAACCTAGCCACAATCTGGGAAGGTCTTGATCCATCGCAAATTGCATCAGTATACTCGATGTGTGAGGTTCTGCTATATACAAATTTGTGTATAATTTCATTTTATATACATGTAGGAGGTATCAACAGGAGAATCTCCATTTATTTGAAAGAATTGCCTTAAAAATTAATGGTTCTTATGTAAAAATCATTTTATATGTATATACTATATATGACGGTTCTTTCATTAAACTCATTTGCATTTGTAGCAAATAAATTATAGTTGCACTATAACAACCGTTATTTATGCTAAACTTTATATAAATGCTATTGTAAAAGAACCGTTATGTATGTTACAAAGTTTATAACGGTCATTTATTTGAGACCATTATTTATTATAACCTATGGTGTGGACAGGTAATTGATCATTCCAAGTCCATAATCATTTTTTAGTACAAATATCCCCAATGGACAAAGATCTTGTATTCTCAATTTCTAAGAGTTAGATTTACTAATAGAGTTGGACAGTATCTTGGAACATGGGTAGATCCTGGTAGAAATAAAGGACAAACTTGCTCTCAATTAACTTAGTATATTAAGTAGAGAATTGCAGCTTGGAAGGCAAGGCAAGGCTTCCATGCTTACCCTAATTAAATCAGTTGTCTTAAGAGTTAATCTTCATGTTATATATGTATTAATAATTTCTTCTAGAGAGACAATGGTGATGTAACATAATTCATTTGAAAAGAAAAGATGTTTTGTTTACGGACATATCTAAAGGAGCTTTGGGTATTAGATCAATAGACTGTATCAATAATGGGCTTCTTGCTAAGCATATATTGTCAAACCCCTTAACATTTCGATATGCATAGAGTTTTAAAGGCATAGTTCCACAGGCATACATAAATAGTAAAATATATTGATAAAAAGTACTTTTTCACATACAAGAGTCTGCCCGCAGGGTTTGAAAATATTTACACAAATTGTTAAAAATATTAAAATTTAAACTAATATAACCAAACAACTCCTATCTTAGGATCCGCACCCCTCAGTTGCCTGTATTCGTTGCCCTTGGAGCTACTAGCTTCCACTAGGATATTGATTTATTTGAAAAAGGGTAAGATTCAAACGAATATCAGTAGTAACATGCAATTAATCATATAAAATGAGAAAATTAAATGCCATGCTCCATGTTATGCAACAAATAAATAATAAAACAACGGCATGTATAAATGACTTAGGGGCTCTGATGAACCAATGTCGTGTGAGTTCACAAAATAAAACTAGGTTAGAAAATGTAGCATAGTACCTCAACCTAGGTCGTTCTTGTGAGGAGATTAATTTTCAAGTTTCTAAGTAGTAAAGTGATAAAAAAAACTTTAAAGTTGTGAGAAATCATTTTGAGAAATTGATTTTAAAACGAATGAACTAATCTAAGCTAAAGCAATATTTTTGTATTTTCTAGTTTTTAAAACAAAGAAGCAAAAGGAATTGAAATTAACACTAACAACAAGATAAATTTGATTAACTAATATAATGATAAAATAGGATTCTCTTGAGTTGAGCTTTTAGTCTTCCTTGCTTGCTAATGATATGAATTCCATGATGAGTCAAGAGGATGGAACTAAACTACCACTAGCTCCATACTTGCAATAATCATTTAATTCATTTTACCAAAGCAATTAAATGAATAACACCAAATAATTCAGACTCAAGGAGATGAATAATCAACTTCCAATTCTAGCTTGTAATTACCATTACAAAAGTTCAAAGCATTTAGTTTAGTCATTTACAATCCACTTAACCAAGTTGGAATAAACAACTCAACCTACTCCTAATTTGAATCATGCAAAGCTTAATTAATCAACTCCTAGCTCAACTACCAAGTTTATTCACTTGGCATAGAACAATGTAGATCATAATCACATACTTTACCAAGCCATCCAATTATGAAATAGAGAGAGAGCTTAAGGAATTCCATTAAAGTTTAGAAGCTCAAACCATTACCCAACTCAAGGAAATCACCAAAGCTTAGCTACTCATGGAGGAGGAGGAAGAAAATGAAACTTGATGGAGGAAGGAATAATTGGCCATGGATGCCTTCACGCCTTGCTTTGCCTTTTTAATTTTGCACAGCCTCTATTCACACTCTCCATCACATTCGGTGCTTGCTTCCTCTACCCATTTCTTTAGCCGCCACACACCCTTTATTTCATTGTGTCGTGTCTCCTCAAACTCCAGCCGCCAAACCCTTTTCTTCATTTCATTCACTGCTCGTCCCTTTTATTTCCGTAGCTCTCCCTTTTCAATTCATCCCCTTCCTCTTTTCACGTGGCCCCCTCTTTTACAATTCAATCAAGCCCCTCTTTTCATTTCAATTCCCATCTTTGGTCCACAATTTTGGCTAGCTCACCAAATATTCACAACTTCAATTCCCTTTCTACAATTAATCCTATGCTTACGTCAGCCCCTTCTTTTTCAATTATTCAATGTTGTTCTCTCCAATTCACACGATTCACTCCTTCTCTTCTTCATTCAACCATTTCGGTCCAACCTTTACCTCCTAATTGGTCCAGCTGCCTTCCTCTTTCTTCTTCGGTCAACTCCCTCCTTTCCTCTCTTATTCCCTTTTCACATTCGGTGCTCTCTTTATTTGGTCCTGCTGCTGCCTCCTCTTTCTTCAATTAATCCAATTCGGTCCAGCTCATCCTCCTTTCTTTAATGACTCAAATTGGTCCAGCCCTTCCATGACTTCAATTCGGTTCAACTCCCTTTTACAACAGCCGCCACTCTCATTTACTAATGGTCCCCACTCCTTTTCTTTCTTCAATTCACTAGGTTAAATGAGTTAAAGGTATATTTGGATAAGAGATAACACTACTACAGAATATATATTTTACGTCCCTAAAGGACGTCCCTTTTTTAAAAAGGGAGGTAAAAAATAAAGACGGTGGCATTTTTGTAATTATGGGTGAGAACTGAATAGCTTTAGACATCCCCAATTTAAATAGGGACGTCTAAAGTGTGACTTTACAGACTTTAGACATCCCTATTTGAATTAGGGACATCAAAAGTAAAAAAAAAATACTTTTGACTTCCCCAATTGGAATTGGGGACGTTTAAAGTCACACTTTAGACGTCCCCATATACATTGGGGACGTCTGAAGCTTTAAAAAAAATTTTTTTAAAGCTTCAGACGTCCCCAATGTATATGGGGACGTCTAAAGTAAAAAAAATTTTAAAAGAAATAACTGAATAACTTTAGACGTCCCTAAATTAAATTGAGGACGTAAAAAAAAATTCAAATTTTTTCTGACAGTCTTTATTTGTCAGCTTTATATTACTTTTACACCCATCTTTCCCTTTCTATAGCTGTAAACTCAATCAGAGACACTACCACCATGCCATGAACTCTTGCTTCTTCTTCTTTATATGCTTCTTTTACTCTTGCTTCTTCCTTTCTCTCTCTTTTTTTCACCTCCAGATCTGTTTTGCTTTCTTACCATTTTTTATTATTTTACCCTCTTTATCTTTTTTCTTTGGGTTTTCCTTCTATTTTATCTTCTAAGTTGTGTTGTTATGGTTTGTAGATCAGGATTCTGAAACATGCTTCACGGCTATGTTCCCTTTGAGAAAACGAGGTTCATCTCTCCCTGTCGCTCTTCTCTATTTATTATTACGAGAAAATGAATTTCAATAATAGAAGGAGATAAGTTTTTTGTAACTAATTCCTTTTATTGTTTTCATCTTCTCTCTATGAGATTTCAGCTTCGGAGTTATTATTGTGTAGATTTGGATTGTAGATACTAGATCTGTAGTTTTATTGATGATGATATGTAATTTTTGGTTTTAAATACTGTTTAGTTCAGATCTATAATATAAACAATTTTTTTGAAAAAAAGCATTTTAGATGTCCCCATTTTTAGACGTCCCCAATTTAAAATGGAGACATCTAAAGTGGGACTTTAGATGTCCCCAATTTAAAATGGGGACGTCTAAAGTGTGAGTGTAACACTTTAGACGTCCCCATTTTAAAATGGGGATGTCTAAAGTCCCCACTTTAGACGTCCCTATTTTAAAATGGGGACGTCTAAAGTGTGAGTGTAACACTTTAGATGTCCCTTTTTAAAATGGGGACATCTAAAGTCCAGACTTTAGTCATCCTTTTATCTACGGATGTTATTGTTATATTTTACTATGTCGCTCACATAGACGCCCCCTTGTTTTCAGATGTTAAAAGTCCTAAAAAAGGGACGTTAAAAACATTTTTTGTAGTAGTGTAAAAAGTTGTTTTGGCATTAGACATAAAATTGCAACCACCAAATAAAGCCCTTACTCATTTAACCTCCTCTTAGAAAAAATGTGAAAATAAATTATGTACTTGTGATGTTCCACTTTTGTCCTTCATTAAGCTCCAAAATAACATCTTTGACCTTGACCACTCAAGTTGTGCCACATCATCTTCTACAAAATTATATTCACAACGGTAATATCTTTTGCTCACAATTAAAGAATAATGGAAATAACAAATATTAATTAAAAATATAACAATTTAACTACTATAATTTCCCAAATTATTCTTTCACTACAATCTCACATTATCACTTGATTATGTCCCAAATATTCAATTAAGTCCCACAAAAGCCTAAGATTAATTAATAAATATATATAAATGTTGAGCTCTATCAGGCTCAATCCCCCACTATCCATAAAACCTCGGTTGAGATATTACTCAACAACCATGTAAGTGTGCCTCCACACACAATTTAAATGCGCCTCCATGCATAAATTGCCCTTAGTAGTAAAACCATGTTTGTAATTAAATCACAAAAAATGGCATACACAGACATAAAAAATATTGGCATAGTGTATGAAGGAATGAGTTACTACCTTATAACCCTTTTTGCAATACAAAACAAATTCCTCAAATTTTGTGTCAATGGCTAAGGCTATCAACAGTCGACTCCTAAAATTCTAAATGTACAATAGTTAGGTTAATACCCATTCATGTACCTCTCTAGGCTCTTCCAAAGTGTTTTTGTTGCTTATATTATTCCTAAGCAGAAAAATTACCAAAATGCCCCAGGGACCCGATCTGAGCCTTTTTGTACCCTGTCCGACCGTAATTTTTCAGAAATTTTGACCCAGGCTATTCCTACATAGTTTTGCATTTAGAATTTATTTTTTACATCTTTTTTTGTAAAATCACTACCAAATGACAATTTTGCCCTTGACAACCCATATTCAAGTTTTAGGGGTATTTTCATAATTTTACTTTCTAGGGCTTTTCTCGCAAAGTGTTCAACGTAAACCATACACAATTTTCCCTCCTGAACACCATGGAACCCTCAGATTCATGAAATTCCAGCCCTAACCCCCTAAACTCATCTTGGTCGAAACTTGGAGGGAAAAAGGGAAAAATTATGATTTTGATTTTTAACTTTAAAAGCTTGTTCATTTCCACTCCAATCCACTTGATTAACCATTTAAACACTTAATATACAAGATTTAAGGAAATTTGAGCAGCATAACCCCTTAGGGTTTCCACTACCCAAATGTGCAAAGTTAACAAGCAAATACAAATCACCATAAAGTCAACAACTACAACATCACAACATCAAAGAGAAGGAGATTATAGAAGTTAATTCTAGATTTCTCACTTTCTCTCTCTATCGTTTCCTTTATGTTTTGCTTGGCTAAACATGAATTTCATGACGAAGAAGAGCTTTGAGAGGGAACTACACAAGTTTAGAAGCTAAGTCACTAAGAACATCAAAGCTTACCTTTGGATTTTTTGTTCTTGGCTCCTCCTTCTCTCTAAACTTTCTTAAGCTCTCTCTATCTATCTCTCTTGGTGAAGTTGGGATGGAAAGAGGGTGCACAAAAAGATGACCCAAAAGAAAATAATATCTCTCATTTTCCCTTAATTAATTTATTACAAAAATCTAATTTCTGACACTGCATGTACTTAGACTTATCTTTTTCCAATTAATGTCATAAAATCCCATCGTAATTGAGCTAATCCTCCTCCATTTGGTTAGCCCTTAATAGACGCCTAAGAGCCATCTTCATAAACCAAGTTGGGCTTCCTTACCTTAAGCTAATTACATTTACACTTAATAGTATTTTAATCTAATTTCACATATGCTCAACTTAATAAATTATTATTTATTTCTCTTGGCTTGGATTAAGGACACTTCGCATATCATAATCCATATAATTACTTTTCCCCTCTTATTTCCTTATGATAGCCAAAATTAACAAAAGAAGGGAAAATAAACAATTCTTCCAACCTTTTTCATAATTCCTTTAATTGATTTATGCACAAGTTCATTTTGACTTTTCAAACCTTGATTTATTTAACCAAGAATATTCCAAATATATATATTCCCCTTTATTTTTCTTAATTGATTGAAATTAACTTCAATTAATTGAAAAATAGTTAATTTTATGCATTATTGGCAAAATTACAAGTTTGCCATCACATTTTTGGATTTATTTTGGAAATTATTTCTTTTTCTTCATTCATGGCCAAAATTAACATTATATTGGGCCAAATATTATGCTTTACTACTTCTCCATTATGATCTTTAATATTGAGCTTTTGGAAAACACAAGAATTAATTGCATAACTTGTTCTAGGCCAATTCTCATGAAAATGGAAATTTACTAATTGCTTAAATTCCAAATTCATGAATATTAATAATTTTATTTCATTGAATACATCAAATATTTACAATGTATATTGATGCATAAAATTTGGAGTGCTACAGTTCTCCCTCACTTAAATAAATTTCGTTCTCTAAATTTACTACACATAATAGCACAAACTCTAGGTAACACTTCCGCATATCATCTTTCATTTCCCATGTTGCTTCTCTAGGAGATAACCCCTTTCAGTTGACTTTGACAAAAAAGGAGGATCTTGGTTCTGAGTTGTTTCTCCTACCCATTGATGATTCGGTCAGGTGTGACTTCAAAAGTCAAATAGTCCCACATTTCCACATCTTCATATTCAATCATATGTTCTGGATCAAGTTGCTACTTCTTCAATTGAGAAACACGAAAGACGTCATGTAACCTGCTCAAGTTTGGTGGCAAATCTATACAGTACGCTACTGGCTCAATCTTAGACAAGATCTCAAATAGCCTAATGTATCTTGGATATAGTTTTTTCTCTTTTAGTGCCCTACCAACACATGTGACTAGCGAAACTTTAATTAATAGATTATCACCGACTTCAAAGTTTAGAGGTTTTTGCCTCTAATCAGCATAACTCTTCTGTTGGCTTTGAGCAGTTAGTAATCTTTGCTTAATCAACTTGATCTGCTCGGTTGTCTAATCAACTCTGTCTAGCTCTAGTAAGCACCTTCCAACATAAGGGCGGTTGGCATTTCCTTCTATATTATACCTCATATAGAGCCATTTAAATGCTCTAGTGATAGCTATTATTATAAGCGAACCCTGCCATTGGAAGGAATTTGTCCCAACTACCTTTGAAATCTAGTACACATTCCCTCAGCATATCCTCAAGTGTGTGTATTGTTCATTCTATCTGGCCATCTATTTGAGGATGATATGTCGTGCGGAATATAAGCTTAGTACCCAAAGCTTTATGTACTATCTTCCAGAATTTGGAAGTAAATAGGGGATCTCAATCTGAGATGATATTCTTTGGGGTACTATGTAATCTCACAGTCTCCTTAATATAAATTTCTTCCAGTTTATAAGGAGAATAATGAATGCCGATAGGTAGGAAGTGGGCTATCTTCATAAATCTGTCCACTACTACCTATATAGCATCGTGGTTTATGATCTTAGGTAACAACATCACAAAGTCCATAGTAATGCTCTCCTATTCTACACAGGAATCTCAAGGTTTTGTAGAAGCCCTGATGGTAACTGAGGTTCATCCTTTACTTTTTAACATGTAAGAAAATGAGCGACATATCTAGTCACATATCTTTTCATTCCATGCCACTAGTACAAGAACTTTAAGTCAAGGTACATTTTGGTAGCCCCTGAATGCAAAGTATATTTACTCTTATATGCTTCCTCCAGGATTTGCTGTTTCAACTCTTTATGTGGTGGAACATATATCAGCTTCTTATATCTGACTAGTCCACTCAATGACAAGTCATATACCTGAGTTTCTCCTCTGGCAATCATATCTTTGATAGACAATACTCGTCTATCCTGCAGTTGTGCTTCTTTAATTACTGCTCTCAAGTCATTATATACTTGACTGACATTATTGTTTCTCATTAAAATCTAATTAGACAGATTGAGATATCTGAAATCCTCAATCAGTTTTTGCTTGTGAATCATCATGGCTGCCACCTGCACTGATTTACGACTCAATGCATTAGCAACAACCTTAGCCCTACCTGGATGATATTGTATCTCTAGGTTGTAATCTTTCAGCAACTCCATTCACCTGCGTTGTCTCATATTTAGCTCTTTTTGATCATAAAGATATTTCAAGCTCTTGTGGTCACAGTACAACTCTACGGTCGCACTATAGAGATAATGTCTCCATATTTTCATAGCAAATACAATGGCTGCCAACTCAAGATCATGTGTGGGATAGTTCAATTCATGATGTTTCAGCTGATAATATGGGTATGCCAACACCCAGCCATACTGCATCTGTAACCCCCTGCCTTAAAAACCCTAATTATAATTCAAAATTCGTAATTAAAATGAAATAAAGACCAATAATTACCAAAAGTCATTTACAATCCCTTCCTTACGGGAGGGTTTTCACAAAATCTTTCAAAATTTCTTCCCTATCATGGTCTCAAGTTCAAATATCGAATACAATTACTAGTGCAGTTATATCACATTTACACATATCATAGTGTACAGCAACATTTCTGGACCCCGAGTGTAATATATGTACTAAGGGTTTACAAGTTTCCCTTTTAGGGGATTACACTACCATATACAGAATGTTATTTACATCCAAAAATAATATCCAGTAATCCCGTTCCAAAATAGATAACCAATAGTTCAAACTAAACATCTCTACTAAGTCCTAGCCACTCCTGGTGGTTCACTTCTCCTCGGAGCCACTTGCCCTATCTAAAAAGTTAGTTAATGGAAAGAATGAGATTCAAGAGAATCCTAGTAGTAACAAGTCACTCATACAGTGTATAAACACATAGCATATAGGATCATGTTAAGTAGCATCACAATGATATATGGCTCACGCCACAAACGATAGCACTCATGGCTATAAATATTATGCATAAGCTTTCACTATGATCTCAATGCAACAGCTTACGCTATAATCACTATGCCAGCTTTCGCTGTAATCTCAAAGCATAACAATGTATCACAATGCATGATAAATATACATATAATGCTTTATACATAGTATAATAAAAAGAGTCACTACCTTGTCCTTTATTGACATTCTCCGGCATGTTGGGCTCGCGAGTATAGCAAATGTCAAATCCTATAAACCAATGTTAAGAGTGGCGGATTAAAACTCTATTCCAATTTCTAACTTCCAAAAACTTAAAGTTGGTTATCATTTGGACTCTTTAGGTGGTTATTAAAGTCTTAGATACATACTTAAAGAGTTTGAAAAGATCATACCAAAAACCACCTTTCAAAAGTGAAAACTTGTCCGTGGCCAAAAAATCCACTGGCCGTGGCCAAAAACAGGTTAGAAAGAATAGGGCCGTGGCCCATAATGTGTTGGCCACGGCCAAGAAAATCCTGTTTCTTGGCTGAAATTCCTAAAATCATAACTAATTCCAAAAAAATCGAAATAAGGTGATTTCAAAGCCAAATGAAAGATATTTAAGTCCTCTTTATAGAAAAAATATGGATCACTACCAGAAATCGCTACACAAATACAGAATTTCACAAAATTTACCACTGCCCCAAAACAGATTCCAATTTCAATCCCAAACTTTGGACAGTCATTACTCCAAACACATAAAACGAAATGACACAAATTATATGTCCATTTTCAAGCTTGGAATGTGAAATTTAAGACTTTAAAGTTTCAAAAATTTTAGACACCATTTGCCATTCAAAAAACCTAGAGAATCTGACTACCCTGTACAGAGTTCTAAGAGACAGAATTTCAGTTTTGTGCAATTTGCTTCCAATGGTTTAAAATTCTCAACAAACACCATTTCCACACCAATTTTGCATAAGGAATCTATTGAAACCATCAAAACAATCAAATTCCATCCACATAGACATGTTCCACAAAAATCTCAACATGTCAACACAAAATACCACAATCCACCATAATGCAATTCCTTCCATTCCAAAATTCCAAACCAATTCCAATGGCACAAAGACACCCTATGACATCAATTTTACCACAATACATTAGCCTATCCATACATTTCAAAATTTAACAAAAATCAAGGCAAAAATCACAAATTCCCAAGACTCAACCAATGGTCATAATGAATACACCAAAATGTTTCAAATACTCACCTCAACTTCTTCCCAAAGCTATTTCTTTGATTCTCCCACTTTTAAATTCCCACAAATTCTCAAACTCCACTAATCAAAACTCTGAAACCATAGGAATGGAGCTCTTGACACCATGAAAAATATTAACGAAGAACGATTGAGTATTCAAAGTCATTTTCTTACCTAAAACCCAAGCTTCTTCTTTCTCTTACTTGCTTAGCTTCAACGAAAATAGAGGAGAGGAGAGAGATTAGATGAGTTTGTGAAGATGATGATGAATTTTTGGCCTTTCAATTGCCTCTTGGATGTCCAAAATGAGAGAAGGAAGAGAAAAACACCTTTTGACACTTTGACCATGACCTATGGCTCTTATAAAGCCAAGTGTCATGACATTGTTCCTCCTCCCAACTCCTTCCATGTTCATACAAGCATAGGATAACTCTATGATAATCTCTTGACATGTAATCCCAACTATGGATCTACAATTCACCAATGAATTGCTTCTTCGATAACTGACTAATTGGTCGGTAACTTTCCAATTTCACCATTTTGCCCCTGATTATGGCAATTCCACACAAATCACTTCTAAACTCATTCATATCATTCCAATAACATCACTCTTCACCCTCCCCTATATTTCAACCCATTTAGACATTAATTCACACTTAAGCATAAATATAAGGTTTAGGCATTGATTAAAACACATTCACATTGAATTCAGCTATAATTACAACACTGTTAACATAATTAGCCCTTAATCCCAAATTGGGTCATTACAATTCTACCACCGTAAAATAAATTTCGTCCTCGAAATTTGTCAAACAACTTGTGCCATAAACTCCAAATATCGTCTGCACATATCGGCTTATGCTTACCAGGTCACTTCTCTCTTTGGTCATTCCCCTCCAAATCACCTTCACCTATGGAATGCTTCGGTGTTTGAGCCATCATTCTTCACGATCAATGATCTGTTCTGGCTCTACCGTATATGTAAAGCTGTCTTGCAACTCAACCTCTTCATACTCCACAATGTGAGATGGATTCGGTTTGTACTTCTTCAACTGGGAAACGTGAAAGACGTCATGGAGTCTGCTCAAGTTTGGAGGTAGGGCTACTCAATACACAACTGGCTCAATCCTCTCAAGGATTTTAAAAGGACCTATATACCTCGGGCTCAGGTTCTTTGGCTTGATAGCTTCCTAATGCCCATAACTAGTGGTACTCTCAAAAAACCTTGATCACCAACCTGAAACTCTAGAGGCCTTCTCCTATTGTCAACATAACTTTTCTGTCGACTATGTGCTATAAGAAGTCTCTTACGGATGATTCGAATATGCACTAAGGTTTGATCAATAAGATCCGGCCCGTACAGTTTCCTCTCAAATAACTCATTCAGGCACAAATGTGATTGGCACTTACTCCTATACAAAGCTTCACACAGTGCCATCTAAATGCTCGCACGATAGCTATTGTTGTAAGCGAACTCGACAAGTAGAAGAAAGCGATCCTAATTACGTTTGAAGTCGAGGACACAAGCTCGTAACATATCCTCCAACATTTGAATAGTCCTTTTCTAACTTTCTATCTGTCTGAGGATGAAAGGTTGTGCTAAATCTCAATTAAGTTCCCAGGGCTTCATGCAATGCCCACCAAAATCTATAAGTAAATCGGGGATCATGGTCGGAAATGATATTCTCGGTATGCTATAGAGTTTCACAATCTCTTGGATATAAATCTCTGCTAGCTTGTCCAGAGAGTAACATGCGTTGATCGGTATAAAATGAGCCAACTTCATTAACCAGTCAACAATTACCCATATTGTATCATAGTTCATGACCCTGGGCAATTCCTCAACAAGATCCATGGTCACACTTTCCCATTTCCATTCCAGAATCTCAGGACTCTACAATAGACCCGATGGTTTCTGGTACTCGATCTTTACCCTCTGGCATGTAAGACACCGCGCCATATATTTCATCACATCACTCTTTATTCCCAGGCACCAATACATGGATTTCAAATTATGATACATTTTGGTCATGCCAGGATGAAGAGTGTACTAGCTCTTATACGCCTTATCCAGAATCTTCTGCCTCAAATCCGCCTTAAGTGGAGCACAAATTCTCTTCTGTTAATGAACTAGTCTACTAGGCAACATATCATAGCCTTGAGCTTTTCCCCATTGAATTCTATCCAGATTACACTGTATCCAATCATCTTGCCTCTAAGCTTCTTCAATCTCAGCTCTCAAATCACTTTCCCCTTAGGAAACAGTATAATTGGCATAGATGATCTGGTTTAACAAATTCAAGTCACAAAAATTTTCTATCAATTTTCCGTCTTGTATCATCATTGCTGCCACCAGTACTGTCTTTTGGCTAAGAGCATCCATAACTAAATTGGCCTTACCTGGATGATATTTGATTTCTAGGTTGTAGTCCTTAAGCAACTCCATCCAACAACACTATCTCATATTCAATTCTTTCTACTCATACAAATACTTGAGACTCTTGTGGTCACAGTACAGTTCTACCATTACACCATACAAATAATGCCGCCAGATTTTCAAAGCGAACATAATAGCCGTAAGCTTTAGATTATGGGTAGGATAATTCATTTCATGGGGTTTGAGCTATCGAGAGGCATAGGCCACCACACGTCCCTGCTGCATAAGAACACACCCTAATCCCTGCTTACTCGTATCACTATACACAATGTAGGTCAAGCTGGGATCAATTATAATCAACACAAGTGTCGTAGTCAACTTCTTCTTAAGCTCCACAAAGTAATTTTCACAATGTTCATCCCATACAAATGGTTGATCTTTCCTCATGAGCTTGGTCATTGGCAAGGAAATACGTGAGAAATTTTGGATAAATCTCTGGTAGTACCTAGCAAGACCCAAAAAACTGCATATCTCAACAACAGTTTTTGGCCTCTTCCAGTCCAGTACTGCTTCCACTTTACTGGATCCACTGAGACCCCTTCTCGTGAGATAACATAGCCTAAGAATTTTACTTCTCGTAGCCAAAACCGCATTTACTCAATTTGGCATAAAGCTGCTTCTCACGCAATATATTTAACACAATTCCAAAAATGATATTCATGCTCTTATCTAGTCTTAGAGTAAATCAGAATATCATTAATGAACACCACTATAAACTAATCCAAATATTGTCAAAACACACTGTTCATGTAATCCATGAATACCTAGGAGTGTTGGTTAGCCTAAATGACATCATTAAGAACTCATAATGACCATACCTGGTCTGGAAAGCAATCTTTAGAACATCTTCTGTTTTCACTGGCAGCTGATGATACCCTGACCTTAGATCAATCTTCTAAAACACGCATGAACTTGATAGTTGATCTAAAAAGTCATCAATTCTGTTGAGTAGGTACTTATTCTTGATAGTAATCTTATTCATTTCTCTGTGGTCAACATAAAATCAAAGACTCCTGTCTTTCTTTTTTGTAAACAACACTAGAGCTCCCCAAGGCGACATACTAGGTCTAATAAACCCTTTCTTAAGAAAATCCTCAATCTACTTCTTCAACTCTGCCATTTCATTTGGGGCCATACGGTATGGGGCCTTAGATATAGAACCAGCTCCAGGTACAACTTCAATAGGGAACTGAACTTCCCTTTCCGGAGGTAACCCACTAAGGTCATCCGAAAATACCCCTGGGAATTCTCATACCACAGATATACAACTCAAAGTTTCACTAATCTCCCCATGCATGGAGAAGAACACCATATACCCTTGGCAACCCTTCTTCAAACACTTCTTAGATTCAGCTGTTGAAAAGAAGTTCAAACTAACATTCACATTCTCAACACTCTGAGGTATAGAATATACAATCCTCTTATTTCCACAGTCAAGCAACACATTGTTTACCGTTAACCAATCAAAAACTAGAATAACTTCTAATTGGTAAAGCAACAAGCAAATCAAATCGATAACATATTCATATCCTTCCACAGTTAACACATAATTTAAACAGACTTCCAGGGTTAAAGCTTTAACACCCATCGATGTTGACACAATCAGATCAAATGGCAATTTATGCACACGCAATCTCATGCGCTTCATACAATCATATACAATAAAAGAGTAGCTTGCACCCGATTCAAATAAAGCTTGTAACAAATAGCCATTAAGAAGGACTTTACCTTGTATCAAATCAGGGGATTTCTGGACCTCCTTGTGGGTTATAGCAAATACTCAGCTCTGAGTCCTCAATCTCTACTCTAGCGGTGGCTGCTTGCATTCAATAGAAGTATGCCCCACTTGCTTACATTTAAAGCATATTACTCGACCCTCACAAGTCTTGCTATGATATGGCTGGTTGCAACAAGGACATATCTATAATATAGGAGCTCTATATTGATCACGACTCCCAGATTGATAGGGCTTTTTGCCACCGCCCTTTGATCGAGAGAATACCTGGCCTTTACGCTTCTGAGAAGCATTACCCTTATTAGGTTCATTGCGACTACCCGCAACCTTCAATGGATATAGATCTCTTCAATTATTCTCTATGATTCTGCATTCTTCTACCTCCTTGTTAAACTCAGTAAACCGGTGGGTAACTACTATCCTTTTCATTTCTCTCTTTAGGCCACATATCAGCATATTATAACTCCATTTTTCATCATCCATCATCCGTAAATATGAGGAGTACTGAGACAACGAGATAAAGCGAGACAAATAATCATCAAAGGATTCTGAATCACCCACTTGATTGAAAGGAATTCAGTCACTTTCTCAAGCTGTACCTACTTCAGGAAATATGTTTTATTGAATTGTTGTTGGAACACCTCCCAAGTTAATGGCACATTTCTGCTTCTGCTTCGCAATGTTAGGGTGATATTCTACCACCAATAGTCCATATCCCCTTCTAGCTTGTAGACTGCCAGGCGAGCCTTTACCTCAGACTAGCATTCAAGAACCTCAAAGATCTTCTCAATATGGTTAAGCCAATCTTCTCCTACTTGGGGGACAAATCTACCTCTGAACATTGGAGGTAGGTGCTTGCAGAATTTTGAGACCCATAACTGAAGAACCCTTTCCTCTCTAACTGTCACCCCTTGAGATTCTTGATTTGGGGTAGTATGAGGTGGGGACTCTTGCGGTCTTGCTGATCCTTCAGCAGTTTCCTCATGACGAGTCTTTTCTTGGGTCTCCTCTTGAGTGGACGGACCCCAATTTTCTCTATGTTTGCCTCTTTCAATTTTGAGCTCTTTTCTCAGATCAGTGATCATGTCTCGCTAATCCTTTATTAGACCCATTAGCTCTCATATAGGATTTGGTGGGTTGTCATTAACTATCTCTACCTCCGAGTCTACTTGTTGTACTCTAGGACAACCCTTTGTCTTTTTCATTCTACAAATCATTCACTATGTCAGTTTCACAAATAATGTATACACATTGTCCATAATGTTAGAGCAAGTGTTTCACCCAAGAGGGGGTGAATTGGGTGATCTTAAAATTTCTTCGGAAATGTAAAACTTTGACAGTGAAATGAAAGTAATAAAGAGTAAGGAGAAATATCACCGAAGTGTACACCGAGAGTTATACTGGTTCGGTCACAACCACTTTGACCTACGTCCAGTCCTCAGAGCTTCTCTGAGAGTTTCACTATAGCTTCCAAGATTCAGTGGGTTCTTGGCACCTCAGTACAAGCAAGCTCCTACACCTGGACACTCGCTCCCCCTTACAGGTTGTAATCCAATCCCAACTCAAGGTTCCACAACCTTAAGTTTTCTCAATAACAAATATTGAGTTTGAATGAAATATCTCTCTTACAGAGTAAATGATAATCACTGAAGCATAGAAATACAATTTCAATGTGAAAACAGAGCAATGAACTTAATGATATGTTCGTATGTGTGTTCTTGTGTGTCTCTCTGTTCAGATGTTCCCATATATATAGAAACGTTGGTAATGATTGCTGGAACATATTTCTTCATGTCCGTTGGAGCGTGCGCAGTCATTATTGACTTTTCCAGTTTTTGAAAGACATACGTTATGGTAGGTGACGGTCGATGACATTTGAGCATTGCTTTTGACTTTCCTTATTTGGTGAGATATCTTCAACATTTCCCTGTTGAAATGCTAAGTACACTAATATAATAAGAAGTTAATCAAATAGGAAACAGAACAATGACCGTTGGAATGATTTCAAACTTTCTGGGTTTGCTTACTCGAGTAGCTCCTCAAGTAACACTTGAAGTTTACTCGAGTAGCTCCTCGAGTAACATCGTGAAATCATTGTTTAACTGCAAGTCAATATAAGATTACTCGGGTAGTGCATGGAGTAAACTAAATTTCATACCTTTGGGAATAGTTATTTACTCGGGTAGCTACTCCAGTAATGCTTTTTCAACTTCATAGATTACTCGGGTAACACCTCGAGTAATTCATTAAAAAAACTTTTGATTACTTGATGCTCTACTCCAATAATGTTGGCAGGATTTCAAGGCCGAGAGCAATTACCTTGTTACTCGAGTAGGGACTCGAGTAATGCATTCATTTTTGCATAGGTTACTCGGGTAGCTCCTCGAGTAACTAAGACTTTTAAGCATGATTTACTCTGGTAATGACTTGAAGTTTACTTTGAAAAATTTGTGTATATTGGGGTACTTACTCGAGGAATCCCCTTAAAATAAACCATGAAAAACTTGTATACTAGAGTAAGTACTCGAGGAAGATGAAATAAAGAAAGATCAAGTCACTCGGGTACCAACCTCAAGTTTTCACTTGACTTAGTCTGTTACTCGAGTAGCTGCTCGAGTAACATTGGCAGTGGTACAAAGTGCCGAGAGTTACATCTTTTCACAAACAGAGTTACTCGAGTAGCTCCTCGAGTATCATGAAAAAACTTGAAGGGAACTGGAAGTTTCTGACCCGGTTACTCGAGTAGCTCCTCGAGTAACATTAGTAGTGGTACAAAATGCCGAGAGGTCCATCTTTTAGGAAACACAAGTACTCGAGTAGCTCCTCGAGTATCATGGGGAAAACTTGAAGCCAACTGGAAGTTTTCACATGGTTACTCGAGTAGCTCCTCGAGTAACATTAGCAGGCCGAGAGCAATCTTCAAATTTTACCTGGTTACTCGAGTAGCGCCTCGAGTAATAGTGGCAGGTAACTGGAAGTTTTGCTTGGTTACTTCAAGTTTTGGCTCATTACTCGAGTAGAGCCTCGAGTAATGCCTTAGAAATTGTACTTCTGATCAAGTTCCTCAGCATTTTCTTTTAGCCAATCTTCACTACTTCCATGCTTACCTCAAGTAAAGCTTATTCCTGTCATTACTTAGTTCAAACTTGATTATTAAACATTTCCTTTTCAAACCATTCTTTTGTTATCATCAAAACATGAGATCTAACACATAAATCACATATATATCCATAATCACAAAGCATAGATGTGTACATAATAACCCATCATAACCATCTTCTATCACAAAGGCAAAGAACTATGGAGCTATCCTAGCAAACTTTATCTTTGTCATGAACTACAGATCTGATACTAAAAATGTAACCCCTACCTTAAAAACTGTAATTATAATTCAAAATTTGTAATTAAAATAAAATAGAGACCAATAATGACCAAAAGTCATTTACAATCCCTTCCTTACGGGAGGGTTTTCAAAAAATCTTTCAAAATTTCTTCCCTATCCTGGTCTCAAGTTCAAATATCGAATATAATTACTTGTGCAGTTATATCACATTTATACATATCAGAGTGTACAGCAAAATTTATGGCAACCCTGAGTGTCATATATGTACTAAGGGCTTACAAGTTCCCCTTTTAGGGGATTACACCACCATATACAAAACGTAATTTACATCCAAAAATAATATACAGTAATCCCATTCCAAAATAGATAACCAACAGTTCAAACTAAACATCTCTACTAAGTCCTAGCAGCTCTTGGGGTTTGCTTCTCCTTAGAGCCACTTGCCTTGTCTTAAATGTTAGTCAATGTAAAGAATGAGATTCAATAGAATCCCAGTAGTAACAAGTCGCTCATACAGTGTATAAACACATAGCATATATGATAATGTTATGTAGTATCACAATGATATATGACTCACACCACATACGACAGCACTCATGGCTGTAAACAGTATGTATTAGCTTTCGCTGTGATCTCAATATAACAGCTTATGCTGTAATCATTATGCTAGTTTTTGCTGTAATCTCAAAGTATCACAATGTATCACAATGCATGACAAACATAGATATAGTGCTTTATACATAGTATAAGAAAAAGAGTCACTACCTTGTCCTTTCCTAACGTTCTCCGGCACAGTGGGCTCGGAGTATACCAAATGTCAAATCATATAAACCAATGTCAAAAGCGATGGGTTAAAACTCTATTCCAATTTCTAACTTTCAAAAATTTAAAGTTAGTTATCATTTGGACTCTTTAGGTGGCTATTAAAGGCTTAGATACATGCTTAAATAGTTGGGAAAGATCATACCATAAACCACCTTTCAAAAGTGAAAAATACTATTTTTTGGGGTTGGCCGCGGCCCAAAATTCCATTGGCCACGGCCAAAAAAAGAGTCAAAAAGATTTGGGCCACGGCCAATAAAATCCTGTTTCTTGGCTGAACTTCCAGAAATTATAACTAAATCAAGAAAATTCAGAATACGGTGATTCCAAAGCCAAATCAAAGATATTTAAGTCCTCTTTACAGGAAAAATGTCGATAATTATCAGAAATCACTACAAAAGTACATAATTTCAAAAATTTCACCACTGCCCCGAAACAGATTCCAGTTTCAATCCCAAACTTTGGACAGTCATTACTCTAAGCACACAAAACGAAATGACACAAATTATATGTCCATTTTCAAGCTTGGAATGTGAAATTTAAGATTGGAAAGTTTTAGAATTTTTAGACACCATTTGCACATTCAAAAAGCCCAGACAACCTGACTGCCCTGTTCAGAGTTCTAAGAGACAGAATTTCTGTTTTATGCAATTTGCTTCCAATGGTTCAAAATTCTCAACAAACACCATTTCCACACTAATTTTTGATAAGAAATTCATTAAAACTGTCATAACAATAAAATTCTATCCACATAGACATGTTCCACAGAAATCTCAATATGTCAACACAAAATACCGCAATCCACCACAATGCAATTCCTTCCATTCTAAAATTGCAAACCAATTCCAATGGTGCAAAGACACACTATAACTTCAATTTTACCATAATACACTGAATGTATTTTTATTTTGAATGTCAGAAATGCTTCAAATCCATTTACTAGAGTTTCCCCATTGATCATTGATCTAAATAAGCTATCCAATGCTTGAACTCCTTAGTGCCATTCTCTAAATGAGCTAGAGCTCATGTCAAACAAATTTATCATCTATGAGTTTGAAGTCAAGTTTCTAGAAAAGAATTCAATTTGTGAAAGCCTTATGTCTAATGCATAAATCTTTATTGGCTGGGTTATTCCAAGCATTATGAATGTTTATTAATGCATTGAAATGTAATGCATTAACCATTACAACAGAATAACTTACTAGGATAATAGAACTCTAGTCATTTAGACTAATAAGTATGTGTTTCATTATTCATAAATTCTTATACTCATTTTGTTGCTCAAACACATTAACTATTGATACGATCTATCTTTAAGTAACTAGTACCATGTATCTAAATCCTTGAGTTGAATATTCATATCTTTCATGACACAACTCTAATAGTCAAGATAGTCTATGAATCAGTAGCAAAGTCATAATGGTCATATATGTCTATCGAGCTAATACTTTTGATTATTCATATGACTTTAGCACCTAGGTAAATTCTCAAACATGTTAACTTTGATAATTAACATTTTATCTTAGTTCAACTCCATAATGAAAACTATACATATTGTATAACTGTTAACTTCCACTATTTTTAACATGAATATTGATTATAAATAGGTTTCTCAAATAAGTTTTGCATGTATTAGAATCTGATTTTCACAATGCATTGTTATGATTTGAAATTACATATGAGATTTGAAACAATTTGCATTTTTCATTATCATTCTTCGAAATACTGATTTCAATCATAATTTATCATAAAGATGGATTTATCTATCATGGATTGCATAAAAATCTTAACAATAACATTTTTTATAAAGTGTATTTACAAATTATCATTGATCTTTGAGAATATCACCTTTGGTATCACTTTTTCACTATGCTCTATGATAACTTGAATTTTATGGGAAAAATTATATCATTGTCTTTCTTGGTTTATGATTCTCTTTGCTCAAATATCATATGATTTAATTATATAAGAACAAAAGATTTATTATGCCTAATATTATATGGACCTAAGAGAAATTGGTTACCATGTAGAATGTATTTATACTTTTACAGGGGTTGATCAAGATGATCTACTTTCGGTATAAAGAACAGAGGCTAACAAAGTAGTCATGAATGGCAATGTTTATAGTACTGACACCCTATCCATTGCAAGTGACTTACTAGCGATGCAATCAGAAAAAGGAAAAAGAGTAAGAAGATCTCATAGTGGCCATAGCATAATTCAACTAAAAAAAGCTCAAGCTGAGAGCAAGGCCAAAAATGACAGCGATTATACCCAAATATCTTTTTTGGTCCAGTTTTCTATTCATACTTATAACACTATAAGCCTTCACTATTCGGTCATCATCCCTGCTACCAAAGATATACCTAAACTAGAGTTATAGTGAACAAGGCCAATAATTCCGCTTACTTTATTGAGAAGACTTATCACATAGTGGCCTATGTAATTCATGAAAAGGAGAGGAATACTGGAAAGATCATGTCTTTCAAGAGAACAAGAGAGCCAAATGAGCCCTTAATGGGACTTCCTTGGTTGAGAAGCTCATTAAGGTTGTAGATGATAGAGTTAGGAAGTTATGTACTATGGTAAATCAAAACTTCCAAATGCTATTCACTTAACATAAGAGATGCAGAGGATGGGAGCTGAGACTTCAAGGATAGATGAATACTTTGCTAAAATTGGTCTCCCTGGTTCTTCATTCTCTAAACCATGTGTCTAGATATATGAGAAGGAGCTTCAAAAATCATATGGAGCTTGCTAAGAACAATGCTAAGTTCATCACTTCTGTGAATGAGACTACATTTTAAAATCCCCCAATATTGATCACAACATCAAACAATGACTAGCTGATGATGCATCAATAGACTTCAGAGGATTATGACTCGAGTAATTACGACATTACTCAAGTAAGGTATCATATTCTTACTTAATTCTCTGAGTTGTATCACTTGAGTAAACACTCAAGTAATGGTCAAGTATAATCACTCAGGTGACCACTTATGTGATATTGGGTTATATCTTTTAAAACCCTGAATAACATTATTATTTTCAAAACTTGATTTCTCTCCAAATCTTTGGATTTTCATACTCATTTTCTCTACAAAGTTTCTAAATGGTTTTTCAAATCTTGGAAAGGTATTATTTATTCCTCATAATGTTTTTTAAAACCATGCATTCATTAAGGGGGAGCTACACATTCTTGTGTTTTTATATCTTGAAAGCTCATCTCCTTCATTGGAAGAAAATCCTTTTAACATACTCATATGTGTTCACTATTAATTTCTTGATTAGTTTTGATGATAAGTTACTCTTATATTTCTCTTTTCATGATATTATTTTTAACATATCATATGAAAAGGAACCTTTTGTTACTTGATTAAACTAACAATTCACTTTGCAAAGAAAGATTTAAATTTGTGAGAGGATAGTTTATTTTACACAATAACATTCCTTAACGTACTACAAGAAGAAACTATTAAACTTAAGGAAAGATGGTTCCATGTTTAAATAAGGGAAATATATTGGCTACAACATTCAAAGCAATAGATACATATGCTAATACAAATGAGCATTAAGCATGTTGAACATACTTCATGCAGTGCCTCATCATTTTTCAAAATGTACATGAGCATTTCTAAACCTTTTCTATTTATATTTCAAGGATATCTTTTGTATCTTCAATTTTCAATTTGCTTTGATTAAAAATGAAAATAGTTTCAAATAGGGGGAGAGAAAATTGTTTTCTTGACTCATTCATTTTGACTAATGAAAAGAAAAACATTTTTACTTTGTTTTCAGGCTTACTTCTCCACAAGCATTACTTCTTTTTACTTCAAACTTTTTATAGATGTCAAATAGGGGGAGAGAAAGACAAGAAAAATATGTTGCACTTAATTTACTTTGATAATACACATATTTTTCTTAAAGGATTTGCCACATCAAAAAGGAGGAGAATGTTAGATATGATTAGTTTTGAAGATGTCAAATATAGATGTGCAATAATAAGAGAAAAAATTTTATATAATACGTTGACCAATTACTGAGTTTAATGTGAAATATCTTGTAAATTAATTAAGTTGAATTATCAATGAAGAATGAGAAGACAAATTTATCAAATATGGGAGAATGAACAAAGAAGTGATTGAATTAATGAAGACAGTCAAGGAGTTGCCTACTTGGGTTATGGAGAATGATTATCAAGAGAAAAATCAAGAAGAAAGATATTGAAGAAAGAAGATCTTGCAATATCTAATAGGAATATCAAGATTCAAGCTCTTAGAAGTAATTCTGGAGATTTTTATGGTCAGAAGAAAAGGTGAGGTGACACTATAGCGGGATCGGCACTCTTTGACATTGTAGAGGTTAGTACTGTAGCATTTTTGGCACTGTTTGGCACTATAGCATGCGGGTACGGTAGCATCGAGGGAATTGTAGCACTGAGTGTATTATACCAAGTGCAAAAAAATTACAGGAAGTATAGCACTGTAGCACTCAAGTGATGGAAGAACATTCAAGTGTTGAAAGCACTTTGTCCTACTCTATTTTCTATTTAGCTTGATAGAGGTTTGGTATGTTTGCCATATCTCTCTACAACAAGATGTACAGCTTATAACGAAAGACTGTCAAATATTCAAATGCTCATATCCTGCTTCTCTATGTGATGCTCTACACCGCAACAGACATTTCATAGCGGCTAGTTTTTCAAATACACTCAACAGTCAAATAAAGCTATGGAACTCAACGAATAGGTTGAAATACTCACAACGGCCATCATCTTCGTCAACTATAAATAAGAGAGCATTTAAAGTTGATGTGTAATAGAGACTGTGAGCAACTACGACAAAATGATAAAATCATGAATCCTCTACTTCAACTTAAATCCTCTCTAATTTTCTAGCTTCTATATTACTTACCATTAAGAGAGTGATTATTGTATTGTACTTCAGTGAGCATTATATCTACCTTATGACAGAGTTTGTAAACACTTTAAACTATATTTCTGAATTGATATTAAGGTAGAGGGACCTTGAAAGGGTTGATTTTCTTACGGGGGAAGCTATAGAGAGGATTACCTATAAGACTTTATGTTCATAAGACTTACAAGGTACAAGCAGTAGAGAACGTTGCTGCTTGTAAGACTTATAGGGGTGTAAACAGGAGAGAACGTTACTACTCATAAGACTTGAACAAAAAGTAGGAGAGGAAGGTCTTCGGGAATGCTTTGCTCATAAGACTTGCCGTAAGGGCAAGTATATCAGAGAGCGATTTGTAAAAAGCTTCACAAGTGTCTGGCTAAACTTGTGAGATTGTATAGATTTTTCTTGTACCTAGATTAAACAAGAAGATAGAGAATTTGAAAATCTGAAGAGGAGCTTGGGGACTGGATATAGGTCATCGCAAATTAGATAGAACTAGGATAAATTACAGCTTTCATATTCTCTTCCTTAAGCTCTTTTATTTCCAGCATAATTTATTTAATCTAACTGTTGATTTATGATTCATTACTTTCATACTTATTACTTTTTCTTAGATTTGAAAAGATTTTTAAAGTTCTTAAGTTCTTATTTTACAACCAATTCACACCTCCACTTGGGTGTCAGCCGGTTCTAACAGTCTTCAACGTCCACCCTACCCAATTTTCTCTCATGAACACTATGGAACCCTCAGATTTATAAAATTCCAGCCCTAACCCCTTAACTTCTCTTGGCCAAAACATAGATAGGAAAAGGTAAAAATTATGATTTTGCTTTTTAACTCCAAAAACTTGTTCCTTCTACTCTAATCCACTTGGTTAACCATTTAAATACTTAATATACAAGATTTGAAGAAATTTAGGCAGCATAACCCCTTAAGGTTTCTATAACATCTTGAATTTCAGTCACTAAAATTCCTTATATTTATAGGAATAAAATGGTGAATTAAAGAGTACATGTAGTGACAAAACAAGGAAATTAGAGGTCACACACAACACTATTCCTTTTGTGGTAGTCTTGTTATGTGGCATTTGTAAATAGGCAAATGATACCTACAAATTTCAAAATTTTACAGCATGAAAGTAGACATCCTAAGCTTTAATTTGATAGATAATGGGTAATTTTTGGAGCTGTATGTGAAAATGTATGAATTTTTTAAATTTACCTAGTAAAACTGGAAAGTTTCTGAACATCATCCAAAGATTGAATTATGGAAGTTGTAAGCTTCCAATTTGCAAATGGCTATATTTTTCCTTGAAGCTAGACAATTCTATAGCCTTTAGAATTACTCCTATACAATGTCTATAAATTTAGTAATGTTTTTTCAAAGTTTGGACTGAAGATCTGCCCGAAGTTACTTAAATCCAAAATTTGGGAAATTACATAATTATGCAAAAATAAGATAAGCATAATATTAAAACATCATCCTCCTCCTTTCATCAGCCATTTCTGACACTTTTGGCAGCAAAAATAGAGAGAGAGTTGTGAGGATTCTAGAGAGAGAAGGAGAAGAAATTCACAAGGTAGGTCGATTTCTTCAGTGAATTAATTCCTAATGTGTATAACCCTTCTCCTAAACTTTTCCTCTAAGTAATTTAAGGTTTGTGAAGCTTAAATTTTGCTATCTAAAAGGGTAAGGTTTTTTGCCACATCAGAGAAAAGCCAGAGGAAGCAAAAGGTAACTTCCAAACCTTTGAAGATTGATTGTTTTGGCTGCTGTGAGTAGTTTAATCATTTGAATTTTGTTAGATTTCCTTTGATTTTAAATTTTGGAAATGAGGTGTCCTAAGCATTATGTTGCCAATGAGATATTTAAAATTAGTAGGCATGAAGTCTCATGATTGCCATATTCTGATGCAACAATTCTTACCAACAGTAGTTCAAGATATATTGGAGAAAAGGTAAGAATGACTATTACAAGATTAAGTTCCTTCTTCAATGCTATATGTAGTAAAGTTATTGATCCTGATAAATTGGATGAATTCCAAAATGATGTTGTAATTACCCTATGCAAACTAGAAATGTACTTTGTGCCATCATTTTTTGATATTATGGTACATTTAATTGTTCATTTGGTGAGAGAGATATAGTTGTGTGGTCCTGTTTATCTGTGTTGGATGTACCCATTTGAGCGATACATTAAAATCCTTAAAGGATATATGAAGAATCCACATCAGCCTGAAGCATCCATTGTTGAAAGATGCGTTGCTGAGGAGGTTATTGAGTTCTATATGGAATATCTATCAGAAGTAAAACCAATAGGACTTCCCAAGTCTTACCATATGGGATTAAGAGTTACAAGGCAAGAAACACGATGTAACGCCCTTACTGTAATTATATCCGGGTTATGAAATTTAAGTGAAATAGAGACCAATAAGACCAAAGCAACATTTGTAATCCCTCATCTTCAAGATGGGGTGTCCAGAAAAGCAATTCAAAAATATAATTAATCTGGTCTCATATTCACATTCGAATATAATTACCTGTGTAGTTAAATCACATTCATAAATATTAGAGTGCCCAACTAAAATCCTGGCAACCCCGGGTTACCTGTATATATAAAATGGGTGTAAAGTTTCCCAAAATAGGGGGTTATATATCCAAAATAATATTTACATCCTAAAATATATACAATAATCCCAAGCTAAAATAGATAACCAACAGTCTAAAATGTAAGACATCTCTACATGGTCCTAACCACTCTTGGTTGCCCGCTTCACCTTGGATCCACTTGCCCTGTTTGATGGTTAGTCAAAGGAAAGAATGAGATTCAAAAGAATCCCAGTAGTAACAAATCACTCATACAGTATGTAAACACATAGCATGTAAGATCATGTTCAGCAGCAACACAATGATTCATGGCTCATGCCACAAACAATAGCACTCACAGCTGTAATCACAATGCGACAGCTTTCGCTGTATTCACTATGCCTGCTTTCATAGTAAACACTATGCCAGCTTTCGCTATAATCACTATGCCCACTTTCGAGCTAAACATTATGCCAGCTTTCATTGTAATCACTATGCTCGATTCCGCGGTAAATACTATGCAGCAGTATAACAAGGCATAAAGCATCACAAAGCTTCACAAGGTGTCACAAGGCATCACAAAGCAGTGATAGAGTTCAATATTTATATATTTGTATTAATTAATCTTAGGTTTTTGTGGGATTTAATTGAATATTTTGGGCTTAATCAAGTATTAATGTGAGATTTTAGTTAAAGAATAATTTAGGAATTAAAGTGGTTAAATTGTTATATTTTTAATTAATATTTGTTATTCCCATTACTCGTTAATTTTGAGCAAAAGATATTACCTTTGTGAATATAATTTTGTAGGTGATGATGTGGCACAACTTGAATGGTCAAGGTCAAATATATTATTTTGGAGCTTAATGAAGGATAAGAGTGGAACATCACAAGTGCAAAATTTATTTTCACATCTTTTCTAAGAGGAGGTTAAATAAGTAAGGGCCTTGTTTGGTGGTTGTAATTTTGTACCTAATGCCAAAACAGATTTTTACATCTCACCCAAACAAGGCACAACTTACTTTTAACCTAAAAACACAGGAATTGGAGAAAAAGGAAAGGAGGTGGCGGCTGAAATTAAAGAGAAGGAGCTGAACCTAAGCTGGACCGAAATAGCATTACTGGACTAAATTGATGAATTAAGGAGAGCATGAACCGAATTACAGCTGGGATTGAACTGAATAAAAGTATGTGTTGGCAGCTGAATTAGATAAAGTAGGGAACGGATAGATAAAAGAAAGCAGCAGTAATTGTTGAATTAAAGAAGAGGCAGTAGCTGGACCTATTAGGAGGAAAAGGCTGAACCGAAATGGTTGAATGGGAAAAGGGAGCTGACTGAATTAAAGGCATGAATGGATTATAAAAGAAGGGTCTGGACCAATTGTGTAGTGTAGACCAAAGAGGTTAGGAGAAACACGAAATAAAGGAGAAGGAAGCTCAAATGAAATGGGGGGCAAGTGTGAAAAGGGGGGATGATGGAATAAAGGAGGCAAGAGGCGGCTGTATGTAAAAGAGAGGAATGAGGCAATAATTGAAGGAAAAAGAGGAGTTGACCAAGGAGGGAATAATGGAGAAAGGCACCGTATGAGAGGAAGCTTTGTACAGAATTGAAGAGAATAGCATGAGGGGCTGCTGCAATTTCCATGGTTAATTTCTCCTTCTTCTATCAAGCTTCATCTTCTTCTTCCATGAGTAGCTAAGTCTTTGTGATTTCCTTGAGTTGGGTAATGGTTTGAGCTTATAAACTTCAATTGAATTCCTTAAGCTCTCTTTCTAGTTCATAATTGTATGGCTTGGTTAAGTATATGGTTGTGATCTAGATTATTTGATGCCAAGTTAATAAACTTGGTTGTTGAGCTAGGAGTTGATTAATTGTGCTTTGTATGATTCAATTTAGGAGTAGGTTAAGTTGTTTATTTCAACTTGGATAAGTGGATTGTAAATGACTAAACTGAATGCTTTGAACTTTTGTAATGGTAATTACAAGCTAGAATTGGAAGTTGATTATTCATCTCCTTAAGTCTGAATTATTTGGTGGTATTCATTTAATTGCTTTTGTAGAATGAATTAAATGATTATTGCAAGTATAGAGCTAGTGGTAACTTAGTTCCATCCTCTTGACTTATGTTATGGAATTCATATTATTAGCAAGCGAGGAAGACTAAAACCTCAACTCAAGGGAATCTCGTCTCATCATTATCCTAGTTAATTGCATTTATCTTATTGTTAGTGTTAATTTCAATTCCATTTACTTCTTTGTCTTAAAAACCTAAAAATACAAAAATATTGCTTTAGCTTAGTTTACTTCATTAGTTTAAAAATGTAATTTCTCAAAATGACTTCTTTCAACTTTAAGGTATTTATCACTTTACTACTTAGAATCTTAGAAATTAATCTCCTCACAAGAACGACCTAGGTTGAACTACTACACTACATTTCCAAACCTAGTTTTATTTTGTGAACACACAGGACATGGGCTCATCAAATTGGCGCCATTGCTGGGGAGGATAATTACAAAGGTTTTAAGGTGTTAAGTGTTCTTCTTAGTTGTCATATTGTGTCTTAGTTTGGTAGGAAGTGTGTAGCACTCATTTGAATTTTGGCAAAATTCTGATTTTTGATTAGCACTGTCTTGCTGGAACTAAAATATTCTTGCCCAAAAAAATTCTGAAATTTGACATGTCAAAGTTTTGAAGCATTCTAAGCAAGACTAATAGATAAAGTTATTAGGTCAGCTGGATTTTTACCAAATTCGAAGGTTTGCTATACTTTTCTGAATTTTCTTTCTTTTTTGGTATTTTTCTAAGTTTTTTTATTAAGTTTGTTCTTAGGGTTTTCTTTGATTTTTCTTGGTTGTTAGTGTGTTTTGAGTTTTTTTAGGTTGTTGTTCATTGTTGGAGTGTTTGACAGTGGTTTAGTCATTTTTCAAATTCATAGTTGTTTTGCATTCCATTTTCATCTTAAAAAAAACAAAAAGAAATTTATATTTTGTTGCTTTGCTATCATGTTCTTAGTGGCTATTGTATGGTTTACTATTATCTTGTGGTAAGCAATTTCACATTCTTCATCCTTGGGAAGCTCTTGGTAACACTACTAGAATGGAAGATCCTCTTTCACAAAGCTTTGAAGCCATACAACATCAATTAGAGCTTATTCAAGCCAAGTTGGAGAGTCTAGAGAGAGGTTCCAATAGTCAAGAATATGATTCATCCTTCCACAACCTATATTATGAACCCTATCTCCAACAATCTTTTCCACCTTTCCATAGTCCTTCATTCCCATCACAACCCCTATATAGACCTCAACATGACTTTTGTTCCCCACCCCAAAACCTAAATTTTGACCCCATCCCTTCACCACAAGGACAACCCTATGAACCATCTCCTTTACACCATCTACCCTCTTACTCACCATACCAACCCTTATTCCAATCTTCATTCCAATCATTTCACCCACCACTTTGTGAACCTTCCACAACATCCTACCTTGAACCTCCACTTCCATTTCATGACCCACAACCTAGTGGATTGGATAACATTTTCTCACCTCACAACATGGATTCCCTAACAAGTGCGTTAACAAGAAAGTATGAGACATTCCAAGAGCAATACCCTCAGTTACTCATGTATTAAGGAATAATTGATAGCTCTAAGGAGAGAGAAGAGCAATTGAAAGATATTGATGAATTCTTCAAGGCATGCTATGATCACATGTTATGGGTAAAGATGAGAGGTGAAGTTGGAACCCATTGGCCTCAAAACCTATAAAAGGAGGAACAAGGAAACTAAAATCAAGAGCTTTATGCTACTTCACTTATGGAGAGTTCTCAACCTTCAATGATTCCATCAAATTCATCCATCCAAGAACAAGAAGTGAAGCAAGTAAAGATGAGCAATGAAGAGTCCTTCTTACCCTTTGGTAACAATCCTATCCTTATAATAGTTGACTCTCCTACTACATTGATTGATGAAGTAATCTTGATATGAGTGATAATGAGGTGGATGAGGAAATAATTGTTGAATTCCCTCTAATACTTGAACATGTAATTGTTGAACCCATTGATTCTAGTAGTGGTAGCTTGGATGAGCCTATGCCTTGTAATGATTCTACTCCTTTGCATGATACTTTGAGTGATGATTTGGATGATAATGATTATGCTAGTGCTGAATTTACATGTTCTTGTGATAAAAATACAATGTGTATGGATTGCATTGATGAGAAATATTCTAAATTTGTTGAAATGCATAGAAGTAGAGATGACTATCCTCTAGAACTTAGTGATATGCATGCCATGCATGATGTTAAGAATCAAACTTCTTTATCTTTCTCTTCTCCTCCCTCTCTTACTTGTGAAAGTGACTTGAAGCACTCCAATTATATATGGGATTCTTCATTTTCTACTTCACACGAGAGTGAAGATAAAGATGTTAAACCAGAATTGATCACTAACTCTAAGGTCGATATTTGTTTGCAAGAGTTCAATATGCACATTTTTTATGATGACAAGCATGTACCCATTGTTTCAATTAATAGTGCTTTTGATTTGGCAAGAGAGATTTAACTTGATTCACTTGAATTGCTTGGACCTAGTTTTGTGGTTTATGATGATCATACTTCTTTACTAGATGATGTCAAGCATATTCATGAATCCTACTCCCAAATCTTATCATGTGATTTATCTCCTGATTTATTAGGATTTGATGTCGTTAGCAATTGTATTGACTTGGATTGTGTAGTGCTTGATTATGTCACTACCACTATAGAAATGCCAATTGATCCTTTAATACCTAGTGTTGCTTGCTGTATGCCACTAGTTGATTTTATTGGTTGTGAGATGCACTTGTTATCGAATGCACCCAACTCTAGTCTTCTCACATTACATACACCATTATGTCATTTCATTGGTCCTCATGCTTTCCATGGATTTAAGTATTTTGATTCATGTGGCATCCTTGTAGAAGGTATTGCTGTTGTTTTGGTTAATTCTTTGTAGGCTAATTCTCTTGGTGGTTGCCTTCATTCCTATTATCTTTGGATTTGGGAACCTCTACTCCTACTTAGGCCTACACTATTGAGGAGCAAAACACTGAGCTTCATTTTGATTTTCCTATCTAGCTACAAGCCACCATGATTACATGATAGTCTCTTTCCTTACCTTGTTCCTTGTTTTATTTGATGATATATGCTATTGAACAAGTGTGGGGGAGGGACTTCTCAATAGTAAAAAGTAGTTTGTTAGATTGAATTTTTCAATTGAATGAACTCCAATGTGAACCATACTCTTGTGCTTAACCTTATCCTACACTACTCTCTTCTCCATATCCTTATGCCTAATTTCTAAGAATGATTTCTACTTATTTCTTGTCTTCTCTCTCTCCTTGTGACGATGATGTGTTGTGCTTTAATCTTGAATTGGACTTCACAACATTCACTTCACCCAAGAGATAAGTACATCTAGGTTCTTTGTTTTTGTGTAAGGGTTGGGTGTGGGGGAGTGTGTTTATTCTCATGACGGATTTCACTGTGATATCATATGCCTCTATCTCTTACTTGTGTCCTTTGTTGTTTTTGGTCCAATTCATTGAGATTCTTGAAGCCTTTAGTCAAGATCAAGTATCTCAATTACTCTTAGTTGGATTCATGGTTGAAACTTGCTTTGAATTAGTGATTTGCCACAAAATTCAAGTATTTTAATGACGCATGGTTTAATTTTGATGAGTTTGTTAGGGAAAAAAAAGCCTAGTTGGAAGGTGTTTTGGGCCTAATTGTTCATTTTATTGTGTGATTTATCCACCTAGATTATTGCTCTCTAGAACTTGTTTTGTTTCTTGCTTGAGGCTACATTTTGCAATGGTATGGATAAAGATGACATTGGCATTAATTTCTAAATCTTCTATCCTAAACACAAACCATTCATCATTCCCCTTTGTTTACCCCTTTGAGCCTTTCACTTTCATTTCTATTTCATTATATAAATGCTATGTTTGCATCCTTTATCAAGTTCTTCCTAGCACAATTAAAAAAAGAGAGAGTACTATTATATTAGAAAAGGAAAAGAAAAAAAATGCCATGTGAATAGTCAAAAGAAAGAAAATAGAAAAGAAGAAAAAGAAGAGAAAAAGTGTGAATAAAAAAAAGAAAAATTTAAAGAAAGAAATAAAGTCACAATGGTAAAATATGTGAATTAAGTTTGTTCTATAGTACTAAGTGATCTAGCAAATTATTTGGTACAAGCATAGTGTTTGTTACATTTTCCATCATTTGGCCTATTCAACATTACAACCATACAAAATCCTTTTGATTTATTCATGCCATTGTTGCAAGTAGTGGAGAGCCTAGAAATACTACAAGCATATGGTAAAGTGTGGTTAAAGTGGATGCGAGTGAAAAACTACCTTATATGAGGAAGAGTGCAAACACTTGTCCTAGTTAAGGTCGCCAATTAAGCTCCAGTTAAGCTTATTGTAATTAAACCTTGCATTACTTTAGCTACTTCAACTTTTGGTATGTTCATTGAATTTTAATTGGAAGATACCTTATTATTTGGCTAAGTGTGATTCTTGAAGCTTGATCTTGCCTATTCTTTAATCTTTCATTCCTCTTTGCCTAGTATTGAGTTTAATGTTTTGCTTAGGAGTGCAAAAGCTTAAGTGTGGGGGAATTGATAGAACTCAATATTTATATATTTTTATTAATTAATCTTAAGCAACACAATACATGATAAACATACATATAATGATTTACATATAGTATAAGAGAAAGAGTCATTACCTTGTTCTTTCCTGATGTTCCTTGGCACAGTGGACTTAAGAGTATGGCAAATGTTAAATCCTATAACAAAATTAGGGACAACCGATCAATCTCTTTTCCAAATACTTATTCCCATAATACTCTAAGTTGGTTATCATTCAAACTCTTTAGGTGGTTATTAGAGGCCTACGTATATGCCAAAAGGGTTGGGAGAAACTACCCTAAAGACCCCTTTTCCAAAGCAGAAAAATGATTTTTGGCTAACTCACTCGAGTAATGAGAGACTTGCCCTCGAGTGAGAATGGCTCTTACTCGCAAGTGTTTGATAGTGAGCAACAACCATGGTCAAAAAGTGCTCACGACACTCGAGCATAAGGTTTTCTACTGAGTGATAACTCTAAATTCACTCGAGTCCCCAAAAGTGCAACACAGGAAGTGACAACCTGAGAGCAATGAGAAACTTTGGAACTGGAAGTGCACTCGAGCACAACCCTTGGCACTCAGGTGAGAAGGCTATACTTGCAAGTGTCAAAACACACTCTTGAAATTTAGTCTACATGTACATACCCAAGATGCAGCCCTATAACATGAACTTACACCTTCACTTGGGTGAACCTATGCTCACTCGAGTGATCACCAATATCACTCACGGGTTAAGAAGTGCACTCTTGCTTTTTATCAGAAACCAGGTGAAATGCATAAGGAAAAAGGGAAATTATACTACAGCACTCGAATGAGACCTACCTCACTTATCAGATTGCCAGATCACTGCAACTGACAAAAATTCCTAGATTTACCAAAACTAATCCCAATCGTTCCCAAACTCAACACAAAGCTCATTCCCACTTAAAATTTCATAAGGAACCCATTGGTAACCTCAAAACACTAAAAAACCCATCCTAACCACAATCTTACTCTTGGGTCTCCATAACACACACAATGCCAAATTTCATTCAACTCACTTCTAAAATCCAAAACCATATCTAATACTCAAATATCTTCACAATAAACTAGTTTCAACATCATTCACCATGTAATTCATCCATTCAAAAATTGGCATAAAACCAAGGCAAATTCTAGAATTTACAAAACTTAACCAAAAATCATAATAAATATACCAAAATTATCCAAATGCTCACCTCTTCAATTTGCTAAAGCCAAAACATTGATTCTCAACTTCCAAATTTACTCCAACACCCAAACTACCACATTTCAAAATTCTGAAACCACCAAGATGAAGCTCTTAACACTATGAACAAGATTAATGAAGAGTGTTTGAGCATATGAGAACCATTACTTACCAAAAATCAAGCTTTCTCTTTCTATTTCCTTCTTAAAATCGTCGGAAATTGAGGTTATGAGATAGAAACAATAAGAAAGGATGAAGATAATGTGTGTGCAGAATTTTCCCTTGGCCCATACTCCAAACCGAATAGGAGAGAGAAGAGAGAGAAAAGTAAGTGGTTGACAATAAGCATGATCCTTTAGTCCACAAAATGTCACTTGGTATAATCTTGCTCACTTCCTCCATGAGCTCACTTAGATACAAAGCATACAAATATGACCCATAGACAATAAATCTCAACTATTGATTCTCAATCACTAATGAGTTTCCTCTTTGGTAACTAACCAATTGGTCAGTAAATTTCTAATTTTACTATTTTACCCCTGGTTTTCACTATGATTATTCAATTATCACTAAATAAATTTATATCAAATTCACATCACATTTCTCCAAAATTTTTTAATTACATTAATCACAAGCAATTTCAAAGTCATTAGCCCTTAATCTCAAATTGGGTCATTACACACGAGGTTTTAGTATGAAGCTTATGGCTCGTGACAAAGTGGAACAAGCACATCTATACATCTTGAATAACACTAATGAAGTTCAGGATTACTTATTGAAGCACCAAGAGGAATTAAGGGCTCAAAATCATAAAAATTCATATAGATGGTTGCTAACTAAGCGTAACAAAGCTTTCTTACTCTGGTTTAAGGAAAGGGTTAAGCAATATCGTAAAAAGTCTAATGTTTCTGACACAATACGATGGTTAGCTGGTTGGCCTAATTTTAATGTCACAACTTGAACTGGATATGATATTAATGGGTATTCATTTATGCAAAAAATCATGATGATAAGAGCACTGTGCAAAATACTGGAGTCATGGTAGTAGCATAATCAATGCATTATTCTAGCTCCAAAGATAAAAAACCAACATTGGCATCAATGCAATATTTTGCCATCATTGAAGAAATATGGGAAGTAGACTACTTTAAATTTAAGGTGCCAATTTTTAAATGTAAGTGGATTGATAGTAATAATGGTGTTAAAATAGATAAGTCAGGCCTGACATTAGTGAATCCTAATAAGGTAGGTTATAAGGAGGAGCCTTTTATCATGGCAGTCCATGTAAAACATGTTTTTTATTATGTCATTGACCTAGCAGACAAAAATTGGTCTATGGTTTTATAAGGAAAAAGTATGATTTCTCATAATGAGAATGATGAATCAAGTTTTAATATTGGTGACACTCCTCTTTTTATGTCATCCTTGCCTAAATTGGATGAAGAAGATGAAGAAGATGATGTATATGGTGCAGCTAGTGATCATGATGAAGAAGATGATTTGTATGGTGTAAGAACTGCTCATGATAAAGGTTTATAGGAGAACTAATATTCTTTTGTATGTTCTTTCAAAATGCTTCCTTTTCTTTTTCTTTCCATTATAATTTAAAATGATTGTGTTTTTTAACTAATCTTATTTATGATATTATTTTAAAAGGAATACATGGAGAATCTGTCTAGCACCAATAGCTAAAGAAAAGAGTAAAAAAGGGGTAGAAAAGGTGTCACACGACTTACTAGGTTAGATCAAATAGATGGAGGCAAGAAGATTCATATTGAGTTAGATAAGAGAGGGGAGCAAATTGATTGGAAAGAAGGGAACACATTTAGAAGTTATGTTGCACTTGTTGCATGCCAAAATATTAGCATTTTAGAAGAAGAATGGGATAAAGTGGATGAAAAGGATTGAGATGAAGTTTGAGATACTATAAAGGTACCTCTCACTACATATCATATTTACTTTTTATTTATCAACATTATTGAGATATGTTATTACTAACTTAATTGTTTATGCGTTTTTCTATACAGATTACTTATGACATACCTGAGACACCATTTTTAAGGGAAAAGTGGCTCTCATATGCTGGAGGGCGATGGAGGGACTTTAAGTCAAAACTTACTAAAAAATATATATTCAATGAGATGTATGATAAAGGTGATTGTGATGTCAATAGTGACAGTAACTTTAAAAATCCTTGGGAGAAGTACCTATATATTGATGAGGAGATATGGTTAAGATTTGTTGAAAGTAAATATCATCCTAATTTTTTGGTATGGAATTTTGGTATGGAAAAGAAGAATGTGATTTTGAGTTGGTATTTTTTATAGTTTTAGTTTTGACAAATACTTTCCATTTTTTTAACAGGAAAAAAGAAAAAGGGCCAGGAGACAGAAGAAAAATCTCTACCCCCATACATTGTCTCATGGAGGGTATGCATTAATTCAAAAGAAAATGATAGCAGAGAAGTGGAAAAATAAAAGACAAGTCGTTGGGGTAGTGGATAATGGAGATGTTTTTCCTTCATCCTCTATTAAGCATAGTCAAACTTGGAAGAAAGCATGAATGAATAAAAAAGGAGAGTTCCTTACTAAGGACGCTAGAGAAGTATCAAAAAAGATTGTAAGTATTTTATAATCAACAAATTTGTTATGTGCTCAAGGAACAATTTCTTAATTGTATTTGTTACTTGCTTGTTATAGGATTCTCTGGAAGAAGCAACTGCTCAAGGAACCTTTGTTCCTACTGGTAGGAATGATATATTAGCCACAACATTAGAAAAGGAAGAGCACCCTGGCCGTGTTAGTGGGATGCCAAGAGGAGTAGGTATTAGGGAATACCTTAGACCACCTTCTTCTACCCGTGGGTCGGAAGGTATACCATTACAGTAAGTGTAAATATTGATAGAGGAAGCAGAAAAGAAAGCTGATGCGCGAGTGTTAGCTTTATAGCAAGAATTTCAAAAGAAGATTATGGAAATGCAATCAATGATGACATCTTTTACGTTGACACATATGCAATCTCAAAATGCATAACAATCTCCCATGTCACTAAGCACAAAAGGCAATTGTGTGAAGGAAGGAGTGTCATGTATACTTTATTTGCCAGATCTAGAAAGACGTTTAGTTGCTTATGGAAAGGTATATAACTCTGCAACAATGATGCACCACCAGAAGATACTAGATTACCAGGTGAAGGTAGCAATTGAAAAGGTTGTGGATGCTAATGCCTTAGTGTTGTTCCCTATTGAGGATGTAAAAATAGTAGGAGGAGCTAAACAAAATTTCATTCTTTAGATAAGAAGGCTAGTTCATCAAGTTACTGCTGAGGTATGAATAACCTTGTGATTTTCTATCATTCAATAATTAAAATGGTATGCCTTTTAATTTTTTATTACTTATTGATTTATTAATTAGGAACTACAACAATCAAAGGATTCTTTCCATTCAAATTCTCAACAAGCAATTGAACCCAGTGCTAAACCAGAGCAAAATGGCTTGAGACGGTTGGCTACATTTGTTGTCAATTTAGACAACTTCATTGAATTAAATGTGAGTAAGGAGATTGTAGGGCACCCTTTTGAATTAAGGGTCTTCAAGCGGGATGTTATTGACCTCATTTCTTTTTATTGGTTGAACATATCAATCATTCAACTTTTTTTGAAGTAAGTATACACTTTTATTCTTGAATTTAAGATTTACATATTTTTTCTTCACTAACTTATTTCCCATTTTCATTTGTATCTCAACAATCTCTGTAAAGAATCGAGTGATAGGGCATTGACACTCGAGTGAAGACGGCCTCACTCGAGTGGTGGTACGATCTGCACTCAGGTACCAAGGAGTGAAGGATAACGAATGAGCACAAGAAATTTTTAGAGACATTGAGCACACTGGACCTCACTTGAGTGATAGCCAAATGCTTCACTCGAGTACTAGAGAGTGAAGTCCTGGAAGTAAGAACCCGAGAACAAATGGAATTTTAAAGAAGAGAAGTACTCGAGCATTGGCCTTTGCACCTGAGTGATACTGAATGCTTACGAGTGTTGAGACACACTCTTGCACTTTACCCGCGAGTGACAAGCTGAGAGGTAGGTTTAGGGTGTCAAATACACCCTCACTTAAGTGATGACTCACTTCACTCGCAAGTGAGGCAACACTCTTACTCTCCTCACCGAGGCACAAAACAGAAACTGAAGGGAAAATGAAGAATTACATTGACTCACTCAAGTAGAAACCAACCTCACCCAAGTAATATTCATCCTTCACTCGAGTGAGTCCCAGATCACTTGATTGACCATATCAGAACCTAGAAAATGCAGAAGCAATGACAGCATTTCCCAAAATTTTCCCAAGAGTTCCCAAAAGGCCCAAAAGTTCAACCAAAGCTATGCCCACAGAAGCTCACTCAAGGAATCCAATAAAACCATTAAAACAACCAAATTCCTACTCCATTATCATACTTTGGTCTTGGCAACATTAAACACTAAAATTCCAAAACCCACAAACTCAATCATTTAATCTCCAATCAATCCTATCTATCCATATACATTCCAAATATACCATTTCCATACCAATAACATACCAACTGACCAATGATCATCATTTTATGAAAAATGCCAATAAATCCCAAAAATCCAAAGTTAATCCATTTGGTACAAAACTTAGATAGATATGTTTCTTTAACTAACCTCGACTTTGGGATAAAACTTATATAGATATGTTTCTTTAACTGACCTAGACAACTTTCTCAAAGAGACTTTTTTATTCTCCAACTTTCAAAATTCCTTGAGATCATAAACCAATACCAATGGACAAACTACAACCATATAAATGTAGCTTATCACTCAAGGAATAATTTTAAAGAAGGAAGTTTAAGCAGTGGAGATCATTTTCTTACCTTAAAGTGAAGCTTTTTCTTTCTCTCACTTCTTCAACAATAAAGGATGAATTTGGTGAGAAAAGAGGGAGGTGGAAGCTTGAAGATGAAGGGAAATGATGATCTCCACTCCCTCCCCATACCATTTCAGCGCACAAGAGGGAAGAGGGGAGAGAGAAATTATTTTAAAAATATACACTTGACTTTACTTTGCCCTTTCTCATTCTATGAGCTTGCCAAGTGTCCTTCTCTCATTAGCACACATACAATAAGTCACCAATTAACTTATTTAATCCATTCAGTAGCCATTTAATCACACATCTCATTTTCTCTTAATTAGTAATTAATTTTCCCATTAACCACCAACTTATTTCCATTGTATCAATTTTCCATTAATTATGACATATTAAATTATATTGTCGCAAATACACATTAATTCAACTTTAATCCACAATTGCATTCTCAATAACCCCCATTAGCCCTTAATCAAAATTTGGGGTGTTACAAAATCAACTATGATAAAAATCCCTAGGAGTCATATTTCACTCAATAAATTATAGATTGAATCACTTATCTATTCTAGCCTAATTTATTCCACATAATTGATAGTCGAGTTTCCCTAATTTAATTACTTGCCTCTTCTAAGGTCAAGCAATTATATAATCAATTGCTAATCCAACATATTCCTATATGAATTCAAGCAATTAATTATGCATTACGATTTATGGAACTAAGTAAGACTACATAACTCATATGAATATATTCTTATTTCATATGCAAGTCATGGTTTTAATTATAGGATCTACACACATGCATCTCCTTCTGGTAATAACATGCATATTGAAATCATTCAAAAGGTGGTCAATCAATCAAAAGCATTGAGAACAATAATTAAAACCCAATCATGTAGGAGAAATTCAAACTAGATTTATTAAGTTAAGATTCAATCCGTTATTAGTAAACTATATCATTACCCCAGGAAAATAGAAATTTAACATATGATTAAATTAAAAACAAAACCTAAATAAATTAACATTGCATAAAACTTGAATAATAAATTCCAAAACATAAATATACAACATCTATATCCATGAAAATGGAGAAAATCTAGCTGTCCCTTTAGGAGGTAAAACCTTCCATATAGGTGGCATCCTATACCATTCATAAAGGAGGACTACCTAAGCCTTCCATGTAGGAGGCATGCAGGAATTAAATACATTGCATGAAACTACTCTAAGATGGTGTATGTGGAGAAGAGAGGAAAGAAATGGATATGAAATAGTTGTGCAAAATGTGAGAGAGATGGTGGCTATATATAGGGAAAAATGGAGTAGGATAGATGAAGTGGTAGATGAAATGTGATAGATGAAGTAATACATGTAAAGGAAGATGAAGTGATAGATAGAATATGGTAGATGAAGTAGTAGATGAAAAGGAAGATGACGTGGTAGATGAAATGTCGTAGATGGAATGGTTGGTGGAATGGTGGATGATTCCCGCTCTCAATTTCCATGAAAAATTCGAAACCCTTGGAGATAGAACTAGGTTTTAGTCTCTACATAAAAGTTTAAGAGCTCTTTCTTAGTTTTTAATCCATATATAGAACATCCCAATCCGACATCTGGAGCTCCAGATATTGCCCAAAAACTGAAAGAATGTCTAATTTAGTATTTTTCAAGAAATTCTATTTCAAGCTAAAATCTTTATTTATTCATTAATTACATCCAAATTTATTAAATTAAGCTCACATATCATCCACAAAATCATCATATATGGGAAAATAAATATGCAAATATTTTACTTATCATGCCCCGATTATGGGGTTGTTTAAAATGCTTTGATTGAGTTAGATTACCACAGTACTGTATCACTATATAGCACACCATCTCTGCATCATTTTTTACGCGCCACCTATCAGCCATAGGATTACTTGTGCTTTTCACTAGTGCAACCAGGGCTTTCCAGGCTATATAAGGGGTGTATCCTACTCATAGGGTTAGTTAACATGCTCTGATGGGGATGCCTTACCACTAACCACACAAGGCAAATCACTGTATGCCACACAACCTATGTCACTGTAGCCCACATAGGTCTAATCATGATTTGGGATTTATCAATATCAGTGCAAATGTTAACCTCTCATGTTGTCCTTAAGTGTTACATATAAATTCACCATCCCACTCAGATGACTTATTGTCTCATAGTGGCTTTCACTTTGCCACTTTGATGTTTTATCTCCTCACAGGAACTTTAATAAAGTTAAGATGATTTGATAGGAGTTCCATAAGAACCTCCTATAACACCTAACTAATCCCAAAATCTATGTACCTTTATAACAGTTCCTAGCCTGTTTCACTCAATATTATGTCATTTTGCTAGGATCTGATAAATCCCATCTTGTGAGAAATCACCACTCAGCAAGTTAGCTCTAAAAGCCAAAGCTTATATGTGATTTTCCCAACACCACTCATAAGTCCTTCTCATGTTCCCTTCAATATAAGGAATTATGGTGAATGTTACATGGATCATTTATTTGTTAATTTCCCTTTTACCCAGGCTCAGTGGTTTGGTGGGCTATCAATACGGTTGGCTTTTGATGATATGGCAAGATTCATAGTTTTGTTGAAAGATTTTTTATCAAAAGTTTGGTTGAACGTTCCTCTAATGAATTTGTCTAAGAAAGGATATAGATCATGGTGGCTAAAATTATAAAATTTTGTTCTCCATCATATGAATGAAGAGGAATCAAATTCTGCATGAAGGACATAGGACTTCCACATTCTTGGTCATTAAGGAGATCAATAATTCATTATCCTTGTCTGTTTTGGCTTTTCTCAAGCGCAAGATGTTTATTACATCTCTTCTTCTTCTGTTGGTGACAGCAGGATAAGCATTGATACAGTTAGCACAGAAGACTGGACCATTCTTGTGGAGAAATACAAGCAGTCGTCAATGACTATATGTCAATCATGAGTATGTTTTTAGGGTCAATCAATTCAATCTTTCCCATTGATAAAAGTTTCAAACAAGCCATTCATTTCACTATGACGTTTTACACCACAAAAAAACACTGAATTTGCGACGGAATTAGAGTTTCCGACCGAATTTGCGACGGAATTGATTCCGTAGGTAATAACAGCGTCAGAAAAAATTTTCCGCCGGAATTCAAATTCCGTCGCAAATTTCCGACGGAATTTATTTCCGTCGCAATTTGCGACGGAAATTTGAGACGGAATTTATTCCGTCACAAATTCCCTCTCAATTTCTGAAGGAATATTCCGTCGGAAATTCCCTCTCAACTTCCGACGGAAATGAATTCCGTCGGAAATTCCGTCACAAAATTTTGTTTTTTAAATTTTAAAAATCCACTTGGCAACTCCGGCAACCGCTCCCTCATCGCCGGTGACAGCGCGTAGCATCTCCGGCGGCATCCACCTTGTCGTCGACCCCAGATCCGCCACGTGTCGCAACCTCTGTCTGCCACGTGTCACAACCTCCCTCCGCCACGTGTCGCAACCTCATATTTCCTGGAAATGCAACTCAACTTGCCCATCCTTTGGTTCGAACCCACGACCTCGTCCGTACGCACGCAATGCCTTACCGGATGAGCTCGACTACTTTGGTGTTCTATTATTACACACAATTATATATATAATCTTATGTGCATATTTTTTTTTATTTCTAAAATTAAATTTTTATTAACATTAATTAATAACTAACAAGTAATTATTACCTAATATTTTATTTACTAATATTAATTAAAAACTAATAAATTTTATTTTTTATATGACTATTTTGCCCCTGTAAGGACCAAAACCTACGATTGAAAATTTAAAATATTTTAGAAATTAGAAAATAATAATAAAAATTAAATTAAAAATAATAAATTTTATAAAAATAATTTGTTTTAATTAAATTAAATAAATTTTAAAATATTAAATAATTAAAAAATAATTGTTAAATTTTTCCACGGAATTTTAATTAATATTTTTAAAATATTAATTAAAAATTATAAATTTTTCGGTAATTGAGAGGGAATTTCCGACGGAATTCAATTCCGTGGGAAATTGAGACGGAATTCAATTCCATATGAAATTCCGTCGGAAATTGTGAGGGAATTTCCGATGGAATTTAATTCCGTCGGAATTTGCGACGGAATTTAATTCCGTCGGAAATTCCCTCTCAATAATTTTTTGTGGCAAATTCCGTGGTAAATTTTGCGACGGAAAAAATTCCGTCGGAAATTTTTCCGACGGAATTAAATTCCGTCGCAAATTCCATGTTTTTTTGTAGTGTTAGAGCATCACTCTGTTGGATTACAAATTTCCCGTTTTTCATTCCTTCAACAAATGAGCTTGGTGTGTTATACATCAAAAAGAGAATTCTACCAGAAGAAGATTCAAAGATCAACAATGATGATAATATTATGTACAGGGATCTATCTTTTTTTCTTCATCTTTCTAAGTTCAAGAAAATTTTGTTTGCAAGTTCTGTTTCCTCACATATTTACACTGAGCTACTTAATCTTGCCCACGTATGATTGCAGATTTCTGATGTAAAATCATTTTCTTCATTAATGCATTTGACTCTTGTAAAAAAAAAAGGTGTAGATATCATTTAAAAAACCAATAATAATGGGACAGGGTTACAACATGGGTGGAAAAGCATTGCTATAAACAAAAAAGAAAAAAGAAACGCAATTTCTCTATCCTAGTCTTGTTTCTCCTTTTCATCGCCGGTCCAGTAATTTTTTATTGCAAGTAGGATTTTTTCAGGATTAAAAGGGCCGCTTTCATGATCCATAATGTGGCTTTTCCATCTCATGCCATCAATAATAGCTTTGATCTTCACAAGAACTTCTACCGTATCCCTAAATATAACCGTACCTTCAGGCCTCAAAATTCTGTCCATTTCTAATAATATCAGAGTAATGTCGCACCTTCACCGTACAAAATTGTAAAGTTAGAAGTTTTATACACTCTAATATATAATGACAAAATATTATATTAACCTAAAGAAAAATTAGCAACAAGTACCTATTTGAAAATGGGTGCATTACTATAAAATCCAAGGAAGGGATTTAATTACTCAAAAGTCTGATAACAATAAAGAAACATGCAATGACAAGTTCTAGTGCAAAAAATGATGGCATTTTATATTTCTCACTTGTCATTAGGACTTTTCAGTTATTGAATCCCTTCCTAGGGAATCATAGTAATTCTCCCAAATTTTATTAACCAAAAGGATCAAGCGTAACTCATCTTTAATGGGTGAAACTTTTCTTTAGTTGTGTTTAGCATATGTTTAATCATCATATGCAGAAGAAGTCGTTTACATATAGTTGAAGGAGAGTTGCATCCGTTCAAATTCAAGTCCTTCTGGTTGATAAAATTTTCAATTAGGTATTTTTAACCAATTTTCCTAGAAGGAAATAAAGTTTATTAGATGAGAAATATTTTGACGAAGATAAAAGGAGTAGAACAATTTGTAGACGTTGTCTAATCAGGTGATCATCATTACCTATCTCGATATATGCTAAACACACCGCTGGCATGGATGAGATCATAGGTTCTTGGATAGGTCGAGAAAGCTTCACACCAATCATTGTACGTCCCAATAAAACCTCGTTCATAAATTGCTCCGAGAGTATCTGGGTTTGAATTGGAAGGCACAACGTTCATAACCCACACTGGATATTTCAACAAGGCAGCTGCAAACCCACCAAGATAAGCATTCATGTCCATTATGTTTCTGAATTTTCCTTGTGAAAGTGGAGTGATTCGCTTGTAATGTGTTACCCTTTTCTTCCATTCCTCATTATCCTGACGAAATTTCTCTTCAGAGATCCCTGGAAGGGAACCAGAACTGATTCGAGGAGGGACTGAAAATGCCCGCTCAGGCCATTTCTCTATGGCCCCACCGGCGACTTCATTGGAGTTGCTAACTTCTGGGAGCGGCGTAATGCAGTTTTCAAGATCTCTATACCTATTCAAAGCAAGTATAGCAAGTAAATAAGGTATATATCAAGTGTATGAACAAGATAATCTCTATATATAGAGGGTTCAATTTTGTCCGGAAGTTTTCGCATTGGTGTTGTAGGCATCCCAAAGTTTTTTATGCATCAACTTCATCTTGAAAGTGTTAAAAATGGAGTAAATTCACCCTAACCATTGGAATTTAAAGCTGACAAATAAAAAATTAAAGCATTGTTAACAACTAGGGATGACATTGCTCGTTTTTTAACACTTTGGGATGAAGTTTTTTTACCATTAAAAAACTAAAACATTGTTGTAGGTATCCGGAAGTCTTTTATGCATCAACTTCATCCTGAAAGTGTTAAAAATGGAGCAAATTCACCCTAATCGTTAAAAATTAACGTGGACGTACCATTAAATAATTAAAGCATTGTTAACAATTAGGGGTGGCATTGCTCCTTTTTTTTCACACTTTAGGATGAAGTTTTTTTACCATTAAAAACTTAAAGCATTGTTGTAGGTATCCGGAAGGTTTTTATGCATCAACTTTGTCCTGAAAGTATTAAAAATGAAGTAAATTCACCCTTAAAACTTTGACTTTGACCCTATACCTATTTTGCAGTAAATGGTAAGTGAGTATTGTATATACCAAGCCATGTCGGGATTGTCTGACATGCATAGGTGTGGCGTTTTATAAACCTTTCTATTTTGCATACATTCCAAGTGGTTGAGAGGCTTTTGCCAAATAGCTAAGTCATCCTTCTCAATAACTTTCTTCCAACAGATTCGTTTGGCTGTGTCCTCGATAGCGTCTTGCTCTTGCTTTAGATCTTCTTGAGTTCTTTCCCACCCTTTCCAATATGTCTTCCATCGAATAGGTGGGCCAGAGAGAATCCAGTAACCGCCTGGCCTAAGAACTCTGTCCACTTCAGTTAAATACAAACCATCTGCATATATAAAATCAATTATTTACTAATGACTTGTAAAATTTAAATAGTTGACTGTATTTCCGATCATAACAACTAGACAAATAAAAACAAGCAGGAAAAATCACTCTTTATGTTTGACTTAGTTGTGTAACTCAATTCATAAATTATGACTCAATCTAATAAATCTCTATATTTTGGACTAAAACTCGGTTCTTGAACTTTAATAATACTGTAACTCAATTCCTATAATTTTAACCATTTAAAACTCCCTAAATTTCAAGAAAGATATAATTTTATTTTCTAAAAAATAGGGACTAATATCTTAAATGGTTAAATTATAGATACTGAATTGCATCAAGTTAAAGTTCATGAATTGAACTACAATGAAGTCAAAACTATAGGGATGGAGTTGCACTGGATTATAGCTCAGGAATTTGTGAGCTACAACTGAGTTAAAACTATAAGGATAAACAAATTACTTTTCAAACAAAAATTATCATTCAATGATATCTACCAGGAATATATACCATTTTTGCTCCAAGGTATCAAGCAACGAGAACAATGGGCCATATCAAACGCTCTAGATGGGTATGGAAGCCTTTGTGAACCCATAATGCCAATCATAGCAGGAACACCTCTTTCTAAAGCAAATTGGACTTGAGCTTCATGTGTATCTCTTGGTGCGAAAGACATTGCAATTATGTCCCTTTTCAACAAAAATGCACCCCAACTTGCTACCTTCAAAATCATGTAGACTAGAATTCATTAACTCCATATTTGTTACAGCTAGGCAAAAGAACAAGCAAGTTACTCAAACCTTAGCCTGGTTATCATTTGAATTAAAGTAAGAAGTACAGTGGGGCTTCTAATTAGCATGAGATTCTCTATATACTATGGTCCAATAAACCTCATTCAATTTGCAGATTAGAAATACAGAGAGATACCAAAAAACAAAAGGGCTAGTATTATTGTTAGTCCTAACAATTTGATCTAATTTTTATTTTTGTCTCTATGGTTTCAAACCTTCTTTGTCCCTATGATTTCTTAAAGTTTGGTATAAGTTAATGCCGTTAAATATAAGGAGCAATATCAAAACTCGTTAAAGGTACAAGGACCAAAACTAAAACTCCTTTGGTCCTTGTACTTTTAAAGAGTCTTGGATTTAGTCAATGTACTTTTAATGAATTCTGTTATTGGTGGTCCATATGTAGTTAAACTCAAATAAAGTTCTTATGAAACTATAGGAACAAAAAGCCATAATTTGAAACTATAGAAACTAAAAATCAAAATTCGATTAAACTGTAATAAGGACCAACAATAACATTAACCAAAAGACAAATAAACTATACTGCTTGATTGTATACTCATTAACTTACACCACAGCCGGTGTCAATTGCAGTTCTGATATTACTACTGGTAAGAGGAATGAGTTCACTGATGTCATCAATATAAGCATCAGCTCCATTGGGAAACATAGTACCTCCTCCAGGGAATCTAAACCTGTCACCCTCAACTCGAATCCAATTCTGAATAGCCTTTTCTATGCTAAGTTCTTTATGTGGAATATTATCATACCAAGCATAGTCTCGGCTCTGAGGCCACTTAAAAGGTGTCTTATAATTTGGTGGAGCAGGTATAAGACAAAATAACTGTTCCCCTTTTGTAGGGCAATGTCTTTCCCTATACTTCAACATGTTCCTGTCAAATCTCCTTCCTCTATCTCTATCTTGGCATGGAGTATATTCACTATATGACATGTCACATGGTGGGAAATTCTGGACCTCACCACTAGAATTGTTAATCTCAATTTTGTGATGTGCTTCAAAGTCCAAAACAGTTGAAGATGATGAAATTGCAGAAGGGTCTGTTTTGCCAAATGGGGTTGATCCAACATCACATTCCACTTTTGAGTTGGCCTCGGATTGTTCAATAGGTGCAATAGTACTTTGTCTTGCACCAATTATATATGACAAAATGCACAATCCACTGACCCCTAAGATACAGGTGAGGCGCTTTCTTTTGGATTCGAGTTGATTATGATGCTTTGGTGATCCATTGTATTCCTTTACCATTTTGTTTCAGTTCCGAGATCTAAAAAAGTTTTGAGTGAAAAGGACATATTAGTTTTCAAGCATAAAATAGCAGTACTACAACATAATAAGACCAAACCAGTATCAATGTCTTATTTCACGCAATATGAAAACATTTCATTTTTCGTTTTCTTTTAAAAAGACTTCACATTAAGTGCAAACTCTTCAAAGCAACTAATTATTATTTTCTACAACCATTTTTATCTTAAAATACTCCAAATCTAATCAGAAACAGAAACCCAATATATTGAAGTGAGGAAAAGATGTGGTAATCATAAACAAATCCATTGATCAATAAAGCCTCAGATAAAACAAATTCAAGCAAAAGAAGCACAACTTAATTAGTAGGCCTTGTGACATTACTCAATGGGGAACAATTAGTGCTTATAGCCCCTTTCAAAATGGTACCTATAGCTCTTGGATATAAAAAGACTAGGGGAAGAACATAATGTTTTCTCCTTTTTCTTCCAGATCCTTTCCCTTTACTGGTCTTTTCGAATTTTTACCATTTGATAACACTAAAAATTGTCCTAAAAAAGAACTCAAAAGGATCAAAGCTCGTGAATGAAATACTCAATCAAATCTGCGTAGAAAAACTGGAATATCAGCTTGTTTATCACGTGAGTGAACATTATTTGAATATTTAGAAAAGTTATTGAAAATACATTAGTTGAATTACAAAAATTGGAGAGGAAGGCCATAAACTGATAGATCAAGGGAAGTATCATAAAGAAGATGGAGTATCACGAGAATCCAAAAATCTTGGCACATGTTAAAACTTCAATGGTTTCTTCTTGCTTTGAGATGGCCACACATAAATAATTAGTAAATAACAGACTTCTGAACTTATAAAGTAGAATCGAGAAATTAAGAGGGGAAATGTTATACAAATAAAAACAAAAATTCAAGGAGTCGAAGCAGCTACCTTAAACCTCTAGCCAAAATCCTCAAAATGATATTCTCCCCTTTCAAGGCAATCTTATTGGTCGAAGTATCCCAAGAATATATAGTTCTTGACATAAATGGATTGAAAATGGTTTTTAACCTAATTTAAATGTTGAAGAGTGATAATTTATTGAATAGTGGAGAAATTTATCCCCTTAGTGGCACAGATCGTGAAGAAGCACGATGCATGATTAATTCAACACTGTACTCGTGAGAAAATGAAATGGTAAAAGTTGAATCTACCCTTTAAAGTTGCATTTTAAGAGCAAAAAATACATGATGATATAATATTAATTTCTTATGAAATATATAAAAATAGATAAATTAATGGCAACGAGGAAAGAGAGGTGTGATTTTTTCATTCAGCCATTGAGAAAGATGGTGTGGTTGCTGGTGGTAGTATTTGTTGCTCTATTTTTAGATCCTTCTCCACTTTTAGTTTATCCAGAAAATAAAGAAGCTTGTGTAGGATTTAGATTTGGTCAACAAGATGATTTACGATAGTACTTTTACGTGACTTAATAACCTCAAATTATTCTTCTTGTCTCAGCTTTTTCTGTTTTCACGGAAACTAAGGGCATCATCAGGAAGTAAATATATATTTTACTTGCTGGAATTTTTTAATATTCTTTCACCCAGCCAATCACCAATTTAATTTATTTTAATTGTTTAACATACTCATAATAATTTGACCAGGCTTGAAGAAACTTTTTAGACAACTAATTTGTCATTTAACCGTATTTTACTATTTTAATTTCTCTACTCTTTCAAAATTATTAAAGGTAATTGTTTCGTTTATCCTATGCATTTCTACTTAATTATACTCATATAACAATGTGAGTAATTTCCTCTTCAAAACAGTTACTATACTATTAAGACTATATTTACAATGACTATGCATAGTAGGAACCATATCTTTGCTTATATTTATATAAATGATTTTTTTAAATATTACAACGGGTCTTCTAAATTCATTATATAACAAGTAACTCTCTTAATTAAAAACAACTGTTGTTATCATGTACTCTTTTTATAATTCAATATAATAAAAATTTAAATTCATTAATTGAATTTAATTTAATACAATTTAATAATATCAACCTAAAACAAAAAAATTGATATATAAATTTATAAAAAAGGTGGGTACAATAATTAAAATTTGATATTGAATATCTAATGTGAGGAAATTAGTACTAGTATGAAATAATATAATCTAGGGAAGATCATATACTATGGTCCCAACTAAGAGAAATAATAAGAGGAAATCTCACAAATTAAAGTCGTTTAAAATTTATACTCCATTTGTCTGTATTTATAAGATCCTATTAAAAGGATTATGTTGTTCAATAAAATAGTTAAAAATTTAAAAATATGTAAAAAACATAATTTTTTTTCAAATTTTCCCTTATTTATAAGTTGATATAAATGAGCTAAGAGAGTAACAATAATACAAAAAATACAAGTTGTGACGCTTAATTTAAAGAATATTATAGTGCTTGAGAAGCGTCAAAGCTTCCAACGCCTTTAAAGCAAGCTACGACGTGTAACCCCCTCACGGTAATCACATCCGGTTTACAAAATTTAAGTGAAATAGAAAGCAATAAGATGAAATAACAATTTATCGTCCCACATCCAAGAGATGGGGTATTTTGAAAATCAGTTCTAAAACATACTTATTGCTGGTCTCATATTCACGGGCGGATATAATTACTTGAGAAATCAGAGTACATATTAAATATCAAAGTACGGAAACCAAAATCCCGGCAAACCCCGGGTTCCTTACATATATAACTTGGGTTTACAAGTTCCCAATAATGGGGATTACATGACCAAAATATTCATTTACATCTTTTTCTGTCTACGCTTAGTAATCTCAAAACCAAAATAAGGATAACCAACTACCACTAAGATCTCAAAGTAACCTAACTACTCCTGGTTGTCCGCTTACCCTTCGAGCCACTCGCCTTGTCTGAAAAGGTTAGTCATTTGGAAAGAGTGAGATTCTAAAGAATCCCAGTAGCAACAACTTTTTCATACCACATGCAATCACATAATATGTAAACAAATCATCTCATATCAGCAACACAAATCACACTCTACCCTCATCCCCTTTTACTACCAGGAAGGCACACCGTCCTAACCCGAACCGTTGTTAGCGACTCAGGGACTATTGGCGTGGCAGTGTATACGAATAGCCTCACGGCACACATACAACCTTTCGGCTTTCACAAATGGCCCGTCGGCCTTCACAAATAGCCTTTCGGCTTTCACAAAAGGCCCGTCGGCCTTCACAAATAGCCTTTCGGCTCACAATTAACCTTTCGGCTTTCACAAATGGCCCGTCGGCCTTCACAAATAGCCTTTCAACTCACAATTAGCCTTTTGGCCCACATATACACATATATCACACCCTAACCTCATCCCCTTTTACCGCCGGGAAGGCACACAGCCCTTACCCGAACCGTTGTTAGCGACTCAGGGACTATTGGCATAGCGGTGCTTCCGCAATTTTCACAAACTTGCAGCATGCGAAATCCATTTCATCACAATGATATAGCACACATACAATGTATCACATAGGATATATAGAAAGAGTCACTACCTGCATCTTTCCTGACTAGCTCCGGCACCGTGGCCTCACAAGGGCGACAAATGTCAAATCCTATTCAAATTAGGGACAACTAATAAATCTCTTTTCCATATGTATATTTCAATAATACTCTAAGTTGGTTATCATTTATAACTCTTTAGGTGGCTAAAATAGGCCTAAACATATCCCTAAAGGGTTGGAAGACACTACCCAAGAGACCCCTTACTCGCAGGCAAAACACTGATTTTCAACCGGATCACTCGAGCACAGATGCTCTCACTCGAGCATTGGTACGGACAGCACTCGAGCACAAATGCTCTCACTCGAGCATTGGTACGGACAGCACTCGAGCACAAAAGAGTGAGAGACAGCGAGTGAGCACCCGAGAGCACAAAGAAGTTTTCAGGAACCGGCTCACTCGAGCACGCTGAACTTCACTCGAGCACAAGGCCAAATGCCTCACTCGAGCACCTGCGAGTGAAGTTCAGGAAGTGAGGACCCGAGAGCACATAACGCTATCCAAGACCAGGATCACTAGAGCACAGCCATATGCACTCGAGTGAACACCTCATACCCACGAGTGAGAAGGCACACTCAAGCACCTTACTAGTGAGTGACAACCCGAGAGCTCCACCCACACCTGAGGCACAAGCTCACTCAAGCATGACCTCCAGTGCTCGGGTAAGACGGCTATGCTTGCGAGTGTCAGAGCACACTCTTGCAATTAGCCAGCGAGTGAAGACCCAAAAGCAACCCTTCACTCTGGACTCACACCTTCACTCGAGCAAACCCAAGCTCACTCGAGCATGTTCTTCCCTCACTCGAGACAAAGCAATGCACTCGAGCATTATTCATAAAACCCAGGCGAACTCGAAGCAGAACAGGGAAAAACTCATGTATCACTCGAGCATGATCATCCCGTGCTCGAGTGATGTGCATCATAGACCCAAAAACGCAGCAAAAACCAGAAAACACCAGATGGTCAAAGTCATATCCAATGGTTCCCAAACTCCTCCCAAAGCTCCTACATTCTAAGCACTAACTAGGGAGCACAATGGCAACACCAAAAACAATCCAAAAACCATCTTGACCACAATCATTCACTAAGGTCTTTATAATACACAATATCCAAATTTCATTCCCCATAGTTCCCACCTTCCAGATTATATCTAACAATAATATAACTCAACATTAAACCATTTCCAACGTCAAATACAACGAAACTCATATATTCATCATTTGGCATTACTAGGGCAAATTTTCCAGATTTTACCAAACTTAGCCAAAAATCACAACCAACATATCAAAATGCTCTAAACGCCTACCTCTTCACTTTGCTCAATCCAGAATCTTGATTCTCCAACTTCCAATTTTGACCAACACACAAATCAACACTATTTCAAGATTCCGAAATTACCACAATGTAGCTCTCAATGAGACACACAGCATTAAAGAAGAGGATTAAGGCATTAGAGGATCATAACTCACCAAGGTTTAAGCTTTTCTCCTTCCTCTTTCTTGCCTCAAGGTCGCCGGAAAATGGAGAGAAGAGAGAGAAGAGAGAGAAAATGGTGAGAATGATGATGATGGATACTTCCTCCTCCTTCCTTGCCCATGCTAGCCGAATAGGAGAGAGAAAATTAGAGAAAAGTAGTATTTTGTCTTCTAGTGCTTCATCCAATGGTTTCCACTATGCCACATGTCATCATCTCATCCATTCCACTTTGAGCTTACAAAATCGCTACACATAGGATTCCGACCCATCCACAATGAATCTCAACCCTTGATCTTACATACCACATGTATGTATACCAAATTCATATTACATAAATTTCCCAAAAGTGCCTAATTACACTAATTACCATAATTATCAGAGTCATTAGCCCTAATCACAAATCAGGATATTACACGACGCTTCTTGAATATATGGAAGCACCATAGCTTGATTATTTATTTATTTTTTAATTATAAAGCTATGGCATTTTCAGGGGGAAGCGCCATAGGAAGTCAAAGACTTCCAATGGCACTTCCCTGTAAAAGCACTATAGGAACTCCTTTTTTAAAAAAAGAAAAATTGTAATTATTTTATTTTATTTATGTAAGCCTCCATTTACAATCCAAAATCCACAGCAATTTGCAATATATAATCCACAGCAAAATGAAATAACATAGCACGTATATTTTGCAAAATTACGTTTTCATGTATTAAGCCTAAAAGAACTCCAGCATTTAATTATCTTGCTTAAACTTGAGCTATACACGTTACTTCTATGGATGATTAAACTAAATATTATTATATTTGTAAACTTAAAAATTAAAAAACTTACAATATATAGAAAGTTCAAGAAGACATAGTTGCAACTTCAAATAAATACTTGAAAACAAAATTAGGAGCACACTTGTAAGATTCATGATAGATTTTAACTAAAAAAAATGTGGACCAAATGTTGAAAAAAAAACACTTACACGCTAGGGAGCTTATAAAGGAGGCAAAGACAAGAAAAAAAAACATGTGAGAGAGGAAGCTTTGTACTGCAGCAGAGGTATGGGAAATGGGGGAGCTAGAGGGAGTGCGAGAAGATGAAAATGAAAATGAAAATGTTATAGCAACATGGTAGGAGAAGTTATGGCGCTTTCTCAAGGGAGTGCCATTAAAGGCATATAATATATTCCTTTAATGGCACACCCAAATAATAAATACACATGCCCTATGACTTGCAGCTAGATGAGGAGCTGTGGGAGTATGTGTGAGGTAGGTACAAACGTGCAATACAAGCAAACAATATCCTAGTGGATTAGTACCTTGCCTACCTAGGCGCAGTGGATACTCTGTATGGCAGGCAGGAGCCGTTGGAGATTGATCTGTCGGACAAGTTCTAGGTCTTTACTACCATGGACTTCTTCTCGGACATAGCCTCTTGAAACTAAAAGAGGAATGACATAGTCGAGAGAGGCCCAAACAACTACTTTAGGGAGTTCATGGAGCATATCACAGACTTTATATGGAAGCACATGTACCGAGAGTGATGTGGGGTCTAGGCACATTGTTTTAGGTGACAAGAGGTAGCTGGCACGTCTTTCAAGGTAAGGACAATCACAAGGAACCAATGGACAGAAGGAGATAAAGTCGGTGTCTATGTTTTGTATGGGTATATAGAAAGTTATGCATTCTTAACTTAGGGCAATCACAGGATGGGTAACCCCCTATGAGGCTCTATGTATAGTTAGGATTTGTTATGTAAAAGTGACAAAACTTGTACATTAGATTTGGGACATATGATGTGTGGTACTTCCCCTAACTGCTGTATACACATGTTATATGTAGTGTATGACATATCTCTGTACTCAATGTAACCCCCTTCGCGATTAAGGCCGATATTTAGTTCATAAACACATAGTTGATATAGAATTAAAGACCATAAATGATTTTGGGACTTAAGCAAAATCAAACTTCCCAAAATCATGGCTTACAAAAACTTTTACAAAACCTGTTCATGACGGTCTCATATTCACATTTCAATACTAAATGGCCTGTATAAGTTGATTTCATTCACAAATATCAGAGTGTAAGGAAAATTCCCGACACACTCGGGTTCTATTCATTAATAAGGGTTTTACAAAGGCACAAAGCCCACAATTCATTACCCTTAACTTGGGGATTACACAAATCTACACTACCAATCCCAATATACACAATTGTTTCCCAAAAATATCCAAAAGATATACATGATAACCAATAACCCAAAATATACATCTAAATCAGAGCTTTATCTGCTCTTCATCGCCTGCTTTCCCTTTGATCCTTCTGCCCTGTCTAAAATATGGTTTTTGGGAGAGTGAGATTCTAAGGAATCCCCGTAGTAAGAAATCAATCATATAATGTACAATAATAATGCATGTAAGCAAATCATTAACCACAACAAGCAACTACAACGGTAGTTACAACAGCAATGGTTAGTATGACACATGTCATCCCTTACGATTGCTCACATTGTATTGCATCACAGCAATCCACACAATACATTTCACTACAGCTGGGATTCATATAATGCATTTCATACACAAGCCATACAGGCAAGATACACACAGCCCACGGCTGGATTCTCAAACACCGCCCCACGGGTCAGATTCACAATATCCATGTCGATTATGACGGTAGTTTAACGGCCGACCTAGAGATGACCACCGTCAATCCCTACACGGCTCACGCTGACCTACTCACGCCGTAATGGACCATGGTACACATTTCACAAATTCAACGATAAGTTATGCATGCCAAAACATCATACATAATATGAGAGAAGAGTCACTACCTTGATCCTTCCGGGCGTACTGTGTAATACCCCGAATTTTGAGACTCGAGGCTAGAGAATAAGCCTGAGATTAGTGGATTGATAAGCCCCGGTTTAGCAAGATCCCAAATTGTGATTAGGAGTTAATGGCTACAAAAGTGGACGTGGTTAGTGATTAATGAACCTTTTTAGAGAATATAAAGTGGATTGTAGTCGCTTGTGTTATGAGCAACGCCAAAACCCTATATTTGAGTTCAATTGTGGATTAACATTCAAATTGACTTAGAATAGAGGGAATAATTGAATGGGGTATTGTGATGGAAATGGTGTCATGTTGTGGTATTTAATCATTGGAATTGATTTAAATTGGATTGGACACATTGGTTGCAAAACTAGAAATGTTGTCCAGTGTGAATTCTGTCTGGGCAGTCTTCTCGTGTCGACGTTTTTAATAGGCAAATGATGTCAGAAAATTATGAAACTTTCCAGTCTTAAGTTTAACATCCAAAGCTTCAAAATGGACATATAATTTGTGCCATTTCATGTTGGGAACTAGGAGATATGACTGTCCAAAGTTTGAGGTCGAAAATGGACTCTGTTTTGGGGCAGTGATGACATTTGTGTAATTCTGGAATTTTGTGGTGATTTCTAGTATTGGTAAATATTTTTCCTATAAAGAGGACTTAAATACCTTTCATTTGGCTTTGGAATAACCTCATTTCAATTTTTCTAGAATTAGTTATGATTTTTCAAAGTTTGGGCAGAAAATCTGCCAGAAAATCCGAAAATGGTAATTATGACATCATCTCAATAAAAGATGACATCATCATAAGATATGTTATTAAACGGTTTTTTTCCCTTCTTCCTCCTCATTTCTGACGCTGAGAACAGCTGAAATAGAGAGAGAGCATATGGGATCTTTAGAGAGAGAAAGAGGAAGAAATCTCGTAAGGTAAGCCGATTTCTCCGACGATCTAGCTCCTAACGCGTATAACTCCGATCCTAAGCTACTCCTTTATGTTCTTTAAGGTTTGGAAGCTCCTCTTTTGGTGTTTTGAAGTTAGGGTTTTCAGCCACAAGAAGGAAAAGCTAGTGGGAGCTTGAGGTAACTTCCAAACTCTTGTGTATTGACTATTCTGGCTGCTGTGGACCATTTAATCGGTGAAATTTCGCCGGATTGTCTTTGGTTCTAAAAATGGAAAATGGGTTTGTGGGGCTGTTATGCTGCCCAAATTGATACAAAATGGTAGTGTTAACCTAATGGAATAGTCAATAAAGTGGTTAGGAGTAGAAAGGAACGTGTTTACGGAGCCGAAACCGAAAAACCCCAATTTTCCCCGGAGTACTTGTATATTTCGGTTATGGCTATAAATGGGTCTTAGAGTTGGATTTTCAATGATTTGATGGTTCCATTGAGTTCAGGAGCGAAAATTAGGTGGGGTTACAGTTGGTCACTTTTTCGGAACAGGCCGAAAAAGCATAATTACGAAAACGCCCCTGAAACCCTTAAAGTGGGGCTGTCAAGGGTAATTTTGTAATTGACATTGAATTTGATAATTCCAAGTCCGGAAATGGATTCCTTAGGCAAAAATATGTTAGAATAGCCCATGTCAAAATTTCAGGAAAAGTACAGTCGGACCGGGTACGGTGGGGCCGGACCGGGTCCCCGGGGGCATTTTAGCAAATTTTCAATATAGCTTCATATGACCCTCAGAAACACTATGGAAGTATCTAAATAGTACATTTGACATTGTAGGATCGAATGTGAAGCCCCGAGTTGTTGGCACGTAAATCGAGGAGAAAAGACTGGAGGTAGGGAACTTATCTCTCCTGCATGCTCTGATAACTGTATTAATGTGTTGATGCATGTTATTGCTTTGCTTGATTATGTGGAACATGTATGAATGATTTGAAGCTATGTTTCAATATATGCTATGGCCATATGTGTATCGTTCGAAGCATTGAGCTTATAGATTTGTCATTGTATGTGTGCATGAGTTATGTGATGCAAGCATGTCATGCATTAAACACTTATCTTGCCTGCATATTGATAATGTTTCCCTACTGAGATTCTCTCGAATCTCACCCTCCCTTACCAACAATTTAGACAGGGCAAGTGGCTCGTGGAGGGAGCGGCAGGACTCATTCGAGATGAGATTGTGTAACCCCCATTTGAAGAATTGTAATGGGCAATTGTGCCCTGTATATCTTTAGCGAAGGTATGTACCCGAGATTGCCGGGATGATTATGTTGTGCACTCTGATATTTATATGAATGTGATTTATCTTCGCGTAGTAATTGTATTTGAAATGTGAATATGAGACCATGTTTATAAATGATTTCAAAAAGTATTTGTGAAAACCCCGTCTTGTGATGGGTTAGTAAATGTTGTTTGTTTATTATTGGTCTCTATTTCATTTTAATCGTGTATTTTGGATATAATTACTGAGGGTGTTACATTTTGGTATCAGAGCCACAGTTCCTGGCAAACATGGGAATTTGCTAGGATAATGGCAGTAGTTGCTGCCTTATGTCATAGAGAATGACTTTGTTTGTTTGTGGTATACACATTAAGGTCCCTGCTGGTTGTGGATATATGTGATTGATGGACTGTGTATACATTATTTGTGTTGTGGATGTGATGAGTCAGTGATTCGCCAAGAATTTGAGGTGTAAACCCAGAGGTGGAGGTAATCAGACTTATCATCTGATTTGAAAATCGAGGAAAATGATTTCCTAGATGTGTGATATTAAGATTCTAGGTATCGTGACTAACCTAGACGTTGGGTGAGAAACCCTAGGTGGTATGATGTTACATGTAGTGATGTCATACTGAGCTTATCTGTGTAAAGGCCTTAAGACCTAGGGGCTGAGGTGCCTTAGGCTGGCAGAGATATTTGAATTTGAGTTTGAGTTGATGATGCTCCGTGAAACGAGGGAAGTGGTTTCCCGATTCAATTGAGGTTAAGACTTTGAGAACTAAATTGAATTGTGATCAAAGGATCAGACTCAATAGCTGGGCTAATTCTTAGGAGTTTGACTTGACCTGGATGGTCCGTGGTACCAGGATGTGGTACTAGATTGGCATTGAAATGTGTATCAGGTATCCTGAGGTTGCTAGTGTTCATCTAGCACAGGGAAAAGTGATTCTGCGGAGAATTTGAATTTGAAAGAGTTACCTACGAGGATTCGAAGTGGAGAAGGCAACCTACGGGGAGTTCTGATCGGAGAGGGCTACCTACGGTGACATCTGATCGGAGAGGCTATTTGTGTGTTTATCACCTGCGGCCCACTAGGGGTGTGTATGGCACATAGTGGGAGGACCGTGCCTTCGGGGCGGTGGAATACGGGGGATATGTGAGTACTGGGTGAAATGTGAGTAACCCAGCTGCCCGCCAGGCTCAGTGTAAGGGCCGGCCAGCGGAGCCCTGGTACGTAGTTGATCAGGGGGGTGGGCACTCTAAAGGGGTGTGACAATATAAAAAAAAAATTGTGACAGCCGCCGTGGCGACAAACCCTAGTGTGCAGCTGCCGTGACGATGAACCTTAGTGTGCACTCGCCATGACGTTGAATCGTAGAATAGAGCTCTGGGAACGTTGGGAGTATGGGATCTCAACGAAGTGCTGGTTGTGGCTTTGAATGATTCAAGTGCAATCGGGCCAAGGTCTGGCACAAATGAATACAGGTTGTGAATGTTGTCAGTTATGGTGGGAGATTCCTATGGGACTTCTGTTAAATCAACTTGACATTGTGAAAGCACAAATGAGGAGAAAGACCTCAGAGTGTGCAGCGGAAGCGTGTGAATGTGATGCGTTTGGAAGCTGCCTTGGGCAGAAGTTTGAATTTATAGTAAGTGTGATTTATGATGTGGACAAGTATTGGTGACGGATATACTCGGTTCCAGCTTGATGAGATTGTGCATTGTGAGTCCGCCCGTTCTCCTTTGCGAGGGAGTTATGGTGCCGTTGGTCGGATTGCCGGTTGAGGCTGCCGACGGAGCCATCTGGTAGGGTTGCCGATCGAGGCTGCCGGCGGGGTGGGTGTGATATTTGTGAACAAGCTGGGATTGAGGTGTGTCGTAGCAGAGCAGAGCTAGTTTAGCTGATGGCGAATTCGACTACATGATCGGGGATTCTTGTTTGTGAGGGCAATTACCCCGGCATGGCCAGCCTGGCTAGCCACCACGTTGGTTGCACTGGTGTTGACCCAAGGCCGAAAGGCGGTGCATAAAATTAGAGTCTGCAATGTACGTTTGATAAGGAAGTGGATTTTCTTGTGAGTCCTGGGTGAAAGGTGAGTAACCCAGCCACCGACGCGGGGCATCCCCAGCGGGGGGTAAAACCGAGGTGGGCACCACCGTCGCGGGGCATCCCCAGCGGGGTGTAAAACCGGGGTGGGTGTGACAATAAAAGGCGCCTGGATAGAAGAGACTGAGACTCTAGGTGGGCCATTATGGTAGGGTGCTTCGGATAGAAGAGATTGAGATTCCGGAGTGACCAGATGATGTGATATTGCGTTGATACCCAAAAGTCCCGGTTACCACTAGTGGAGTCACTAGTGGGTGTACGGGTGAGGGCGACACCATGAAAGTTGATACAGAAGTAATATTGTGATTGTTGTGAATTCCCAAAAGTCCCGGTTACCACTAGTAGAGTTACTGGTGGGTGTACGGGTGAGGGTAAAGCTGTGAAAGTGGATATGGCAGAAGCTGAATGTTTGTGTATACAGCTGAGGCTGTCGTTTGATGTATTGAGGTTGTGATGGTTACTCCCGGAAGGGGTAACCAGATTGAGTTGAGCAGAGTGGTGGCCTATGCTGCCCAACTGCCGAGATCTTATGATATGGCTCATGATTTAAAGCCTCTGGATATTGAGATGCACTAGCCACTCATGAATTGGAGGGCTTGCGACGATTGTGATTATGTGATGATGGTTTTGTGGCAATCGTGCGTGGAGGCGATTGTATTTGTTTGACACCATGTGGTGATTGTGTTTGTGCGGCAATCGTGAAATGGCCGATTGCAGTTTGTGGCAACTGAGTTGTATTCATTGTTTGAGATTCTTGTTAGAATCGGATTTGTGGGGTACCGTTTGTGTGGGTGGTCTAGAGGAGACCGTCCTAATATGAAATGAATTGTGAAACGGAAGCTGTCGTGAAGAAGCATCCGTAGTTTTTGGATTAAGTGGTTCGACAAATTTCGAGGACGAAATTTATTGAACGGGGGGAGAAATGTAATACCCCGAATTTTGAGACTCGAGGCTAGAGAATAAGCCTGAGATTAGTGGATTGCTAAGCCCTGGTTTAGCAAGATCCCAAATTGTGATTAGGAGTTAATGGCTACAAAAGTGGACGTGGTTAGTGATTAATGAACCTTTTTAGAGAATATAAAGTGGATTGTAGTCGCTTGTGTTATGAGCAACGCCAAAACCCTATATTTGAGTTCAATTGTGGATTAACATTCAAATTGACTTAGAATAGAGGGAATAATTGAATGGGGTATTGTGATGGAAATGGTGTCATGTTGTGGTATTTAATCATTGGAATTGATTTAAATTGGATTGGACACATTGGTTATAAAACTAGAAATGTTGTCCAGTGTGAATTCTGTCTGGGCAGTCTTCTCCTGTGGACGTTTTTAATAGGCAAATGATGTCAGAAAATTATGAAACTTTCCAGTCTTAAATTTAACATCCAAAGCTTCAAAATGGACATATAATTTGTGCCATTTCATGTTGGGAACTAGGAGATATGACTGTCCAAAGTTTGAGGTCGAAAATGGACTCTGTTTTGGGGCAGTGATGACATTTGTGTAATTCTGGAATTTTGTGGTGATTTCTAGTATTGGTAAATATTTTTCCTATAAATAGGACTTAAATACCTTTCATTTGGCTTTGGAATCACCTCATTTCAATTTTTCTAGAATTAGTTATGATTTTTCAAAGTTTGGGCAGAAAATCTGCCAGAAAATCCGAAAATGGTAATTATGACATCATCTCAATAAAAGATGACATCATCATAAGATATGTTATTAAACGGTTTTTTTCCCTTCTTCCTCCTCATTTCTGACGCTGAGAACAGCTGAAATAGAGAGAGAGCATATGGGATCTTTAGAGAGAGAAAGAGGAAGAAATCTCGTAAGGTAAGCCGATTTCTCCGACGATCTAGCTCCTAACGCGTATAACTCCGATCCTAAGCTACTCCTTTATGTTCTTTAAGGTTTGGAAGCTCCTCTTTTGGTGTTTTGAAGTTAGGGTTTTCAGCCACAAGAAGGAAAAGCTAGTGGGAGCTTGAGGTAACTTCCAAACTCTTGTGTATTGACTATTCTGGCTGCTGTGGACCATTTAATCGGTGAAATTTCGCCGGATTGTCTTTGGTTCTAAAAATGGAAAATGGGTTTGTGGGGCTGTTATGCTGCCCAAATTGATACAAAATGGTAGTGTTAACCTAATGGAATAGTCAATAAAGTGGTTAGGAGTAGAAAGGAACGTGTTTACGGAGCCGAAACCGAAAAACCCCAATTTTCCCCGGAGTACTTGTATATTTCGGTTATGGCTATAAATGGGTCTTAGAGTTGGATTTTCAATGATTTGATGGTTCCATTGAGTTCAGGAGCGAAAATTAGGTGGGGTTACAGTTGGTCACTTTTTCGGAACAGGCCGAAAAAGCATAATTACGAAAACGCCCCTGAAACCCTTAAAGTGGGGCTGTCAAGGGTAATTTTGTAATTGACATTGAATTTGATAATTCCAAGTCCGGAAATGGATTCCTTAGGCAAAAATATGTTAGAATAGCCCATGTCAAAATTTCAGGAAAAGTACAGTCGGACCGGGTACGGTGGGGCCGGACCGGGTCCCCGGGGGCATTTTAGCAAATTTTCAATATAGCTTCATATGACCCTCAGAAACACTATGGAAGTATCTAAATAGTACATTTGACATTGTAGGATCGAATGTGAAGCCCCGAGTTGTTGGCACGTAAATCGAGGAGAAAAGACTGGAGGTAGGGAACTTATCTCTCCTGCATGCTCTGATAACTGTATTAATGTGTTGATGCATGTTATTGCTTTGCTTGATTATGTGGAACATGTATGAATGATTTGAAGCTATGTTTCAATATATGCTATGGCCATATGTGTATCGTTCGAAGCATTGAGCTTATAGATTTGTCATTGTATGTGTGCATGAGTTATGTGATGCAAGCATGTCATGCATTAAACACTTATCTTGCCTGCATATTGATAATGTTTCCCTACTGAGATTCTCTCGAATCTCACCCTCCCTTACCAACAATTTAGACAGGGCAAGTGGCTCGTGGAGGGAGCGGCAGGACTCATTCGAGATGAGATTGTGTAACCCCCATTTGAAGAATTGTAATGGGCAATTGTGCCCTGTATATCTTTAGCGAAGGTATGTACCCGAGATTGCCGGGATGATTATGTTGTGCACTCTGATATTTATATGAATGTGATTTATCTTCGCGTAGTAATTGTATTCGAAATGTGAATATGAGACCATGTTTATAAATGATTTCAAAAAGTATTTGTGAAAACCCCGTCTTGTGATGGGTTAGTAAATGTTGTTTGTTTATTATTGGTCTCTATTTCATTTTAATCGTGTATTTTGGATATAATTACTGAGGGTGTTACATTTTGGTATCAGAGCCACAGTTCCTGGCAAACATGGGAATTTGCTAGGATAATGGCAGTAGTTGCTGCCTTATGTCATAGAGAATGATTTTGTTTGTTTGTGGTATACACATTAAGGTCCCTGCTGGTTGTGGATATATGTGATTGATGGACTGTGTATACATTATTTGTGTTGTGGATGTGATGAGTCAGTGATTCGCCAAGAATTTGAGGTGTAAACCCAGAGGTGGAGGTAATCAGACTTATCATCTGATTTGAAAATCGAGGAAAATGATTTCCTAGATGTGTGATATTAAGATTCTAGGTATCGTGACTAACCTAGACGTTGGGTGAGAAACCCTAGGTGGTATGATGTTACATGTAGTGATGTCATACTGAGCTTATCTTTGTAAAGGCCTTAAGACCTAGGGGCTGAGGTGCCTTAGGCTGGCAGAGATATTTGAATTTGAGTTTGAGTTGATGATGCTCCGTGAAACGAGGGAAGTGGTTTCCCGATTCAATTGAGGTTAAGACTTTGAGAACTAAATTGAATTGTGATCAAAGGATCAGACTCAATAGCTGGGCTAATTCTTAGGAGTTTGACTTGACCTGGATGGTCCGTGGTACCAGGATGTGGTACTAGATTGGCATTGAAATGTGTATCAGGTATCCTGAGGTTGCTAGTGTTCATCTAGCACAGGGAAAAGTGATTCTGCGGAGAATTTGAATTTGAAAGAGTTACCTACGAGGATTCGAAGTGGAGAAGGCAACCTACGGGGAGTTCTGATCGGAGAGGGCTACCTACGGTGACATCTGATCGGAGAGGCTATTTGTGTGTTTATCACCTGCGGCCCACTAGGGGTGTGTATGGCACATAGTGGGAGGACCGTGCCTTCGGGGCGGTGGAATACGGGGGATATGTGAGTACTGGGTGAAATGTGAGTAACCCAGCTGCCCGCCAGGCTCAGTGTAAGGGCCGGCCAGCGGAGCCCTGGTACGTAGTTGATCAGGGGGGTGGGCACTCTAAAGGGGTGTGACAATATAAAAAAAAAATTGTGACAGCCGCCGTGGCGACAAACCCTAGTGTGCAGCTGCCGTGACGATGAACCTTAGTGTGCACTCGCCATGACGTTGAATCGTAGAATAGAGCTCTGGGAACGTTGGGAGTATGGGATCTCAACGAAGTGCTGGTTGTGGCTTTGAATGATTCAAGTGCAATCGGGCCAAGGTCTGGCACAAATGAATACAGGTTGTGAATGTTGTCAGTTATGGTGGGAGATTCCTATGGGACTTCTGTTAAATCAACTTGACATTGTGAAAGCACAAATGAGGAGAAAGACCTCAGAGTGTGCAGCGGAAGCGTGTGAATGTGATGCGTTTGGAAGCTGCCTTGGGCAGAAGTTTGAATTTATAGTAAGTGTGATTTATGATGTGGACAAGTATTGGTGACGGATATACTCGGTTCCAGCTTGATGAGATTGTGCATTGTGAGTCCGCCCGTTCTCCTTTGCGAGGGAGTTATGGTGCCGTTGGTCGGATTGCCGGTTGAGGCTGCCGACGGAGCCATCTGGTAGGGTTGCCGATCGAGGCTGCCGGCGGGGTGGGTGTGATATTTGTGAACAAGCTGGGATTGAGGTGTGTCGTAGCAGAGCAGAGCTAGTTTAGCTGATGGCGAATTCGACTACATGATCGGGGATTCTTGTTTGTGAGGGCAATTACCCCGGCATGGCCAGCCTGGCTAGCCACCACGTTGGTTGCACTGGTGTTGACCCAAGGCCGAAAGGCGGTGCATAAAATTAGAGTCTGCAATGTACGTTTGATAAGGAAGTGGATTTTCTTGTGAGTCCTGGGTGAAAGGTGAGTAACCCAGCCACCGACGCGGGGCATCCCCAGCGGGGGGTAAAACCGAGGTGGGCACCACCGTCGCGGGGCATCCCCAGCGGGGTGTAAAACCGGGGTGGGTGTGACAATAAAAGGCGCCTGGATAGAAGAGACTGAGACTCTAGGTGGGCCATTATGGTAGGGTGCTTCGGATAGAAGAGATTGAGATTCCGGAGTGACCAGATGATGTGATATTGCGTTGATACCCAAAAGTCCCGGTTACCACTAGTGGAGTCACTAGTGGGTGTACGGGTGAGGGCGACACCATGAAAGTTGATACAGAAGTAATATTGTGATTGTTGTGAATTCCCAAAAGTCCCGGTTACCACTAGTAGAGTTACTGGTGGGTGTACGGGTGAGGGTAAAGCTGTGAAAGTGGATATGGCAGAAGCTGAATGTTTGTGTATACAGCTGAGGCTGTCGTTTGATGTATTGAGGTTGTGATGGTTACTCCCGGAAGGGGTAACCAGATTGAGTTGAGCAGAGTGGTGGCCTATGCTGCCCAACTGCCGAGATCTTATGATATGGCTCATGATTTAAAGCCTCTGGATATTGAGATGCACTAGCCACTCATGAATTGGAGGGCTTGCGACGATTGTGATTATGTGATGATGGTTTTGTGGCAATCGTGCGTGGAGGCGATTGTATTTGTTTGACACCATGTGGTGATTGTGTTTGTGCGGCAATCGTGAAATGGCCGATTGCAGTTTGTGGCAACTGAGTTGTATTCATTGTTTGAGATTCTTGTTAGAATCGGATTTGTGGGGTACCGTTTGTGTGGGTGGTCTAGAGGAGACCGTCCTAATATGAAATGAATTGTGAAACGGAAGCTGTCGTGAAGAAGCATCCGTAGTTTTTGGATTAAGTGGTTCGACAAATTTCGAGGACGAAATTTATTGAACGGGGGGAGAAATGTAATACCCCGAATTTTGAGACTCGAGGCTAGAGAATAAGCCTGAGATTAGTGGATTGCTAAGCCCTGGTTTAGCAAGATCCCAAATTGTGATTAGGAGTTAATGGCTACAAAAGTGGACGTGGTTAGTGATTAATGAACCTTTTTAGAGAATATAAAGTGGATTGTAGTCGCTTGTGTTATGAGCAACGCCAAAACCCTATATTTGAGTTCAATTGTGGATTAACATTCAAATTGACTTAGAATAGAGGGAATAATTGAATGGGGTATTGTGATGGAAATGGTGTCATGTTGTGGTATTTAATCATTGGAATTGATTTAAATTGGATTGGACACATTGGTTATAAAACTAGAAATGTTGTCCAGTGTGAATTCTGTCTGGGCAGTCTTCTCCTGTGGACGTTTTTAATAGGCAAATGATGTCAGAAAATTATGAAACTTTCCAGTCTTAAATTTAACATCCAAAGCTTCAAAATGGACATATAATTTGTGCCATTTCATGTTGGGAACTAGGAGATATGACTGTCCAAAGTTTGAGGTCGAAAATGGACTCTGTTTTGGGGCAGTGATGACATTTGTGTAATTCTGGAATTTTGTGGTGATTTCTAGTATTGGTAAATATTTTTCCTATAAATAGGACTTAAATACCTTTCATTTGGCTTTGGAATCACCTCATTTCAATTTTTCTAGAATTAGTTATGATTTTTCAAAGTTTGGGCAGAAAATCTGCCAGAAAATCCGAAAATGGTAATTATGACATCATCTCAATAAAAGATGACATCATCATAAGATATGTTATTAAACGGTTTTTTTCCCTTCTTCCTCCTCATTTCTGACGCTGAGAACAGCTGAAATAGAGAGAGAGCATATGGGATCTTTAGAGAGAGAAAGAGGAAGAAATCTCGTAAGGTAAGCCGATTTCTCCGACGATCTAGCTCCTAACGCGTATAACTCCGATCCTAAGCTACTCCTTTATGTTCTTTAAGGTTTGGAAGCTCCTCTTTTGGTGTTTTGAAGTTAGGGTTTTCAGCCACAAGAAGGAAAAGCTAGTGGGAGCTTGAGGTAACTTCCAAACTCTTGTGTATTGACTATTCTGGCTGCTGTGGACCATTTAATCGGTGAAATTTCGCCGGATTGTCTTTGGTTCTAAAAATGGAAAATGGGTTTGTGGGGCTGTTATGCTGCCCAAATTGATACAAAATGGTAGTGTTAACCTAATGGAATAGTCAATAAAGTGGTTAGGAGTAGAAAGGAACGTGTTTACGGAGCCGAAACCGAAAAACCCCAATTTTCCCCGGAGTACTTGTATATTTCGGTTATGGCTATAAATGGGTCTTAGAGTTGGATTTTCAATGATTTGATGGTTCCATTGAGTTCAGGAGCGAAAATTAGGTGGGGTTACAGTTGGTCACTTTTTCGGAACAGGCCGAAAAAGCATAATTACGAAAACGCCCCTGAAACCCTTAAAGTGGGGCTGTCAAGGGTAATTTTGTAATTGACATTGAATTTGATAATTCCAAGTCCGGAAATGGATTCCTTGGGCAAAAATATGTTAGAATAGCCCATGTCAAAATTTCAGGAAAAGTACAGTCGGACCGGGTACGGTGGGGCTGGACCGGGTCCCCGGGGGCATTTTAGCAAATTTTCAATATAGCTTCATATGACCCTCAGAAACACTATGGAAGTATCTAAATAGTACATTTGACATTGTAGGATCGAATGTGAAGCCCCGAGTTGTTGGCACGTAAATCGAGGAGAAAAGACTGGAGGTAGGGAACTTATCTCTCCTGCATGCTCTGATAACTGTATTAATGTGTTGATGCATGTTATTGCTTTGCTTGATTATGTGGAACATGTATGAATGATTTGAAGCTATGTTTCAATATATGCTATGGCCATATGTGTATCGTTCGAAGCATTGAGCTTATAGATTTGTCATTGTATGTGTGCATGAGTTATGTGATGCAAGCATGTCATGCATTAAACACTTATCTTGCCTGCATATTGATAATGTTTCCCTACTGAGATTCTCTCGAATCTCACCCTCCCTTACCAACAATTTAGACAGGGCAAGTGGCTCGTGGAGGGAGCGGCAGGACTCATTCGAGATGAGATTGTGTAACCCCCATTTGAAGAATTGTAATGGGCAATTGTGCCCTGTATATCTTTAGCGAAGGTATGTACCCGAGATTGCCGGGATGATTATGTTGTGCACTCTGATATTTATATGAATGTGATTTATCTTCGCGTAGTAATTGTATTCGAAATGTGAATATGAGACCATGTTTATAAATGATTTCAAAAAGTATTTGTGAAAACCCCGTCTTGTGATGGGTTAGTAAATGTTGTTTGTTTATTATTGGTCTCTATTTCATTTTAATCGTGTATTTCGGATATAATTACTGAGGGTGTTACATACTCTGGCGCTGGTCTCTCCCACCTAGGGCAAATGTCGTATCCTAGAATCATTATTGGGGATGAAGAGTTATATTCTATTCCAAGACTTAATTAACTTGAAACACTTAATTTTGGTTATCATAATTGACCTTTAAGAGGCCACAAATGCCTCTAATAAAAGTCCTAAAAGATTGGGAAACAATAGGTTAGAGATCTCCTTTCGAAAACTCAAAGTGCCGGAACACAGGGGTTGGCCACGGCCAGCCCTTCCTTGGGCCGCGGCCAAAACATGGTCAGAAGGCCGTGGGCCGCGGCCAGCCTCTCATGGGCCGTTGAAAAGAAATTCCTGAGTCTTGGCTGAACTTCGAAAAACCATAACTAATTATAGAAAAATCGAAACGAGGTGATTCCAAAGCCAAATGAAAGGTATATAAGTCCTCTTTCAAGGAAAAATATAGCCCATCACTGTAACTCACTACACAAATACAGAATCACAAAAAACTAAACACTACTCCAAAACAGAGTTCTGTTGCAATCCCAAACTTTGGACAACCATATCTCACAGAATACTAAACGAAATGACACAAAATATATGTCTATTTTGAAGTTTGAGATGTGAACTTTAAGACTGGAAAGTTTCAAAATTTTCCAATACTATTTGGTCATTCAAAACGCTCGTACAAACGGACTGCACAAAACAGAGCTCAAACCAGACAACTTTCCAACATTTCCCAAGTGATTCAAATGAACCCAAAATCAATAACCAAGCTCATTCCCACACAAAATCACTCAAGGAATCCAATGGGAATGTCAAAATCACCAAAATCCTATTCCATTATCATGCTTTGGTTTTGGCTACCATTAAACACTAAAATCTCAAATTCTCCAAACTTAAAAATTTCCAACCCAAACAATTCTATCTATCCAAAATGCATTCCAAACATACAAATTCCATACCAAACACATACCAAACTCTCAATGGCCCTCATTTTCGAAAATGGCCCAAGAATTCCAGAAAATCCAAGTTAATCCATTTGGCATAAAACATAGATAGAAAGATAGCTCTCACTCACCTTATCAACTTTCTCAAAGGGAGTTCTTGATTCACCACCTCCCAAAATTTCGTGTGGCCACAAACCACAACCAATGGACAAACTACAACCATAGAAATGTTGCTCTTAACTCAAGGATCAACTTTAATGAAGGGAGTTTGAGCAATAGGGATCATTTTCCTTACCTTTTTCAAGCTTTCTTCCCTTCCCTTTCCCCTTCCATGGCTGACGAGAGAGAGAGAGAGAGAGAATGAGAGAGATGGTGAGATGGAGAGAGAGGACGTGAGAGATGAGAGGGAGGAGGAGTGAAGAATAAAATAATGATACTCCCTCCATGACTTCAGCAAAAAAGAGAGGAGAGGAAGAGAGAGAAAAATGATTAAAATACTCTCCATTTGACTTTTCTGCTTATCACTTACCATTCACACTTTTGCCACATGTCAACTTGCTATTAGCCTACACCAATTAAGTCACCAATTAGCTACTTTAAAGTCTCCATTAGCCATTTTAATCACACATCCCATTTTCTCTTAGTTAGTAATTAATTTCTCCATTAATTACCACTTATGGCCAATATTTCCATTAATCCAATTTTTTCACTAATTATGACATATTAATTTAATATTACAATAAAACACATAATAATTCCAATTAAATTCATAATTATCCATAATAATCATGATTAACCTATAATCAAAAATTGGGATATTACAATTCTCCCCTCGTTCAATAAATTTCGCCCTCGAAATTTCTTACACATCATGGGGCATAAAACTAGGAAATCTTTTCCTCATGTCCGCTTCCGCCTCCCAAGTGACATTCCCTTCCAAACCACCTTAACAAATGGTAAGCTTCGGTGCCTGAGTCGTCGCTCTTCTCGATCAATGATATGTTCTGGCTCTACCGCATAAGTGAAATTATCTTGCAACTCAACCTCTTCATACTCAATGATATGCTCAGGGTCTGGTTGGTACTTCTTGAGCTGCGAGACATGGAATACATCATGCGGTCTTCTCAAACTCGGGGGTAGGGCTATCCTATATGCTACATGTCCGATTCGTGCCAGAATCTCAAATGGACTAATGTATCTCGGACTCAGCTTCTTCTGCTTGATCGCTCTCCCGATGCCTGTGACCGAAGACACTCTCAAGAAAACATGATCCCCCACTTCAAACTCAAGAGGCCTTCTCCTCTTATCAGCATAGCTCTTCTGACGACTCTGTGCTATAAGGAGCCTCTTCCTGATAACTCGGATCTGCTCAGCGGTTTGGCCAACAAGATCTGACCCATACAACTTCCTCTCAGACAACTCTGACCAGCATAACGGTGACTTGCACTTCCTCCCATACAGTGCTTCATATAGAGCCATTTGAATACTCGCATGGTAACTGTTGTTATAAGAAAACTCAGCCAATGGAAGATAGTAGTCCCACTTTCCTTTGAAGTCTAGGACACATGCTCTCAGCATATCTTCTAAAGTCTAGATAGTCCTCTCTGACTGTCTGTCTGTCTGAGGATGGTAGGCGTGCTAAACCTCAATTGAGTACCTATAGCTTCGTGTAGAATCCTCCAGAATCTTGAAGTAAACCGAGGATCTCTATCGGAGATTATATTCTTTGGTGTACCATGGAGTCTCACAATCTCTTTGATATATATCTCAGCCAGCCTATCAGGAGAATAGCTAGCATTGATAGGTATGAAGTGCGCAGACTTCGTGAGTCGATCAACAATCACCCAAATCGCATCATAGTTCTTGATCTTTGGCAGACCCACCACTAGATCCATGGTCACACTCTCCCACTTCCATTCTAGAATTTCTAGACTCTGAAGCAAACCTGGTGGTCTTTGGTGCTCAATCTTTACCTTTTGATCGGTAAGACACCGCGCCACATACTTCATCACATCACTCTTCAACCCTGGCCACCAATACATAGATTTCAAATCGTGATACATCTTGGTCATACCGGGGTGAAGAGTATACTGACTCTTATGAGCCTCATCAAGAATTCACAATCTCAACTCTGCCTTCAGTGGTACATAGATTCTCTTCTGATAACGCACCAATCCACTTGGTGACAAGTCATAGTCTCGAGTTCCTCCTCGTTCAATCCTAGCTCGGATCGACTGGGCTAGCTCATCATGCATTTGAGCCTCTTCAATCTCAGTCTTCAAGTCATTCTCCCCTTGGACCACACCATAACTGGCACACATGATTTCCTTCGAGAGATTCAAATCCCGAAAATCCTCTATCAGTTTCTTCTCTTGGATCATTATCATTGTTGCTACTAGCACCGCCTTCCGACTCAAAGCATCCACGACGACATTAGCCTTACCCGGATGATATTTAATCTCTAGGTTATAATCTTTCAGCAACTCCATCCATCGACGCTGTCTCATGTTCAACTCTTTCTGATCATACAGATATTTGAGACTTTTGTGGTCACAGTACAGTTCCACTGTCACACCATATAGGTAATGACGCCAAATTTTCAATGCAAACACAATTGCCGCAAGCTCCAGATTATGAGTGGGGTAGTTCTTCTCATGCGGTTTCATCTGTCGAGAGGTATAGGCCACCAGATGTCCCTGCTGCATCAGGACACACCATAACCCCTGCTTACTCGCATCACTGTACACGACGTAAGCCTCACTGGGATCAGGTATAATCAACATTGGTGCCATAGTCAATCTCTCCTTCAGGTCAGTGAAACTCCGCTCACAATGTTCATCCCACAAAAACGGTTGATCCTTCCTCATGAGCTTGGTCATCGGCAATGCAATACGCGAGAAGTTCTGAATGAACCTCCGGTAATAACCAGCAAGACCCAGAAAGCTGCGAATCTCAGAAACTGTTTCTGGTCTTTTCCATTCAAGTACTGCTTCCACCTTACTGGGATCCACCGATACCCCATCTCGAGAGATCACATGGCCAAGGAACTTCACTTCCATAAGCCAAAACTCATATTTGCTCAGTTTGACATAGAGTTGCTTTTCTCGCAGAATTCTCAACAAAATTCTCAGGTGTTGCTCATGATCCTCCCTACTCTTGGAATAGATCAAGATGTCGTCGATAAACACAACCACGAACTGGTCAAGATACTGTCAGAAGATGTGATTCATATAATCCATGAATACCGTCGGTGTATTCATCAAACCGAAGGGCATCACAAGAAACTCATAGTGCCCATATCTCGTTCTGAAAGCAGTCTTCGGAATATCCATTGCCTTCACACGCAATTGATGATACCTCGACCTTAGATCAATTTTGGAGAATACGTACGAGCCAGACAATTGATCTAATAGGTCATCAATCCTTGGGAGTGGATACTTATTCTTAACGGTTACCTTGTTAAGTTCTCGATAATCAATACAAAGTCTCAAGCTTCCATCTTTCTTTTTCATAAACAACACCGGAGCTCCCCACGACGATACACTGGGTTGGATGAATCCTTTCTCAAGCAATTCTTCAATTTGCTTCTTCAACTCCGCCATTTCATTCGGGGCCATACGATATGGGGCTTTCAATATCGAACCAGCTCCAGGCACAATCTTAATTGGAAATTCCACTTCCCTTTCCGGAGGTAATCCATTAAGATCGTCTGGAAATACCTCAGGGAATTCGTTTACCACAGGTATACTCTCTATAGCTTCACTTGACTCTCCCTGTATGGAGAAAAACACTATATACCCTTGACATCCTTTCTCAAGATATTTCTCTGCTTCAGCTGTTGAAAGTAAATTCAAACTGGAAATTACATTGTTATCCCGCTGTGCACTACAGAAAGTGATCCTCTTATTACCACAATCAAGCAATACATTATTTGCTATCAACTAGTCAAAGCCCAAAATAACTTCCAATTGTTGAAGTGGCAAACAGATTAAATCTACTGTAGACTCACGACCCTCAACAACTATCACAGAATTTAAACAGGCTTCGGCCGTCACAGCCTTGACACCCATCGACTTCGACACAACCAAATCAAATGGTAGTCTATGCACATGCAATCCCAGGCGCTTTACACAGTCATAAGCTATGAACGAATGACTTGCACCCGAGTCAAACAAAGTATCTAACTCATTATCACCAAGAAGAATTTTACTTTGGATCAATTTAGGCGACTTCCGGGCTTCCTCATGTGTCATCACGAACACTCGACCCTGATTCCTGGGCCTTTGCTCTGCCGGCTGTCATGGGCACTTAGAAGAAATGTGACCCACTTGCTTGTAATTGAAACAGATCACCTCTCCAGCACAGGTTCTACCCGGATGGTACTTTCTACACTGATTACACATTGGTCCCGCTGGAGGTCTCTGATCACCATGACCCCCAGGTTGGTAGGGCTTCTTGCTACCACCCCCATAAGAGGATCCTTGCCCCTTCCGCTTCTGGGAAGTATTAGCCTTGCTAGGCTCACTGCGGTTGCCACTACCCTTGGATGGGTACAACTCCCTCAAGTTATACTCAACAATTCTACACTCTTCCATGGCTTTATTGAAGTTAGTAAACTGATAAGCAGCTAACCTCTTCTTCAATTCGTGCCTCAATCCCCAGATTAACATAGCGGAGCTCCACTCCTCATTATCCTTCTCCCGAAGATAGGCAGAATACCGTGACAATCGAGTGAAATGGGAAAGATACTCGTCAAAGCTCTCCGTATCTCCCTGCTTGATAGCCAGGAACTCAGACTCTTTCTCAAGCCTCACCGACTTGGGAAATACTTCTCTTTGAATTTTTCTTCAAACACCTCCCAAGTCAATAGTACATTCTGGTTTTTCAATGACGTGGCGATGTTCCTCCACCACCGGTCTGCATCCCCTTCTAGCTTATACACAGCTAGTTTTGCCTTCACCTCTACAAGGCACTCGAGGACTTTGAAAATCTTTTCTAACCGGTTAAACTAGTCCTCAGCAGCTTGGGGGTCAAACCTCCTCCTGAACACCGGAGGCGTATGCTTGCAAAACTTGGAGACCCAAGAATGCATGTCCCTTCCCTCACGAACCGGCACCCCTAGAGACTCTTGATTAGGCACCGTGTGAGGTAGGAATTCGTGAGATCCATTGGAACCCTCAGTTCTCTCCTCATGATGAGTCTCTAGTTGAGTCTCCTCATGAGTTGACTGGGCCCTTCCCTTATTTCGCTTGGCCCTTTCCTCTCTGAGCTCTCCTCTCAGCTCAGCTATCATGTCCCTTTGTTCCCGTACGAGATCCATCATCTCTCGCATTGGATCAGGAAGATTGTCATTAAGTTCCTTCACCTCTGGGTCCTGTTGCCTGACTCTAGTAAGAGGGCGAACCATTTCGTCTTTATCACTACAAATGATTCATCACGTCAATCCTTAGCCAATGTATACACATAATCCATAATATTCATCTTAATCCACAATTAGTAGAAATACTCATGTGTATACGCAACAAGCACTTATCAATCAATAAGCTACCCTAAACTCAAGGATTAAGGTCAACTAAGGAGCTATCCTAGAAAATCCTCACCTTGCAAGGAACTATGGCTCTGATACCACAAATGTAACCCCCTTCATGATTAAGGCTGATATTTAGTTCATAAACACATAATTGATATAGAATTAGAGACCATAAATGATTTTTGGGACTTAAGCAAAATCAAACTTCCCAAAATCATGGCTTACAAAAACTTTTACAAAACCTGTTCATGACAGTCTCATATTCACATTTCAATACTAAATGGCCTGTACAAGTTGATTTCATTTACAAATATCAGAGTGTAAGGTAAATTCTCGACACACTCGGGTTCCATTCATTAATAAGGGTTTTACAAAGGCACAAAGCCCACAATTCATTACCCTTAACTTGGGGATTACACAAATCTACACTACCAATCCCAATATACACAATTGTTTCCCAAAAGAGAGACCGGCGCCAGAGTACACCCAGAAATACACAAATGCCTCTAATAAAAGCCCTAAAAGATTGGGAAACAATAGGTTAGAGATCTCCTTTCGAAAACTCAAAGTGCCGGAACACAGGGGTTGGCCGCGGCCAACTCTTCCTTGGGCCGCGGCCAAAACATGGTCAGAAGGCCGTGGGCCGCGGCCAGCCACCCATGGGCCATGGCCAGAATCAGGCCAGAAAGTCTTGGGCCACGGCCAGCCACTCATGGGCCGTGGCAAAGAAATTTCCTGAGTCTTGGCTGAACTTCGAAAAACCATAACTAATTGTAGAAAAATCGAAACGAAGTGATTCCAAAGCCAAATGAAAGGTATATAAGTCCTCTTTCAAGGAAAAATATAGCCTATCACTGTAACTCACTACAAAAATACAGAATCACAAAAAACTAAACACTACTCCAAAACAGAGTTCTGTTGCAATCTCAAACTTTGGACAACCATATCTCACAGAATACTAAACGAAATGACACAAAATATATGTCTATTTTGAAGCTTGAGATGTGCACTTTAAGACTGGAAAGTTTCAAAATTTTCCAATACTACTTGGTCATTCGAAACGCTCGTGCAAACGGACTGCACAAAACAGAGCTCAAACCAGACAACTTTCCAATATTTCCCAAGTGATTCAAATGAACCCAAAATCAATAACCAAGCTCATTCCCACACAAAATCACTCAAGGAATCCAATGGGAATGTCAAAATCACCAAAATCCTATTCCATTATCATGCTTTGGTTTTGGCTACCATTAAACACTAAAATCTCAAATTCTCCAAACTTAAAAATTTCCAACCCAAACAATTCTATCTATCCAAAATGCATTCCAAACATACAAATTCCATACCAAACACATACCAAACTCTCAATGGCCCTCATTTTCGAAAATGGCCCAAGAATTCCAGAAAATCCAAGTTAATCCATTTGGCATAAAACATAGATAGAAAGATAGCTCTCACTCACCTTATCAACTTTCTCAATGGGAGTTCTTGATTCTCCACCTCCCAAAATTTCATGTGGCCACAAACCACAACCAATGGACAAACTACAACCATAGAAATGTTGCTCTTAACTTAAGGATCAACTTTAATGAAGGGAGTTTGAGCAATAGGGATCATTTTCCTTACCTTTTTCAAGCTTTCTTCCCTTCCCTTTCCCCTTCCATGGCTGACGAGAGAGAGAGAGAGACAGAATGAGAGAGATGGTGAGATGGAGAGAGAGGACGTGAGAGATGAGAGGGAGGAGGAGTGAAGAATAAAATAATGATACTCCCTCCATGACTTCAGCAAAAAAGAGAGGAGAGGAAGAGAGAGAAAAATGATTAAATTACTCTCCATTTGACTTTTCTGCTTATCACTTACCATTCACACTTTTGCCACATGTCAACATGCTATTTGCCTACACCAATTAAGTCACCAATTAGCTACTTTAATCTCTCCATTAGCCATTTTAATCTCACATCCCATTTTCTCTTAGTTAGTAATTAATTTCTCCATTAATTACCACTTTTGGCCAATATTTCCATTAATCCAATTTTTTCAGTAATTATGACATATTAATTTAATGTTACCATAAAACACATAATAATTCCAATTAAATTCATAATTATCCATAATAATCATGATTAACCCATAATCAAAAATTGGGATATTACACTCATCATTTTGAGAAATGACAAAAGTGCCCTTATGATTATATGAACTTATTTTTCTCTATTTTCATTTTGAAACTAAAAAAAGAATTTTCATATATCTTGCTGAAACTATGAAAAGAATTTTCATATATCTTGCTAACAAAGTGGAATTGGGGATATGGTATCTGAAAGGAGGTAATGAGTATTTGATTGCATACTTATACTCTGATCATGGTGGCTACAAGATAGATAGAAAAAGTACAAGTAGACAATGTCAATTTTTTAGAGGAGCAATTGTTTCTTGGTTCAACAAGAAACAAATATAGTATCATTTTCCTCAACAGAAGCTGAACATGTAGCAGCTTCAAGCTGTTGTGCTCAAGTTATAATATCTCAAGTTTTGGGCCTAGAAACTTGAGGATAAGCCTTTATTAGGTAGACGATTAAGCCCAGTTTGAGTGGAATCCCAAGAGATAGAAAGACTCTTGGAGACTATGTGATCTAAACCTACTAGGTAGTGGGTCAAGTATGTGTAGGCAGTAGGATCAAAGTGTCAGGAAGATATGCACAGTACACAAGTACAGAGCCATTAGGTTGGTAGAAGATGCCACACAACTATGTCATAAAGTACAGGACTAATTGGTCAAGTGAAATATTCTGGCGTAGGTGTGTACATGGCATTTTTAGAGCAGACATGTGTACCCTGTGTTTTTGAAAGAAGACACTGGTATGCGGAGCCATATAGGACCCACCCATATACTATGACCTGGCATCATTTGGCGGGCCTTTGTTGCTACTAAATTTTAAATAAGCATCACAAGTGTACGGGCTGTTGGAATAGTATAATAGCAAATAATGGTCATCCTATAGAGATCCAAGGTAATAGATAATTAGGCATTAAAATTCCTATTTTCATTTAAGTTGAGCAAATCAAAGGAAGATATTGAAAGACAATTTTAACAAATGCAAAAGAAAAAATCTAATGATTTAAATATTTCAATTGATAAAAACAACCTAGAGTGGCTAATCCCTTCTTTAAGTTTTAGAGCATGCATTTACCCAATTAAAAGTATTTAATGTTAAATTGTTAATCTAGAGTTTAAATGAATATAAGTGTCTTCCAATCACTTATACTCCTCTCTCAAGTTAAAATTGTTATTCCTAACTAATTTACTCAAGAGGTAATAAATGTCCAAATTCACTCTAATATGATTATATGGGTCCAATAGGTATATTCCTATCCTATTGGCAAATTAGAATAAATTCTAATCCCACATTACTTAATCCTATGATCCAATTAAGATCCCTCTTCCAAGGCTAATCTAAATTCCCCAAATTCATACTTAGTGGTGATCAAGCACTGAGTAGATAAAATAGAATAGATTAAGTAAACAAAAATAACACTAAACACAATTAATTACTTCATACATGCTTAAATCCCCAAATTAGTTCATAGCTACTCTAGGTTGAAAAAGAGTCTAACCACACATGGCTTTAACCGGAGTCACAATCTCAACATTGATAACCAGATCCAGGGACATAATGAAGATAATCATAAACTGGAAACAAATCAAATAAAATAATCCAAAGAACAGAATTATGTAACTCCAGTTCAAATTCCTTATGAAGAAGAAGATCAAAATAATGAATAGTTCGCCTCTCCAAGCTCTCGCTCTTGGTCTCTTGGTTCAAAGTTGAAGACGATGAAAAAAAACTCCAGAACAATCCACAGCTGCCTCTTGGTTTCCTCTGGCAATAATGGCGCAGGATTCAACCTCTCTCGCTGCTCCTCGTCCCTTGTTTTATCCATTCAAGCTCAAGGAAGATGTCCAATATCGGCTCCTCTCTGCTTCTCTGCTGATTTCATTAATGTAAATTGTAGCTCCCCTTTTCTTCCATTTTCCCGTGGCTCGCTCTTCTCTTCCAGTCACTGATCTATAGCTCCGATGATGATCTACTCAGCTACCTCCAGCTCATGTTGAACTTCCGCTCTCTCTCAATATCAGCTATACTATGTCTTGCTCCCAGACTGCTGCCTCATTCTCAAGTCAAGAGATGAAGCTCCATTGTCAAAAATTATGGTGCCCTCCTTTCTATAGATGATGAATATCAATTCTCGGTTCTATTCTCCAGTTGCTCTCTTTTCCTATCTATAGCTCCCCTTTTACTGTGCGACGCTCCTTTTTTGTCCAGTGCCTCTTTCTCTATTGCTTTAGGTCTTCCAATTCTTCATTCAACAAAACATTGTCGTTCTCTCTTCATAACACAAGACATGAATTCCCCTTTTCTAATCCGTAGCTTTAGGCCTCTTTTCGTTGTTTTATTTTATTTTTTATTTTTTTCCAATTCCCAAACATGTCGGCCCATTTCTTTGATTTGAGAATTCTAATGGGTTGAAAGATCCTCCTCCCATAAACAATATCACCTGATATAATAGAAGTAAGAGTAGAAAATAAAAGACAAAACAAAATAAGGATAACCAACACCTTTTCTTTTTTTATTTTCAAAATGTTGGAAACTATAATATTTAAAATAAAATCCCCAAATAATGCACCAACTTGATATCTTATAAAATCTCAAGAAAATCATCTTAAATTAGTATTGATAACTCCCCAATTATATCAAAATTTATCTCAAATATATTAAAAATTAGGATTTATTAGCCTTTATATACATGAAGCAATCTTGAGTAAGTCCTAAGTAGAATCCCAAGTATGCACTAATAAAGTAACTTTATTAGAGTAACTTTAATGAAGTAAGCAATGATGACTTATGATGGCATAACTTTTGTGTTGGCTAAGATCCCTTAATCATTGCAAGGGATAATGACACTTTTGTGTTGGAATAGTAAGGAGGTGACAAGTGTCCCTTATCATTGCACTCACCTTTATGCCTTTTGTGTTGGCATTCCCAGAGAGTGCCACCTAGTACCTGTGCCGGTCTCTGGTTTGGTTGTATACTTGACTTCTTGAACACTAAACCCAGGAGTCTGGGGAAATTGTCAGGTTTCTACTTCCCTTGACATCTAAAGACAGTTAAAAGGAGAGAAAAGAGGAAAAGAATAATGTGTTTACACATGTTAACTCTGGAATCGATCTTAAAAAGTAATATCGTACATGATTTATCCGATTAATCTAAGGGTCAGGATTAAATCATTATTTATCTCTCTTCTCATTAAAATTTGGTCCATCCATGATAAAATAGCAAAACATTTGTCAAAATTCAAGGAAAATTGAAAGAGGAAAGATGGTGTATGAATAGTAACCATTCTTGAGTTTAATATACCGAAGCTCTACCGAATTGGCCTTTTCTCTCAAAATACCTTTCACAAACCTTCTTTTACTCATCCTAAGCTTCATTTCTATGATTTTGGATTTTCATTTAGAGGGGTTTGGTGCCATCTCACCTGTCGAAGTACTGCTAGATTTCCGAACCAATTACGAAAACGCATAGAGGTAAGCGTAGCCTTCATTTTGAACCGATTGGTTTGTTGTTTGGATGAGTTTTCATGAGAGTAAGGTGCTGTTCATGTTTTAGTCTGGGGTATTTTTTAGGTTTAATCATGTGTTTATGGTTAAATGATGATTTATGATGATATTATACCAAGTTGTAGGATAAAGTTCTATTTTGGTGATTTTGGCAAAATTGGGTACTGTTCATGTTTTAGTCAGAGGCTAAAGCTTTGTGATTTTCGTGTTGTTGAAGTTAGAAATGGATTCTCTACACGATTTTTTATGGGGATAGACTGTGAACATGATTTTAGAAGGGTTGGATTGAAAACCCAAAGATTGAAGTTCAAATAGTAGTATTGCTAAATTTCATTTTGTTGGAGGTAGTCTACTTATGACGAGTTTTTGAATGATCAAATCTTATCCAATGACCATAAAACTTTATAGAATAATAGTAGACATGCTAAGCTTTAATTTGATAAATAATAAGCTCAATAATGGTTTGTATATTAAGAGATATTAATTGTTAACTTTTGAGGTTGAGACTGGAATTAATTCTAGAACAATGTAGGGATTCATGGAATTCTGAATTTCTGTAGTTGTAGATAGCAGTGGATAATATTTTTCCTATATAGAGGACTTAGAGAGCTTGGAACAAAACTTTGAACCACGCTATTTCAATTTTTGTATATTAAGTTATGATTTTTGGAAGTTGATCTAAAAAATAGAGGGTTTCTTGGCCGCATCCCAAATGTTTCTGGACCATTTTGGCCTTGGCCACAACCAAGACCCCAACTTTCAACATTTCATATTTTTTTGAGAAGTGTCAAATTGTTTAGGCTCCCTAACTTCTTGGACACTGCTATACACTTCTAGTGATTCTTTATCATCTCTCTACGATGTGATTAGGTATTTAGGGTCATGAGAGGTCAAGGAAAAAGAAATGAAAGAACTTCGAATAAGCTACAATAGTTGGAAGAAAAGGTATAAGGGAAGGACATGAAGAAAAGAGGTAACTACAATCTCCTGACTTGCATGTACTTGATATGTGAATGCTTGTGTGATGATATGCGTTATTACTTTGATGAATTGTATGGAACATATGTAAATAATTGAAGCTCTGTCTGTACTTATGCTATAGCCATGAGTGTATTGTAAAACATTGAGCATGCAAATGTCATTATGCTAGCATGAATTTATGTAAGCAAGCATGTCATATATTAAGCATTATCTTGCATGCATAGTTTGCATTATTTGCTACTGAGATTCTCTTGAATCATACTCTTCTTTACCTAACCATATAGGTATGTTAAGTACAAGAGAAGAGTGCATGAAGATATGCAAGAAAGAAGGGTGATAGCCAATGAAGAATTATACATGAATGTTTGTCATGTATAAATTATTGCATGTTTTCATTGTTGTATAAATATGCCATGAAAGATGAATGTATGTACTCAAGGCTACATGAATGAGTTAAGTATGAACAGAGAAATGAGCAGTGAATTACTCTGATTGAATTGAATAGAGATGAGAATGATGAGTAATAATGAATTTGTGAACTTCTATAAGATGCTTTTGCAAGATTTTGAAACAATCAGAAAGACCCATTCAACTACTGGTTCAAATGCTATCTTGAGGTTAGTAATTGAAAGAGTTTTTACAAATGAATAGCAATGAGTGGTTCGAATTTGTTGCATAAAACTCATCAAATCAATTATAGAATGTAAGGACATTACTTAAGTGTTATGGTTGAAGCAGCAATTACAAGATCTTGGCATTGATGTCAAAGAAATTACTATCTATTGTGACGACACCAGCACCATTAGTTTGACCAAGAATAAAGTACAATATTCAAGAACTAAGCATATTGATGTGAGACATTATTTCATCAGAGATTATATCTAAACGAAAGATGTCAAAGTTGTATTTATCCCAACACATGCAATTGGCTGATATATTCTTATTTCATTTAATTATGTTTTGATAGTAAAAGTTATTGACTTAAGCATCAGAGTATCTAGATATGTGTTTTGCAAGATTATCCATAAAAAGGATGCTTTGACAAAAGAAGTTTTATTTGAATACTAACCACTGTATTCAAATACTCAAATAAGCTTTTAAAAGGAGTCTATTCGAATACAAGATATTTATTTGAATATAAATGTTGTTGCCTTAATCTGTTTATTGAAAACTATTCGAATAACAAGTTTACTCGAATAGACAGCAATCTGTTCAAGTAATAGAAATTATTTCAGAAACTATTTGAATAAATGATTCATTATCCGAATACAAAAGAGAGCTTTTACAAAAATATTATTCAAATATTATTCAATTAACATTTCAAGAAGACTATTTGAATAACCAATAATATATTCGAATAAAAATTCATGCAAAGCAAAAGTTACAAAGATTGTATTCGAATAAAGAAATCACTATTCGAATAAATTAAGTTGTTTTAATACTTCACTTGTGTACATATGAAGGTAAGTCTATTCAAATATCAAACCAACTATTCAAATAGTATATAGAACCAAAGATAAAAGATTATTCAAATAATGGTTTCCTTATTCGAATAGAACAAGCAGCTATGTGCCCTATGGTTTATATTGATCTGCCATATTTAAGGGACAGTCTAAGATTCAATCTCTATGGTTATTTGGACGTGGGTTAGTTAAGTTGTGACCAAACTATTATAAATCCTCGGTGTACACTTTGGTGATATATATCCACCTCTTAACTTTAGTTTTGTTTTATTTAATTCCATTTAAATTGTTATTTTTCATTAACATTTTATTTTCTCCACCCTTCTTGGGTGAAATGCTTGCACTAACAAAATTGGGGGCAAGTCACTCCATAAGTGATAAAATTTAGACATTTGGGATCAATTATACAACAAGATGGTGAAATTGATGGAGATGTTAATCACAAAATTCAAGATGGATGGTATAAATGGAGAAAAACTATTAGAGTTATTTGTGATCAGAAAGTACCTAATAAGGTAAAAGAGAATCTTTATTACATAGCTATAAGGCCAGCAATGCTATATAGTAGTGAGTGTTAGGCTTTAAAGGGACAACATGAGCATAAAATGAGGGTAGTTAAGATAAGGATGTTAAGATAGATGTGTGGTTTATAATATCCTAAATTTTTGGATTAGACACTTTTTGAATAAGCTTGAATCAGGTGAACTGCTAGCCCCTGGTTATGAATTTCACATCATTAGTGCAACTCGTAAGGTTACAATTTGCTACCAGTGTGTTTTCCTGCGGGGCAGTGAGATTGTCATGCTTTTTTGGATAATTAAATGATGTCTAATGAATGTGAATTTTTTAGAATAAAAGTATATTTATCAAGCTTTAATTTGAGATGTCATATAAGTATTTTGAAGCTGTACATAAAGAGTTATGTATTTTTGAAGTTAGTCTAGTGAAACTGGCAAGTTCTATGACAACATATAAAAATGAAAATTCTAGGAATTATGAGCTTCCAGTTGACTAAAAGATAAATTTTTTTTTCTAAAAATAGACTTAATAAGAGTCATACAGCCTTTAAAACCATACTGGACATTTGTAAAATTAAATATGAATTTTTTAACTTTGATGAAAATTCTGTCAACTTGTGCGAAAATCATAAAATGTAAGGGAAAAATGGTAATTTTCCATAAAAAGCAAGGGGAAATTATTTTCCCTAATTTATTTGGCTGTTTTTGGTCAAAAATAGATAGTTGGCAATTCTAATCAAATTTACATGGAAGAGGATAAATGTGATAATTGAAGAAATATTACTCCCTCCCAACATTCATTTTTTGCCAAGTAAAATGGCCAAGGAAAAGATGATGATAATTAAAACAAATGAGCATGTGTTTATTAGGCAATAAAATATAATAAAGAAGGGAGGTGGATGAAGATATTATAAGAGGGCTTTTATCTCTTTCTTGGCTCCATATTTTGGTAGAAGCAAGAGAAATAGAGAGAGAGAAGAGCTTGAAAAGCTTGAAGAACAAGAAGAAGAGCAGCGTTCAAGAGGCATAAATCTAAGATAAGAAGCTTGAAATCAAATGTTTATGCCTCATAATCCACTTAGAACCTCTTCTAACCTTCTATTCTTCTTGAAAATCTTGGTTAGCAAGCAAAATCCAAGAGGGAAGAGAGAGAGGAAATTGCGCCTAGAGAGAGAAGGTGAGAGAAGCAAGAGATAAGCTCAAGAACCCTAATCCTCCTGATTAAATGACGTTATGGTGGCCATTGTTGTTGTGTTGGCTTGGTTTTGATGATTTTGTAATTGGGGAAGATCAAACCCTAAGGTGAGGTGCTGCCCAATTTTCTATTAATCATGTTTAAAAGGTGTTTAGGTTATTAAACATGTCATTAGAGGTGAAAGAAAGGTGATTAATGGATTGAAATCAAGAAAACATCATTTTCCCTCATAATTCTAATAATTCGGCTAGATCTGTATGGGAGGGTTAGAGATGAAATTTTGTGGTTTTGATTATTCCATTGGATTTAGAAGGGAGAATTGTTTAGGGATGTATGTGTTCATGACTTTTCGAATTTTGTATACAAATGTGGAATTTATTGAAGTTAAGGGTAAATGGTATTTGATTTGCTTCATTGGAGGTAGTGTTGTTGTGAAATGAATTTTCATTAGCAAATCTGGTCACAAAACTATGAACCTTTACAAGATTACAGTAAAGATGTAGTGATTTAATTTGGTGGGTAGAACATGATTTTTGGATGTGTAGATTAAAAGATATGATTTTTCAAAGTTGAGCCTTGTTTCTGGAAGGACATCTGGAATAGGGGATGTTTGATGAAATTTTGGGAAAAATGTGATGATAATGGTCATATTTAGGCAACTTTCCATACAAGTACGTTTGAATAGCTTTACATAGGCTTTAGAACCAGTCAATTTGGAATTCCCTATAATTAATTATAATTTTTCAAAGTCGACCGAAAATCTACCAGTTTTCTGAAAAATAGTGAAATTGCACTGTGCAGAGTTGTGCTATGCAGAAATTGTTGAAACTGTGGTAGATAACCAACAAACTGTGATTAAAGGTAGTAATAGTTTAAGTAATAACTAGTTACTTGTAACTCTAATTTTACAGGAATTTGCAATAGCTCGAGCCGGATTAAATGTATTGAACATACAACTATAGCAGGAAAAGGCAATTCTAGGTAGTACCTCTTTCTTTCATGCACTATGTGATTATTTTATGTTTGTGTATGTCATCTTTTGTAACATGATCATAATGTCTTGGACACACATATTAGCTTGGTTGTGGTATAGGGCCTAACGGAGGAGCATAGTTATGACAAGGTTTCAAACAGTAGTTTAGCCGTGGACTGTATGCACACAACATTCTATCATTTCACATAACATGGTGCATGACATATTTATTTTTACATCATATATGTTTGATTGTATGTTACTATTGAAATTCTTTAAATATCACCTTTTCCATAAAAGAAAAAAAGTTTTTAGCTGCAGACAGTAGCTTAAAGGGTAGATTCATAATTACCTGCAACAGAAGGTTTTGGACAAGCACAAGAAGAGATGTAGGTTATCTGATGACCTTTTGTTGTTTTAAGCTCTGTAATTATTATGTACGAACCCCTGTAGGGAACTCCTGTAATATAATCAAGCAATATCGTTTCAATAATATCAGTATATTTTTGCTATTCCTATGTGCCTACCAAATTTCTCAATTGCTAATTTAATTAATATCAATAATAAGTGATATGTAAGACAAGGTCTTACATTTTTGGTATCAAAGCAGTGCTTTTAACTATAATGCATGTAGTTCTGGCAACAGGATAGTATAATAATATGCTTGGTTATATAGTCACAAGAACAACGAAGTGAATTACTTCGACTAGTTCATAGTTAAGCTCCTAAAAGGAATATATAAGCCCGGAGAAACAGCAAAATACCTGAAATATAGCTAGTATTATAATACCGGATTGAGGGTAGTATAAGTATTTCACAAACACCGAGGGAGCAGGTCCGAAAGACAGATTTGTGGGTTTTAGGAAGCATATCACAAAGTATGTGACCAAGTACATGTATTGGCACTAATATTCAATCCATACATAGCATTTTAAGGCTCAGACACAGTGGTCACGATTTTTGAGATAAGGGTAGTCTCAGGGTACCAGTGGTTAGGAGCAGATAGAGCTGGTATCTGCCTTTTGGCATAAGCACACAAAAGTTAAGCATGCTCAACCAGGGGAAATCTGAGGATGGGTCACCCCCTGGGAAGTTAAGTTAATAGGGTTATGGAAACTTGAGGAATAGTGATTGCCTTGAGATTTATGTATGGCTAATAACCATTTTAGTTAGATGATTTATGAATGCCTAGATGTATGGAGATGATGGTTATGTAAGTATTGATTTTAATTCGAAACATTTCTATTGTAGTGAGTACTGCCTAGAACAGTTCATTTTGATAAGGTGATGGGAAACTTGAGGCGTAGTAAATGTTTTGAGCTTTCTCCATGCTAATGATGATCATTAGTAACACCATGGTGTTAAAGGAATGTAGATTTGATATACGATGCTGTATAATTAGTGATGATTATGCCGTATCTCAATCCTAAAGGATCTGATATGATAGTACAGAAGGTTAAGGATAGCTTGAACCTGATATAAGCTAAAATAGTGCTTAGGTCAAAATGTGAATTAGTTGCATGATGGTTTTGTTCTATGATGGAAGTTTGAACCTTGTAGATAGTGTTGAACATTTAGTAATATTTTGAGGTTGATACTTAAAAATTGTGAAATGTTAGAATAGGCACTATTGATCACAATTTTAGCATGCATATTGGGTGTAATTGAGGAAAATGATTCCCAATATGTGTGATATTGAGGTTATAGATTTCATAATGAACCTAAAAGTTGGGTTAGAGACACTAGGAAAAAAGATCCTACATGCCAGATATGTTGTAGTGGACCTGTGTGTAATATCCCAATTTTTAATTATGGGCTAATCATGATTATTGTGGATAATTATGAATTTAATTGGAATTATTATGAGTTTTATGGCAATATTAATTAATATGTCATAATTAGTGAAAAATTGGAAGAATGAAATTATTGGCCATAAGTTGGTAATTCAGGGAGAAATTAATTACTAACTATAAGGAAATGAAATGTGTGAATAAATGGCTAATTGAGGGATTAGAGAAGTTAATTGGTGACTTATTTTGTGTAAACCAATGGCATGTCGACATGTGGTAAGTTGGGAGAAGAGAGAGGAATAAAGAAAAGTCAAATATGATTTAATTAATATTTTCTCTTTCTTCCTCATTCTTTTCGGCTGAAGCATGGGGGAGGGAGTATGTCATCATCATTCTTCATCTTCCTCACACTCCATCTCTCTCACTTTCTCTCTCCCATTCGTCCTCCATGGCTGCCAAGTGAGAGGAAGAAGAGCTTGTGATTTGGGTGAGTAAATGGCCTCATCTACTCAAATTCCTTGCTTTGATTTTGCTCCATGGGTTAAGAGCTTCATTTTGATGTGTATAGTGTGCCTATTTGGTGTTGATTTGTGCCACACGAAATTTTAGAGGTTGGTGAATCAAGAAGTCCCTTTGGCAAAGTGAAAGAGGTAAGTGAGACTAATCTATCTATCTAAGTTTCATGCCAAATGAATAAGTTTAGAATTTCTAGGATTATTGCCCTATTTTCAAAAATATGGGTCATTGGGTAGTTTGGCATGATGTAGTTCTGGAAATGGTGTTTTGAGACGAGTTTTGAATAGATAGATTGATTGGAGGTTGAAATGTTAAGTTTAGTGATTTTGGGAAAATTGATTATTTGTGTTGATTCAAAAAAAAGCATGATAATGGAGTAGGATTTTGGTCATCTTAATGATTCCATTGAATTCCTTGGGTGTTTTTATGTGGGAGTAGCTTTGGTTTGGTATTTGCGTTCATTTGGATCACTTGGTAAAAAATTCTGGAAGTGCTGTCTTACCTTCTACGTTTTCTGGTTTTTGATAACATCACTCGAGTGAGAGTACGTTCACTCGCGTAAGGGAAGCACATCACTCGAGTGAGGATGAACTCACTCGAGTGCGCTAGTGTATTTTTCCCTCTAGCCTTCAGTTTTCATGTTGCCCTTCCTGGCGAATGGCAAGAGTGTTGCCTCACCTGCAAGTACTGAGGGTTCTCACTCGACTGAGCCTTCTCTCACTCAAGTGCTGGTGTATTTTTTAGCTGATCTATCATCTCGGGTTGTCACTCGCGTCCAAAATTCAAGAGTGCGCTCTAACACTTGCAAGTGTTGAGTTCTTACTCGAGTGAGGTCTTCTTCACTCCATTGATCCTCTTCCTTGAAAGTTTTTGTGCTCTCGGGCAAGCACTTCTTGTCCTCACTTTCTAGCACTTGAGGTGCTATTCCTACAATGCTCGAGTGAGGCCTTGTGTGCTCGAGTTTCCATACCAATGCTCGAGTGAGACCATTTTCACTCGAGGTGCAGCAGTGAAAAAATCAGTTTTTGTGTTCCCAAAAGGGTATCTTTGGGGTAGTTCTTCCAACCCTTTAGGAGTTTTGTTAGGGGTATTTAATGACTCTAAAAGAGTAATAATGATAACCAATTAAGTATTATGAAGTGAATTAAGTCTTGGAATAGAGTATAACTCTTCGTCCTTAATTATGAATATAGGATTTGACATTTACCCTACTCAGGAGAGACCGACATCAGGACACGCACGGAAGGACTCAGGTAGTGACTTTTCTCTCATGTTGTGTAAGATACTTGGTATGCATGTTTATTATTGTGTATTTGTTATCGGCCATAGGGCATTACAGTGCGAGTAGTTCAGCATGAGCCGTCGTAGGGGCAATGCTCATAATACCTACCCCAGCCGTTCTATCTGCCGCTGTAAGTACCGAGGCTGCGTTATGGAATCGTGAATTCCTATTTGAGATCCAGCCCGTAGGGCTGTTTGATGTGAAATATTTTATATAGATCCTTGCTGTGGTGATATATGTGATATGTTCATGTGGATGTACAATACAACAAGTAGTTCAACGTGAGCCGTCGTAGGGGGTAATACTCATGATACCTACCCCAGCCATTGCAACTGTTGTTGGGATTGCTATATGTTGTATGGATGATTTACTTTCATGCTTTGATGTTGTGCATATTATGAGGGATTTGTTACTACGGGGATTCTTTAGAATCTCACTCTCCCCAAAACACAATTTTTAGACAGGGTTGAAGGATCCAAGGGAAAGCGGGCGACGAAGAGCAGTTAGAGCTCCAGTTTAGGAGTTTGTGTTGATTAATGGTTGTCATTGTATATCATTTGGATATTTTTGGTAGAAACAATTGTATATATATTAGATTTTGTGTAATCCCTAAGTAAAGGGTATGAATTATGGGCTTTGTGCCTTTGTGTAAACCCTTTATATTAATTAATGGAACCAAAGTGTAGCGGGAATTTATGTTGTACTCTGATATGTATGAATGAAACCAACCAGTACAGGCCATTTAAGTGTTGAAAGATGAATATGAGACTGCTGTGATAAGGTTTTGTAAAAGTTTTTGAAAACCCTGATTCTAGGAAGTTTAATTTGAATAAGTCCAAATTCATCTTATAGTCTCTAATTCAAACTTAATCACGTGTTTATGAATGTAAATTTCGGCCTTAATCCTGAATGCCGACAAACAAATAATTTATGATGCATAGTTTATGAGTTTGCACATGAGAAGGATAGACTGAATTTCTAGAAGAATACTTGAGTTGTAGATGTTCAAATTTTGAGGATGAAATTTATTGAATGGGGGGGACTATAATATCCTGAATTTTGGGATTAGAGACTGGAGAATAAACCTGAATTAGGTGGACTACTGGCCCCTAGTTATGAATTTTAGATCATTAGAATAACTCGCAAAGTTATAATTTGCTGCCAGTGTGTTTTCCAACATGGCAGCGAGATTGTCATGTGTTTTTGGATAACCAAATGATGTCCAATGAATGTGAAATTTTGTAGAAAAATAGTAGACTTATCAATCTTTAATTTGACAAGTCATATAACTCATTTAAAGCAGTACATAAAGAGTTATGTCTTTTTGAAGTCAGTCTAGTAAAACTGGAAAGTTTTTGTGTCAGCTTCCAAAAAAGAAAATTTTGGGGATTATGAGCTTCTAATTGGCTAAATGAAATATTTTTCTCGAAAAATAGACTTAATAAGGGTCACATAGCGTTTGTAATCATACTAGTTAGACATCTATACAATATGTCTTGTTAGATATGAATTTTCAAAGTTTGATGAAAATTCTGTCAGCTTGTGCTAAAATCACAAACGTACGGGAAAAATGGTAATTTGCCATAAAAAGCAAGAGGCAATTATTTTCCCCAATTTATTTGGTCATTTCTATCAAAACGAGGAAAGGAGAAAGAAAATAAATTGGATAAATATCCGACTTGGAGTAATTTTTGCTATATCATCAAAATACAAAAAAAGTGATCATAAGAAAGTCAAATGTTGCAATTCTAATTAAATTTATATGGAAGAGGATAAATGTGATAATTGAAGAAACATTATTACACCCTCCTAACATTCATTTTTAGCCAAGTAAAATGACTAAGGAAAATTTTATGATAATTAAAACAAATGAGCATGTGTTTATTAGGCAATAAAATATAATAAAGAAGGGAGGTGGATGAAGATATTATAAGAGGGCTTTTATCTCTTTCTTGGCTCCATATGTCGATTGAAGCAGGAAAAATATAGAGAGAAAAGAGCTTGAAGAAAAAGAGGAAGAGCCAGGGTTCAAAAGGCACAAATCCAAGGTAAGAAGTTTGAAATCAAATTTTTATGCCTCCTAATCAACTTATAACCTCTTCTAACCTCCTCTACTTCTTGATATTCATGGTTTGCAAGCAAAATCTAAGAGGGAAGAGATGGAGGAAATGGTGTCTAGAGAGAGAAAGCGAGACAAGCAAGAGGTAAGCTAATGAACCCTAATCCTCTTGATTAATATGTTGTTGTGGTTGTGATTATTGTTATTGTTGGCTTGGTTTTGATGATTTTGTAATTGGGGAAGCTCAAACCCTAATAGTTGGTGCTACCCAATTTTCCATTAATCATGTTTAAAAGGTGTTTAAGTGATTAAACATGTGATTGGGGTTAAAGAAAGGTGATTAATGGATTCAAATCAAGAAAACATCATTTTACCTTATAATTCTAATATTTCGGCCAGACCTATTTAGGAGGGTTAGAGTTGGAATTTCATGGTTTTGATGATTCTATTGGATTTAGAAGGGAAAATTGTGTGGGGATGTATGTGTTCATGACTCTTTAAAAATTGTATGTAAATCTGAAATTTATTAAAGTTAGGGGTAAATGTTGTTTGATTTGCTTCACTGGAGGCAGTGTTGCTGTGCAATGTACACAATATTCTATCATTTCATATTACATGGTGCATGACATTTTTATTTTCACATCATATATGTCTTATTGTATGTTACTATTGAGATTCTTTGAATCTCACACTTTCCATAAATGGAAAAATGTTTCTAGTAGCAGACAATGGCTCTGAGGGCAGATTCGTAATGACAGGTGACAGAAGGTTTCGGACGAGCACAAAAGGAGATGTTGGTTATCTGAAGACTGTTTATTGTTTTAAGATATGTAATTATTATGTATGAGCCCCTATGGGGAACCCCTATAATATAATTAAGCAATATTGTTTCAATAATATCAGTATATTTTTGCTATTCCTATGTGCCCATCGAACTGTGTAATTACTACTTTGATTAATATGGATAATAAGTGGTATGGAAGGTAGGGTCTTATATGGTCATACAAGAAAGGACAAGATTTGTATTACTCATATAAGGGAACGAGTTGGAGTTGCCTCTATTGAAAGAAAAATGGTAGAAAACCATTTGAGGTGGTTTGGACTTGTTTAACAAAGGCCATTGAGTGCTCTGGTGAGGAGGGTTGATCAAGGAGATGGAGTCTTGTGAAACAAGGTCGAGAAAGGCTGAAGTGAATGCTCAATAAGGTTATAGAGAGAGATCAAAATGACCCCTATAATGTCAATTTAAAGCTTGGCTTATACACTATTAGACAAGAAAGTTTTAGAATTTTTAGCCATCATCTTCTCATTCAAAACATTCATGCAAACAAGCTGCCTTGCACAGATTTCTCACTTGAAATAATTTCTAGTTTTCAACAAATGTTTCCAAAGGTCCAAAATTCACAACCAAGACCATTACCACACAATTGTTTTGCAAAGAATCCAATAGAAACATCAAAACAAACAAATTCTCACTCTTTTCACATTTTCTATTTTTAGCAATTTCACATTCAAACTTCAAATCAATTTAACACATCCAAAGGGCACCACAAGATACCATGCACCTCATAAAACCCTAATGAGCATGAAAATTAGGGCAAATTCCACAAGCCAAAGTACACCACCAATAGCCACAACATATATGTCAAAGAGTTGCTCACACTCACCTCTTCCTCTTTCTGTAACTTGTACTTTGATTCTCTAACCACTAGCCTTTCTTGAATACACAAAACACCACCTCTTGAAAATATAAAATCATATAAATAAAGTGTTTAATAAGAGGAACAAGGTTAAAGAAGAGGTTGTGAGCAATAGGAGTCATCTATTAGGTCAAATCTCACCTTGAGCTTGAGTCTTCTTCCTCTTTCCCGTTATATGCCTTAGACAACTTGGATATCTTGGAGAGAGAGAGAGAGAAATGGTGAAATGATCTAACCTTAGCCCTCCTTGAGCACTTAAACAAAAGTGAGGGTGAGAGGGAGAGAAAAATGGATTAAAAATTGCCTTTTGACTTTTCAACATCAAAGCTTGGCTCTTGAGATACCAAGTGTCACACTCCTATGGCTTGTTTAAAAAGAATATAAGCATATGTTACTCTAACTAATTCCGTTAGCCATATAGTCACACCACTTATTCTCTCAGTTAATAATCAATTTCTTCTTCAGTTACTGACTATTTGGCTGACAAATTTTCTTTCTTACCGTTTTGCTCCTGACTACAGCAATTTCAACTGGATTGCTACTTAACACATTATTTGACCCAATTTATCATACCATGTGCTATTCCCTTTACTTTTAATTAAACTTAAGCTTTATCACCGTAATTGAACTTAAATATTGGGTTTGGGCACTTTCTGCTTCTAATTCAGGTCATTTGGATCAATACTCACGCTGTATTCTCCAAAAGTGTTTGACTAACGTTCATTACGTCCACGTTTGGAGTCACAAGCTTATATTCACATTTTGGGTAATTACAATTCTCCCCCTATATAATAAATTTCATTGTCAAAATTTGTTATATAACTTGGGAAATAAACGTTGGATGCCTCTTTACAATAGCTTCTGTTTCTCAAATTACTTCTTACTAGGACAGTCCCTTCTAGACCATCTACACATGTTGTATACTACAGGTCTGACATTACAAGAATCTCAAAAGAACCAAAGGATCATGGGCTCATCTTTATTTTCTTGATTGCTCTACCAGTTCCCGTAACCAGAGATACTCTCAAGAACATGTCATCTTTGACTTTAAACTCTTGAGGTCTTTGCCTTACTCAATCATGATTTAGATGGATTGCACTTGTTCATCCTGGCTTTGAGCCTCTTCAATATGAGACATCAAGTCCCTTTCCCCTTGGGGAACACTATGACTACCACATACAATTTACTTTAAGAGATTTAAATTCAAAAAATCATTTATTATCACTGCAACAATCTACACAGCCTTCTGACTAAACACATCTACAATGACATCAACATCTTTGCAATATGCTGCCACCACAGGTCCGCATCCCCACCAGCTTGTAAACAGCTAAGTGTGGCTTCACCTTAGTTGGGCAGTCTAGTGCTTCAAAGATCTTCTCTAGGTAGTTCAACCAATCTTTAGCTGCTTGGGGATCAAACCTTCCGCTGAACACAGGAAGTAAATGTTTTCAGAATTTGGAGACCGAATACTATAGATTTCTCTCTTCTTAGGCCGATAAATTTTCTTTCTCCCTATTTTGCCCCTAACTACGGAAATTTCAACTAGATTGCCACTTAACACATGTTGACTCCATTTCTCATACTATGCTCCATTCCCTTCACTTTTAATTCAACTTCAGCTTTCTCACCCTGATTGAGCTTAAATACTGGGTTTAGGGATTTTCTACTGCTAATTTAGGTCATTCGGATCAATATTCACACTGTATTCTCTAAAAGTGATTGACTAATACTTATTATGTCAATGTTTAGAGTCACAAGACCGTATTCACATTTTTGGTCATTACATGTATGCCTGTGTATATTATGGCATGCAATGTGTCCGTGTATGCCTTAAGATGGTACCAATAGTACATAGGCCCGATATATTTCATCCAACAAATTTTCACACAAATAAAGCTATTAGTGCAAGTTTTTTACCTAAGAAAGGGGGTGAATTGGGTGATAACAAATGTTTGAAAAATAATATAAAAACTAGAACTAATAAAAATGAAGTTCAGAAGTTAGAAAAATTTCACCGAAGTGTACACTAGGAATTATACTGGTTCTATCTAATTAACGATAACTACATCTAGTCTTCTAATAGAATCTGAGCTTTTACTATATCCACCAAGATTCAATGGGTTCTTGGCACCTCAGTACAAAGCGAGTTTTTCCTGACTCCATATATGTGCTCCCCCTTACATAACATAAAAAGATACCCACTTAAGGTCCCAAAACCTTAAGTTATCACTCAATCAAAATAATTGAGTTAACAAAGACCCTCTCTCTCAGAGTAACTAATACGATCACTGAAGTGTATTAATACATAAAGAAGGCTAGAGCTCAAAAATGAATATTCGACCATTTGGTAGTTTAGTGTCTTAACCCTTTGCTTTGAATGCAGTTGATATTTGTAGTTGGAGTTAATATAATGACCATTGGTGACATTCTGTTTGTTACTCACTGAATGCTTCTCTAGACATTCTTTATGTTATTTGGATGTAGCCGTTATAGCAAAGAGAAGGCATTGGTAGAGGTTCGGTTTAGCATTTAATGAGTTTGACACAATATTTTCTTTTCTTGGAATTCAAATATCTAAAGAATAAATTTCCTGAAACTTGCTTGTGTAGATGTTAATCAAGAAAGAGAGTAATGATAAACATGTTCATTGATAATAGAAAAGAATTCTTTGAATTCATAGACTTTAATTTAATGCCCTGTTTCTTTGAAATAACTAGTATTTTAATACTCTTATGATTATCAGGATAATTGGATCTTTTTGTGTTACATACTATTTGAATACTTTCCTTACTATTTGGATAGTATCTAAAATTTCATATTGAAACTATTCGAATAGTTTGGACCCTTATTCGAATAGTTCTTTCTTTAAAAGGAATGATATTTTCCTAATATAGTTGTTGGCTATACGAATACTTGTTTGAAGTTTGATTATAAAATATTCATCTTCAAGCTACCAATACTATTTGAATAGTCTTCTTGCTATTTGAATAATTACACATATTATTCTAATAGTCTTGATGTTGGTTTTGAAAAGCTATTAGGATATTATTTATACTATTCAAATAGTGACCTTAATATTTGAAGAGTTATGCTATTATCTAGATAATGGGTCTAGAAATTCACTTTGAGAACACAATCACTATTTGAATAATGCTCTGGCTATTTGAATACTTTTGTTTTTTGAAAACAATTCTAAAAGTCATACTAATCGATAGTGAAGGACTATTCGAATAATATAGACATGTACCCAAGTATCTTTATTCGAATAGCTCATACACTATCATGATATTCTTCTGTCTATTCGAATAATTTGATAGCTATAAGAATAATTGCTGGTTAAAATGAGTATTACTATTCAAATAGTAAACATACTATTCAAATAATCTTTAGTAGAAAATCTTGTGTATAGAAGTGCAGAGACAAAATAGAATAGACTTAGATTTGTTATCATCAAAACCTTGAATCTAGCATTCTCCCCTTTTTTGATGATGACAAAACTCAGTAATATTAATTTGATCGTAGGTAAATATTATTGAAAAGAGATATAGATCAAGACAAAATTCCCTAGTTCAATAAACTATCAAAAAAAGTTAAAAGCAACATATAGTAAGATAAGCTTTTATAAGGCAATAAGACAACATATGATAAGATAAATAATGTAACTATTTAGGAAACCAAAGAACTCAATGCTCTAAAAATTATGGTGAGGGTGGCTGAGGATGGCTCTCCCCCTTTTTGTCATTATTAGAAAGGTTGCAAGGAAGAAGAAGATAGAAATCAGAAGGAGGACAAAGAGTTGAAGTGGAGGCCAAAGGGGGATCACATAGAGTATAGAATTGATCAAAAGGAGGAGCAATGGTTAGCGAAAGAGAGGAAGGAAGGGTATCTATAGGGTAATTTTAGAAATAGATTGAGGGATGAGGAGGCTTGGTTGCTTTGTGGATGCAGGTGGAGTAAAAATTTTAAGATTAGGCACTTCTTGAGTTTTTCCAGAGGAGTTAAAGGGAGATTGTAGTGTTGTTTGAGGAGAGGTGGCAGGCTGGAACACTAGCTCCATGGTGATTTGAACAGGAATAGATGAGGTAGTTTCTTAGATGGTAAAAAGGATATTTGAAGGTTCAAAGTGTACAGAAGAGGTAGTTGGTTGTGGCTGAAAAAAAGGGCAGTAGGCAAATCAGTATATTAAGGAATTGCAACTATAGGGGCCCTGGTGAGAGGAGAACCAGTGATACACTAAATAGTCAAGTCTGTGCCTGATTTCATGGATTTGTTGGAGGTAATTGGCTTGAAGATGGTATAGAGATTTGAAATTCTCATTGACCCTACTAACTACTGCTTGGGCTTGACTCTGAATATCTGCCAGTAAGAGTTTATTGGACTTCATAATTTTCTATACCATAGGTTTGAGAGCTTCCTGAATGTGGAGTTGAATAAAGGTCCCAAAAAATGAAGGAGAAGGAGAGGCAGCTTTAAAAGAATGAGCCTCATCCACTTTAGATGTCTAAACCTCCACTCTCTATATTTTTTATTGAGGCTCCTTAGCCATATCCATTGGCAAAGGAATTTTCATTTTTCTTATCTGAGTCTTGCCAAATCTCACCAGTCTTTCTTGTTCTCCCTCTAAATACCATATGTTATTCATTTTGAAAAACAGGGAGATAAGTTGAGGGAAGGGAGCAGGAGTGGTTTTGTTGGATCCCAATATGTACCTATCAATTTCTCGTCATATGAACTCACTAACATTCAGCTTTACTTTATAAACCAGACAAGCTAAAAAGTAGAAGTCTTTGGTTGAAAAGAAGTAGAAGTTCTAAAATTTATTGACGAAGGATCTTGTATATATATACCATAAGATTCTTTGTTCACCATTAGGGCACATAGAGGAAAACTTCTTTGCTTGTCTTACTAGTTTAATGATTTGCTTAATCTGATCATCAGTATACTTTGGGGCTTTATAAAATTCATCTTCATCATATCCAAGATAGGAGTTAAGGATAGAGGGTGAAAGTTGAACTTTCTGCCCTCTCACAGTTGTCTCTAATCTTTCTTCAACCAATTCCTTCTTATTGCCTTTGATTTTGACAAAATACAACTTGGAATAGAAGGTTCTTACTATAGAGGAGCTATATGATAGATCAATCTGAAGCCACATCTAGTAGTGTTGCAAAAAGTAATGCAAATTGAAACCAAGATTATCTCTTAAGTAGGCCAAATCTACATATACCACTGGACATATAGGCTGAGAAGAAAAGAGATCCTTGTACCTCTTTTTATCATCTAATTGGAGAGGAGGCTTAGATTGAAGTCTGTAGGAGGTCCAGCTATCTCTTCCTCTATAAAGCTTTAAGATACTTTAGGTACACTCTTTTGAGATGGAGCTTGAGGAGTTTTTCTAGGCCCAGCTTCAATATTATCCACAATGCCTTTGACTACATTCCTCACAGTCTTATCCAAACTGTCACTCTCGGTAGAAGAACCAGGTGAGGATGCACTTGCAATATCTTTATCATTGGAATTTGACAAGGTTGCAGCATCTTTGGATGTAAACCTGGTCTCCATAGGCTCTCTGATTACGACCCTTTTAGCTCTAGACGGTCCTTTGAAGGGAGCATATGCTACCTTAGGTTTGAATTTCCTTGGAGTTTTCTAAGTGGGAGAAAACTTCTTTGAGGATAATTTGGGAGGTGGAGTAACTTCTCCTTTCTCACAATTGGCTCTCTTTGTTCTCATTCTGGATTTTCTGATGGGAATCGAAGGGTTAGGTTTTCTAAGAATCTGGGTGATTTATGGATGTAGATAAAGAAATGGTGAGGTTTTGAGTGGGTATTGATCACAAAGGAGAGTTGAAGATAGTGAGAAGGATTTGTATACAAAGAGAAAAAGGAGTGGTATTTGAATAATGAGCAGAGAATGAGTTTAGTTTCCTTATATTTAGATTTAAGAGTATTCGGATAGTTACATGTGTATTCAAATAGTGTGGCAGTTATTCAGATACTTATAAAATTATTTGAATAATAAAAGAATGAATGTGTATACCTATATTCCAATAGTCTTAGCAGTATTCAAATACCCCTGTCTCTGATGACTATAACTATTAGAATAGTTGTCTAAGGATTCGAATAGTTTCTGTTGATCTGTACCACCAATTATCTGAATAGAAAGTGTTGTATTCGGATACTTTTCTTTGGTCAGTGTACCCATATGTTTTATTTGAATAGTACACCAGTTATTCGGATAGTCCTTTGTCCCTTATTATTTGTTGTATTCAAATAATGACTTTGGTATTCGAATACACTTAATTCCTGTGGAATATCAAGAGTTTACTCTATTCGAATAAAGATTGCCACTATTTGAATAATCATTTTACAGTTAGAATAAAAATTATCTGAATAGAACTTTGGTTAATCGAATACCAGAAAAAAAAATTTCTATTCGAATAGTATTCAGAGTCATCGATTAATTTGTCAAAAGTAATCACTTCCACTCTTTGAATTGTTTAAGTAGTATTCGGACAGTAATTTGAATTGAAATCTTAGATATAATATGTTGCTATTCGAATAATAGGTACACTATTCAAATACTTTTATTGTGAATCTTGCCTTGGTATTCAAATAGTGATTCTATTATTCGGATAGTTCCTTTTCAAGCTTTGATGGAAAGTAGTACTATTCGGATACTCTATTGATTATTCGAATAGTCCATTTATAATTCTTATTTTTTGTATTCGGAGAGCAGTAAGAGTATTCTAATAATGTTTCATATACTTTGTAAACTGTATTGCTATTCGAATATTATTTTCATTATTTGAATAGTTCCTTTTGACAAAAGTGCTTCAGTATTCAAATAGCCCTTACAATATTCCAGTAGATGTTTCAAGATTGAGTAATATTCGAATAGTCCTGTATTATTTGAATAGTTTCTTTACAATATCTTTATATAATATCCGAATAGTGGTTCATGTATTCGAATACTATTCTTTTAAAAACTTAAATGAGTATTCAAATACAATATTCATTATTCGAATAGCACTTCTATTCTCAGAGTCACCTTTTTAAAAATTAATCCTACAAAAACATAACTAAAGACTCCAATGCTTAAGTCAGTAACTTTTATCATCAAAACTTAATTAACTGAGTAAAGAGTATGTAGATTTACTTACAGTTCATTGGGATTTACCATTCCCAATTCCCATCTTATGTAAACAAACTTATCCTTTACTAGAGGCTTGGTGAATATATAAGCTAATTGCAGATATGTTAGGATAAATACTACTTTGACATCTTTCTTCTAGACGTGATCTCTAACAAAATGATGACTCACATCAATATGCTTAGTTCTTGAATATTTTTGCTAGATTTTTGGCCAAGCTAATGTTTCTCGTATTATCACAGCATATAGGAATTTCTTTGAGATAAATACCAAGATCTTGTAATTGTTGTTTTAACCATAGTACTTGAGCACAACAACTTGAAGCAGCTATATAATTAGCTTTTGTTAAGGATAATGATACTGTATTCTATTTCTTGCTAAACCAAGAGACAACTATTCCTCCCAGAAGTTGGCATTGCCCACTTGTGCTTTTTCTGTGTCTTCTAACCACCATGATATGAGTCTCAATATGCTATAAGATATTCATTTCCTACCTTAGGATACCATATTCCCAAGTCTACCATGTTAGCAAAGTATCTGAAAAATCTTTTCACCGTTTCAGCATGAGATTCCTTGGGATATGATTGGTATCTAGTACCTATACTGACACTGAACTAAATATCTGGCCTACAGGCTATGAGATAAAGTAATGACCCAATCATTCCTCGATATTTTGTTATGTTGAATTCAAGTCCTTTTACATTTGCATCTACTAAGGTGGTTAAGCTTATAGGTGTGTCGACTCATTAGCTTGATCCATCCTGTATTTCTTATAGAGTTCTTTGAGATATTTAGTTTGAGATATGAATATTCCATTCTTTCTTTGTTTGATTTGCAAACCCAGAAAGAATGTTAATTCTCCTATTATCGACATCTCAAATTCTCCTTTCATAGTGTCAAAAAATTCATTGCACAAAGAGTCATTAGTAGCTCCAAAGATAATATCATCTACATATATTTCAACAACTAACATATCGTTTTTCTTTCAGTCAATAAATAAAGTTGTGTCTACTCTTCCTCTATCAAATCCGTGATCAATGAGAAAATTGCTTAGTCTTTCATACCAAGCTCTTGGGGCTTGTTTAAGACCATAAAGTGCTTTTCTTAGTTTATAAACACCTTCTGAATTAGAAAAATCTTCAAAAGCAGGAGGTTGTTCAACATAAAATTCCTCCATAATATAGGCATTAAGAAAAGCACTTTTTACATCCATTTGCTAGAGTTTAAATCCTTTGATACACGTAAAGGCCAAGAGTACATGTATAGCTTCCAATCTAACCACTGGAGCATATGTTTCCTTATAATCAATTCCTTCTTCCTGATTATAGCCTTTAGCTACAAACCTTGCCTTGTTCCTAACAATAATTTTGGATTCATCAAGCTTGTTCTTAAATACCCATTTAGTGCCGATAACTGGATGGCCCTTAGGCCGAGGTACTATGTCCCAAACTTGATTTCTCGTGAATTGATTAAGTTCCTCTTGTATTGCTATAACCCAATCATTATCTGTTAGGGCTTCATCAATGCCTGAGGGTTCTAGTTCTGAAATAAATGCTGAGAAACTTACTTCATTAAGAATACTATTTCTAGTTTTTACTTCTTCTTCAACATTACCTATGACTTGGTCTATAAGATGATTTCTATTAAATTTCCAGGCTATAGGTTGGTCAAAAGAAGATGGCTGACTCTCTTTTTCTTCAAGATCAAAGGATTCATTTGGAGGTTTTGAAATCATTTGATTTATTTCAGAACTAATCAACTTTGACTCGTCAATAACAAATCTGATAGGGGAATCAACTTCAGCAAGCACAACATAAATAGATTCTTTAACAAACAAAGTTCATTTATGAAAGATTCTATAAGCTTTACCTCTATTATAGTATCCTAAGAAATACCTTCATCAGCTTTGGAATTAAACTTTCCTAGATAGTCCTTACCATTATTGTGAATAAAGCACTTATATTTAGATATGCATAAATGACTGAGGTTTGGCTTTCGTTCCTTATAAAGCTCATATGGTGGTTTTCCCAACTTTGATTGTATATATCCTCTATTGGAGATGAAGTTGGCGGTAATCATTACATTTGCCCAAAACACTTGTGAAACTTCCTTCTCATTAACCATTGCTCTTGCCATCTCTGTAAGAACTCTATTCTTCCTCTCTACAACACCATTTTGTTGTGGTGTTCTTAGTACTAAGAAGTTATGCTCAATACCATTTGTATCACAATAATCCCTAAATGCTTGGTTTTCAAACTCACCTCTATGATCTGTTCTAATTGCTGTAATTGATATACCTTTCTTATTGTGTACCTTTTTGTCAAAAACAATGAATTCACTAAAAGTTTCATCTTTTAAAGATAAAAGGATAGTCCATGTAAATCTCGAGAAATCATCAACAATGACTAAGGTACATAAATTTCCCTCAAGGCTTTTCACCCTTGCTGGTCCAACTAGATCCATATAGAGCAATTGTAAAGGTCTTTTTGTTGAAATTTCCTTTTCAATTTTGAAAGAGGATTTAGTTTGTTTTTGCTTTTGACAGGAATCGCAAATTGAATCTTCATTAAACTTTAGTTTAGGTAAACCTAACACCAAATCCTTTTTGATAAGTTTATCTAACTGATGCATATTTACATGTGCTAATCTTTTATACCACAACCAGCATTCATTGTCATTACTGAGAAATTTTTTTTCAAAAGTATGATTATTGATATCAATGGTATTACAATTACCTTTTCTTTTGGCTTTGATTTTTACCTTAAGTTCATCATTCTTGATAGGTAAGTCCTTCTTTTTTGACTATAAGACATTCCTCTAAATCGAATATAAACCAATAAACCTTATCAACACTCTGACTTACACTCAGAAGATTGTACATTAGTCCTTCTACATAGAAGACATCTTTGATATGAATTTTGTTCTTAATTCCAACTTCTCCTATACCGACAATCTTTCCTGATTGATTTCCACCAAACTTAACTATGCCTCTTTCCTTTTGAACTATGGAAGTAAATCTCTCTCTATCACAAGTTATATGATGTGAGCATCCACTGTCTATGAACTACTTGCTTCCTTTGGATGCCTTGAAACACACCTACAAAGATAAATAATTATGTTCTAGGTACCCATACTTTCTTGGGTCCTTTATGAATAGTTTGAACTTTCATGGTCAAATATGTGCCTTTGGGTATCCATTTGTAGGCCCCTGTAGTTCCTTCCTTTTAATGATAACATGATAAAGTATAATGTCCCTTTTTATTAAAAAAATTGCAATAAGCAAAAGGATTAGAGACATATACAGATTTTTGAAAATAATTCAAGTAAAATTGGTTCCCAATCTTTTTCTTTCCTTTTGACTTATATGTCTTTGGATCATATCCCACTCCAGATTTGTCATTGGTAAATTTGTTACTTTTCAAAATTATCTTAAGCATTTCACTTCCTTTTGTGAACTTCTCAAGAGTTTTGGTAATATTATCATTCTTCTTTTCTAAAAATTGACAAGTGTTACAGGAAATTGGTTTTGGTTCCTTGAATTGTTCCTCAAATATTTTCACCTATTTCTTGTAACTCAAAAGTTCTTTAACAATTATGATAAATTCTGTTTGTAAGGCATTATACTCATTGTGTAATTCATCATAAGTAGGATTTTTAGTTACCTCATTTTCTTCTGATTGTTCTTAAGCTATGAGGCAGATGTTGGTAGTTTCTTCATCATCACTTTCTTCATCAGAAGAGCTGTCTTCCTAGATGGTTGAGACAAAAGCTTTCTTTCTTGCAAATTTGTTCTTCTTTCTATCTTTATTCTTTAGATATTTATAGCATTCGGATTTGATGTGTCCAGGCTTCCCACATTCATAGCAGATAGTCTGTTCTTTAGTTTCTTGTCGCTTCCTCCTTTATTGAAATTCTTAAATCCTTGTCCTATTTTGTAAAAATTTTTGAGTCTCCTTATGATCATTCCCATTTCATCATCTTCAATCTCTACTTCTGATTTCAGCTGTGTTTCCTCCTTGATGATATTTAATACAACTCCTTTCTCCTTTTTTTCGACGATTTCATTTAGCTCATGTTTGAACTTTAGCTTGCTTTTGTATTCTCATAAGCTACCAAATTGGGAAGCTACTAATCGCATAGATTCCCCTTTGGCTTATTCTATTGTTGTAACTTTGGCCTCCTATTCTTTAGAAAGAATGTTTACTATTTTTCTTACTTAGGTGTTTTAATCATAGAGCTTTCTAAGAGCTCCAAGTTGACTTACAAGGTGAGTGTATCTGAGTTCAAACTCAGCCATAGATTCTCCAGACTTCAAATGAAGTATATCATACTTAGTAACAAGAGTATTGATCTGATCTTCCTTGATGCCTAAGGTTCCCTTATGTGTGAGTTCCAATGCTTGCCATATTTCATTGGCAATTGAAAGTGTGCAAATTATGAAGTACTCCTTATGACTTAACGCAGTTTGAATCATGAGGATTGCCTTGCTATTGAGGGTTACAAGCTTTTTATCATTGTCGTCAAATTCACTTGGTACTTTTGGAACAGCTCACCCTTTTACAGTCTTGTTGGGAATATAGTTACCATCTTGAATGACCTCCCAAAGACCATATTGTATTGCCATGATGAACACTTTGACCTTGGCTTTTTAGAATGAGAAGTGTTCTCTATTAAAGCCTCGTGGTCTGGTGATTAAAGCTCCGTCAGGAAGTATTCCTTCACCCATGCTCGCTATAGGATCCTTCTTAAGTTGTTAGACCTGACAAAGAAGACCAAGCTTTGATACCAAATGTTAGTGCAAGCGTTTCACCCAAGGGGGTAAGTTAGGTAATAACAAATTTTTGAAAAATAATTTTGAAACTAGAACTGATAAAAAAGAAGTTCAAAAGTTGGAAAAATATCACCAAAGTGTACAATAGAAATTATACTGGTTCTGTCTAATTCATGATGACCTACATCCAGTCATCAGATAGAATCTGAGCTTTCACTATATCCACCAAGATTCAATGGGTTCTTGGCACCTCAGTACATAGCAAGTTTTTCCTGACTCTAGATTTTTGCTCCCCCTTACACAACATAAAAAGATACCCACTTAAGGTCCCACAACCTTAAGTTATCTCTCAATCAGATGAATTGAGTTAACAAAGACTCTATCTCTCTCTCTCTCAAAGTAATTAATATGATAACTAAAGTGTATTAATACAGAAAGAAGGCTAAAGCTCAAAAATGAATATTCGTCAGTTTGGTAGTTCAGTGTCTTAACCCTCTGCTTTAAATGTACATGATATTTGTAGTTGGGGTGAATTTAATGACTGTTGGTGACATTCTGTTTTTCCGTTACTCACTGAACGCTTCTCTAAACATTCTTTATGTTATTTGGATATAGCCGTTATATCAAAGAGAAGGCATTGGTAGAGGTTTGGTTTAGCATTTAATGAGTCTGACACAATATTTGCTTTTCTTGGATTTCAAATATCTAAAGAATAAATTTCCAAAAACTTGCTTGAGTAGATGTTAATCAAGAAAGAGAGTAATGATAAACACGTTTATTGATAATAGACAAGAATTCTATGAATTCATAGACTTTAATTTAATGCTCTGTTTCTTTGAAATAACAAGTATTTTAATATTCTTATGATTATCAGGAGAATTGGATCTTTTTGTGTTACATACTATTCGAATACTATCCTTACTATTTAGATAGTATCTAAAATTTGATACTAAAACTATTCGAATAGTTTGGACCCTTATTCGAATAGTGCTTTCTTTAAAAGGAATGAGATTATCCTAATACAGTAGTTGGCTATTCGAATACTTGTTTGAAATTTGATTAGACAAGATTCATCTTCAAGCTATCAATACTATTCGAATAGTCTTCTTGCTATTGAATAAACCTTCTTATATCTGAGTATTCTTTTTATGAAAAAATCCTGCAAAACAAATATCTAGAAACTCCGATGCTTGAGTCAGTAATCTTTCTTCATCAAAACATAGTCAAATGAATTAAGAGTAAGTAAATTTACTTACTATTCATTGGGATTTACCATTCCCAATTCTCTTCTTTTGTACAAAAATTGATCCTTTGCTAAGGGTTTGGTGAAGATATCAGCCAATTGCAAATATATGGGGATGAAGACAACCTTGACATCTTTCTCTTGAATATGATCTTTGATGAAATGATTTCTCACATTAATGTGCTTGGTCCTTGTATGTTGTAATACATTTTTTGGCCAAGCTAATGGTAGTGGTTGTAATATCCTGAATTTTGGGATTGGAGGCTTGAGAATAAGTCTAAATTAAGTGGACTGCTAAGCCCTAATTTAGCAGATATCCCAAATCTATTCTCTAATTTTTCTTATATCTTTGCGACATTAAACTCTCAAGTGAAACTGGAAAGTTTCTAGAAGAGCTTCTAAAGATTAAAACTCTGGGAATTATGTGCTTCCAATTGGCAAGAGTCTATATTTTTTCTTGAAACTAGACTTAATAAGGGTTTTATAGGCTTTGGAATCACTCCAATTTAATTTTTCTAGAATAATTTATGATTTTTCAAAGTTTACGCTGAAAATCTGCCAGAATTTTGAAAAAATTCAAAAATTGGGAAATTGATAAATAATTAAATTATGGCATCATCATGATATTAAAGCATCATTTCCTTCCTTTCTTTAACCATACCAGATGAAAATTTCAGCTCAAGAGAAAGGGAAGAAAGCTTGCAAGGTAGGTTGATTTCTTCGGTGAATTTGTACCTAAATCCAAAGCTTCTCTTTCATGTTCTTGAATGTTGTTGAAGCTCAAATCTTGGTTGGGAAGTTAGGGTTTTTCAGCCACATCAAGAAAACCCAGGAGGAAGTGAAAGGCAACTCTCAAACCTTTGAATATTGATTGTTCTGGCTGCTGTGGTTAATTTAATCAGTGAAATTTCATCGGATTACCTTTGTTTGAGAAACTTGGAAATGTTGTATTAGAAGTGTTATGCTGCCAAAATTGGTTTAAATAGTTGTTATAACTCAGTTAAATAGTTAATAAAGTAATTAGGAGTAGAAAGGAACACGTTTGCGGAGTTGGATTTCAAAAACCCTAATTTTCCCTGGAGTTTCTATAAGTTTTAACCAGCTCTAGAAATGGGCCTTAGAGTTAGATTTTCAATGATTTAATGGTTTCATTGAGTTTAGGAGAGAAAATTAGGTGGGGATTACATTTGGTCACTTTTTCGGGAAAGCCCGAAAAAACATAATTATGAAAACGCCCCTGAAATCCTTAAAACGGGGCTGCTAAGAACAATTTTGTCTTTTGGAAGTGAATTTGGTAATTCCACGGCCGGGAATGGATTCCTTGGGAGGAAATATGTCAGAATAGCCTATTTCAAAATTTCAGGAAAACTATAGTCGGACCGGGTATGGCGGGGCCGGCGGGGTCCCCAGGGGTATTTTAGTAATTTTTTAATATAGACTCATATAATCACCATAAACAATATGGATGTGTCTAAATGGTACATTTGACATTGTTGGATCAAATATAGAGCCTGAGCTATTTACAGGTTTATCGAGGAACTATTTCTGTTTAGCACAAGGGATACAAGGTAGGGGACTTACCTTATTTGCATGTATTTGATATCTCTGCTTGTGTAGTAACGTATGCTTTACTTGATTGTGTAGAGAATATTTGAATACATGAAGCTTTGTTTCTATTTTCACTATGGCCATAGTCTTGTTGCATGAAACATTAAGCATACAGAAATGTCATTATGGGGCATACATCTAGTAAAGCTAACATGTCATATACATAGGATCTATCATGTATACATTATGCTATCTGTTTCCTACTGAGATTCTCTTAAATCTCACCCTCCCCTACCAACAATTTAGATAGGTAAATACAGAAGGTATGCGGAAATCAGAGAAGAGAACTGCATGAGAGAGGGTTACAATAATGAAGCGAAGACGGGAAGAAATCTTCATTTCACTGGGATGGGTTTAGACACCCAAGTAGCCTTGTATGGCTACATTGATGGTAATTATTATTTGCAAATCCCTATGGGGAATTTCTGTAATCATGCACATATTATCAGTATATTTATGCTATTCTTGTGTTGCCCATCGAACTTCATATCATTTTCTGTGAAGACTCTGGTAAAGGTGAAATTAAAATAAGGGTCTGACACTGGTGTTGTCACAGTAGATAGGAATTTCCCTGAGATGGATGCCAAGATCTTGTAATTGTTGCTTTAGCCATAGCACTTGACCACATCAACTTGAGACAACCACATATTTAGCTTCAGTTGAAGGCAATGACATTGTATTTTGTTTCTTACCAAACCAAGAAATAATTTCTCCTCCAAGAAATCAGCATTGTCCACATGTGCTTTTTCTATCAATCTTGTAGCCATTATGATTAGAGTCTGAGGATGTAACCAGATATTCATTTCCTCCTTTTGGATACCAAATCCCTAATTCCAATATGTCAGCAAGATATCTAAAGATCCTTTTCACAGTTTCAGCATAAGATTCCTTGGGACTTGACTGGTATCTAGCACATATTCCAAGATTAAATTCAATGTTTAGTTTACTAGCTGTGGAATAGAGTAATGAGCTAATCATCCCTCTAGACTTTGTTATCTTGAAGTCATCTTCCTTCACATCTACATCCAATAAGGTTGTTGAACTCATAGGAGTATCAACTCTATTTGTTTGATTCATTCCATACTTCTTGAGTAGCTCTTCAAGATACTTAGTTTGAGATATGAAAATGCCATTCTTTCTTTGCTTGATTTGCAAGCTGTAATGCCCTATAGTCTGTTTAAGGGCTAATGACCTCATATTATATTGTAAAGAATGTTTGATGAAAGCTTTTAGGAAATAAAGTATGGGTTATGACCGAATTAGCAGTAGAAAATACTTAAACCCTGCATTTTAATTTAATTATATGGCAAAGTTATTATTGGATTAATATATAAGGGGAATAGTGCATGGAGAAAGGAAAAGAAGTTAAATCATGTGTCAATTGGCAATTCAAGTGAATTTGACATAGTCAGGGACAAAATAAGAATAATAAAATTTATTGGCCAATTAGTTAGGAAACAATTAAGAAATTGAATAATAGCTAGAGAATGAGTGGTGTGGCTAAATGGCTAATGGAATTAGTTAGTGTAACCATATGGTTACATGCTTTATGAGGAACCATAGAAAATTGACACTTGGCACAAGTTGGTGTAGTCAAAAAGTCCAATGCAATTTTTTTAATTCATTTCTCTCCCTCTCTCCCCTCTTGTTCAGCTGTTAAGGCATGGGAAAGATGAAGATTGATCATTTCATCATATCATTTTCTCTCTCTCCAACAACCATTTTCATTCATGTGCAAGAAGAATGAGGAAGAAGAAATTCAAGCTTAAGGTGAGATTTTGACATTGTAGTTGAGCTCAAATGCTAAAATCCTCTTCATTAATCTTGACTACCTTAATGAGAGTTTCATCTCTATGGATTTATCTTTTCAAGAGGAGGTGTTTTGTGAGTTCAAGAAAATTTGGAGATTGAAGAATCAAGGAACAAGTTTAGGAAAGTGAAAGAGTTGAGTGCAAGCTACATATTGACATATATGTTGTAGCCATTGATTTAGGCTTTGAATTTTGGAATTTTGCCCTGATTTTTATGTGGTATAAGATTGTATGAATTGCATATTGTTTTGTGACGGAAATGAAGTTTTGTTGCGTCATTTGGACAATGAAATTGGCTTGGAGTCTTAGAAGTGAGATTTGATGAAATTAGGTTATGTTGAAATGTTATGGCCAAAATAGAACATTTAGATGGGATGTGAATTTGGGTGTTTTGATATTGTCATTGGATTCCTTGTGAAAAACTATATGGGAATAGGTTTTGTTGTGAATGTTTGAACCATTGGACACTTAGGTTGAAAAATTGGAAATTCTAGAAAAATTGTCAAGTGTAAAATTCTATGCAGTGGACCAAATTTGTATAGTGTTTTGAAATAGCACATGATGTCAAAAAGCTATGAAACTTTTTATTCTTGTAGTAGACATCGTAAGCTTTAAATTGATAAATTATGGTAGTCATTTTGATTGGTAGGTTGGGAGTTATGAATTTCCAAATTTTAAAGTTGAAACTTTGATCAATTCTGGAATAGTATATTGTTAGAAATAAAGAGTTTTGATGATGTCAAATATTAAGAGAAAAAATTTTGCATAATATACTTATTCTCTATATTGACTAACTACTATATTTAATATTGTATATCTCGTAGATTAGTCAAGCAAGAGTAAGAAGGAGATTGAAGATATTAAAGAAGATATATAGTTAAGTTATGAAGAAAGATCATCAAGAGGAAGATATTCAAGAAGATGATATTAGTCAAGCAAAGAAAGAAGAAGATTAAAGATATTCAAGAAGACATCTAATTGGGCTACGAGGAATGATCATCAATTCAAGAAGATATCTAGTTGGGTGATGAAGAATGATCATCAAGAGGAAAAATAAGAAGAAAGAGATTGAAGAAGGAAGAACTTGCAAGATCATATGAGAATATCAAGATCCAAGCTATTAGAAGTGATATTGGAGGTTTCTATGGTCAAACAGAAGTTGGAATGGGTCAATACGAAGCTAAAATGATGGATACGGAAGCTATGGTGCCTCCAGGGATGATCACTCGAGTAATAGGGCACTGCCTCATTTTTGAGGTGATTACTCGAGTGGCTACTCGAGTAATCTGCAGAGTTACTTGAAGATCACTCGAGTGACTACTTGAGTCATGACACTCTGTTTTTCACGCGTCAGGATAGAGGTTTGATATTTTAGTCATATCACTCTAACCATATGTTAGATTGATCTAAAACTAGTGGCATATGAAACTAGACTCCAAACACGAACTATGGACACCAAGATCACATTAAAAGGAGTTAAGATGAGAGAGATATGATCTATTGAAGTTGACACATGAATCAGCGTCTTGTACCAGAACAAGGTTTGGTATTTTAGACATAAATCTCAAACGACATATCGTATTGAGACGAAACTAGTGCCATATGAAAGTAGACTTAAAGATATTTCCATTGACATATAATTTGATATATTTCAAGTTATAAACTAAGAGCTATGCCTTCTGGAAATTGATGTTCGTGATTTCAGATTTTGTGTAAATGCATAAGATATTCTTTGGATGATAACTTTCTGTACAAAATGAGTTTAGAGGTGATACTTATTGCATTGGAATGTAGATAATGAGGGCTTTCCGATGATATATAATTTCCCATGTTTTGAATCAAAATCAAGAATTCACTTGAAGGGCTTACTCGAGTAATATGCCGGATTATTTGAAAGCCACTCGAGGGCGCACTCGAGTAACATGTGAAGAAAAGCGAAGGCCACTCGAGTAACCCCTCAAGTAATAAGGTATGTCCAAGATTTGAATGATATCACTCGAGGGATCACTCAAGTAATAAAGTAGGAAATGCTCTCGGCCAGAATTTGAATGGGATTACTAGAGGGCTCACTCGAGTAATGACTAAGGCTTACTCGAGTGACCACTCGAGTAATACTTCCCATAAATACACAACAACGTATTCGAAGACTCTGAAAATCATAGGATTAATTATGAAATTCATTCTTCTTGCTTCCAATCATTCTTACACTTCATTATATTAGTGTTTAATGTGTTTCTCTAGAAATACAATGAAGAGATGATGTGAAGAGAGAAAAACTGACTTTACGGAAGCGGAGCGTCAACATTCGTAACGGCTAGTTTTAAAATTCAAGCAACGGATGAATGAAGCAACGGACTCAACGGATAAGTTGAAATACTCACAACGGTCATATCCTACTCAACTATAAATACAGAAGGTTCAAGCAGACAACACCGATGAGAACACTACAACAAGAAACATGCAAAGATCACGAATGAAGCAACGGACTCAACGGATAAGTTGAAATACTCACAACGGTCATATCCTACTCAACTATAAATGCAGAAGATTCAAGAAGACAACACCAATGAGAACACTACAACAAGAAACATGCAAAGATCATGAATCATCTACTCCAACCCAACTACTCTCTGTTCTTACCCATTTTCTATATCATGTATATTTGAGAGAGAGATTATTTTCATTGTGCTTCAGTATTCATCTATTCACTTCTGAGAGAGAAGATTGACTGTAATCTTTCATCATCAAAGTTGTATCCTTACAGGGTGTGTAAGGAGATTAACTCGGTTGTAACCTTACGGTGTGTAAGGGGGAGTAACTCTGTGAGAGATTTGTAAAAGGCTTCACAAGTGCCAAGCTAAACTTGGGGGTTGTAAAGGCTTTTCTTGTGCCTGGATTAAACATGAAGATAGTGGATTTGAAAATCTTAGGAGGAGCTTAAGGACTGGACGTAGGCCATTGCAGTTGGACTGAACCAGGATAAATCATAGTTTGCACACTCTCTTCCTTAAACTCTTATATTTCCAGTATATATTAACTGTTGCTTTATGATTCATTACTTTAATATTTATTGCTTCCTCTAAGATGAAAAAAGATTTTCAAAGTTCTAAAGATTTTTATCTTACACCCAATTCACCCCCATCTTGGGTGTCAACTGGTTCTAACATATATGAATTCATTATAGATGGTAGTGTTACATATTTTTCTTGTAAATAGGACTTAAAAATATTTAAGTAGGACTTAGGATCACTTTATTTCAATTTTTCTAGATTTATTTATGATTTTTGGAAGTTCAACCAAGAACAGAAATTTTCTTGGTTGCAGCCCAAAAGCTTCTGACTTGCTTTTGGTTGTAGCCAGAGGATTCTTGGCTACAGCCTTAAAACTTTTGACCTATTTTTAGTTGTAGCTAAAAAATTTCTTGGCTGCAGACAACCCCTAAAAATCAGCATTTTGCACTTTTGAAAGGTGGTTTTTGGTATCGTTCTTTCCAACCCTCTAGGCATTTGTTTGGGCTTCTAATAGCCACTTAAAGGTCTCAAATGATAACCAACCCTAAGTGTTATGGAGTTGAGTATTGGAATAGAGAATAACTCTTCATCCTTAATTATGGTTATTAGGATTTGACATTTGACCTACACACGATAGACCGGTGCCAAAGCACGAGCGGAAAGAACAAGGTAGTCACCATTACACTTATAATGTGTATAATTCATTGTTTGCATGTCTTATCATTGAATTGTGATGAACGGGAATGCCATTATGTAATATGCCGTTGTGTAACATGCCATTATGAAACATGTCGTTGTGAACCATGCTGTTGTGAAAATGCCGTTGTGAAACATATCATTGTGAAGACAGTGAATGCTGTCGTAGAAATGCCGTTGATGTGTTGCTGTTGTGTGATTTGCTTACATGCTTTATGGTTATACATGGTATAAGTGAAGTGTTACTACTGGAAATCTTTTGATCTCATTCTTTCCATTCACTAACCTACAGTTAGGGCAAGCGGTTCAAAGGAGATGCATGTTACAAAGGGCGGCTAGAGCTCTTAGCTAGGAGTTTTAGTTTTGGGTAGTTGGTTATCATATTTTGGAATATTGTATATGTTGTAAGTGTTGTAAATATGGATAGTTTTGCTGTACTCCCCTGTATGGGAAACTAGAAACAAGTAAATATGCCCTATAAACACTCCAAGTAATGAATGAAACCCAAGTATTGTCAGGAATATTTGGTTACACTCTGATATGTATGAATGAAACCGAACTTCATAGGCCAAATATATTTAAAATGTTAATGTGAGACTGCATCGAATAGGTTTTGGAAATTTTTTTGAAAACTCTGTCTTGAAGATGGGATTTTTAATAATTTTTAAATTATCCGTTGGTCTCTAATTCAATATAATGATGCATTTTTGAACAATAATTTCGGCTATTAAAGTAGGGGGTTACGCAAGCCCATAAAGAATGTCAATTCTCCAATCATAGACAGCTTAAATTCTCCTTTCATTATATCAGAAAAGTATTAACATAGAGAATCATTAGTAGCTCCAAAAATAATATCATCCATATAAATTTGCACAATTAACATATCAGTTTTTTTGTGTTTGATGAATAATGTTGTGTCTACTTTTCCTCTAACAAACCCTTTATTAATGAGAAAATTTCTTAGGTTTTCATACCAAGCTCTCGGAGCTTGTTTAAGACCATAAAGAGCTTTCTTTAATCTATAGACATTATTTGGATTAGAAAGTTCTTCAAAACTAGCAGGTTGTTCAACATAAACTTCCTCCATTATGGAACTATTAAGAAAAACAATTTTTACATCTATTCGATAGAGTTTGAATTCTTTGATGCATGTATAGGCTAAGAGTACATGTATGGCTTCCAATCTAGCTACTAGAGTATATGTTTCCTCATAATCAATTTCATCTTCTTGATTATAGCCTTTTGCCACCAATCTTGCCTTTTTTCTGACAATGATTGTGGATTCATCAAGTTTGTTCTTAAATAGCCAGTTAGTGCCAATGACTGGATGATATTTAGGTTGGGAAATTAAGTCCCAAACATGATTTCTCTTAAATTGATTGAGTTTTTCTTGCATTGCTATAACCCAATCATTGTTTGAAAGGGCTTCATCAATGTTATAAGGTTCTAATTTTAAAATGATGGCTGAAAAACCTACTTCATTAAGAATCTTATTTCTAGTTTTTACACCTTCACCAATATTACCTATAACCTGATCTATGGTATATTTTCTATTAAACTTCTAGGCTTTAGGTTGTTTGATAGAAGAAGAGGGGTCATCCTGATTTTCTTCTAGTTTGTTAGACACAGAATGGGCTTTTAAAACAGTTTGGTTTTCCTTAGGACTAATAAATTCTGGCTCATCTTCTAAGGGTTTGATAAGATGATCTACTTCAGCAAACACAACATAAATATATTCTTTAACAACATAAGTTTGTTTATTAAAACCTCAATAAGCTTGACTTTTATTTCAGTAACCCAAAAATATACATTCATCAGCTTTGGGATCAAATTTCCTTATATTATCCTTAGCATTATTGTAGATAAAATACATTCAAATATGTGTAGATGGCTAAGGTTCAGCTTTCTTCCTTCATAAATCCCTATGTAGTTTTTCCAAGTTTTGATATGATATAAGCTTTGTTGAAGATATAGTTGGCAGTACTCATTGCATTAACCCAAAACACTTTTGAGACCTCTTTCTCATTAAGCATTACTATAGCCATATCAGTTAGGACTCTACTCTTCCTTTCTACAATGCCATTTTATGGAGGAGTCCTTGGAGCTGAGAAGTTGTGATCAATGCGATTCAAACCACAGTAGTCTCTAAAGCCCTGATTTTCAAACTCTCATCCATAATCTATTCTAATTTCTATAAAAGATGTACCTTTCTCATTTTGCACTTTCCTAGGGAAAACAATAAATACACTAAAATTTTCATCATTTGAAGATAAAAAGATAGCCCATGTACATCTTGAGATATCATCAACAATTATCAAGGTATATAGATTTCCACCAAAGCTTTTAACCCTTACAGGTCCAACTAAATCTATGTGAAGTAGTTGTAATGGTCTTTTTGTTCTTATTTCCTTCTTGGTTTTGAAAGAAGATTTAGTTTGTTTTCCCTTTCACTAGTACAAAATTAGCTTTTCATACCACCCTTTTTAGACCTGATATATAGGATAAGGTCTAAAAAATATGACCGGTGGCATTTTTGTAAATATGATAAACTTTTTAGACCAGTTCCTTATAGGTGAGGTCTAAAAGACATTTTCTAAACCTGATTTCTAGACAACCGGTCTAAAAGAAAATAAGATAATTTAAAAAATAAAATGAAAATATCTTTTATACCTGATAGTTAAAACAATCGGTCTTTAAGATCAACTCTAAAGCTAGGTTCTCGTCTTTGCCTCATTCTCTTACGGAAATCGCTGTGTAATCTAGACTTGGAAGTTTGCTATTGCTATCGTCGAGGTTTGAATTCAAAACTTACCTCCTTTATATTCCTTTAATTTGGTGCCCTACGAGCTTTCTCTATTGATATGACTTTTTGATAGACTCAGGGTTTGGTTTGATCTATTTTAGTTTTGATTATCTCTAATAAACATCTACATGGTTCAAGAGGATCAAGTGTGGCGGGTGAGATGCAAATCCATTACCTTGTTTTTCCTTGCTCTCCATTTTCTTTTGCTTGGGTAGCTAATGATTTCATTATCAAAGTTCTTGTAAGAGTATTCGTATTTCTCTATTTGATTACCTATTGAACCCTCAATGTTACCAATTCTAAATATCTCTCTTCATTCTAAACAAATAGATTCATTTTTTTCCTCGTTTCGACTTGTTCATATTTTTCCTTTTTGTTTGTTGATTTGTGGCCCTTTAGGGTTTTACCAATAGAACAGGACATTCCACTAACAAAAAATTGATAAAACAAATAGACTCTACTAAAGGAGATCAACTATTGGAAAATCTAATATCTTATAAATTTATTTTACCAAGGATAGAAGTTTCATGTTGTGGTAAAATTTTGATGCAGTGGAAATTATAGCTAAAAAAGTAAAGTTAAAAAAATATTGCATCGAACAAGAAGCTTTGATTTAGAAACTTTTCCTCTAGATTGAAGGGCAAAGTTATAATGTGCTCTTCTTTTAGACAAGCTTGTTCATTAACATCTATAAGATTAAAATCAAGCAAGTTATTAAAGATATTAGGTGTTGTGGTGGACATGTCTATGTTGTGTAAGCTTATGATTTATCTTTACTCTTAGTAGCTAGCCATATAACTTTATGTTGTGGAAGTACTCATCATTTCGCTTTTAGAGCAAACAACTGGTATGATGGCATTCTGCTTTACATATTTAAAGGGAAATAAGCTGCCTTAGTGGCATCCACCTTGTGACTTAGTGATTATTTGTGCCCTACAGTGCAAATGAGGGTGATAGTTAGGGCCTTTTGCTTCATGGATCCACCTTTTTGGATAATAGATCCTTGGAGCACATTCTGGAGAAAAGAGGTTTTCTTGCTAATGTTCTCTACAGTACTAGCATTGCATATGATGACAAGTTAGAGTTATGAGCCTATCTTAATATACATATTTCCTTTACTTGATATGCCAAGCCCAAGTTATAGTAGATTCCACTTCATCACTTATCTAGATGGAAATATTTGTATGTCTTGTTAGCTAGTCTCTAAGTATATTTGGATTGAACGTCTCATGAGTTGTATGAGTTGTGTATGTTTGTGTATTTTGTGATTTGTAAGTGTTTAAGACTTTTAGCGAAATTCTAGTAAAGATTATAAGCATCATGCTAAAGTAGTTAGCTCTTATAATCATTTATGTTGTGGATGGGGAATTAACATCAAGGATAAAGATTCAAATCATGCAGCAATGCAATTCTATTTTACAAGTCTATTTGGTCCAAATTGTTGTAGAATTTGGTTTTTTTAAGTGTAAGTAAATTATCTCTTGGATCTTTCATCTAGTACAATTTACAAGTTTTTTTATTTTTAGGTGTGGGCTCAATTCTACATTAAGCACTGATTTTTTCTACCTTCTGAATCTGTTATAGCCATGCAATTCATTCCTCCTTAGAAATGTGTTCTTTCACAATTCTTCCAATTCTCGGAAATGTGTAATTATTAAGAAACATAATGTTATTTATTTCATTTACCATTACATGTATTTTTGCTCATGTTAGTTTATATATGTAGTTCATGAACCTTTATGTGATGAATTGTTGTTTAATTAAATTTGTTCATACTTTAATTGCAAGATTGAGATATTTTTTATTAATTATTGTTAATTTTTTATCTTGTGCGTTGTTGTTTTTCACCATTTACTTATGGTTGTTATAGCTTACTTAAAATTATGTGATAGTAAAACAGTAGGGCATTTTTTTATTGGGGTGATTTTAAAATCCTTCCCATAAAAAAAGCCCTATTTATTTTTCTAAGAAAATGTCACTTTTTAGACCGGTTGTCCAAACAACCGGTCTAAAAAGTCACACAAAATATATGTGCTAATATTTTGTGCCAAAGCCAACTCTTATCAATGTTACTAAGAAAACAATTTTCAGAAATATGATTGTTGATATCAAGAGTATAGCAATTACCTTCCCTTATGGCTTTGATTTTTACTTTAAGCTTATTTTTATTGATAGAGAAGTCGTTCTTGCTGATTATGAGGCATTCCATAGAGTCAAATATGACTTAATTATCTTTTTTTGGGTAAAAATTGGGCAGTATGCCAACAATTACATAAATCAACCAAAACTACCTCATGGGTAAGCAACCCCCACCTGATTACTCAACAGATATGGCAACACAACTACTATTAAACTATCAACATAAACTACTTCATTACCATAACTATTATTTGCCATCAACTAAACTACTGAATTACCTTCTCTAAGAGTGTGATGTTAAAGCAAGCGTTTCACCCAAAAGGGGGGTGAATTGGGTGATATCAGAAATTTCATTACGTATATAAAAATTGACTTGAAATATAAAGCAGTTAAGAGCTAAGAGAAATATCACCTAAGTGTACACTAGGAATTATACTGGTTCAGTCACAATCACTTCAACCTACGTCCAGTCCTCAAAGCTTCTCTGAGAGTTTCACTATATCTTTCAAGATTCAGTGGGTTCTTGGCACCTCAGTACAGCAAGTTCCTTTATCTGGACACTCTCCCCCCCTTACATGTTGTAATCAAATCCCCAACTCAAGGTTCCACAACCCTAAGTTGTCTCAATTTTGAATATTGAGGTTTGTAATGAAAATCCCTCTTACTGAGTAAATGTATAAACACTGAATTACAAAGAGTGAGTATAAGAAAACAGAGCACAGAGAGTATATTGATCGATGTGTGATTGCTTATTCTCAGTTTTTCTTCTCTGCTCTTTGAATTCTCCATATATATAGATGATTTGTGGTGTCCATTGGAAGCATTTCAAATATGTCCGTTAGAGTCGCACAGCAACGGTTGACCATTCTTCAAATTTGAAAACTATCTGTTTGTGGTAGGTAGCGGTAGGTGAGATCTCAGACGTTTTATTTGACTTTTCTCTTATGTCATGATTTCTTCATTGTTTCCCTATAAACATACTTAGAATACTAGTGTAATGAAGAGTTAATTATATAGATAACAAACCAATAAATGTACGATTGAAAACATGATTTCTGGACTGCCTTACTCGAGTGGCTACTCAAGTGATCATGCTTAATACTTGAGTAGTCCCTCGAGTAAACTTATCACAGATATGGCATAGAGTAATTCAATATTTTCATAAAATATTACTTGAGTAATACATGGAGTAACATATATCACAAACCTTGGAAATACCTGATTACTCGAGTGCTGACTCGAGTAAGCATGTCTTTTCTTCACGGTTACTCGATTGATTACTCGAGTAAATTGGTAATAAGTTTGCAGATTACTCGATTACACCCTCGAGTAACAATATCAAATTCTTGGCAGAGAATACCTGTGCTTTGCTTACTTGATTACTCGAGTGATCCCTCAACTAATTCTTCAAATAACTCTAGAGATTACTTAAGTAGTCGCTAGAGTAAATAGTTTTCTCAAATGGTTACTCAAGTGGTGACTCGAGTAAAGTGTGTCAATTCTTGGTAGAGAGCTGTTGGATGATATTTATCTTGGTTACTCGAGTGGCTACTTGAGTAATGCCTTTTCTCTTGTCTTTACTCAAGTGGTTACTCAAGTAATAGTCCATATAACTTTACAGATTACTCGAGTACACCCTCAGTAACTCCTTCCAAATGTTGGCAGTGCCCCACTGGAACATTTTCTACAACATTACTCGAGTGCTCACTCTAATAACAGAGTTCATTACTCGAGTGGTCACTTGAGTAAACCTTTAAGAAATCTTCTTGTGATGTTTTTCCTATGCTCTGTTGCTCATATCTTCTTCATTACTCTATTACCAATTTCAAGTAAAGCTTTTGTCTGCCATTTATTTACTTTGTTCAAATTCTTTACTTTGTTATGACACCCAATCTTTGTTATCATCAAAACACATGGGATCTAACATTCTCTCGATTTTTTATGATGACAAAACTTGGTGATTTTGAACAAAGTTTTTGAAATTGAGTTTCCAAACTTAAGTTTCTTAAATACTTTTCATATGAAACTTTTGTTCAATTTATATGTGAAACTCTTTTGAAATAGCTTATTAAAAATATTTTCAAATGATCTTGAAAAAAAAATGAGTTTTTGTTCTTATTTACTTGTTCACCTTGCATACACAATCAAAAACTTATTAGTCTCACAATACAATATAACTTGAATGAAATTTAACCTTAATGGCATAAAGAAGAAAATTGCATAAAGGAGAATTCATTACATAATTAAACTTAGAATTCAATGTTAAAAGCTCCTTAAAGCCCTATACACCTATATCCCCAGTACATTAACTCAGCCATTGATCACAAAATTACTCAGGCTTTTCTCCCCTTTTTTGTCTTCATCACAAGGGTGGTATCAATCATGAGGAGGAGTAGATGGCTTAGCTGCTGAGATAGGAGTAACAAGAAATGCCAAAGATTCATGTGAACCATCTAAATTGGAAGAATCTAAAGATTATGGTTCAGGATCAAGAGGTTAACTGGAGGTGTCTGAAGATCCTCTAGAGGATTCACTGGAGGTGATAGGTAAGGAATCAAAGAAGTAATTTCTACTTTGTCTGTAGCAACAGATGGAGACACAAGCACCTCCTCAGTGTGTGCAGGTAAGGCAATGAGAGTAGGCATTGACTCAGGCTAAACTGGTTGAGCTGGATCATCAGTGGTGATGTTGATTGGCTCAGATGTCTCTGGGTCAGGCATAAAAATAGAAGATTACTAGGTCCAAGCTCAAGGGGTCTATGCTCAATAGGTATGGGATCAGGAGGACTAGGCTTGGAAGGTCCAAGTTCAGAGACTGGAATGGGCTTAGGAGTAACAGAAGGACCAGGAATAAGGGATCCAGATGCCATAGCATCAATTTTAGCTATAATTGATCTCAGAAGCTCACCCTGGGCATGTTGTTCTGCTAACATCTCTTGATGCATCTTGTCCATTCTCTCCATAAGTTGTCTTATCTTCTCATTCATGTAGGTTACCAACTCCGCATTCGTATTGGCAATGTCGATATGGAAACCCTTTATAATGTTCTCTATGAATGTTTGTATTACGGCACCAAAGAAAGAAGGAGAGGATGTGTTAGCTGGAGTAGAAGACTGTGTGTCATTCATTTTAGTAGTTGCAGTTTTAGTCTTCTTCTTCTTCTTGGGACTTGCTTCAAAAGGAGTCTTCAGAGGAATCTCAATGTTCAACTTTCCAACTTGATTTCTCCCAACTGGTGTTATCCTCTCAATTGGCTCCTTACTCTCCAAGTACTAAACCTTATTCTTCTTAAGAAATAAAGAAATAAGTTAAGGATAAGGCATTGGAGTGGTAGGTTTTCCTTTAAACCATTATTGCTTGATCTCATTAAAGATATATTCTCCTAAGTCCTTTTGTTCTTTAAGAAGCAATGAGGCAAATTTTTTGAAATCCCTCTAAATGAAATAAGTGAAATTGTTGGCTTATTGACTATGGCTCTCGTATAGATATACCATAAAGCACAATGAAAATCACACATCACTCAGATTGAAATAGGGTCCCACTATCTTACTAGGTCTTAGGATAGAAAACAACTGGTTTGAATCATAATTAGGATAATCATCATCAGGAGGGTCTTCTATTCCTAACCAGGTATTGATTTTGTAAGGTGAGATTAGAATTATCTATCCTCTAACCTTAGAAGTCATTTTTTCTTCCACAGACTTCCTAATAGGATCATTTATAGGTTCAAGGTTGCAGTAAAAATGCCTCACAACTTGGGTGCAAAATAGAAGTTTAATAGACAGCCAGGGCGTATAGGAATCAAGATAAGGACTTAGGTCAAACTTTAATACCTCTTGAAGAACCTTGTAGTTAATGTAGTGCATCTTGCACACAGTTCTTCTTGCAAAATGACTCAAGTAGTTTTGAGATTCCTCCAACTTGTTCACATTGAATCCATTTGAAGGAAATGTGATTTCCTCTTCCTTGACCTCTTCTAGCTTCTTAGATGATTGCCCTTTCTTTGCTTCAATAGACTGGAAGGCTTGTTCAAGCATCCTTACCATGACTTTGGTGAGGTTCTTATCAAGCTTTCTCTTTTTAATAGGTTTTAGAGAAAATGTAGGTGTGTTGGATGAGTCAGAAGGAGGAGGGGATAGTGCCTTTGTTCCTTTGCCTCTTCTAGTGGATATGCTCCTTTTGATTGAGCTCTTATGGCAATAAGCTCTTTAATCTCAGCCCCTTTCACCTTTACCTTGGTTTGTGGTTTAGCTTTGACTTTAGTTTTAGCATAAAGCTTTCGTTTCTTGGTAGGAGGAGATGAAAGAGAATCAGAGGGTTGATATGGTTCAAAGGACTTAGAAGGAGTGCTAAGATTGGAAAATTTTGTCCTCACCATTGTGATTTGATAAAGGAAAGATTTTCTAGAAAATAAGGTCAGAAGTTGTGAGAGTAGAGCATAAGAATCTGAGTAATCTGGGAGCATTTAGTAAGCAAGAATCAATGGGTTTTGATGGAAAGGAGAAGAGAAAATGATTGGGAAAAATTTTTTTTAGAGCACTAGGAGAATCACTCGAGGAAATTTTGTGAAGAATGACCAAGTAGCAATTGAAATAGACCTAGAGCCTGACATTACTTGAGGGCTTATTCGAGTGATCATCAACTTTACTCAAGTAGCTATTCGAGTAATCATAGTAGAAATTTCAAAATGAAGTAAATTCAAGTGTGTACCTGGCATGAATAATATTGTAATTACCCATGTATATTACCTCAATCATTTGATGGTTCTTTAGGACAAATTTGAGCTGAAACTTAGCAAATTTGTGATATGCAACTAGAGTTACTCGAGGCCTCCCTCGGGTAATATGTTTGTTCACCTTCTGACTGTTCATTTCCAACCATTATGCTATTTCTTTTGAATTCATTCTGAATTAATGCTCCAAGGTTATAATTTTCAAGTCATTACTCAAGTGGATACTCGAGTAATCCATTCAAGTACTTCAAGGTGTCACTCTAGTAACGGTGGTTACTTGAAGTTGTCCCTCCAGTAATATTGACCTTTCTTAATCTCTATTTTTCATACCTCAAAACAGAATATCAAGATCCTACTAAACAAATTACTAGAAACTCCAGCTTAAGTTAGTAATCATCAAAACATTAATAAATAAAATCATCTAACATTTTATAAGCACTAAATAACCTACAATTCATTGGGATTTACCATTCCCAATTCTCTTCTAACATATAAGAATTGATCTTCTGCAAGAGGATTTATGAAAATATTAGCTAGTTGAAGATGAGTTGGAATGAATATCACTTTGACATCTTTCTTTTGGACATGATATTTGATGAAGTGATGTCTAACATCAATATGCTTAGTTCTGGAATGTTGAATTGGATTTTTTGCCAAGCTTATCGTGCTAGTGTTGTCACAGTATATTGGTATCTCTTTTAGATAAATACCAAGACCTTGGAGTTATTGCTTAAGCCATAACACTTGTGCACAACAACTTGAAGCTGCAACATACTCAGCTTCTGTTGATGAAAGACACATTGTATTTTGTTTCTTGCTAAACCATGATACAAGTGAAGCTCCAAGAAATTGACCTTGTCCACTCGTACTCTTTCTATCTGTCTTATATCCTCTATGATCAGATTATGAGTATGCAACTAGATATTCACTTCTTCCTTTAGGATACTAGAGACCTAATTCTGTTGTGTCAGCAAGATATCGGAAGATACGTTTGACGTTTTAGCATGTGACTCCTTTGGTGCAAATTGATATCTTACACACATACCCATACTGAATTGAATGTCAGGTCTACTTGCAATGAGATAGAGTAACGATCTAATCATTCCTCTATATTTTATGATATCATAATCTTTTCCTTTGACATCCGCATCAAGCAATGTGGTTGAGCTCATAGGCATGTCCATTCCATTTGACTCATCCATTCCATACTTCTTCAATAGCTCTTTCAAATACTTCATTTGAGATATGAAAGTTCCATTATTTCTTTGTTTGATTTGCAGACCGAGAAAGAAATTCAATTCTCCCATCATTGACATCTCAAACTCCCCCTGTATTATCTCAGAAATTTCCTTACACAAGCTTTCATTAGTAGCACCGAAAACTATATCATCAACATAATTTGCACGATTAAAATGTCATCTCATTTTTCGTTTTGTAAAAAGTGTTATATCAACTTTTCCTCGTACAAAACCTTGATCAATGATAAAGTTATTGAGCCTTTCATACCATGCTCTAGGAGCTTGTTTTAAACCGTATAAAGTTTTTCTTAGTTTAAAAACATGATCAGGTTTGGTTATGTAACCCCCTGCCGTAATTATATCTGAAATACGCGATTAAAGTGAAATAGAGACTAATAATAAACAAATAACATTTAGTAACCCATCACATGACGGGGTTTTCACAATTACCTTTTGAAATCATCTATAAACTTGGTCTCATAATCACTTTTTGAATACAATTACTACACAGAATATCGCATTCATAACAAATCAGAGTACACAAAAATAATCCCGGCAATCCTGGGTTCCATACATTAACTCAAAGCCTTATAGGGCATATTCGCCCCTACAAGCCCTCATATGGGGATTACACAAAGTCTTCTCAAATACATAGCAAATTCTCATCCACATACTTATATACACATCCAAATCTATATACTCCCAACTATGATAACCAACTACCGAATCTTCAACCCGAAGGAAGTCCTTGCCGCCCTTGATCACTTACTCCATCCTCGATCCACTACCCTGTCTGAAAGGTTAGTAGGGGAGGGTGAGATTCTAGAGAATCTCAGTAGGATAACTGTAATACCCCGAATTTTGAGACTCGAGGCTAGAGAATAAGCCTAAGATTAGTGGATTGCTAAGCCCCGGTTTAGCAAGATCCCAAATTGTGATTAGGAGTTAATGGCTACAAAAGTGGACGTGGTTAGTGATTAATGAACCTTTTTAGAGAATATAAAGTGGATTGTAGTCGCTTGTGTTATGAGCAACGCCAAAACCCTATATTTGAGTTCAATTGTGGATTAACATTCAAATTGACTTAAAATAGAGGGAAGAATTGAATGGGGTATTGTGATGGAAATGGTGTCATGTTGTGGTATTTAATCATTGGAATTGATTTAAATTGGATTGGACACATTGGTTGCAAAAAATTGGAAATGCTGTCCAGTGTGAATTCTGTCTGGGCAGTCTTCTCGTGTGGACGATTTTACTAGGCACATGATGTCAGAAAATTATGAAACTTTCCAGTCTTAAATTTCACATCCCAAGCTTCAAAATGGACATATAATTTGTGCCATTTCATGTTGGGAACGGGGAGATATTACTGTCCAAAGTTTGAGGTTGAAAGTGGACTCTGTTTTGGGGCAGTGATGAAAGTTGTGTAATTCTGGATTTTTTTGGTGATTTCTAGTATTGGTAAATATTTTTCCTATATAGAGGACTTAAATAGCTTTCATTTGGCTTTGGAATCACCTCATTTCGATTTTTCTAGAATTAGTTATGATTTTTCAAAGTTTGGGCAGAAAATCTGCCAGAAAATCCGAAAATGCCAATTTTGGGAATTATGACATCATCAAAAGGCAAGATGACATAAGCATGGAATTAAAACATCTTCTCATCATCTTCAGCTGCTCATTCACGCACAGCACCTGAACATAGTGTGAGAAAGTTGAGAGAGTTTAGAGAGAGAAAGAGAAGAAAAATCACAAGGTAAGCCGATTTCTCCGACGATTTCGCTCCTAGCGCGTATAACTCCGACTCTAAACTACTCCTCTTTATTCTTTAACATTTGGAAAGCTCAAATTTGGTGTTTTGAAAGTTAGGGTTTTCAGCCATCTTTGAGAAAAGCTAGTGGGAGCTTGAGGTAACTTCCAAACTCTTGTATATTAACTATTCTAGCTGCTGTGGGCAATTTAATCGGTGAAATTTTGCCGGATTGCCGTTGGTTTTAATTTATGGAAATGGGTTGTAGGGGCTGTTATGCTGCCCAAATTGATACTAAATGGTAGTTGTAACCTAATGGAATAGTCAATAAAGTGGTTAGGAGTAGAAAGGAACGTGTTTACGGAGCCGAAACCGAAAAACCCCGATTTTCCCTGGAAAACCCATATATTTCGGCCAGCATTGTAAATGGGTCTTAGAGTTGGATTTTCAATGATTTGATGATCCCATTGGATTCAGTGGGCGAAAATAGGTGGGGTTACAGTTGGGCATTTTTTCGGAAAAGGCCGAGAAAGCATAATTACGGAAACGCCCCTAAAACCCTAAAAGTAGGGCTGCCAAGGGCAATTTCGTAATTTGACATTGAATTTGATAATTCTGAGTCCGGAAATGGATTCCTTGGGCGAAAATATGTCAGAATAGCCCATGTCAAAATTTCAAGAAAAGTACAGCCGGATCGGGTACGGCGGGGCCGGGCCGGGTCCCCGGGGGTATTTTAGTAAATTTTCAATATAGCCTCATATAACCCCCAGAAACACTTTGGAAGTGTCTAAATAGTACATTTGACATTGTATGACCGAATGTGAAGCCCCGAGTTGCTGGCACGCAAATCGAGGAGAAAAGACTGGAGGTAGGGGACTTACCTTACTTGCATGTATTTGATATCTTTGCTTGTGTAGTGATGTATGTGATTGCTTTACTTGATTGTGTAGAGCATATTTGAATAAATGAAGCTCTGTTTCTGTTTTGCTGTGGCCATAGTTTTGTTACATGAAACATTGAGTATGCAAAAATGTCATTATGGGGCATGCATCTAGATAAAGCTAACATGTCATACACATAGCATCTATCATGCATGCATTATGGTATCTGTTTCCTACTGAGATTCTCTCGAATCTCACCCTCCCCTACCAACAATTTAGACAGGGTAGGTGGATCGAGGATGGAGTAAGCAATCAAAGGCGACGGGACTCGTTCGGGTTGTAATCTTGTGATAGGTGGTTATCAATGCATGTTTAGGATGAGTATATTTGGTTATGTATTTGAAATAAGTTGTTGGATATTTGTATATGTATGAGAAAGATTTGTGTAATCCCCATATGAGGGCTTGTATGGGCGAATGTGCCCTATAAAGCTTGAGTTAATATATGGAAACTGGGATTGCCGGGATTATTTTTGTGTACTCTGATTTATTATGAATGTGATGTTCCGCGTAGTAATTGTATTCGAAAAGTGATTATGAGACCAAGTTTATAAATGATTTCGAAAGGTAATTGTGAAAACCCCGTCTGGTAGATGGGTTTGTAATTTGTATTTGTTTCTTATTGGTCTCTATTTCACTTTAATTGCGTATTTCGGATATAATTACGGCAGGGGGTTACAATAACAATATCAATATGCACGTACGATACATGTTTAATGCATGACATGCTTGCATCACACAACTCATGATAACAAAATGACAATTTACAAGCTCAATGCTTTGAACAATATACCTATGGCCATAGCATAAATTGAAACATAGCTTCAAATTACACACAATTATGCAAAGCTAAGACATGCACCAACACACTAACACATATATCAAATACAAGCAGAAGAGATATGTTCCCTACACTCTTTCCATGTAAGCTCCAGCTCCGGCTGCTCACGATCAGGGCGAACACCAAATCCTATAACCAAACAAGGACATAGGGTTAATCCCTTTTCCAATTCCTGAACTCTCAAACACTTAAGTTGGTTATCATTTAACACCTTTAGGAGGCTAATTAAAGCCTAAACATATGCCTAAAGGCTTGGGAAACACTTGACCAATGATCACCTTTTAAAAGTCCAAAATGCTGATTTTTAGGGGTTGGCCGCGGCCCACAAATCCACTGGCCATAGCCAGAAACTGCCCAGAAACATTTGGGCCGCGGCCCAGAATCCGCTAGACGCAGCCAAGAAAATCCAGTTTCTTGGCTAAACTTCCAAAAATCATAACTAATTCCACAAAAATAGAAATGAGGTGATCCTAAAGCAAAATGAAAACTATTCAAGTCCTCTACACAGGAAAAATACTGGCCTTTACTAGGCATCACCACACAAATACAGAATTCCCCAAAACTCAAGACTGTCCCAAAACAGAATCCATTTTCGACCTCAAACTTTGGACAGATATAACTCCTAGGTCCCAAAACGAAATGGCACAAATTATATGCCCATTTTGAAGCTTGGGAGGTGAACTTTAAGACTGGAAAGTTTCATAATTTTCTAACGTCATTTTCCTAGTCAAAACGTCCACACAACAAGACTGCCCAGACAGAATTTACACTGGACAGAATTTCCAGTTTTGCACCAATGATTCCAATGGTTCCCAAATTCACACCAAATACCATTTCCACATAAATTTGCACAAGGAATCCATTGGAAACACCAAAAAAACCAAATTCACATTATATAGACATGTTTTACCAACAATCACAACATGTCATCACAAATCACAACACAAACACCACATTGCCATTCTTTTCATTCCAAGTTCCCAAACCAATTCCAATGACCAAATACCACAACATGGCACCATTTCCAACATAAAACACAAAACAATTCATCCAATCCAAAATCACAAGAAAATCAGGGCAAAATTCGAAATTCACTAAACTCATCCATAATTCACAAAACTTAGACCAAAAGGCTTCAAACACTTACCTCTTCCTCTTTCCCAAACCAATTTCTTGATTCTCCATCTTTTCAAATTTCCTCAAGCCATCAAACACCTCCAATCAAGAATCTAAAACCATAGAGGTGAAGCTCTCATCACTATGAACAACTTTATAGAAGATGAATTGAGCATTAGAAGACAAGAAGCCAACCAAAATCTCACCTTTTGATTTCTCTTTCTTCCCTTAAGCATGGCGCCATGGAGAACAAGAGAGAGAGAGAGACAAAGATGAAGATGATGAAGTGAGGATCAGTTTTTCCCCTTTTTCTCATGTGTTAACCGACTATGAAAGAGAGAGGAAAGAGTTTGAATGTTGACCAAGATCCAAGGGTTCACATCTTGCCACTTGTCATGATCTTGCAACATCCTCCATGAGCTCACATGCACACACATACACATGATTCTGCCCCTTGATCTAATACACAAATCAATCACAACCATTGATCTTTGAGTTACCAAGGAGCTTCCTCTTCGGTAACCAATCAATTGGTCGGTAACTTTACCGTTTTGCCCCTAATTATGGTAATTCCCTTGGAATCGCCACCAAACACATTTTCTCATTAATTTTCTTTCACAATGCGCCCTCCCCTCTATTTTAAGTCAATTTAGAGGTTAATCCATAATTGAACTTAAATACAGGGTTTCGGCGCTGCTCACAATACATACGAATCACATTCGAAACTCAAATCTTATCAAATCCTCCAAAAGGGTTATTTATCACTAACCACTTCCACTTTTGGAGTCATTAACCCTTAATCACAATTTGGGATCCTGCTAAACTAGGGCTTAGCAGTCCATTAATCTCAGGCTTATTCTCTAGCCTTAAGTCTCAAAATTCGGGGTATTATAGGTTACATCTTCAAAACCTGGGGGTTGATCTACATACACTTCTTCCATGATATAGCCATTTAGAAATGAACTCTTTACATCCATTTGATAGAGTTGGAATCCTTTAATACTTGCAAAGGCTAAGAGTACCTGTATAGCTTTGAATCTAGCCACTGGAGCATACATTTCCTCATAATCAATTCCTTCTTCTTGGTTATAGCCTTTGGCCACAATCTTGCCTTGTTTTTGTCAATGATTGTGGACTCATCAAGTTTTTTTTTGAATACCCATTTAGCGCCAATGATCAAATGATCCTTATGTCGAGGTACCAATTCCGAAACTTGATTTCTTTCAAATTGGTTTAGTTCTTCTTCTATTGCTATTGTTAGAGCAAGCGTTTCACCCAAGAGGGGGGTGAATTGGGTGATACTAAATATTTCGTTGTAAATATAAAACTTGACGGTGAATAAAAAGCAGTAAAAGGTAAGGAGAAATATCACCGAAGTGTACACCGGGAGTTATATTGGTTCGGCCATAACCACTTTGACCTACGTCCAATCCTCATAGCATCTTTGATAATTTCACTATGATTTCCAAGATTCAGTAGGTTCTTGGCACCTCTGTACAAGCAAGTTCCTTCCCTTAGACACTCGCTCCCACTTACAAGTTGTAATCCAATCCCAACTCAAGGTTCCACAACCTTAAGTTACCTCAATAACAAATATTGAGTTTGAATGAAATATCTCTCTTACAGAGTGAATAAGAATCACTGAAGTATAGATTTACAAGTATGTGTAAAAACAGAGTATTGAACGTTAACTTGATAATGCATTCATGTGTGTTCTTGTTGTTCTCTGTTTGGATGTTCCCATATATATATGTGTTGATAATGATGTTGGAAATTGTGCCCTAAGGGCCAATCATTATACTTTGAACATTATTATTTCAATGAAATTTCTGCATTCAGTTATCATATTATTTGCATGTTAATTGTGATAATTGTATCCTTGGATAATTCATAAAGATTGTCTTAAAATGTCCCTATTCGGTCATCTATACGGAAGCAGAGATGAAACAAGATCAGTATTGTTAGAACCGGCTGACACCCAAGAGGGGGGTGAATTGGGTGTAAGGTAAAAACTTAAGAACTTTGGAAATCTTTTCGCATCTTAGAGGAAGCAATAAATATGAAAGTAATGAATCATAAATCACAGTTAGATATTTAAATGATATATACTGGAAGTATAAGAGTTTAGAGAAGAGAATATGCAAACTGTGATTTATCCTGGTTCGGCCCAATCCACGATGACCTACGTCCAGTCCCCAGGCTCCTCCTGAGATTTTCAATCCACTATCTTCCTCAAGTTTAACCGGGTACTTGAGAACCACTACAATCTCACAAGTTTGATCCGGGCACTTGTGAAGCCTTTACAATTCTCGTACTGAGATTACCCCCCCTTACATACCGTAAGATTACAACCAAGTTGCTCCCCCTACACACCGTAAGGATACAACTTTGATGATGAAAGATTACAATCAATCTTCTCTCTTAGAAGTGAATAAGATGAACACTGAAGTACAATACAAATAATATCTCTCTCAAAGGTAAATCATATAGAAGCTAGAGAAACAGAGAGTATGTGCGATGAGTATTGATGTCAGGATGTTGGCATTTGGATGATGTATATTCTGAGTCTTACTTCTATTTTGGATGATCTTCTATTTATAGCTGATGAGGATTGATGACCGTTTGAGCATTTCAACATGTCTGTTAGAGTGACGCAGCTTTGTTTGACCGTTCTTCGATTTTGAAAACTAGCCGTTGGAACGTTGGCCGCTCCGCTCCGTAAACTCAACTTTTATCTCTTCTCATCATCTCTTCATTGTTTTACTGGAAAAATGCATTAAACACTAATACAATGAAGTGTTAGAGTGATTAGAAGCAATAAGAATGAATTATATGATCATTCCATTGATTTCCACAATTTTCGGGACGTTGTTCTGTTTTCCTGGGAAGCATTACTAGAGTGCTTACTCGAGTAAACATCAAGTTTCTTCTCATGTTACTCGAGTGACTACTCGAGTGGCCTTCCATTTTCTGCATAGCTTACTCGGGTAGTGACTTGAAGTTCTCTTCTAAATAACTCTGCATACACAGTGCTTTACTCCAATAGTGACTTGAAGTTCTCGTCTAAACAGTGCTTTACTCCAGTAGTGACTTGAAGTTCTCATCTAAACAGTGCTTTACTCCAGTAGTGACTTGAAGTTTTCGTGCTTTACTCCAGTAGTGACTTGAAGTTTTTGTGCTTTACTCCAGTAGTGACTTGAAGTTTTCGTCTAAATAATTCTTCAAGTTTTGCTAGCACAGTGCTTTACTCGAGTAGCTACTCGAGTATTCATTAAATTTTACTCGAGTACATACTCGAGTATCATCGGGAAAACTTTGATGAACTTCAGGTTTTTGCTTACCACAGTGAGTTACTCGAGTAGCTCCTCGAGTAACATTGGCAGTGGTACAAAATGCAGAGAGCAACTGCAAGTGACCTACATGGTTACTCGAGTAACGTTGGCAGGCCGAGAGCAACTGGAAGTTTTCTATCTGATTACTCGAGTACCTACTCGAGTAAAGTCTTTTGTTATCAACTAGTTACTCGAGTGGTGCCTTCAAGTAAATTCTTGATTTTGACTTGAAACATGGCAAATTATATATCATCGGAAAGCCCTCATTATCTACATTCCAATGCAACAAAAATCAGCTCCAAACTCGTTGTATACAGAAAGTTATGATCCAAAGAGTATCTACTGTTCTTAGACAATCCTGAAATCACGAGCAGCAACTTCCAGAAGTCATAGCTCTTAGGATATAGCTTCAAATGTGACAAATTATATATCCATGGAAAGCTCTTTGAGTCTTCTTTCATATGTCACCGGTTTCGTCTCAATCCGATATGTATTTTGAGAGTTATGTCGAAAATACCGAAGCAGTCCTGGAATATGACGGTGATTCATGAGTCAACTTCAACAGATCATATCTCCCTCATCTGAACTCCTTTGAATGTGATCTCGTCTCAAAAGTTCGTGTCGGAAGTCTAGTTTCATATGCCACCAGTTTCAGTTCGATCCGACATGTGGTTAAAGAGATATCATCAAAATACCGAACCTCTATTCTGCCGCACGAAAAACAGAGTGCCCATTACTTCAAGTTCCGCCTCGAGTGATTCATCAAATAACCCGGCAGATTACTCGAGTAAGGCCTCGAGTAAACACCTCCAAAATCAGACAATACCATATTACTCAAGTGATTACTCGGGTAATCATCGCCAAAGGTACCATAGCTTCCGTATACATCATTTTAGCTTCGTATTGACCCATTCCAACTTCCGTATGATCATAGAAACCTCCGGTATCACTTCTAGGAGCTTGAATCTTGATATTCTCATGTGATCTTACAAGTTTTTCTTTCTTTAATCTCCTTCTTCTTGTTTTTCCACTTGATGATCATTCTTCATAATCCAACTTCAATCTTCTTGATGAATATCTTCAATCTTCATCTTTCTTTCTTCTTTCTTCAATTCCTTGCCTCTTGATTTTCTTCTTGATGATTATTCTCCATTTATGAGGCATTATAATATCAACCCACAATGATGTCTATGACTAATCTACAAGATATACAACATTAAATGTGGTAGTTAGTCAATGTGGAAGATAAGTATATTATACAAACTTTTTGCTCATATTTAACATCTATATTTGACATCATCAAAACTATTCATATCTAACATTCTCCCCCTTTTTGATGATGACAAATCCTTCAAGAAAAATATATATGAGTTATAAAAACTATGTAAGAACAATATATTTTTCTTGCCTTTCTCTCCCCCTATTTGACATCAGCAAAAAGTTTGAAGTATAAAGAAGAATGACTTGTAGAGAAGTAAATATGAAGTCAAATGAGAAATGTCATTCTCCCTATTAATCAAAATAAATGCATCAGAAAAACAAGTTTCTCTCCCTTGTTTTGAAAGTAGTTTCATTTATAATGTGATGTAAATGAAAAATGATTTTCTTGAAAAACACATTTGAAAGAATATGGAAAGGTTTTCAAGAAAAACTTTCATAATCAAGGATAGGCAAAGTAAGCTCAAAATATAAAGAGAGGGTTTAGAAATGCTCATGTAGTTTTTGGAAAATGATGAAGTGCTCCATGAAGTCCGTTGCTTCCTTTTCTTGTTGTGTAGATCTATGATATTGTGTTCACCATACTTTTGAAGCGCAACTCTGATCAATAAAGTTCATAGGAGTGAACTATAGCTGGCTTAGTGGTAGACTCTGAAGTGTGCTCAATAGGAAGCTCAGGAATAGCCTTCCTTAGAATGCATAGAGCCAATTCTCCTACTATAAAAGCATTATTGCAAAGAGAATGGTTAGTGCAATCAAGTATCAAATTTATTGCATAAACCAAAGCCATCCTTTCTATATGATATGCTAAAACTTAAGATCATGAAAGGAAAATATAAGATTGACTCATCATCAAAACTAATTAAAACATAGTGAATTCAGATGAGTATGTTAAAAGGATTTTCTTTTAATAAATGAGATGAGCTTTTAAGATATAAAACACGTGTGAATGTGAAGCTCCCTCTTAATGAATGCATGGCTTTTTTTAAAAAAAAATCATGAGCAATACAATTAATAACTCTCTTGAATTTTGTAAAATCATTGGAAATTTTGTAGAGAGAATGAGTATGAAAATATGAAGATTAGAGAAAAATCAAGTTGAAAATGATGATGCTATTCAGGGTTTTAAGGTTGTAACCCTGTATCCCTTGAGTAGTTATTCGAGTAATTCCACTCAACCATCACTCGAGTGCTCACTCGAGTGATACAACTCAGAGAATTTTAATTAAGTAAGAATACAATACCTCACTCGAGTAATATCGTAATCACTTGAGCCATAATCCTCTGAAGTCCATTGATGCAACGTTAGATACTCACTGTCTGATGATGTGATTAGTACTGAAAGATTCTGAAGCATAATCTTTGTAGGCACTTTAGGATACCAGGATGAGCTCATAATAAAGCCTTGAAGTTCTGGTTGATTGAACCACAGAGTTGTCTAATCTTGCCATTCACAAAAGTGATGAACTCAACATGTTTGTAGCAAGCTTTGTGTGATTGTTGAGCTCCTTTCTCTGATAGCCTTGAATAGATGGACTAAAGAATGAAGGACCAGGGAGACCAACTCTAGCAAAGTGTTGTCTCTCATTTATTCTTGAAGTCTCAGCTTTCATCCTCTGTGCCTCTTGTGAGTAAGATTCAGACTTACTTGGAGTAATTGTGAATTACTTGAAGGTCTACTTGAAGTAATTGCCGATTACTTGAAGGTATACTTGAAGTAATTGCAGATTACTTGAAGTAACTTCTGATTACTTGGAGTAAGTCCTGTAGAAGTATATATATACCTCTTGTTCTCTGACAAACATGATCTTTCCAGTATTCTTCCCCTCCTTGCTTATAATCTAGGCCATTATGTGGTAATTCTTCCCAATGAAGTGATTGAATTGGCCTTGTTCGCCATAGCTCTAGTGTATGTATATCAGATAATGCAATAGAGATCACACATAAAGCTAAGGTTGAAGTTAAGAACCCTCATTAGCTTTCATGATTTGATGATTTTATACTTCTTAGGCTCGTTGTACTCCTTGAGAAGTCTAGTGGGAGAGTATTGAAGCCCAAGCACTTATTAATCTTTGAAGCTAAGATGGTGACACTCTAATCTCTGATTATTATCTCCAATGTTTGTGCCTTCTTCAAAGCATAATTCAGCAGGATCCATATCGTGGAAGAGATGTCTAACTTCCTTTGGTAGTAGGGAAGATGAAGGAATAACCAAGACTCATAATTATGAGACTTGTTCTTGACCTTGAATTGAACACCGTCGAGGCTACTAAGAGATTTTTTTTTTGTCTGACTGCATCACTAGCTACTTACTTGTGGTGTCACTTGAACGATACCACAGATTTTGCTTATGCTCACATTGCAATATTGTTAGTCACGCCTCCTCTATTAGCCTCTGATCTTTGTATCCAAAAGTAGAGCATTTTGATTAATTCCTACAAAAGTATATGCTCTTTGGTACCTAACTTTCTCTTGGGTCCATACAGTATCAAATATTGTAACTCTTATGCTCTTATACAACTGAATCATATGATATTTGAGCAAAGAGTATAATAATCAACAAAGACGAGAATATAATTTTACCCAATTAAATAAATTCAAGCAATTGAATCATAAAGGGTAACGAACAAATAATACCAAGAATGATGATTTCAAAGATCAATGACAATTTATAAATACACTTTTTAAAAAAATTAAGTCATTGATAAGATTTTCATGCAATCAATGTAAGTCAGATCAAAGAGAGTTGAACACTTATTCATAATGACCAACTTTTATGAAAGGATAAATCATGAATGAAATCAAGTTTTTCAAGAATGACAATGAGATATGCAAATTGTTCAAATCTCAGATGTAGTTTCAAATCATAACAATGCATTGTAAAATTCAAATTTTGAATATATGCAAAACTCATCTTTGAAATATGTTTATAATCAATGTTCATGTTAAAAATGGTGGAAGTCAACAGTTTAAATATACATATAGCAGAAAGCTTCTCTTTTTAGGAACAACTAATATAACATGTTAATCATCAAAGTTAACATGTTGAAGAATTTTCCAAACAGCAAGAGTCATATGGATAACCAAAAGGATTAGCTTGATAGACATATACAAGTATCATGACTTTGCTATTGATTCATAGACTATATTGACACTTAGAGTTATGTCTTGAAAGATATGAATATTCAACTCAAGAATTCAAATACATGACACCATTTACTCAAAGATAGATTTTTATCAATGGTGAATGTGTTTGAGCAATGAAATGAGTACACGAATTTATGAGTGATGAAGCACATACTCATTAGTCCAAATGACTCGAGTACTTGAATATTATCCTAGTAAGTTATTCCACTATAATGATTAATGCATTAAGATTCAATGCACTAATAAACATTTATAATGCTTGGAATAACATAGCCAACCAAAGATTTATGCATCAGGCATAAGGCTTTCACATATTGAATTCTTTTCTGGGAAATATACTTGAAACACATAGATAGATAACTTGTTAGCATAAGGTCTAATTTGTTAGAAAATAATGGTTGAGGAGTTCAAGCAATAACAAGTTTAAAATCAAGAAATAATATGTGAATGATGGGGAAAACTCTAGTGGATGGATATGAAGCATTTCTGACTTTTAGTATACATAAATATTAACTTCCAATTTTGAAACCAATTTAAATGCAAACAATATATAAGTAATTTTCAAATAATGTGTATGCATTTTTATAAACAAGATGAATTGGAATCTAAGTATATTTTTTAAATGTACATTTCAAAACTCAAATACACAATCTCATTTTAAGTCCATTTAGCAATCTAAAAACAATTTGAAAACCATAAATGATTGATTGCTAATGGTATGCAATTTTATAACACATGATGAAATGGAACCAAAACACATTTTTGAATTGTGCACTTCAAAACATAAATTGATAGATAAACTATGCACAATTTCACTTATCGTTCATTTAGCAATCTATAAACAAATTAACAATCATGAAGGATTGATTGCTAAGTGAATGCAATAATGGACAAATACTCATTACTCAAAATAAATAATTCATATAGAGTAAGGATTAGATATCACCGTAATTCCTCTTGTCCTTGTGACAGCTTGCTTGATTTTGGTGAAATGATATTGGTTTCTCTCCTTTGCACAATCAGCACCAAAATCCAAACTCCGAATTTCAGCATCATCAAGATATGAATTTGTTTTCATGTGGTCATAGTCTTGAGAAGCTTTTTCTTATTCTACAGAACTATATAAATTTCTTTTCTTCATGGTATCCAACATTGATTGGATCCATTTCTTGTTAGCTTGTAGGAATCAAGATAAAATTCACATGCTCTAAGAATATAATCAATTCGAGGCAATTGGGCATAATGAATTAAACATGTCTTTATGCATAAAAGAAATATTTTCTTTTCAAATCATTATATATGCATAAAGAATTATCCTGTTGAGCATTGTGATCCCTTTATAAATAAATCTATTAAGTGGCTTTTTAAAAGATGTGAAAACATAATTTCAAAATAGTTTGCAATGCTCATTCCTAAGGTTCCAAAATATAAAATCTCAATAAATATTACAGACAATAGTATAGGAGGTTTCATCATTGTGTACCTTTGCCTTAGATACTTGGAGGATTGCTTTTGCTTACCCACTGCATCTTTCTAGGATGTTGATACTTTGAATATCTTGCTTTGGGTGCTGGCAATCGTCTCTCAAAATACATAGACTCCAGGAGTCTTTTACTTGATGCTTGAGAGATCCTCCTTTTCTTGTTCTCCTCAAGATAGTTGAGCGGTACTCTATGATAGTCCATTCTTGAGGTAGAACGTACTCTTTTTCTCCATTGCATTTCTTTGTGATTAAACTTTGTAGTTCCAGCAATGGGTGCTCCGAGAGTTCTTCTTTTTGATATAGATTGTATGAACCTCTTTCTTGGTGCATGAGAAACTCTTGGTTTCTTCTTCATCATCTCCGTACCCTTATGTCCATTCTTCTTATATTCAGTCTGCATACATAAAGTACTAGAAGAACATTTTGTTACCAACATATACTTGGGTCCTTGATTGTTAGGATTAGACATTACTTGTCTTTTCGGAACCCAAACATATTTATTTCTCAAATTAGAATTTCTTCTAATATAGCATGTGTGAGAGATATGACCTGATTTACCATAATAATTGCAAATAATATGATGATATGTATTATGAGATTCTATGCAAGTATTGTGTTGATCAAGAAAAGATGATTTCGAATGATCATTTTGCCTAAGTTCTTTCTTCCCGCATGAATTTCCAGCATGATTGAAAATCTTTTTGCTTTTCTCAATAGAATCAATAATTGGTTGAAAAACAATTTTATGCAAACTTTGAAAATCAGTTTTACGAAAATCACAAGAAGAATTGGAACTTTTTACCTTAAGTTCATGTTGAGCTCCAGAGAGTGAATTTTCTTGTCCGTTCATAATGATCTCTTTTCGGGAATCATTTTCCTCTTGTTCTTCTATGTTGACAAGATCATGGAAGTGTTCTATGATTTCTCCCTCTTCATTGTCAACTTCCACTTGTTCATGAATCGTGGATATATAGCTTGTAGTCTCACATGAACTGTCAACACTTTCAACTTCAACACACTTGTTAGAAGTATACAGAGAATCAAGAGTATCCCAAATATCTCTTGCAATAGAGCAAAATCTAATTTTCTCAAAATCATTTTCAGTTAAAGTACTATACAAAATTTTCATTGCTCTAATGTTCAACGAAAACATTTTCTTTTCTCTTTCTGTCCAATCCATTCTCGGTTTGAAATCAAAGACATTTGTAAAAACATCCCACATATCATAATTAAAGCATTTTATAAAAGATATCATTCTAGCTTTCCAAAACCAAAAATCAATATCATTCAAAATAGGTGGAATTGTATAGTCAAAACCTTCGGAAAGCATATAACACCCAAAATCAGCCATTATAAACTCTTGAGACGGTTAAGTCCTTTAAACAAGAGTCCAGCTCTGATACCAAATGTTAGAACTGGCTGACACCCAAGAGGGGGGTGAATTGGGTGTAAGGTAAAAACTTAAGAACTTTGAAAATCTTTTCGCATCTTAGAGGAAGCAATAAATATGAAAGTAATGAATCATAAATCACAGTTAGATATTTAAATGATATATACTGGAAGTATAAGAGTTTAGGGAAGAGAATATGCAAACTGTGATTTATCCTGGTTCGGCCCAATCCACGATGACCTACGTCCAGTCCCCAGGCTCCTCCTGAGATTTTCAATCCACTATCTTCCTCCAGTTTAACCGGGTACTTGAGAACCACTACAATCTCACAAGTTTGATTCGGGCACTTGTGAAGCCTTTACAATTCTCGTACTGAGATTACCCCCCCTTACATACCGTAAGATTACAACCAAGTTGCTCCCCCTACACACCGTAAGGATACAACTTTGATGATGAAAGATTACAATCAATCTTCTCTCTTAGAAGTGAATAAGATGAACACTGGAGTACAATACAAATAATATCTCTCTCAAAGGTAAATCATATAGAAGCTAGAGAAACAGAGAGTATGTGCGATGAGTATTGATGTCAGGATGTTGGCATTTGGATGATGTATATTCTGAGTCTTACTTCTGTTTTGGATGATCTTCTATTTATAGCTGATGAGGATTGATGACCGTTTGAGCATTTCAACATGTCCGTTAGAGTGACGCAGCTTTGTTTGACCGTTCTTCGATTTTGAAAACTAGCCGTTGGAGCGTTGGCCGCTCCGCTCCGTAAACTCAACTTTTATCTCTTCTCATCATCTCTTCATTGTTTTACTGGAAAAATGCATTAAACACTAATACAATGAAGTGTTAGAGTGATTAGAAGCAATAAGAATGAATTATATGATCATTCCATTGATTTCCACAATTTTCGGGACGTTGTTCTGTTTTCCTGGGAAGTATTACTAGAGTGCTTACTCGAGTAAACATCAAGTTTCTTCTCATGTTACTCGAGTGACTACTCGAGTGGCCTTCCATTTTCTGCATAGCTTACTCGGGTAGTGACTTGAAGTTCTCTTCTAAATAACTCTGCATACACAGTGCTTTACTCCAATAGTGACTTGAAGTTCTCGTCTAAACAGTGCTTTACTCCAGTAGTGACTTGAAGTTCTCATCTAAACAGTGCTTTACTCCAGTAGTGACTTGAAGTTTTCGTGCTTTACTCCAGTAGTGACTTGAAGTTTTCGTCTAAAGAATGAATTATTCTAATGTGTTAGTTTTAAATTTTATTTATTAAGATATATTAAATTTAATAACTAACATGATAGAGATATAGTATCTCAGATTTAATTTATGAAGATAAATTAAATCTAATGGCTCTTTATTTGGATTAAATAAATAGGTTAAATTAAAACTGTTGGACAGATTTAATTTAAACTGAATTTATTTAATTAGCTCATCAAGATAATTAATTGTTAATTAATTTAAAAATTAATGATGATTAATTTTGAAATTTGAAAATAACCCTCATAGGTTATAAACTTGATAGAGTAGATATATTGATACACATATGAGAATTGAGAGCCGCAAGTGAAACCCTAGGAGACATTAGAGGCGCTAGCACGCAGTCTCGGTTGGAGAGCATTCGTGTGGATACCGGTAGAGGGAGCGGACCTGACGTGTTGGCTCCTAGAGATCGTGAAAACTCTGAATCATCAAAAGGTATGAATCCTTCCAACTTGGTTTAAACGCCGTTGATAGATCCTTGATTAGGATCAGTGAAAATTTTTAAAATTCTTCCACTGTGCCTACCAATTCTAACAAATGACCATTGGAACATTTTCTTCTTACCCGTTAGAGTGTGCGTAGCCATTGTTGACTTTTCCAGTTTTTGAAAAATATTCGTTTGCGGTAGGTGGCGGTAGGTAGCGTTTGAACGTTGCATTTGACTTTCCTTATTTAGTAAGATCTCTTCATTAGTTATCTGTGAATATGCTAAGAATACTAATATAATGAAAGGTTAATCACATAAGAAACAAATCAATGAACGTTGGAATGATTTCTGAATTTCTGGGTTTGATTACTCGAGTAGCTACTCGAGTATCTTCGTGAGAATATTGATAGAGAGCAAGTCAATAAATGAACATTACATTACTCGGGTAGTGCATGGAGTAAACAAATTTACAAACCTTGGAAATACCTGTTTACTTGAGTACTTACTCGGGTATACAACAATTTTCTTCACAGGTTACTCGAGTGGCTACTCAAGTAGTCTCTCAAATAACCTTTAGATTACTTGATGCTTTACTCCAGTAATGTTGGCAGGATTCCAAGGCCGAGAGCACTTCAAGTTTACTTACCAGTTTACTCGAGTACCGCCTCGAGTTAACATCTATTTTCTGCATAGCTTACTCGGGTAGATACTTCAAGTGCATTGTATATAACTCTGCAGATTACTCGATTACTGACTCAAGTAACCTCATTCAAGCCTTTGACATGGAACATTTTAATACCTGCATCCTTTGAGTATTGCCTCTAGTGAAGTATGATAATAATATTTCAGATTAATCAAGTAATACCTTCAAGTTTTGTTTACCACAGTGATTTACTCGAGTTGCTCCTCGAGTAACGTTGGCAGGATTGAAATGCTGAGAGCAACATATGTAATATCCCAAAAAGTGATTAAGGGCTAATGACTTCAAAAGTGGATGTAATTATTGTTGAATAAACACTTTTCGAGAATGTGTGATGGGAATTTGGATATTTTAATAATTCCAATGGCTTCCTTGTGAAAATTCATGTGGGGAGAGTGTTTATTGTGAAATTGGAACCATTGGGAACAATTGTGCAAAAGTTAAAACTCTGTACAGGGCAGCCGATTTGTATGGACGTTTTAAATAAGCAAATGGTGTCTAAAAATTCTGAAATTTTCTAGTCTTAAAGTTCACATGTCAAGCTATAAAATGGACATATAATTTGTATCATTTTGATTTTGGAGCTAAGAGTTATGGATTTTTGAAGTTTGCCCAGCGAAATTAATTATTTTCTGGGACAGCATGCAAAGATTGAAATTCTGGGAATTTTGTGATTTCATGCAGAAAATTTCTATATTTTTCCTTAACCCTAGACTCAATAAGGGTTCTATAGGCTTTGGAATCACTTCTTTTTGATTTTTCTACAATTAGTTATGATTTTTCAAATTTAGGGCAGAAAATCTGCCAGAAATCTCATTAAGTCCGAAAATAAAGAAATAATGTGATGGCAAGTTTTGAAATTATGAGGTATATGGAAAACTCATTTGGGCTGATGGAAGGACCTTCTTGGACGTCTTTGTCAAGGGCTAAGAAGAGAAAATATGATGCACATGTTATTTGGGCTCACAACATTATGTTTATGTACATAAAGTGTGATTTTTGGAATTTTACTTTAATGAATAATTAAAGTAAGACATAAAATATTACAAAATCATTTTTCCATCTTCCTCCTTAGCTCATTTGGTGCTGAACCAGCAGCCAAGAGAGAGAGAAAGTTTGAGAGCTTTTAGAGAGAGAGAGAGAAGAGAACTTACAAGGTAGGTCGATTTCTTCGGTGAATTCGTACCTAATGCGTATACCCTTGTTCATAAGCTTCTCTTCTATGTTATTTAAGGTGTTTGACAAGAAAATTTGGTGTTCAAGGGGCTAAGGTTTTCAGCCACTCTTGAGAAAAGCTAGTGGGAGCTTGAGGTAACTTCCAAACTTTCGTATATTGCTTATTCTAGCTGCTGTGGGCAAATTAATCGGTGAAATTTCGCCGGATTGCCATTGGTTTTAAAGTTTGGAAATGATATGGCCTAGGGGTTATGCTGCCCAAATTGGGTCTTAATGTTAGTTGTAACCTAATGTAATGATTAATAAAGTGGTTAGGAGTAGAAAAGAACACGTTTACGGAGCCGAAACCGAAAAACACCGATTCTTCCCAAAGTATACCAAGATTTTGGCCAGGGCTAGATATGAGGGTTAGAGTTGGATTTTCAATTATTTGATGGTTCCATTGAGTTCAGGAGTGAAAATTAGGTGGGGTTAACGTTGGTCACTTTTTCGGAAAAGGCCGAAAAAACATAAGTACGAAAACGCCCCTAAAACCCTTAAAGTGGGGCTGCCAAGGGTAATGTTGTAATTTGACATTGAATTTCATAATTTCAAGTTTGGAAATGGATTCCTTGGGCAAAAATAAGTCAGATTAGCCCATGTCAAAATTTCAGAAAAAGTACAGCCGGACCAGGTACGGCCGGGCCGGGTCCCCAGGGGCATTTTTGTAAATTTTCATTATAGAATCATATAACCCCAAGAAACACTATGGAAGTTTCTAAATGGTGCATTTGGAATTGTAGGATTCGATATTTGCCCTGTTCGTGATCCACCTGCGCTAGAGCACAATCGGAAAGAACAAGGTAGTGACTCCTCTCTTATACTTTGTGTGAAACATTATATGTATGTTTGTTGTGCATTGAGAATACATTGTGACATTGTGAAGCTTTGTGATCGCAACAAAAGCTGACACCTAGTGAATACTTTGTGAATACATTGAGATCACAGCGAAAGCTGACTCTTAGAGTTTACAGCCATGAGTGCTGTCGTTTGTGGTGTGAACCACGTTACATTGTGATGCTGCTAATATGACCTTATATACTTTGTGTTTATGCACTGTATGAGTGATTTGCTACTACTGGGATTCTCTTGAATCTCATTCTTTCTAATGACTAACATTTCAGACAAGGCTAGTGGCACTAAAGATAAGCGGGCAACCCAGAGCGATTAGAACCCCTTCGGGGTATATTTGATTGTAGGGTGTTGGTTATCTTCTTTTGAACTTGGGATTACTGTATATTTTGGAGATGTAAATATTACTATTGATTTGGTTATATAATCCCCTAGTGGAGACTTTTAAACCCTCAGATTATATATGTATAGAACCTGGGAGTTGCCGGGGAATTGGTTATACACTCTGATGTGTGTGAATGTAAACTAACTGCGCAAGTAATTATATTCGAATTTTGAAATTGAGACTAGGATACAGAAGGTTTTTTGAAAGTTTTTGGTGAAAACCCTACTATAGTGTAGGAATTTGAAATGAGTTTAAGCTATCCGACAGTCTCTAAACCAATTTAGTTATGTGATATCGAATTATAATTACGTGGTTAAAGGCAGGGGGTTACAACATATTTCTTGAAGCAGGGGACTCGAGTACTGACTCGAGTAACGTTGGCAGGTCGAGAGCAACTGGAAGTGATTTCCCTGATTACTCGAGTACTTACTCGAGTAACGTTGGCAAGTTGAGAGCAACATATTTCCTTATGGTAGGTTACTTGAGGGTTGACTCTGGTTACTTCAAGTTTCTGTCTCATTACTCGAGTAACCCTTTAGAAATTTTGCCAATGATAAAGTTTCTCAGCTTTCTCTCTTGGCCTTTCCTCATTACTCCAGTGCTTACTTCAAGTGATAATTTGCTCTATCATTACTTTGTTCAAACTTATTTATTTATCAAATATTTTTCACATCCATTCTATGTTATCATCAAAACATGTGAGATCTAATAGATATGTCCTGGTTTTCCATATTCGTAGCAGATGATATGATCTTTACTGCTAGTTCCTCCTTTCTGAAGGTGTTTGAATCCTTGACCTTTCCTGTTAAACTTTCTCAATTGTTTTATGATTAGGCCTATTTCATCATCGTCAAACTCCTCATCCTTATCTTGATTTTCTTCTTTTGCTTTTAGTGCTAAGCCTCTCTTCTTCTTGTCACTGATGTCATGTAGTACCCATTTGAACTTTAGTTTACTTTCATATTCAGAAAGACTCCCAAATAGAGAAGTAATTGATTTCATTGATTCTCCTTTTGCTTCTTCTATCACAGTGACTTTGGCCTCCCACTCTTTAGAAAGAATATTCAAAATCTTTCGTACTTGGGTTTGTTGATCATAGACTTTCCTAAGTGCTGCAAGTTGATTAACGAGATGAGTATATCTAAGTTCGAATTCAGATATTGACTCACCTAATTTCATTCGAAGTAGATCGAATTCAGTGACCAAGGTGTTGATCCGATTCTCCTTTATTCCTGAAGTTCCTTCATGAGCTATTTCCAGAGCTTCCCACATTTCCTTTGCTGTTAGAAGTGTACAAACTCTGAAGTATTCGCTTTGACTCAAAGCACTTTGTATCATCAGAATTGCCTTGCTGTTGAGAGTGATAAGTTTCTTCTCATTCACATCTCATAGACCATATTCAGTAGCTATCACAAATTCTTTGAACTTTACTTTCCAGAAAGAAAAATATTCGCTACTGAAACCTGGAGGTCTAGTGATGGATGCTCCGTCAGGAAGAATTCCTTCACCTATGCTTGCCATTAGATCCTTCTTAGGTTGTTATACCTTAATAAGAAGACCTATGCTTTGATACCAAATGTTAGAGCAAGCGTTTCACCCAAGAGAGGGGGTGAATTGGGTGATACTAAATATTTCATTGCAAATATAAAACTTGACGGTGAATAAAAAGCATAAAGGGTAAGGAGAAATATCACCGAAGTGTACATCGGGAGTTATACTGGTTTGGCCACAACCACTTTGACCTACGTCCAGTCCTCATATCATCTCTGAGAGTTTCACTATGATTTCCAAGATTCAGTGGGTTCTTGGCATCTAGGTACAAGGAAGTTCCTTCACTTGGACACTCTCTCCCCCTTACAAGTTGTAATCCAATCCCAACCCAAGGTTCCACAACCTTAAGTTACCTCAATAACAAATATTGAGTTTGAATGAAATATCTCTCTTACAGAGTGAATAAGAACCACTGAAGTACAGATTTACAAGTGTGTGTAAAAACAAAGCATTGAACGTTAACTTGATAATGCATTCGTGTGTGTTCTTGTTGTTCTCTGTTTGGATGTTCCCATATATATAGATGTGTTGATAATGACCGTTGAAACATTTTCTTCTTGCCGTTAGAGTGTGCGCAGCCACTGTTGACTTTTCCAATTTTTGAAAAATATCTATTTGCGGTAGGTGGCAGTAAGTAGTGTTTGAATGTTGCATTTGACTTTCCTTATTTGGTAAGATTTCCTCATTGTTTATCTGTGAATATGCTAAGAATACTAATACAATGAAAGGTTAGTCATATAGGAAACAAATCAATGAACGTTGGAATGATTTCTGAATTTCTGGGTTTGATTAATCGAGTAGCTACTCGAGTATCTTCATGAAAATATTGACAGAGAGCAAGTCAATAAATGAACATTATATTACTTGGGTAGTGCATGGAGTAAACAAATTTACAAACCTTGGAAATACCTGTTTACTTGAGTACTTACTTGGGTATGCAACAATTTTCTTCACAGGTTAATCGAGTGGCTACTCGAGTAGTCTCTCGAATAACCTTCAGATTACTCAATGCTTTACTCCAGTAATGTTGGCAGGAATCGAAGGCCGAGAGCACTTCAAGTTTACTTACCAGTTTACTCTAGTACTGCCTCGAGTGAACATCTATTTTCTGTATAGCTTACTCGGGTAGATACGTCAAGTGCATTGTATATAACTCTACAGATTACTTGATTATTGACTCGAGTAACGTCGTTCAAGTCTTTGACATGGAACATTATAATACCTGCATCCTTTGAGTATTGCCTCGAGTGAAGTGTGATAATAATATTTCAGATTAATCGAGTAATACCTTCAAGTTTTGTTTACCACAGTGATTTACTCGAGTTGCTCCTCGAGTAATGTTGTAGGATTGGAATGCTGAGAGCAACATATTTCTTGAAGCAGGGGACTCGAGTACTGACTTGAGTAACGTTGGCAGGCCGAGAGCAACTGGAAGTGATTTCCCTAATTACTCGAGTAACAATGGTAGGCCGAGAGCAACTGTAAGTAATTTCCTTGATTACTCATGTACTTACTCGAGTAACGTTGGCAGGCCGAGAGCAACATATTTCCTTGTGGCAGGTTACTTGAGGGTTGACTCTGGTTACTTAGAGTTTCTGTCTCATTACTCGAGTTCTTACTCGAGTAACCCTTTAGAAGTTTTGCCAATGATGAAGTTTCTCAGCTTTCTTTCTTGTCCTTTCTTCATTACTTCAGTGCTTACTTCAAGTGATGATTTGCTCTATAATTACTTTGTTCAAACTTATTTGTTTATCAAGTATTTTTCACATCCATTCTTTGTTATCATCAAAACATGTGAGATCTAACAGCTATAACCCAATCATTGTCTGATGGGGCTTCATCAATGTTAGAAGGTTCAATCTCAGAAATAAAACCAAAAAAACTAACTTTATTGACAATTCTATTTCTTGTTTTGATTCCTTCATTCACATCTCCTATGATTTGATCTAGGGGATGACTTTTATTGAATTTCCAGGCTCTAGGCCGTCCTAGTGACTCATCTTCTTCCTTAGTTTGATCAACTTCAAGAATAAGAGATTTAGATATAGATTGACCATTTTCTTGATTTAAAACAACTTCCTGCTCATCATTAATGCTTTTGTTAGAGGATTCAAATTCGTCAAATACAACATGAATTGATTCTTCAACAACACATGTTCTTTTATTGAAAATTCTGTATGCTTTACTTCGGTTAGAATAGCCTAGGAAAATTCCTTCATCTATTTTAGAATCAAATTTTCCTAAGTTATCTTTACTATTATTATGAATGAAACACTTACAACCGAAGATGTGTAAATAAGCAAGGTTTGGCTTCCTTCCTTTGTATAGCTCTTATGGTGTCTTTACAAGTTTTGTTCTAATGTAGGCTCTATTTGAAATATAGCATGTTGTGCTCATTGCATCGGCCGAGAAAATTTGAGACACATTCTTTTCATTCAACATTGCTCTAGCCATTTTAGTGAGTACTCTATTCTTACGTTCCATGACTCTGTTTTGTTAAGGTGTCCTTGGAGTAGATAAATTGTGATCATGCTATTAGTATCACAATATTCTTCAAAGGCTTGATTTTCAAATTCTCCACCATGATCTGTCCTAATACCTACAATGGATATACCTTTCTCATTTTGTACTTTCTTGGCAAAAACAATAAATTCTCCAAAGGTTTCATCATTTGATGACAGAAAAATAGTCCATGTAAATCTAGAGAAATCATCAACAATGACTAATGAATATAAGTTGCCACCAAGGCTTTTAACTCTTGCTGGATTAACTAAATCCATATGTAGCAATTAAAGTGGTCGATTTATTGTAATTTCATTTTTTTATTTGAAAGATGATTTAGTTTGTGTACCCTTTTAACATACGTCACAAATCAAATTGTTTTTAAAACTTACTTTGGGTAATCCAAGAACTAAATCCTTTTTGAGTAGTTTGCGTAGTAGGTGCATGTTGACATGAGCTAGTGTTTTATGCCATAACCAACTTATATCGGCATTACTTAGAAAATAGTTTTCAGAATTATTTCTAATGATATCAAGAGTGTAGCAGTTACCTTCCCTTTTTGCTCTAAGTTTTGCCTTGATATTCTTCTTGTCAAGTTGTAAGTCTTTCTTATTTGCAATAAGATATTCCTCTGAGTCAAATATTACCCAATTGTCTTTATCAGTGCTTTGACATATGCTTTGCAAATTATGACACAAGCCTTCAATGTAATATACATATTTGACTTCTATTCCTTTGTGGTTTTTTATTTCACCAATTCCTGCTATCTATCCGGATTGATTTCCTCCTCCAAATTTTACCTTTCCACCTTCCTTAGGTTGCAATATGGTAAAACTTTTGAAATCACCGTTCATATGTCTAAAGCATCCACTATCTATATACCATTTGTTATTTTCGGATTCTTTAAGACATATCTACAATTAAATACTATTAAGTCTTAGATACCCACATCTTTTTGGGTCATTTTGGGTTAGTACATATCACTTTCTGAACATATGAACCTTTAGGTACCCATTTGCAGGTTACCATCTTTCCTTTCTTCTTATGAATGCATGATGAAGTATAATGACTTTTTCTATTACAATAATTAAAATATGCAAATGGATTTGATGTATGTACAGAATGCTGAAAATAATTCAAGTATAACTTACCTCCTGCTTTCTTTCTTTCTTTCCTTCTATATGATTTTGTATCTTATCCAAGACCAGATCGATCATTTAAAAAATGTTGAGCTTTTAAAATCACATTTACCATTATTTACTTACAGTTGTCATAGCTTACTTACAATTATGTGAAAGTAAAACAATATATAAAGTACGTGTTCTTACACAATTCTTCCAATTCTCAAAAATGTTTAATTTTTAAGATACATGATGTTATTCATTTCATTTTCATGTACATGTATTTTGGCTCATGTTAATTCATGTATGTAGTTCATGAACCATTGTATGTTGAATTGTTGTTTAATTAAATTCATTTACACTTTAATTGCAAGATTGAGATATTTTTTATTAATTATTGTTAAGTTTTTTTCTTGTGTGTTGTTGCTTTTTCATCATTTACTTAAAATTATGTGATTGTAAAAAAGTAGGGCATTTTTTTTATTGGGGTGATTTTAAAATCCTTCCAATAAAAAAAAGCCCTATTTATTTTTCTAAAAAAATCTCACTTTTTAGATCGCTTGTCCAAACAACCGGTCTAAAAAGTCACTTTTAGAGGTGTTGTTTGGACAACCGGTCTAAAAAGTGACTTTTTACACCGATTGCTTAAACAACCGGTCTTAAAAGTGACTTTTTAGACTTCTTGTCCCAATAACACGTCTAAAATATTATGTTTTAGACCGGCTACATAACTGGTCTAAAAAGTATCACACTTTTTAGATGGCTGTATTGAAACCTCATCCAGAATCAGTCTAAAATGTCATTTTTACCCGGTCTAAAAAGTCATTTTGCCACCTGTGTTTTAACAAAAGTCACATACAAGATCATGTTTAAAATGAAATTTTGGTAAGCCTATAACCAAATCCTTTTTGATAAGCTTATCTAATTGATACATATTTATATGTGCTAATATTTTGTGCTAAAGGCAACTACTCATTAGTGTTACTAAGAAAACAATTTTAAAAAATATGATTGTTGATATCAAGAGTATATGAATTACCTTCCCTTGTGGCTTTGATTTTTTACTTTAAGAAAATTTTTATTGATAGGGAAGTCCTTCTTGCTGATTATGAGGCATTCCTCAGAGTCAAATATGACCTAGTTATCTTTTTTTGGGTAAAAATTGGGCAATATGCCAACAATTACATAAATCAACCAAAACTACCTCATGGGTAAGCAAGCCCCACCTAATTACTCAACAGATATGGCAACTCAACTACTGGGGGACTATCAACATAAACCACATCATTACCATAAGTATAACTATTATTTGCCATCAAATAAGCGACTGAATTAACTTCTCTAAGAGTGTGATGTTAGAGCAAGCGTTTCACCCAAGAGGAGGGGTGAATTGGGTGGTATCATAAATTTTGTTGCGTATATAAAAATTGACTGGAAATATAAAGCAGTTAAGAGCTAAGAAATATCACCGAAGTATATCTCGGGAGTTATACTGGTCTGGTCATAACCACTTTGACCTACGTCAAGTCCTCAAAGCTTCTCTGAGAGTTTTACTATATCTTCTAATATTCAGTGGGTTCTTGACACCTTAGTACAACAAGTTCCTTCACCTGGACACTCACTCCCCCTTACATGTTGTAATCAAATCCCCAACTTAAGGTTCCACAACCCTAAGTTGTCTCAATAATGATTATTGAGGTTTGTAATGAAAATCTCTCTTACAGTGTAAATGTATAAACACTGAAGTACAAAGAGTAAGATAAAAAAATATAGCACAAAGAGTATATTGATCGATGTGTGATTGTTTGTTCTCGGTTGTTCTTCTCTGTTCTTTGAATGCTCCATATATAGATGATTTGTGGTGCCCATTAGAAGCATTTCAAATATGTCTGTTAGAGTCGCGCAGCAACGGTTGACTGCTCTTCTAAATTGAAAAATATCCGTTTACGGTAGGTTGTAGTGGGTGAGATCTCAGACGTTATATTTGACTTTTCTCTTAGGCTATGATTTCTTTATTGTTTCTCTATAAACATACTTAAAATACTAGTGCAATGAAGAGTTATTCATATAGATAACAAACCAATAAACATACGATTAAGAACATGATTTCTGGACTACCTTACTCGAGTGGCTACTTAAGTGATCATGCTCATTACTTGAGTAGTCCCTCAAGTAAACTTATCACAGATATGGCAGAGAGTAATTTAAAATTTTCATAAAATATTACTTGGGTAAGGCATGGAGTGAGATATTTCACAAACCTTGGAAGTACCTGATTACTCGAGTGCTTACTCAAGTAAGCATGTCTTTTCTTTATAGGTTACTGGAGTGATCAATCGAGTAAATTGATAATAAGTTTGCAGATTACTTAATTACTCCCTCGAGTAACAACATCAAATTCTTAGCCGAGAATACCTGTGGTTTGCTTACCTGATTACTCAAGTGATCCCTCAAGTAATACATCAAATAACTCTGCAGATTACTCGAGTGGTCCCTCGAGTAAATAGTTTTCTCAAATGGTTACTCGAGTGGCGACCTGAGTAAAGTGTGTCAATTCTTAGTCGAGAGCTACTAGAAGATATTTGTCTTAGTTACTCGAGTGGCTACTCTAGTAATGCCTTTTCCCTTGTCTTTACTCAATTGGTTACTTAAGTAATGGTCCATATAACTTTACAGATTACTCAAGTAATCTCTCGAGTAGCTCCTTCCAAATTTTGGCAGTGCCCCACTGAAACATTTTCTCCAACATTACTCTACTACTCACTCGAGTAACATAGTTCATTACTCCAGTGGTCACTCGAGTAAACCTTAAAAAAATCTGTCAGTAATGTTTTTCCTCTACTCTGTCTCTCAGATCTTCTTAATTACTCCAGTGCCACCTTCAAGTAAAGCTTTTATCTACCATTTAATTACTTTGTTCAAATTTGTTTCTTTGTTATCACATCCAATCTTTGTTATCATCAAAACACATGGAATCTAACATGTGACAAAAGCAAACCTACATGATCCTGTTGCATTGTCTTGACCATGTGTTAGGCAAACCTACATGGAATCTAACATGTGACAAATTTACCATGAATCCAAGCCTCTTGTAGTAGAAGAATGGCAGAGACTGAATCTTCCTCAACCATAATTTTGGGAATAAACAATTCTTGTGCCAATTTCATGCTATACATAGTACCCTAAAGTTATGCCATGAAGGCATTACAACACCCTAACTTCACACTATATCCTCTTATCTAGCTACTATCAGCCTTTCTCAAAACCCCTCCAGAACCTACCTCCCTTGGGCAACCATTTGCAGCCCCATCAAAATTCAATTTCACCCATCCTTTACTAGGAAAGCACTATTTTACTTCCTGTGGATATTTTCTTAACCCGAAAATATCAAACTTCCTAGTAGTTGTTAAGCACTCATCAACATATTTATGGATGACATAATCTTAGTCGTTAGGCATGGTAAAACCATCCTCAAATAACAACCTATTCCTCCAATTCTAAATCATCGAGCAACAAATAGCAAATATTATACCCCATTCCTCCCCTTTGGTTAGATAATCTAGGAACCAAGCATTAATAGACAAAGTAAAGAACTGAGGAAATACCTTTGTAGTACCCATTGCCTCCTATAAATTGGGAGACTCTATGCAACTTCTTAAAATATGGTCATGATCTTCAACCCCTGCTCCACACTTCCCACAATTTGAAGCTCCCCTAAGAAGTTTGGATCTACGCGAGGCTGTCAATAAGCGATCTTGTGCTACTGGCTATAAGAAGACTTGGATTCTTCTAGTGGTTTTCACCTACCACACATATGTCCATATATCTTCCCTAGACTAATTTACATCCCTTCTTCTTCGATGATACAACTGGGCTACTGAAAAATCACCCCATTTCCCTCCTCTCCACACTACTATGTCATCACCATCCTCTATACAAGGGGGAGGAATGGCTTTGATTAATTGTATGATATTATTCAGAACCTTCCCCTCCAACAAGGACCAATACCAATCCCCATCCCTTCCCATAACCTAATGTACCCTCATATTCTCATAAACAACATATTCAAAATACACATAAAACTTAGCCAATCTCTTACTAGCTCATAACCACTTGTCCATCTAGAATTTAATATTCTTCCCATTTCGTACCTCCCAACCCACATCTTTAGTAATGTCTGGCCAAATCTCTATAAGATTTTTCTAAAGTTAATGGTCATGGTTCTTCACTCTATATTCTGTAAACAAATCAGCCTCTCTTCCATATTTTGCTTTCAAAACTTTGTCAAATAACCCTTCCGGCTTGGCTAACATATTCAATCCTATTTTGCCAAACAAGGCCGCATTCATCCCTTTCATTCTTCTTATGCCCACTCCCCCTCTACAAACCCCCTCCTAATTGACTACATGCAGCTTCTTGTTTTCCTCATTTAATCCCTATATGAAATTACTTTGTAATTTTTCTATTTCATTACACACACGTGATAGGATATGATTATGTTGCATTTAAAAGTATGTAACTTAGGATGTGATAGATTGGACTAAAGTGAGCCTCTCTACTAGCGACAAGGATTGAGTTCATCCACTAAGTTTCCTCTGTACCTTATCAATCAAATACTGAAATTTGGCCATAGAGATTTGACCATGGATAATGTGCTCCCCCAAGTGCCTCCCTAAACCCTCCTTCCACTAAAATCCACTCATACTATAATTAAATTTTGTTCTTCCCTAGCAACATTCTTAGAGAAGAAAATGGTGGTCTTACTTGGATTTACTTCCTGTCCTAAGACCGCACCAAACAACTCCAAACAATCAAGAGTATTACTCATTTATTCTACACTTGCTTCACAAAATAATAACAAGTCATCAACGAATAATAGATACGAGATACACACCTTATTCCTCCCTACTCATATAGGTTTCCATTGTTTGCTATCCACTGAATCCGTAGTGATGTGAGTCAGTTTTTCCATCACTAGTAAAAACAAGTACAATAAGTGGGGATCTCCTTGTCTTATTCCCCTAGTAGGTTTGAATTCCTCTTTCCTACTACCATTCCATAATAGCCTCATCTTCACCAAGCATAAGCAGTTTTTAATAATGTTCACTACACACTCTGGTATCTTCAATTCTTCCAACACCTTTCATAAAAAATCTAAGCTTAGCCTATCATAGGCTTTCTCCAAGTCAATCTTGATTATCATATACATTCTCTTTCCACTCATTCTATACATTATGTAGGTCACTTCCTTTGCAATTATAATATTATATTGAATGTTTCGTCCTAGCATAAAACAAGCCTGATAGGGAGATACAACCTTCATGATTAACCCTTTTAACCTGTTTACTAAGATCTTCGTAAGTCCCTTGTATAGCACATTACATAGGGCGATTGGCCTAAATTGTGTGACTAATTCTAGATTATCTAATTTAGGAATGAATACCAATAGAGTAGAATTTAATTCTCCCATCCAATCCAGTATCTCCCACACATGCTTAATCACCTCTGCCACTTCTTTGCCAACCATATCCTAATTTTTCTAATAAAAAATTGCCAGAAACCCATCATCTCCAGGAGCTTTGAGCCCTCATATGTTAAAGAAGGCCCTCCTTATTTCCTCCTCTTCCAAACCCCTCCCTATCTTTTACAACTCCTCTCCCCTAACTTTACTTCACTGCTATATTCTACTATCACTCTCCTTTGAAAATAGAAGTCTTGAAACAATGAACAAATAGCTCTCTCATCCTCTACCCATCTTCCTTCATTGCTCTTGATACTTCTAACCCTATTCCTTGTCCTTTTAGCCATAGTCTTATTAAGATAGTATATTGTGTTTCTACCTCTTGACTAATCTATAACCCCCTGGACTTTTGATACCACAATATCTCTTCTTCCTTCAATGCCCCTACCAACTCCTCTTCAAGATCCCTCCCCAAGTTTATTAAGAAAGGATTAACAAAATGGTCTGCACACTTTTCAGTTCCCTCCAATCTTCTACTCAACCCTCGCATTCTAAATCGTGTGCCTAAAGACATCTTTACTCCATACCTTCAGTCTTAGTTCCAATTCCTTTATATTAACACAAACATCTCTCCCTTTCACCCATTTATTTGAGAGAAACCCCCTAAATTCCCCATGATTAAGACAAGCATCTTTAAACCGGAATAGTCTATCTCTCACTAACATCTCATCACAAACAAGTCCCCACAATTAGAGGCTGGTAATTGGAATTAACCCTTATATATACTCTAACCATAGTGTCAGGAAATAACTCTAGCCATAACATGTTACAGAAGCATCATCCAATCTTTTAAACACTTGATCATGTCCTTGCCATTTGGGTCCCCTCCACGTGAAGATAGGTCCACTAGCACCTAAGTCAATGAGACCCTTGTCTTTAATCCAATCTTGGAACCTTCTATATTGATCCTCATTTAATCAACCTCGTCCCTTTTGCTCTAAACAACTATTGGTTTCATTCCAGTCTCCTACAAGCAACCAAGGTTCAGATATATTCATAACAATCTCACCCAATCTCTCCCATAACTCTCTTCTTTAAGTTTCATGTAGTTTTGCATATATCATCATAAAAAACCATGAAGGATGATCTCCTACATTCAAACTACAATGAAGAAATTGCATATGCCTAACAAGCACATTCACAACCAACTTTAGATCATTCCATGTAATTAAAATACCTCCTATAAAGCCCACCGCTTCCATCACTTTTGAGAAACCAATTCCAAAACACCAAATAAGCCTTTTAGCCCTAGACTCGCTAACATGAGTCTACAATATAACAACTATAACTCCCTTATGAAATATAAATGGTTTTTTAGTAAAGCAGAAAAACCTTTACTCGCTACCCCTCTGCAATTCCACACTATAATTTTAACCATTTAAACCAATATAAGGTGCTTCCTCTTTTTCTTCACACACTTCTATTGACCCTTTAACTGTCGACCCATCATCATTGCAATTCTTATTACTATCCATGTCTTAGCTATAATATTGCCCCACTTCTTACACAAATAACATAAGACCTCATAGGATTGAATTGCTCCTACCTTTGAAGCCCGATGAAGGTTCACCTACATCTCCTAACTGCCCTTCCTTGACATATTGCCCATTCCATCCATCACCAAACACTCTCTCCTTTCCTTATTATTCCTCTCCAGACCCCATAATTGTTTAACTACCCCTTTTTCAATATTGGTTATATTCGCCAAAGGTTTCTTAGTAAATTCTACCTCCTTCACTACTCTTGGTCCTATATCCTTTCATTTAATGAAGCTCTTAACTGGAACTTCCTCTACTTCTCCTTCCTTAAAACCACCCAGACTCCTCTTCTCTAACCCCTCTGTATTTCTCAGCACATCAAATCGAGATGCAACTTTAACATCCTTATTCTATACCTATCTTTAAGGCCTACAAACACGTTGCACCACTCTCTAAGGACTAGTAGTAGCTATCTTTGGCTCAACTATCATACTACCCTCCAGCTTACCAACGTCTCCCTTACTCACCTCCATGTATTCATTTAACTCCTTCTGACCTTGTCCATACTTCTTCTTGAATTGTCCAAATAGACAACAATTAACACATAAAGCATGCAAGCTCTCATATTCAACATGTTTTAACACACCATCAATCATATAATGTGAAACAAGAGGCTTGGATAGATCCAGTTCCACAAAAACTCGAGCAAACGTGTTTCTACCCCTACATGCTATATAAGTTTCCAATTTAAGTACCTTGGCAACAGAACTAGCCAGATTATACAATACCTTTTTATCAAATAATTCAACCTCAATCTCAGGAGATCTCACCCAACCTGCTATTTTATCAATCTTTTCTGAAATGGAGTTAAACCCCAGCCTCCAATGCATAACACTTAAATAGTTATATGCAATAACCCAATGACCATCCAGTAAAGCTCTTTTATAATCATTCCATTCCTGAAACAAAACCATAAAAAATTCATTTTCAAGATCCTACAGTCTAATGTCACCCTTATTGGCCTATATCAGTCTTAACTTCAATTCTCATAGAAACAACCCCATTAAACCTCACAATAGTTTCACAATAACGGACTTGGTAAAAGCCTTGCAGAGCCGCTCTCTCTCAAGATCATCAATAAGAAATTTAGGACATATTAGATCAGATAAGTCTACTGAAATACCTGATTAAAAATCTAGAACGTCCTCAAATCCAACTGCCAAAGCTATTCCAGTACTTACATCATTCGACATTTTAGAATTATACTCATCCCTAGTAAAAAACCAGCATTCCCTCTATTTAGCCTTGGTTATCAGTGAATCACGTTACGACATCGACATCCCTTTAGCAGCATACTGCATCTCTAGTTCTCCAATCCAATCCTCAAACCCTAGAGGATTCAATACTTGCCTAGGTAAACCACTTCCAACACTTTATGATTTCCTCTTCCCATGGTTCATTACCTCCATTTCCTCCCTATCCGGAGAAGTCCCATCTTAACCCATCTCAGCTTCCACACTGATACACAATCACTCACCACTAATTAGTCCCAAGCCACGACCAAAGAGCCTCTTTATAATCTCCATCACAATTGGTGATAGAACATACAGAAGAAGGTCCTGCCACTGATCAGAGGCAGAAACCCCTGAAGAAAGGTCGAAGAGCCCTAGAAGAGCTGAAAATAATTACGTGCATGGACCTCACTTCTGATATGATTGTCTTTTATTTGGATTTTATTATTATTATGAAATTAGTTGTTCATGGCTTAGTTATCTTTGTGAGTTCTTTGACTTACACTGAGCAAGTTGTTGCATAATCCTTCTACATAGTAGACATCTTTGATTTGAAAGCCATTTTCAATGCCAAATTCTTCTATCCCATCAATATTTTTGGATTTGCTTCCCCTAAATTTGACTCTGCCTACTTCTTTCGGATTCATAGAGGTAAATCTTTCTCTATCACCAGTCATGTTTCACTAGCATCCACAATCTATGTACCATTTGTTTGCTTTTGATGCCTTGAAACACACCTATAAGAAGAAAAGATCAAGTTTTAGGTACCCACACTTTCTTGGGTCCTTTTGTGGTTAGTTTGAACCATTTTGGGCGAATATGAGCCCTTAGGTACCTTTTTGTAGGTTCCTAAACCTCCTTCTTTCTTGTGATAATAAGATGAAGTATAATGTCCCTTCCTATTACAAAAATTGCAATGATTAAAGGGATTAGAAATATATCCTTATTTTTTAAGGTAATTCAAAAAAGTTTTTCTACCAATCTTCTTCTTCCCTTTTGACTTATCTGACTTCAGATTATATCTAACTCTAGACTTGCCATTAGTGAATTTTTGAGCTTTCAAGATCACCTTGAGCATTTCACTTCCCTAAGTGAATTTCTCAAAGGTTTTGGTAAGATCAATGCTTTTCTTTTCTAAAATCTAACAAGTGTCACACGAAAATAGTTCTGGTGCCTTAAGTTGTTCTTCAAATACCTTTACCCTTTTCTTGTTATTCACAAGTTCTTTCACAATTTTCACAAATTCAGTATGCAAAACATTATATTTATCATGTAATTCATCATAAGTAGGAGGATTTTTAATTACTTCATCTTCCTCTAATTGTTCTTAAGCTACCAGGCAAATATTAGTCACTTCTTCATCCTCACTTTCTTCTTCATCAGAGGAGCTATCACCCCATATTGCTAAGATAAAGGCTTTCTTCTAAGAAAACTTGTTCGTTTTCCTTTCTTTATTCCTTAAGTACTTAGAGCATTCAGATTTGATGTGTCTTGTGGTTTTCCACATTTATAGTAAATGATTTGTTCTTTTGTCTCTCTTTTGCTGCTAGTCCCTCCTTTATTGAAATTCTTAAATCCTTCACCCTTCTTATAGAATTTCTTGAATCTCCTTACTATCATCTATATCTCATCATCTTCAAGTTCTTCTTCTGCTTTCTGTTGATTTTCTTCCTTGATAACAATCAATGCTACTCCTTTCTTCTTCTTGTCTTCATTTTCTTCAAATTCATGTTTTAACTTTTGCTTGCTTTCATATTCTGATAGACTTCTAAATGAGAAGCTACTGATCTTATGGATTATTCTTTAGTTTCTTCAACTACTGTGACTTTTGCTTCCCAATCCTTAGAGAGAATATTCAAAATCTTCCTTAGGAATTCTGATCATAGATTTTCCAAGTGCTCCTAGTTGGTTTACAAGATGGGTATACCTTGCTAAAATTCAGCAATTGAGTCTCTAATCTCATTCTACATAAATCAAACTATATATCAAGAGTGTTGATTCTATTTTCCTTGATGCCATAGGTCCCTTCATGAGCAATCTCTACTACTTGACATATGTCTTTGGAAGAAGGAAGGATACAAATTTAAAGTATTCTTTTTGACTTAAGGAACTCTGAATCATCAAGATTGCCTTACTATTGAGAGTACCCAGATTTTCATTGTCATCATATTCAGTAGTGGATTTAGGAACAAGCTATCATCTACCACTTTGGCTGGTATATAGTCACCATCTTCAATGACTTGCCATAAGCAATACTCAGTTGCCATCACGAATACTTTGAACCTTGCCTTTTAAAAGGAAAAGTTCTCGCCACAGAAGCCTGGTGGTCTGGTAATGGAGGCTTTATCTAGTAAAATGCCTCCACCTATACTTGCCATATGATTATTCTTAGGATGTTCAATCTGAAATAAGAAGATGAGTCTCTAATACTACATGTTAGTTTTATCCTTTTACCCAAGAGGGGGTGAATTCGACTATTCAAAAATTTAAAAGAATTTAAATTCTCAAAATAACAAAGACAAGATTTAGAAGGATTTAAAGAACATATTGTTTATACCGGTTCAGTCTCAACTTCTTGACCTATGTCTAGCCCTCAAAGCATTTATGAGAATTCCATTAGTATCTCTAATATTTTATAGGTTCTTGGCACCTCAGTACACTACTTTGGTAGTAAGAACTTCATACTCACTCTCCTTTACACATGTAAGAGAACACCCACACTTAAGGTCCCACTACCCTGAGATTTTATAGTGAATTGAATGTAGTTTATAAAATATCTCTCAAAGAGTAAAAAGTAATCACTAAAGCTTACATACGTAAAGATTGTTTCACAGAAAAATAGTGTACAATGAATATAATTAGTTAGCGAACAAAGGAATTTTATTCGTTAATTGTAAGTTTTCTTATCTCCTTTTTTGGTCTTCATTGCTCTCCTATTTATATCAATGCTTTAGTAATGACCATTGAACATCTTGGCTTTGTCTGTTAGAGAGTAAATGTATTATTTGAGGAGAAAGAAGTATTTTGGGTTAGAGCATTTAATGCTTCTAACAAAAATTTGCTTTTTGTAATCTTCAAATCTTTAGAGGTTGGAAATCCCTAAAACTTGCTTAGGATAGATGTTAATCTTGTAAAAGAACAATAGCAAGTAAGTATAAAGAATTTAACAGTGTTTTCCTTGATTTCCAAAAACTCAGATACCATGCTCTATTTTTTGGAATATATAGTTATTCAAATATGATCATCTATATTAGAATATCTTTGTTGACTTTGAAATGTATATCCTTTGTTGTATTCGAATAAAAGAGCTTATTTTATGTTAAAGTATATTCAAATACAATTTTCCTTATTCTAATAACATTTAGACTAAACTTGGCCTTTGTATTGGAATAACTTGGCCTTATTCAAATAGGCTCTGACATAACCAAGCGACCTCATCTGAATACAACTATTTGTATTCGAATAAGCTCTTTTGATTCTTGAATGATCATATTTGAATACACAAGCTTCTACTGGAATAAGCTTTCAAAAATTGAAGTGTGTTCGGATAACCAGTTCCTTATTTGAATATAAATTTAGAATTTGAATGGCTTTTTCTTCAAATATCATATGGAGGAACTGAATATCTATTTGAATTAGTCTTTTCTTATTCAAAAAAATTTTAACTTTAAAAAAACTAGCTTACCATATTTGAATAACAACTCCCTTTTTTGATTAACACTTCTTATTGGAAACATAATTGAAATATCGGAAGTGTTAACATATCTAAATAACTAATCTTCTATTTGAATAAGCCTTGCAAACAAGTCATAAATAAAAAACTAGGTAAGACTACCCTTATTCGAATAGTGGCTTGAGTATTTAAATAATCTTCTATTTTTAAATAAATAAGAACTTATTCGAATAGGAATACTCTTTTTCAAATAAGCCACAGTATTCTAACAGAACTAGAAGCTTTTATACACTACTTATTTGAATAAGCTAAGAGTTATCCATATAACTCTTAACTAAAAATGAACTCCCTTATTTGAGTAATAGAATACCTATTTGAATAAAACTAATGTTTGTTATTACTAAAACACTAACTCTAATATGTTGTCCCCTTTTGTTGAGGAGAGTTTGTTCAGCTTATTTGGTGAATGATGTCATGCTATTTAAGGTAGTTTAGGTCAACAGAATTGGTGTACTCGGTTCTATTATCACTGCATAATAATTTGATGGATGTGTTGAACTGGTTTTGTATCATTTTGTTAAACTTGATGAATATTAGGTGCAGTTTGAATTTTTCTTGTAGGAGATATACCCAGGTTACCCATGTGTGATCATCAACAAATATGGCAAACCATTTGGTATATGTTAAGTTTGGAATTTATGAGGGCCCCTAAAGATCACTATAGATAAGTACAAAGGGTTGTGATGATTGATATGGATGTGATAGATAGGCACTTTTTTATGTCTGGATAATTCAAAAATTTTACATGGAATGAAAATAGAACTTTTATTCATTAAATCAGGAAACAACTTTGACTGGTACATTGGATTTGGATGGCCTAACCTATAGTGCCATAATAATAAATCCTTATTTGAAATTTGAGATAAAGAACCAACTTGGGCCATACTTTCAGATGCCTTATTCTTCCAAGATTGATATTCCACACAATATAATGCTTCTAGTAACTCAGTAGCACTAATCATCTTCCTTGACTTTTAGTCCTGAAATAAACATTGAATGGTAGAGAAGTTAAGATGACATTGCAGACTTAAGGTAATTTTGCTAACAAATATGAGGTTACACTGCAAATCAAGTGCATATAGCATGTCTTCTAAAACCAAATTGTTAAATAGATAGGATATACCAATCTTAAGAACTTTAATGAAATTTTCATTTTAACCTTAATAAATATAAGAAATGATAGAGTTTTTACCTTGTGAAGCAATGATTTGCAACAAATCATATGGTCGGTGGCTCCTGAATTGACTATCTATATATTTCTATTATGTATATTTGTTTTAAGGGCTAGGGTGGAATTACTTATGTATGCCACACTACTAGAAGGAAAAAAGGTATTATTGGATATATAGAGATTGCAAGAGCTTTGTTGTCTGGTTTGCCTTTACCTTTAGTGCTAGGTGGTTTTCCATGGAGTTTCTAGTAAATGTCCTTTGTATGACCTGGGTTTTGGCAATGATCACACCATTTGTTAGACCTCTTACCTCAAAATAACTTGATTGACTTCTATTTCAAAAAATCCACGTATCTCCATAGGCTTTTGCTTCTGTAGTCTATCAGTAGACAAGTTCTTTTGGTTCTCTTCTTCTTTAATTTTGAAAATTACTTCACTTAGGCTTGGCAAGGCTTGTTGACTTATTACTTGTGCATGAATGGCTTCATAAGAGGGCTGGAGTCCTAACAGAAATTTATAGACTTTTTTCTCCTCTTTGATTCTTGTGTAGAGGTTCACATCATTTGGACTGCTCCACTCATATGCTACTTCAAATGTGTCTAAATGTTCACATAAAATAAGGAGATTGGTCCAGTATTCGGTGATAAAGATATTACCTTATTTGAGTTTGTCTAGCTTCATTTCAATCTCTAGTATAGCTTGTCGATCTTTAACTGAGGTAGAAATATCAAGGGTTGCCTCCCATATTTGTATGTTAGATTGGAACAGAGAGAAACTCACATTAATATCTGTTGTCATAGAATACACAAGCCAATATTAAACCATTGAGTTGGGTGATAGAAAGAGAAAGGAAGAGCTCAAGTTTAAAGCAAGGATTTGTCTTTGAATGCTCAATTAATCTTCTATAATGTTGTTCATGGTGATGAGAGCTTCATTGTAATGGTTTTAGATTTGCGAAATAAGGTGTTTGAGTGATTGAAGAAATTTGAAAGTGGTGAAATCAAGAAACTAGCTTGAGGAAGAGGAAGAGGTGAGTATGTGTTGCATTTTGAGATATCCAATGTGATAATTGGTTGAGTTTTGTAAATTTTGGATTTTGCCCTGATTTTTGAGTCATGTTGGAATGAATGAATTGCCTAGTGAATTATGGTGGAATTAGTATCATACTAGGTAATTGGAATAATAGAATTTGTGCAATTAGGTAATGATGGGAATGTGCTGCTCAAAGCAAAAACTTGTTATTAGAATGTGATTTTCGATGTTTTAGAGTTTCTAGTGGGTACCTTGTGTAAAATTGTATGGGAGTAGTATTGAATAAGAATTTTGGGACCATTAGAAGCATATTGGTTAAGGTTTGGAAAATTCTGTTAAAGGAAACTTTGCCAATAAAGCCTCACGCGAGTTCAACATTATATTTCCTCTTTTTCTTTAGTCCCAATGGCACTCCCACTAAAGAAAGTAGAAATGCATTGTCTCACTTGCGGGTAATATGGGTCCTCACTCAAGTACATCTAGTCTCACCCAAGTATTCATGTATTTTTCACTATAAGGCTGCGTCTCGGGTTGACACTTGCAGTCTATTTTCCAAAAGTGTGTGTTAGCACTCCCAAGTATTATGTCTTCACTCAAGTGCTCGAGCTATTGCTCGAGTGCACTCCTAATTTTAAGGACTCCATTGTTAGATCACATATGTTTTGATGATAACAAAGATTGGGCTAATAATAAAAGAGGATTTGATAATAAATGAATTTGAACAAAGTAAATAAATGGCAAAGCATTACTTGAAGTAAGCACTAGAGTAATGAAGAAGATCTGAGAGAAAGAGCAAGGAAAAATGTCAGTGGCAGTCTTTGTCTATGTTTACTCGAGTAACTACTTGAGTAAGGAACATTGTTACTCGAGTATTGTCGAAAGAAAATGTTTTCGAAAGTACTGCCAAAATTTGGAAGATGTCACTCTAGTAGCCACTCGAGTAATCTGCAAAGTTATATAGACTATTACTCGAGTAACTACTCGAGTAACACATGAGAAAAAGGCATTACTCGAGTAGCCACTCGAGTAACCAGGTCAAAAATATTCTAGTAGCTCTTGGCCAAGAAATACAACAATTTACTTGAGTAGCCACTCCAGTAACCAAGTGAGAAAAAGACTTTACTCGAGGGAACACTCCAATAATCTGCAGACTTATTTGATCCATTACTTGAGGGATCACTTGAGTAATCATGTAAACAAAGAACAAGTACTCTCGGCCAAGAATTTGATGCAATTAATCGAGTAATTTGCAAAGTTATTTGGAATTTACTCAAGTGTTTATTCGAGTAATGTTTGAAGCAAAAACATGGCTACTCGAGTAACCGCTCAAGTAATAGGCTTACTGGAGGAAGCACCCGAGTAACCCATGAGGTAAAGACATGTCCACTAGAGTAGCCACTAGAGTAATCAGGTATTTCCAAGGTTTGTGATATATCTCACTCCATATCTTACTAGAGTAATATCTTATGTAAAATGTTGAATTACTCACTACCATATTTTTTATAGGTTTACTCGAGGGACTACTCGAGTAAAAAACATTATCACTCGAGTAGCCACTCGAGTGATGGAGTCCAGAAATTATTCTTTAATCGAATAATTATTGATTTAATATCTATATGATTAACACTTTATTACACTAGTATTCTAAGCATATTTGTAGAAAAACAATGAAGAGATCATGTCAGAAGTGAAAAGTCAAATAAAAGTCCAAATGTTCACCTATCCCTACCTAACGCAAATATATAGTTTTCAAATTTGAAGAATGGTCAACCGTTGCTACGCGACTCTAACGGACATGTTTGAATTGCTTCTAACGGACACTACAAATCATCTATATATATGGAGCATTAAAATAGCAGAAAACTAGAACTGAGAACACACGAACATATACTTGATAAGTAAAATATGTGCATATTTATTTTCCCTTATATGATGATTTTATAGACAATATTTGCATTTAATATAATAAATTTGGGTATGATTGATAAATAAATAATGTTTTTGGAATAAATAGCATTTAAAAAAATAAAAATGAAAAAAAGAAAGTACTGTAGCAATAGGATCATTGTAGCATATGGTTAGACTGTAGCGGATGGAAGTTACACTATTGCGGACGAAAGTCACTGTAGCGAAGGAAGCACTGTTGAGCCGCCAGACACTGTAGTAGCCACCAGACACTATAGCAGCACTATAGCACACGTTCTTCCTATCTAAATAGAGATCAAGGCCAAGTTCAAAATGGGAGGAGAGGAAGATAAGCAGAGGTTTCCTTCTCTGACATGGAGAGGTCCTTGTCTGACCGGGAGAGATCTTTCTCTAACATTTCTAAGTTCTTTGTGTTGTTTTTTAGATTTAATTTCATGCATTGAATGCCTCCATCTTGGAAGGCTTAGGATTGTATTACATTTTGCATGCCACCTACATGGAAGGTTTTACCTCCTAATTGGATGGCTAGATTTCTTCATTTTCATACATCTTTTGGTTGTATATTTATGTATGAGAATTTAATATTCAAGTTTATGCAGTATTTATGAGGTTTTCATTCTAGCATTATATAATGTCAACTTATTTTTTAATTTCATCATGTGCTAAACTTTCATTTTCCTAGAGTGATGATGTAGCTTACTAATAACGGATTGAATCTTAACTTATTAAATCTAATTTGAATTTCTCCTTCATGATTGAGTTTTAATTATTATTCTTAAAGCTTTTGATTGACTGGCCATCTTTTGAATGATTTCAATATACATGTTGAGACTGGAAGGAGACACATATGTGTAGACCCTATAATTAAAACCATGACTTATATATGAAATAGGAATATATTTATATGAGTTATGTAGTCTTACTGAGTTCCATAAATCTTAATGCATAATTAATTTCTTAAATTCATATAGGAATTTATTGGATTAGGAATTGATTATAGAATTGCTTGACCTTGGACGAGGCTAGTAATTAAATTAGGGAAACTCGACTATCAATCATGTGGAATAAATTGGGCTAGAATAGATAAGTGATTCAATCCCGAATTTGTGAAGTGAAATCTAATCCCTAGGGCTTTTTCTCATATTTGCTTTCATATCATCTGCATTCATATTTAATTGGCTTTCTTTTATTTTGTACTCTCAATCACCAACTAATCAATCGACTAAATAGAGTTAAAATTGCTTATTTTGGTACTTAGTAATCAATACTCGTGGGAACGATACTCTACTTACTTCTATATTACTTGATTACGACAGTATATACTTGCACTATTTAATTGATCATCTGCACACATATCAAGTTGTTGGCACCGTTGCCGAGGATTGTTGTTATTAATGTCAATACCAAGTAATTTTAATACTAATTTAGTGTACATGCAAAAATTTCAAAAAAAAAAAATTGGATTATTCACAGCATTCATTTGGTTTAATCAGTGATAACTTGTCATATCTTGGTTCTTTTTCTGGAATGCATGTGGATGGAATAAGACATGAAAATATAAATGTTGGTTGGATCGAAAATTCTTCTCCTTATAACTATTTTTCTTGTGCTTATTGTGGAAAGTGTCATTCATATGAACATTGTCCATATAGCAATACCAGTCATTATAGGAGAGATGATTTCAATATGAACCAAACTTGTTTTGATCATTCCTTTTATCCTGGTGGAATTTTGGAGCAACAAGAGTCTTTGGATCCATATGTCAGGTATTCTCCTAATCCTCCTTTCTACTCTTATCCATATATTGAAGAACAAACTCTTGAGTATAAGGAAAAATCTGATTTAGAAAGATTAGGTGAGGAGTTTGCGGAATCAATAGAGAGATTTATCAGAGAGAAAAAGAAAATTGTCACTAGTGTTGAGTCAAGTGTCCAAAATATTGGAATATATGTCAGTCAAATTATTTCGTTAGTTGAAACTACGAGGCAAGATAATTCTTTAAGCATGAAGCCCACTTCTTGTGTTGATGATGATTATTGTGAGGAAATTGAGGATGTGGAATTAAATGAAACCTTAGCTCTTGTGGAATGTGAAAAGGAACTTGAAATCACATTTGGAGAGATTAGTGGGTGTAGTCTAGATGAGGTTCCAGTTATGGAACCTGATTGCTATCATTTTGATGTTAAAACTAATGTGGATGTTTTAAAAGCTGTTGTTCATGTCTCTCCTATTGAAGTGTTGACTCTTATTGATGAGAGTCAAGTGGATTTTGTTGGATGCTCTAAAATTTTGGAAATTCCTAAATCTGTTTACAAATACATGATGTTGTGCTTTATTTGAATTCAGTAAATAATTGTACACTAAAATTGTCTATGATTGAAGAAGTACAATTAATTACTTTGAATGATTATTTCTTATGTATGAAACACTGTTGCTTGAAAAGAAATGAAAACAAGGTGATCATGGTGTTTGATACTTTTGATTAGTAGTTTGTGTTTGGAAAGTCTGGCTGAAGACTATAAATTTAGTGTTGCTTGGGAGGCAACCCAAGGTTTGGTTTGATGTTTGTTGTGTTTTTGCAGGACTTATGGTACCTCCTGATGATGTATTCTACTTTGATATTTTATAAAAAGAATGAAAAAAATTAAAGAAAATTGGTTTGGTCTTTGGCTAGCTAAAGACGTTAAAGAAGGGTAGTTATTTGGGAGGCAACCTAAAACTTCTTTCCAACTCACTCATGTCTTTCCAACTCACTCATTTTTCTTTCTTACTCACCAAAACACATTGCACTGTATTGAGATTTTAGCTTTCATCTGTTTCATTTTAAGTTACCATGGAGGAATTGAAAGAGGCAAGCTTGACCCAAGAGGGGGTGAATTGGGTGATGTGATAAATTTTTCATTTGATGTGGTGATATGATAATAGTTGTAGATATAGTAGAGTTAAGAGGATTAGTACACAGAGAGTTATACTGGTTCGGCCCAAAAACTAGGCCTACGTCCAATCCTCAGAGATCAAAACCTACTGAGATTTTCACTGTGCTTCCAAGATTCAATGGGCTCTCAGAATGCCACAAAACAACAACCTTCCTCGAATGGACTACAAGCAGAAATATTATAACACTAAGAATTTTCTCTGCCCTTACGACAAGTCTTAAGTGCAGAAAAACAACCTATGACCTTTCTCACTTGCTTACGTATACAAGTCTTATGAGCAACAACGTTCTCTCCTACTTACACCACTGTAAGTCTTACGAGTAGCAACGTTCTCTACTGCTTGTATCTTGTAAGTCTCATGAGTAGAAAGTTTTACTAAGAATTCTCTCAACTGCTTCTCTCATAAGGATATCTACCCTCTTAAAGTCTAAATACCTTCCGATCAAATGAAAATAGAATTTGAAGTGTATACGGACTCTCTTACAGAGCAAATATGATAAACACTGAAGAACGATATGAATACAGAGAAAATATGAATAACAGAGACTCGTGAATTTGCTTATGTGAATTCTTGTACTTGGTTATTCTTGATGGTCTCTGAAGCTCTGTATTTATAGACATTTGTTTTTACCCGTTTGAATAATGATTAGTATGGAGCGGGGCATGTTACTATGGAACGGCATGCGTACGTTTGAAATCTTTGAATGCGGTAGTTACATGCCTGGATGGTTGTAATGATGTTGTCTGTTGTTGTTTGACTTCCTCTGTGTCTTTCTAATTCAAACATTCAAACTCCTGTATTACACTTATAATATATGTTAAATGATGTTATATAATAATAATAAGTGAAAATATAATGAATAAATATCATAAACCATATTCGGATTGAACGCTGTAAGATTGGTGCGTTTTGGCTTCTGGCAAAGTCTCACTTGAGCACTGAGGGGGCTCACTCGAGTGCAATACCATATTTTCACCTTTTGCTTCAGTTTTGCACTTACACTTCCACAGATTTTGAGAGAGTGCATTTTCACACTTGTGAGTGATGTGGGTCCTCACTCAAGCACTGGTCCCCTTACTTGAGTGCTACTTCATTTTACATTATGAGCCACGTCTCTGACAACACTCATACCCAATTTTATCAAGAGTGATTTTGCACTTACAGGTGATATGTGCCCTTACTCGAGTATACATACTCCTACTCGAGTGAGAAGAATATTCTTCTATAATATACTCTTTATCTTCAGCACTTACATCAGAATTGAGAGAGTTAGATTTTTCACTCATGAGTACTGATGTATCACTTGGGCATATGAACTCTCACTCAGGCATGCTTGTGCTTCTCTATTCTGCATGACTCTAGGCCAAACACTCACAGTCCCTCACTTGCTAGTGCTTGGGTGTAGATATTACCATCACTCGAGTACAGAACTTGTGCTCGAGTGAAGTGTTGATATCTTGTTCTAACTTTGCTCTCTGTCAAACACTTTCAGTGGAACACTTTCATATGCTCGGGTGTAAAACAACTTCATGCTAGAGTGTTGGTTATAGTGCTCGAGTGCATCAATAAAATTGATAGTAATTGCTCTCGGCTAAACACTTATTGTTTAACACTTGCATGTGCTCGAGTGTAAAAGAGGTTTATGCTCGAGTATTAGCTCTGTTGCTGGAGTGTCTCAGTAAAAACTGACAGTAGACTTCTCTAAACTTTGCCATATGCATTTGGTAACTTTGTAATCATTCTTTAGACTTGTAAAAACATACTTTGCACATAATTACCTTGTGTTATCATCAAAACTTGGAATCTAACATTCTCCCCCTTTTTGATGATGACAAAACCTTTATGATGAGTTTTAAGAAAAATCTTGATTAGAGTGAAAAATTTTTAAAAGCATCATCAACATTTCCAAATGCATATCTTCACCAAAGTTTATATTCAATTTCAGATTTTTGCACTTATCCACATATGTTTTCTGAAATACTTCCAATGGACACTTAACAACCAAGATAAGTCATAGTATCACAAAAACTATTAAAATTGAACAAAAAACTTAATAAACTTGAAAATAACCATTAGTGAACTTGAAAAGTACAATATCAAGTTTGAATTATCACCTACCCATAAAAACCCCATATATAACTACGTCAGCAGAAATAAACCCGAAAATAACAATAATCCTACCCTAATACACAAAACTACCCAATATGCCCCATATAAGCTCATAAACCATCATAAATCCTTCTCCCCTATTTTGTCAACATCAGAAGGGGGTTGAGGAAAAGTGAGATCAGATGGTGGGGCAAAGAGCACCATGGCAGTGAAGGATCTACTGGCTCCAGCTCAAAGGGTAGAGATCATGGCTGAGGAACAAGAGCTATAGGTGGTGAAGGCGACCGATCATAAGTGACATCAGCATTGGAATCCAGATTGGTTAAGAGAACATGTGTCTGTGTATGAGGAGGTAAAGTCGAGGCAGGAGTAGTCTTAGATTGCACCTCAGAAGAAGTAGTCGGAAAGTGAGTGTGCAAGAAGATCTTCATATAAGTGATTCTTCTGGAAATATCATCTTGAGTCTTGAACATCAAGTCAAAGTTAGTATTAGCCTTGTCCACCAACTTTAAGACTTGTAACTCCATTGTGTTTACCAACTTCTCATATTCAGTCATCAATTCCTTTTTCAAACCAGACACAGCTTGATTGATTACTTCAATCAGATGAGTGGAAAGTGATGCATTCAGGAAAGATGGAGGTAGAACCTAACCTTGAGCCGACGACTGAGCCTCATCACCTCTTGATGGAGTGGCTTCTCTCTGAGATGCAGCCCTGGTTCAGCTCACTGGAAGATTGATACTCATGTGTGTCAGTTAAGTCTTGCCAAACCTTAGAATGGTTACCCTCTTAGTTCCTTCCAAGTACCATATTTTATTTTTCATGAGGATGAAGGACACAAGTTGAGGATATGGTATTGTTGCGGATTTTGATGAAGAAAATCGAAATCTTCTCATCTCACTAAAAATAATCTCCCCCACATTTCTTTAATGACCGGCTAGGAAGGAGGCCAGTAGATAGTATTCTTTCTGAGTAAAATGGGTATAATTTTTGGACTTACTAACAATGCTACAAGAGTAAATATAGTGAAGGGCATGATTAGAATCAGGTATGTTAATAGGCTTAAAGTTGAGAGGGCCTATTGGGTTATTTGGTCTCAATAGCCGAAAGGCTTCATTGGCTGACAGAGTGGGTGGAGCAGAGGGAGGTGCGACATACCCAAGTAAATCATTAATAATACTAGCAAATATCATAATAAATTGATCTCTAACAGTGGTAGATAATGCTTCCTCAATCAATTCTCCAGTCCTAGATTTTAAGTTGTGGGATTTCATGTTGCAATAAAAAGTTTTCACAACAAGGGTGAATAAGGAATATGAACATTCAGCCAAGGAGCATAAAATCCAAGATAAGGATATAAATCCAAATGACAATTCTTCTTCAGATATTCTAAGTCCACGTAAACTATAGGGCAAAAATGTCTATGTGCAAACTCAGTATCATATACCTTATGTTTTAGTAGCATCAGTTCATTAACATTGAAACCTTCTGGAGGACTTGTGACTTGTTCTTCCTCTTGAGCCTGTGATGTAGATGGTACCCCTAAAGCAGCCGCACTGGACTAACCATCATGGTGTGAACTTGAGGCATCGCCTTGAGAGGCAATTTTGCCAACCAATGCGTCAAGTTTTGACTTCTCCATTGCTTCTTGGAGTTGCATATTGAAAGAGTCATCGGAGGAAGAAGATTTTTGTAATTGCTCTGTTTCCTTCTTCTTTCCTTTTCCTTTGACTTCTTTGGATTGAGACTGAGTAATCATTGGTTCTTTGAAAACCACACCCTTTGGTTTCTTTTACGGAGGTTGATCCTTCTTAGCCATTTGAGGCTTAGGATGAGGTTTCATGGTTGGAGTTCTCTTTTTGGTTTTAGGTTTAGGAGGAGGTGTTGGTGTAGAAGACAATGTATGAGATGAAGGTGTTGCTACCAGAGTTCCTGAAGTACTAGTAGCAGAATGAGTGGGAGAGGATGAATGCGATATTTGGGAGACAACAGGAATCTTAGTTCTAGCCATTTAGAAATGAAATGAGAACAATAAGAATAACAGATTTGCTGAAGATTGAATGAGAAAGTTTTAGAGAGTTAGGGCACGAAATGAGAAACTTTTGTTAGTGCAAGCGTTTCACTCAAGAGGGGGATAAATTGGGTGATACCAGAAAAATCGTTGCAAATAAGAAAATTGACAGAACATTTAAAGCAGTTGAGAGTAAAGAGAAATATCACTGAAGTGTACACCGGGAGTTATACTGGTTCGGCCACAACCACTTTCACCTACGTCCAGTCCTTAGAGCGTCTCTGAGAGTTTCACTATATTCTCCAAGATTCAGTGGGTTCTTGGTGTAACCCCCTGCCTTAAATAGCGTAATTATAATTCGATATTACGTAATTAAATTGGTTTAGAGACCGTCGAATAGTTCAAAACTCATTTAGAACTCCCTGTGAAGTAGGGACTTTATAAAATTTTCAAAACTTCTTTCCTATTCCGGTCTCAAGTTCAATTATCGAATATAATCACCTGTGCAGTTAATTCACATTCATTCATATCAGAATATCTAATAGCAATCCCGGCAACCCCTGGGTTCCATTCATACACAAAAAAGGTTTACAACCTCCATATAGGGGACTACACAACTACGTTCAACTATTCTTTACAACCAACATAATATACAGACACCCTGTCCAACAGGTTTAACCAACATAACCAAAATAGATGTCCCTACAGGATTCTAACCGCTCCGGGTCGTACGCTTCTCCTTAGAGCCACTCGCCCTGTCTGAAAGGTTAGTTAAAGGAAAGAATGAGATTCAAGAGAATCCCAGTAGTAACAAAACATTTATACCACACATAAGCACACAGCATGTAAGAAAATCATCATACAGCAGCAGCACCACAAATCACACTCCACCCTCATCCCCTTTCTCCGCCGGGAAGGCACACCGCCTAACCCGAACCGTTGTTAGCTACTCAGGGACTATTGGCGTGGCAGTGCATACATATAGCATTATAGCCCGTACATCTATTCGGCTTTCACAAATGGCCCGTCGGCCTCCACAAATAGCCTTTCGGCTCACATAATCACATATATCACACCTCATCCTCATCCCCTTTCTCCGCCGGGAAGGCACACCGCCCTAACCCGAACCGTTGTTAGCTACTCAGGGACTATTGGAATGACAGTGCTAACACAAATCCACAGATGTCGCAGCATACGAATTCATTACAAATCAACGATATAACACACATACAATGCATTATATATGGTACAAAAGAAAAGTCACTACCTCGTTCCTTTCTGACGTTCGCTGGCGTAGTTGGCTCACGAGGGCGGAAAATATCGAATCCTACAATTCCAAATGCACTATTTAGACACTTCCATAGTGTTACTTAGGGTTATATGAGTCTATAATGAAAATTTACAAAAATACCCCCGGGGACCCGGCCTGGGCCCGCAGTACCCGGTCCGGCTATACTTTTCTTGAAATTTTGACATGGGCTATCCTGACATATTTTCGCCCAAGGAATCCATTTCCGAACTCGGAATTATCAAATTCAATGTCAAATTACGAAATTGCCCTTGGCAGCCCTACTTTTAGGGTTTTAGGGGTGTTTCCGTAATTATGCTTTCTCGGCCTTTTTTGAAAAAGTGCCCAACTGTAACCCCACCTAATTTTCGCCCCTGAACTCAATGGAACCATCAAATCATTGAAAATCCAACTCTAAGACCCATTTCTAGGGCTGGCCGAAATAATGGTCTTCTCCAGGGAAAATCGGGGTTTTACGATTTCGGCTCCGTAAACGCGTTCCTTTCTACTCCTAACCACTTTATTAACCATTACATTAGGTTACAACTAACATTAAGACCCAATTTGGGCAGCATAACCCCTAGGAAACTCAATTTCCAAACTTTAAAACCAATGGCAATCCGGCGAAATTTCACCGATTAAATTGCCCACAGCAGCCAGAATAAGCAATATACGAAAGTTTGGAAGTTACCTCAAGCTCCTAATAGCTTCTCCTTGACTTGGCTGAAAACCCTAGCCTCTTGAACACCAAATTTTGAGCTTCAAACACCTTAAATAACATAGAAGAGAAGCTTAGGAACAAGGTTATACGCGTTAGGAGCTAGATCGTCGGAGAAATCGGCTTACCTTGCGAGATTTCTCCTCTTTCTCTCTCTAAGAGCTCTCAACTTTCTCTCACTATCTTCAGCTTGAAATGGCGTGGAATGGCTGAAGAAGATGAGCAATTTGATTAATAATCCATGCTGACATCATCTTTTAATGAGATGATGTCATAATTCCCATTTTCGGATTTTCTGCCCAAACTTTGAAAAATCATAACTAATTCTAGAAAAATCGAAATGAGGTGATTCCAAAGCCAAATGAAAGATATTTAAGTCCTCTTCATAGGAAAAATATTGACCATTAATAAAAATCACCACACAATTCCAGAATTACATAAAACTCATAACTGCCCCAAAACAGAGTTCAGTTTCCATCCCAAACTTTGGACAGTTATATCTCCTGGTTCACAAAACGAAATGGAACAAACTATATGTCCATTTTGAAGCTTGAGATGTGAACTATAAGACTGGAAAATTTCATAATTTTTAGATACCATTTGGTCATTAAAAACGTTCACACAAACGGACTGCCCAGAATAGAATTTCACTGGACAGAATTTTAGATTTTGCATCTTTGCTTCCATTGGTTCCATTTTCATACCAAACATCATTCTCACATAAATTTTCACAAGGAATCCATTGGAATCATTAAAATATCCAAATTCCCATCATACATTCTTCAAAAGTGTTTATTCAACAATAATTACATCCACTTTTGAAGTCATTAGCCCTTAATCACTTTTTGGGATATTACATTTCTCCCCCCGTAAAATAAATTTCGTCCTCGAAATTTGTCACACAACTTGAGCCATAAACTCTGGATAACGTCTCTTCATATCTGCTTCTGCTTCCCAAGTTGCTCCCCTCTTAGTCATTCCCTTCCAGATCACCTTCACAAATGGAATGCTTCGGTGTCTGAGCAGTCGTTCTTCTCTATCAATGATCTGTTCTGGCTCTATCGCATATGTGAAATTGTCTTGAAGCTCAACATCCTCATACTCAATGATGTGAGACGGATCCGGTTGGTACTTCTTCAGTTGGGAAACGTGGAACACGTCATGAAGTCTGCTCAAGCTCGGAGGTAGAGCTACTCGGTAGGCAACAGGGCCAATCCTATCAAGGATTTCAAAAGGACCTATGTACCTAGGGCTTAGCTTCTTTCTCTTGATCGCTCGCCCAACGCCCGTAACTGGTGATACTCTCAGAAAAATATGATCTCCAACCTCAAACTCTAGAGGCCGTCTTCTCTTGTCAGCGTAGCTTTTCTGTCGACTCTGCGCTGCAAGCAACCTCTTACGAATAATCCGAATCTGTGCAGAGGTTTGATCAACCAAATCTGGCCCATAAAGCTTTCTTTCGGATAACTCATTCCAGCATATTGGTGATTGACACCGTCTTCCATACAATGCTTCATACGGAGCCATTTGGATGCTCGCATGATAGCTATTGTTGTAGGCGAACTCAGCAAGTGGAAGGAAATGATCCCAACTTCCTTTAAAGTCGAGAACACATGCCCGCAACATGTCTTCCAACGTCTGGATTGTTCTCTCAGATTGTCCATCCGTTTGAGGATGATAAGCCGTACTGAATCTCAGTTGAGTACCTAAAGCTTTATGTAATGCTTTCCAGAATCTTGAAGTAAATCGTGGATCTCGGTCGGAAATGATGTTCTTTGGTATACCATGGAGTTTCACAATCTCTCGGATATAAATCTCTGCTAGCTTATCCGGAGAGTAACCAGCATCGATTGGTATGAAGTGGGCTGACTTTGTTAATCGGTCCACAATTACCCAGATCGCATCATAGTTTCTGATCCTGGGTAATGCCACAACCAAATCCATGGTCACGCTTTCCCATTTCCATTCCGGAATCTCAGGACTCTGAAGTAAACCAGGCGGTCTCTGGTGCTCGATTTTCACTTTCTGACAAGTGAGACACCTTGCAACATATTTGGTCACGTCACTCTTCAAACCCGGCCACCAATACACCGATTTCAGATTCTGATACATCTTGGTCATACCAGGATGAAGGGTATATCGGCTCTTGTGTGCCTCATCCAGAATCTTCTGCCTCAACTCTGCCTTAAGTGGAACGCAGACTCTTTTCTGGTAACGAAACCAATCCACGGGGTGATCGGTCGTAGCCTGGAATTTCTCCCTGTTCGATTTGAGTCAGATTACGCTGTATCCAGTCATCTTGCCTCTGAGCTTCTTCAATCTCAGCTCTTAGATCACTTTCCTCTTGAGAAACAGTGTAATTGGCACAGATGATCTGGTTTGTCAAATTCAAATCACGAAAGTCTTCAATCAGTTTCTTCTCTCGTATCATCATAGCGGCAACGAGCACAGTCTTTCGACTCAGAGCATCAGCGACTACATTTGCCTTACCCGGATGATATTTTATTTCCAGGTCGTAGTCCTTAAGCAATTCCATCCAGCGGCGCTGTCTCATATTCAGTTCTTTTTGATCATACAAGTATTTGAGACTCTTGTGGTCGCAGTACAGTTCCACAGTCACACCATACAGGTAATGACGCCAAATCTTCAAAGCAAACACAATGGCCGCAAGCTCCAGATCATGAGTGGGATAGTTCAATTCATGAGGTCTGAGCTGTCGAGAGGCGTAGGCCACCACACGTCCCTGCTGCATAAGGACACACCCTAATCCCTGCCCACTGGCATCAGAATACACAACATATGTCAAACTGGGATCGGGCAAAATCAACACAGGTGCCGTAGTCAACCTCTCCTTCAGCTCCACAAAACAGTTTTCACATTTCTCATCCCACACAAACGGCTGATCCTTTCTCGTGAGCTTGGTCATCGGCAACGCAATACGGGAGAAATTTTGGATAAATCTCCGATAATAACCAGCAAGACCCAGAAAACTGCGTATTTCCGCCACAGATTCTGGCCTCTTCCAGTCCAGTACTGCTTCCACTTTACTAGGATCCACAGAGACCCCTTCTTGCGAGATAACATGGCCTAAGAATTTCACTTCTGATAGCCAAAACTCGCACTTGCTCAATTTAGCATATAATTGTTTCTCACGCAATATATTCAATACAACTCCCAAATGATGCTCATGGTCTTCCATACTCTTGGAGTATATCAGAATGTCATCGATAAACACAACAACAAACTGATCCAGGTATTGTCGAAAGATACGGTTCATGTAATCCATGAATACCGCAGGCGCATTGGTTAGCCCAAATGGCATCACCAAGAACTCATAATGACCGTACCGGGTCCGAAAAGCAGTCTTCGGAACATCCTCTGCTTTCACTCGCAGCTGATGATACCCTGACCTTAGATCAATCTTTGAAAACACACACGAACCAGAGAGTTGATCTAATAGGTCATCGATTCGGGGAAGAGGGTACTTGTTCTTAATAGTAACCTTATTCAATTCTCTGTAATCAATACACAATCGAAGACTCCCATCTTTCTTCTTTACGAACAACACTGGAGCTCCCCAAGGCGACACACTGGGTCTAATGAACCCTTTCTCAAGCAAGTCTTCTATTTGTTTCTTTAACTCCGCCATTTCGTTTGGGGCCATGCGGTATGGGGCCTTGGATATAGAACCAACTCCAGGTACAATGTCAATTGGGAACTGAACTTCCCTTTCTGGAGGTAATCCGCTCAGATCGTCCGGAAACACCTCAGGGAATTCATTTACCATGGGTATATTATTCAAGGTTTCGCCATTTTCCCCTTGCACAGAGAAAAACACTACATACCCCTGGCAACCCTTTTCAAGATACTTTTCAGCTTTGGCTGCCGAAAGAAAATTCATACCGGCATTCACAGCTTCAACCCTCTGAGAAACAGGATATACTATCCTCTTGTTTCCACAATCAAGCAAAACATTATTTGCCGTTAACCAATCAAAACCCAAAATGACTTCCAATTGGTAAAGCGGCAAACACATCAAATCTACAACAGATTGGGGCCCTTCCACAGTTACGACACAATTCAAGTAAGCTTCTGTGGTTAAAGCCTTAACACCCATCGGGGTTGACACTACCAAATCAAATGGTAATTTATGTACATGCAATCCCAGGCGCTTCACGCAATCATAAGCAATGAAGGAGTGACTTGCACCTGAGTCGAACAATGCTTGCAACAGATGGCTATTAATAGAGATTTTACCTTGTATCAACTCAGGAGATTTACGAGCTTCCTCGTGGGTCATAGCGAACACTCGGCCCTGTGTCCTCAGTTTCTGCTCGACTCGTGGTCGTTGACAATCTTTGGAAAGATGTCCTGGTTGCTTGCAGTTAAAACAAATCATTTCTCCCCGACAATTCTGGCCGTAATGTGATTTGTTGCAACGACGACATTTCCACTCGGTCACAAATCTCTGTGGTTCACGACCTCCAGGCTGATAGGGCTTCTTATCACCGCCCCGATACGAAGAAGATCCTTGGCCTTTACGCTTCTGAGGAACATTACCCTTACTAGGCTCACTGCGATGGCCAGTAGCTTTGTTAGGGTACACCTCCCTCAAATTGTTTTCCGTGATTCGACATTGCTCCACAGCCTTATTAAACTTCTTGAATCGGTGAGTAACCAACCGCTTACGCAACTCTCGCCTCAGACCACGAATAAGCATATCCGAGCTCCACTCTTCATCATCCTTGTACTGAAGATAAGAGGAGTATCGAGTCAACCGAACAAAACGGGACAAATAATCGTCGAAGCTCTCTGTGTCCCCTTGCCTGATATTAAGGAATTCTGTCTCCTTTTCAAGCTGAACGGATTTCGGAAAGTACTTCTCATTGAATTCTTGTAGGAACAATTCCCAAGTCAGTGGCACATTTCTGCTCTTCAGTGTTAGGGCGATATTCCGCCACCAACGATCCGCATCACCCTCGAGTTTGTAGACTGCCAACCGTGGCTTCACCTCCTCTGGGCAACACAGAACCTCAAATATCTTCTCCAGTCTGTACAACCAATCTTCGGCTGCCTGAGGGTCAAACCTTCCTCTGAACGCCGAAGGCATATGCTTGCAGAATCGGGTGACCCAATACTGAAGGTCTTTTTCCTCCCTGGGTGGCATCCCATATGATTCTTGATTCAAGGTAGCACGAGGTGGGGATTCCAGAGGTCGTGCTGATCCTTCTGCAGTGTCCTCATGTCGAGTCTCTCCTTGAGTCTCCTCCGGAGTGGATTGAACCGGACCTTCCTGGTTCTTCGCCTTCTCAGCTCTGAGCTCTTCCCTCAGTTCAGTGACCATATCTCTCTGATCCCGAATTAGACCCATAAGCTCTTGCATTGCATCCGGTGGGTTTTCATTAACAACCTCCACCTCAGGGTCTACACGCGGAATATTGGGGCGTCCTCTTGTTTTCTTCATTCTACAAACAACTTGCCCCATTAATTCAGCAGAAATAGTATGCACAATAGTCATAAAACCCATATATGTCCACATCAATAAACATACATGTGCATACACAACAATCGTTCACAGATAATCTTCTATCCCTAAAACCAACTAAGGGAGCTATCCTAGCAACCTCTACCCTTGCCAGGAACTACAGCTCTGATACCAAAATGTAACCCCCTGCCTTAAATAGCATAATTATAATTCGATATTACGTAATTAAATTGGTTTAGAGACCGTCGAATAGTTCAAAACTCATTTAGAACTCCCTGTGAAGTAGGGACTTTATAAAATTTTCAAAACTTCTTTCCTATTCCGGTCTCAAGTTCAATTATCGAATATAATCACCTGTGCAGTTAATTCACATTCATTCATATCAGAATATCTAAGAGCAATCCCGGCAACCCCTGGGTTCCATTCATACACAAAAAAGGTTTACAACCTCCATATAGGGGACTACACAACTACGTTCAACTATTCTTTACAACCAACATAATATACAGACACCCTGTCCAACAGGTTTAACCAACATAACCAAAATAGATGTCCCTACAGGATTCTAACCGCTCCGGGTCGTACGCTTCTCCTTAGAGCCACTCGCCCTATCTGAAAGGTTAGTTAAAGGAAAGAATGAGATTCAAGAGAATCCCAGTAGTAACAAAACATTTATACCACACATAAGCACACAGCATGTAAGAAAATCATCATACAGCAGCAGCACCACAAATCACACTCCACCCTCATCCCCTTTCTCCGCCGGGAAGGCACACCGCCTAACCCGAACCGTTGTTAGCTACTCAGGGACTATTGGCGTGGCAGTGCATACATATAGCCTTATAGCCCGTACATCTATTCGGCTTTCACAAATGGCCCGTCGGCCTCCACAAATAGCCTTTCGGCTCACATAATCACATATATCACACCTCATCCTCATCCCCTTTCTCCGCCGGGAAGGCACACCGCCCTAACCCGAACCGTTGTTAGCTACTCAGGGACTATTGGAATGACAGTGCTAACACAAATCCACAGATGTCGCAGCATACGAATTCATTACAAATCAACGATATAACACACATACAATGCATTATATATGGTACAAAAGAAAAGTCACTACCTCGTTCCTTTCTGACGTTCGCTGGCGTAGTTGGCTCACGAGGGTGGCAAATATCGAATCCTACAATTCCAAATGCACTATTTAGACACTTCCATAGTGTTACTTAGGGTTATATGAGTCTATAATGAAAATTTACAAAAATACCCCCGGGGACCCGGCCTGGGCCCGCCGTACCCGGTCCGGCTATACTATTCTTGAAATTTTGACATGGGCTATCCTGACATATTTTCGCCTAAGGAATCCATTTCCGAACTCGGAATTATCAAATTCAATGTCAAATTACGAAATTGCCCTTGGCAGCCCTACTTTTAGGGTTTTAGGGGTGTTTCCGTAATTATGCTTTCTCGGCCTTTTTTGAAAAAGTGCCCAACTGTAACCCCACCTAATTTTCGCCCCTGAACTCAATGGAACCATCAAATCATTGAAAATCCAACTCTAAGACCCATTTCTAGGGCTGGCCGAAATAATGGTCTTCTCCAGGGAAAATCGGGGTTTTACGATTTCGGCTCCGTAAACGCGTTCCTTTCTACTCCTAACCACTTTATTAACCATTACATTAGGTTACAACTAACATTAAGACCCAATTTGGGCAGCATAACCCCTAGGAAACTCAATTTCCAAACTTTAAAACCAATGGCAATCCGGCGAAATTTCACCGATTAAATTGCCCACAGCAGCCAGAATAAGCAATATACGAAAGTTTGGAAGTTACCTCAAGCTCCTAATAGCTTCTCCTTGACTTGGCTGAAAACCCTAGCCTCTTGAACACCAAATTTTGAGCTTCAAACACCTTAAATAACATAGAAGAGAAGCTTAGGAACAAGGTTATACGCGTTAGGAGCTAGATCGTCGGAGAAATCGGCTTACCTTGCGAGATTTCTCCTCTTTCTCTCTCTAAGAGCTCTCAACTTTCTCTCACTATCTTCAGCTGGAAATGGCGTGGAATGGCTGAAGAAGATGAGCAATTTGACTAATAATCCATGCTGACATCATCTTTTAATGAGATGATGTCATAATTCCCATTTTCGGATTTTCTGCCCAAACTTTGAAAAATCATAACTAATTCTAGAAAAATCGAAATGAGGTGATTCCAAAGCCAAATGAAAGATATTTAAGTCCTCTTCATAGGAAAAATATTGGCCATTAATAAAAATCACCACACAATTCCAGAATTACATAAAACTCATAACTGCCCCAAAACAGAGTTCAGTTTCCATCCCAAACTTTGGACAGTTATATCTCCTGGTTCACAAAACGAAATGGAACAAACTATATGTCCATTTTGAAGCTTGAGATGTGAACTATAAGACTGGAAAATTTCATAATTTTTAGATACCATTTGGTCATTAAAAACGTTCACACAAACGGACTGCCCAGAATAGAATTTCACTGGACAGAATTTTAGATTTTGCATCTTTGCTTCCATTGGTTCCATTTTCATACCAAACATCATTCTCACATAAATTTTCACAAGGAATCCATTGGAATCATTAAAATATCCAAATTCCCATCATACATTCTTCAAAAGTGTTTATTCAACAATAATTACATCCACTTTTGAAGTCATTAGCCCTTAATCACTTTTTGGGATATTACACTTGGCACCTCAGTACACAGCAAGTTCCCATACTTGGACACTCGCTCCCCCTTATACGTTGCAATCAAATCCCCAACTCAAGGTTCCACTACCTTAAGTTGTCTCAATAACAAATATTGAGTTTGTAATGAAAAACTCTCTCACAGAGCAAATATATAATCTCTGAAGTACAAATGAATGACTATATGAAAACAAAGTACTAAGAGTGTGTTGATCAGTGTAATCTCAGTTTGTGACTTATTTTATTTTCTTTGAATGCTCCATATATATAGATGATTTATAGTGTCCGTTGGAATCAATTTCAAACTTGTATGTTAGAGTCGCACAGCAACAATTGACTATTCTTTGTATTTGAAAAATATCCGTTGGCGATATATACCGGTAGGTAAACGTTCAGACTTTTATTTAACTTCTCAAATTTGTCATACTCTTTCATATTTTCTCTACAAATGTACTTAGAATACTAATACAATGAAGAGTTAATCATATAGATAACAAATCAAGAGATATTCAATTAAAGTATAATTTCTGGACTACCTTACTCGAGTGATCAAGTTTGTTACTCGAGTGGTCCCTCGAGTAAACCTGTCAAAAATATGGCAGTGAGCAAATCAACATTTTATATCAGATATCACTCAGGTAAGACATGGAGTGATATATTACAAACCTTGAGAATACTCGAGTGGCTAAATCTTTACCTTCACATATTACTCAGGTGATCACTGTGGTAAACTGCTTACTCGAGTGACCGTCATGTTTCTCCATACCTTACTCGAGTGCTCCCTCGAGCGGCTTTCAAATAACCCAGCAGATTTCTCGATTACACCTCGAGTAATGGGATCAAATTCTTGGCTGAGAGTTTGCTATCTGGTTACTCGAGTGGCTACTCGAGTGGTACTTCAAATAACTCTGCTGATTACTTGGGTAGTCCCTCGAGTAATGCTATTTTCTCACTGGTTACTCGAGTTGCCACTCGAGTGATATGCTGTGTTTCCTGGCCAAGAGTCAGTGGAAGATTTTGGACCTGGTTACTCGAGTGATGCCTATGAAAATCTTGTTACTCGAGTGGCTACTCGAGTAATGGTCTATATAACTTTGTAGATTACCTGAGTGGTCCTTCGAGTAACTACGTTCAAAATTTGGCAGTGCCTCACTGGATGAAATTCTGTTTGCTTACTTGAGTGGCTATCGAGTAATGGCTTCTGTTACCTGAGTGGTGACTCGAGTAAGCCTTCTTAAAAATTGTTGATTACTTCCAGTGCTGACTCAAAGTGATGCTATGCTACTTTGTTTGAATCCATTTGTTTGTTATCAAATCCTTCCATATTATTAATCCACTTTTTGTTATCATCAAAACATATAAGATCTAACATTGTCCCCCTTTTTGGTGATGACAAAACTTGGTGATTTTGAACAAAGTTTTGAAGTTGAGTTTTCAAACATATGGTTTTCAAATTCTTTTCATATGAAATCATTTGTTGAATTTAAACTTGAAAACTCTTCGTGAAATAACTTATTAAAGATCTTTTCATAGTTTTTGTTCTTATATTTACTTGTTCACCTTGCAACACAATCAAAAACTCATTAGTTTCTCAATGCAATATAATTTCAATGAAATGTTAACATAAATGGCATAAGAAATAACTTGCATAATAAGAAGTTCATTACATAATCATAACTTATAATTTAAAGATAAAAACGCCCTAAAGCCCCATACACCCAAATCCCAGTACATTAACTTAGCCATTCATCACAAAATCACACTCAGTCTTCTCCCCCTTTTTGTCTTCATCATAAAGGTGGAATCAATCAAGAGGAGGACTAGATGCTTTGGCTACTAAAATGGGAGTAACAGGAAATGCCAATGATTCATATGAGCCATCTGAACTAGAAGAGGGTGATGATTATGGTTCAGGGTCAGGAAAAGTGTACCAGAGGTGTCTGAAGATCCTCTGGAGGATTCATTGGATGCAGAGAAGTAATTTCTACTTCCTCTATACCAACAGGTGAAAAAACTAGAACCTCCTCAGTGCGAGTAGGTGAGGCAACTGGAGTAGGCACTGACTCAGGTTGGACAGGTTGAGCTGGCTGAACTGGATCATCAAGGGTAACATGAACCAACTGAAGTATGTCTGGGTCAGGCAAGGAAAACAAAAGGTTCCTGGAGATAGTGAAAGGTAATGTAGGAGGAGGAATAGAAGAAGGACCAACCTCAAAAAGTTTAGGCTCAAAAGATATTGGCTGAGAAGGTCCAGGCTGAGAAGTTGAGACAAGCTCAGGAGGTCTCAACTCAGAATGTGGTGCCTCAAAGGGTCTGGGTTTAGGAGGTGACACTGGTTCAGGCATGAAAGAAGGTTTAGAGGTACCAGAGGTAGAGGGGCCAGATGCTATAGCATCAAGTCTGGCTACAATCAACCTCATAAGCTCACCCTAGACATGTTATTCTGCTAACAATTCTTCGTGCCTCTTATCCATCCTTTCCACAAGTTGTCCCATCTTAACATTCATGTGAGTGATCAAGTCGGCAATGGTATTTGTAATGTCGATATGAAATCCCTTTAGCATATTTTCCTTAAAATGTTGTAGTGTGGCATTGAGGAATGAAGGTGAGGATGTAGTGCCAGCTGGAGCAGAAGACTGTGTGTCATCCATTCTACTTGTCTTAGTCTCAGTCTTCTTCTTTCTGGGGCCTGACTCCAGAGGACCCTTGAGAGGTATTTCAATGTTCAGTTCCCCAATTTGATTCCTCCCAACAGTAGTTATCCTCTCAACTGGTTCCTTACTCTCCAGATACCAGATCTTGTTCTTCTTCAGAATCAGAGATATTAGCTGAGGATACGGCATAGGAGTAGATAGTTTCCCTTCAGTCATGTACTTCTGTATCTCCGTAAAAATATATTCTCCCAAGTCCTTTTTCTCTTGGAGAAGGAAAGAAGCAAACAACCTATAGTCCCTTTCAATGAAATGTGTATAATTATTGGATTTGTTTACTAAGGCTCTAGAGTAGATGTACCATAGAACCCTATGGTGGTCACACATATCACTCAGATTGAAGTTTAGAGGTCTCACTAACTCACCAGGTCTAAGAACAGAGAAGATCTGGTTAGGCTCAAGTTTAGAATAGATATAATCAGGGGGATTTTCTATTCCTAGCCAAATATTGATCTTAGAGGGTGAGATGAGGATTTTCTGACCTCTAACTTTTGTGGTCATTTCTTCCTCTACCGATCTTCTAATAGGGTCATTTAGTATTTCATGATTGTAGTAGAAATGACTAACTACCTTGGTGCAAAAGGGTAATTTAATAGATAACCAAGGCATAAAGGGTTCAAGGTAGGGACTAAGGTCATACTTCAATACCTCCTGAAGAACTTAAAGATCAATGTAGTGAGTCTTGCACACCTTCCTCCTAGAGAAATGAGTTAGGAACTTCTGAGACTCCTCCAACTTGCTAACATTGAAGCCTTTAGGGGGGAGAGTAATTTCCTCTTCTGGCACTTTTGGCTTCTTAGAGGATTGACCCTCATTGCTCCTGTTTTCTTCGAATCCATGCCTTCCATGATAGCTTCTTCAAGAAATCTAGCCATTGCTTTATTTTCATTGTATTTAGGTTTCTTAGAAGATTTTGGAGTGAAAGAAGGTGTGGAAGAATCAGAAGGAGAAGGGGATGATACTTTTGTGCCTTTACCTCTTCTAGTTGAGGCACTCTTTTTGGATTGAGCTCTTGTGACAATGGGCTCTTTAAACACAACCCCTTTCTCTTTCGGCTTAGACTGAGGCTTATATTGAGATTTGGCTTTAGATTTCAGTGTAAGCTTGCATTTCTTGGTGGGTAGAGAAGAGAGTGGGTTAGATGATTGTTTAGGTTCAGAGGACTCTGAAGGGGTGAGATTTTTTGTTCTAGCCATCTTGATGAGAATTTCTGGAAAAAAAATGTGAAAGTCGCTTGGCTAGGGCAGAGATATTCTGAGCAAAATAGGAGGTTTTTTGAGCTAAAAATGTATAGGTTTTGACAAAAATGAAGCAAGGAAATGATTGTGAAAAATTTTTGTAAAAGTATTTGATGAATCACTCGTGACTATTTTGTGAGAAATGACCGAGTATCGAGTTGAAATAACCTAGAGCCCGACATCACTCGAGGGCTTACTCGAGTGATCATCATACTCACTCGAGTAGCTACTTAAGTGATCATACCAGAAATTCTTAAAATACAATGAAATTGAGCGCGTACTTGGCATGAATAATATTGTAATTACCCATGTATATTCCCTCGATCAATTGATGGCTCTTTAGAACAGGTTTGAGTTGAAATTCAGTTAATTTGAAATCTGCACCCAGATTCACTCGAGGCCTTACTTGAGTAATGTTGAAGTTTACTCGAGGCCTTCCTCAGGTAATCTATCTCTTCAACTTCTGACTGTTCATTTCTAACCGTTGTGCTGCTTCATTTGAAATTAATGCTTCACTGGCGCTTTTCCAAGTTCATTACTCGAGGAGTGCCTCCATTACTTCAAGGTGTCACTCCAGTGATGGTGGTTACTTGAAGTTATCACTCCAGTAATGCTATCCTCTGTTAACCTCTGTTATGCATACCTCAAAATAGAATATCATGATCCTGCAAAACAAATTACTAGAAACTCTGATGCTTAAGTTAGTAATCATCAAAACATTAATGCATAACATCATCTAACATTTTGTAAACCCTAAATAACTTATAATTAATTGGGATTTACTATTATTCTCATCTAATATACAAAAATTGATCTTTTACAAGAGGTTTTGTGAAGATATCAGCTAGTTGAAGATGAGTTGGAATGAATATTACTTTGATATCTTTTTTTTGGACATGATCTCTTATGAAGTGATGTCTAACATCAAAATGCTTGGTTCTGGAATGTTGAACGGGATTCTTTGCCAAGCTTATCATACTTGTATTGTCACAGTATATTGGTATCTCTTTCAAATAAATACCAAGATCCTGGAGTTGTTGCTTTAGCCTTATTACTTGTACACAACAACTTGAACCTGCAACATACTCAGCTTCTATTGACGAAAGAGACACTCCAGTTTGTTTCTTGTTGAACCACTAGTACTCTTTTTGTCTGTCTTGTATCCTCCATGATCAGAGTCTGAGTATGCAACTAGATATTTACTTCTTCCTTTAGGATACTAGAGACCCAATTCTGGTGTGTCAGTAAGATATCGAAAGATACGTTTGACGGTTTTAGCATGTGACTCTTTTGGTGCTAATTGATATCTTACACACATAGCCATACTGAATTGAATGTCAGGCCTGCTTGGAGTAAGATAGAGTAATGATCCAATCATTCCTCTATATTTTGTGATACTGTAATCTTTTCCCTTGACATCCGCATCAAGCAATGTGGTTGAACTCATGGGTGTGTCCATTCCATTTGCTTTATCCAATCCATACTTCTTCAATAGCTCTTTCAAATATTTCGTTTGAGATATGAAAATTCCATTCTTTCATTGTTTGATTTGCAAACTGAGAAAGAAATTCAATTCTCCCATCATTGACATCTCAAACTCCCCCTGCATTATCTCAGAGAATTCTTTGCACATAGTTTCATTAGTAGCACCAAAAACTATATCATCAATATATATTAGCACAATTAATATATCATCACATTTTCATTTTGTAAAAAGTGTTGTATTAACTTTTCCTCTTACAAAACCTTGATCAATGAGAAATTTACTAAGCCTTGCGTACCATGCTCTAGGAGCTTGTTTTAAACCATATAAAGCCTTTTTGAGTTTGAAAACATGGTTAGGTTTGGTTACATCTTTGAAACCTGGAGGTTGATCTACATATACTTCTTCCATGATGTAGCCATTTAGAAATGCACTCTTTACATCCATTTAATAAAGTTTGAATCCTTTGATGCATGTAAAGGCTAAGAGTACACGTATAGCTTCCAATCTAGCCACTGGAGCATACGTTTCCTCATAATCAATTCCTTCTTCCTGATTATAGCCTTTGGCCACCAATCTTGCCTTGTTTCTGACAATAATTACGGATTCATCGAGTTTGTTCTTGAATACCCATTTAGTGCCAATCATCAGATGATCCTTATGTCAGGGTACCAAATCCCAAACTTGATTTTTTGGTTCAGTTCTTCTTGCATTGCTGTAACCCAATCATTGTCCGGTAGGACTTTATCAATGTTAGAAGGTTCAATCTCAAAAATGAATACAGAAAAACTAACTTCATAGGAAATTATATTTCTAGTTTTGATTCATTCATTCACATCTCCTATGACTTGATCTAGGGGATGACTCTTATTGTATTTCCAGGCTTTAGGTTGTCTTAGCGACTGATCTTCTTCCTTGGTTTGATCAACTTCTGCAATAAGAGATTTAGAAATAGATTAATCATTTTCTTGATTTAAAACAACTTTCTGCTCATCATCAATGGTTTTGTCAGAGGATTCAAATTCATCAAATACAACATGAATTGATTCTTCAACAACACATGTTCTTTTATTGAAAATTCTTTATGCTTTACTTTGGTTAGAATAGCCTACGAAAATTCCTTCATCCGTTCTAGAATCAAATTTTCCTAAGTTATTTTTACCATTATTATGAATGAAACACTTACAACCGAAGATGTGTAAATGAGCAAAGTTTGGCTTCCTTCCTTTGTATAGTTCGTATGGTGTCTTTCCAAGCTTTGTTCTAATGTAGGCTCTATTTGAAATATAGCATGCTATGCTCATTACATCGGCCCAAAAAACTTGAGATACGTCCTTTTCATTTAGCATTGCTCTAGCCATTTCAGTGAGCACTCTATTCTTACGTTCCACGACTCCGTTTTGTTGAGGTGTCCTTGGAGCAGAGAAATTGTGATCTATGCCATCAGTATCAGAATATTCTTCAAAGGCTTGAGTTTCAAATTCTCCACCGTGATCTATCCTAATACTTGCAATGGACATACCTTTCTCATTTTGCACTTTCTTGGCAAAAACAATGAATTCTGAAAAGGTTTCATCCTTTGATGACAGAAAAATAGTCCATGTAAATCTAGAGAAATCATCAACAATGACAAATGAATATAAGTTACCACCAAGGCTTTTAACTCTTGCTGGACCAACTAAATTTATGTCCATCAGCAATGGACATACCTTTCTCATTTTGTAGTTTCTTGGCAAAAACAATGAATTCTGCAAAGGTTTCATCCTTTAATGACAGAAAAATAGTCCATGTAAATCTAAAGAAATCATCAACAACGACCAATGAATATAAGTTACCACCAAGGCTTTTAACTCTTGTTGGACCAACTAAATCTATGTGTAGTAATTGAAGTGGTCGATTTGCTGTAATTTCTTTTTTTGATTTGAAAGATGATTTAGTTTGTTTACCCTTTTGACATGCGTCACAAATCAAATTGTTTTTAAAACTTATTTTGGATAATCTAAGAGCTAAATCCTTTTTGAGTAGTTTACCTAGTTAGTGCATATTGACATGAGCTAGTCTCTTATGCCATAACCAACTTTCATCGGCATTACTCAGAAAACAATTTTCAGAATCACTTATATTAATATCAATTGTATAGCAGTTACCTTCCCTTTTTGCTTTGAGCTTTGCCTTGATATTTTTCTTATCAAGTTGTAAGTCTTTCTTGTTGATAATTAGACATTCCTCTAAACACTACTACAAAAAGGTTGAAAGGTGGCGCACATATTGTGGCCTTTCCTTAATGAAGTGCCACAGCTGCTCATTTATTATATTTTTTGTTTTTTTACCAGCTGTGGCGCCTAAAAGGGTAGGCACCACAGCTGGTATGGTTAAGTGTGGCACCTGGCCAGGCAGTCGCCACACTTGACCTACTGGTACCAACTGTGGCGCCTGACACGCCAGGCGCCACACTAGCTTCTGGTTCAGGTGTGGCGCCTGACCAGCAGGCAGCACCCCTGACCCTTTTTTACAAAACAAATTTTTTTTGTCAGGGGTGGCGCCTGCCTGGTCAGGCGCCACCCCTGACCCTTTTTAAAAAAAAATTTGGATTTTCTATCCCTTCCCCACCAATCAAAACCCACCCCGCCCCACCCCCTTATCCTTAATTTTGTTTCCTGCCTCCCTCCCCCCAATCAATTTCCATTCCCGCGTGCCGACACCCCCTTCTCTTTCTTTACCTTTTCCTCTATCTTTAATCATTACCGCTCTCATTTTCACTTTCATGTATCTGTGCGTGCTCTCCCCTTCCTTCCATTTTCTTATCTTCACTTCTTAAAACTACACTCACACGAGCACACGTCTTTGTTTTTTCCCAACTGCCAACCCCACTCCTGTCCCTATTATTCCCTTTTCTTTGTATTGTCTACAAGTTTTTGGTCCCCACTCCATTTGGTAGCTCAAATTTCTTCCTTCCCTCACTAAAATTGCGTCACCAACGGCAATTACGTGGTCCCCCACTCCACTGCACTGATCAACCTGTAAGTTCAACTTGCGTTTTGTTTTTATTAATTTTTTTTTCAGGTTGTTCTGCTATTTTTTTTATGGCATGCTTGCGATGGTTTTTTTTTCCCTGTTATGACATGCATGCTTGTATATTTATATGTCATATATAGTCATCTTCTTCATGCATGGTGTTATTATACTAGTACAAAAACCAAATTAGAAATAGACATGTACATAGTATGTAATTTCATCCGATCAACACAGGAACAAAATAAAGAATGTAAATAAAATTATTGAGGAGAAGACAAGTAATGCCCATGCGCTCTCTCTCTCTCGGCAGATTTTTCTTTTTCTGTGGGACCATCTCTAGTTTTGTTTCTTTGCTCTTTACACAACACCTATATATATATAATATACAAATGTGTGTGTTGTTTGTAGGTGTGTGTGTATTGTAGGCGTGTGTGTACATATATATTCCTATTACTAGAGACTTATCCGATCCCCATTGTAGGCATGTGTGTACTGTGTTTTAGCACTCACTAGTTCTAAGAAATTAATGCAACAAGTTACAAGAACAATGAAAGAATTGAATTTATATGTTATATATAACCATAAATTTGAATGACAGTAATTAATATACAAGTGACTTGAAATTAGATAATCAAATTAACTTTTAATAATACTGCTATTTCTTTTAAAACTTCTTCAAATTATTTGTTTTCCAAAAATCAAAATCATTTATTTAATATTATTTCACGTATTTAATATATATTTGTGTTAGTGCTATTTTGTAGAGGTAAGAAAATAATTTTTTGTATTATCTTATTAAACTATAATAGAGAAAATCCCATCTAAACCCAATGAAAATAGGAAAAATTGAAATAAGGATAATAAATTGAAAAATTCGTTAATTGAGTCATTAACTTATTTAATAATTTTAAAATATGGATAAAATGACTTTAATATATCAATATATATCAATGTTAATATTTAATAAAATAAAATATAATTTGTCTATATTGTTTAACTTTAAATATATTAACTAAAACCGTAAGGGGAAAAACATACAATAAGGAGATAATTACATTTGCAACTGAGCACACAAAAGATCCTGGCAAAATCTTATGTCCTTGCTTATCTTGATGTTTTGGAAAGCGGATTAGTCAACTTGATTGGCTAGATCATTTAGTGTGTTATGGTATTGATCAAACATATATACGATGGACAAGGCATGGTGAGACCAACGATGCATATAGTGATCGGGTGCATACCACGGGTGATGCCTCGGATGAATTTGATTAAAGCATGTTTGATGAAGATGATGGTCTTGAAGAAATGGTAAATATGGTTGAAGGGGTGCTTCATAACTGCCCTAACGAATATGAGAAGTTGAAAGGTGATGCAGAGAAACCATTATATGTTGGAAGTACTAAATACACAAGATTGCTAGCAGTGTTGAAGTTGTACAACTTTAAAGCTCGCTACGGATTGAGTGATTCGGGTTTCACCGCATTGCTTGAACTGTTGCAAGATATGCTTCCAGAAGAAAATGTACTTCCTACGAAGACATACGAGGCAAAGCGAATTATTTGCTCTACAACCGGTATGGGATATGAGAAGATACATGCATGTCCTAATGATTGCGTATTATTTCGAAATCAGTATGCAACGTTAGAGAAGTGCCCTAAATGCAATGCATCTCGATATAGGAAGAAGAAAGGAAAAAGTCCTTTGAAGGTGCTATGGTATGTTCCCATTGTTCTGAGATTCAGGCGACTGTATAGTAATGCAGAGATTGCTAAGCAGTTGATATGGCATGCGGATGAAAGGATTAAAGACACGAAGCTTAGGCACCCTGCAGACACTCCTCAATGGAAAAAATTGATCATGAGTACCCTGACTTTGCTGATGAAGTCAGGAACCTTCGCCTTGCACTATCAACTGATGGAATTAATCCACACGGTGTTCAGAGTAGCACACATAGCACATGGCCGGTGATATTGATGATTTATAACCTTCCTCCACACTTAATCATGAAACGCAAGTTTATATGTTGTCCATGTTAATTTCTGGGCCAAGGCAACCTGGGAATGATATAGATGTATACTTGGCTCCTTTAATTGATGACTTGAAGCTGCTTTGGGATGAAGGCGTTAGTGTGTATGACGGGTACATGGAAGAAAGTTTCATTTTGAAAGCCATGTTGTTTGGCACAATTAATGATTTCCCTGCTTATGGAAATTTGTCAGGATACAACGTCAAAGGATATGGTGCATGCCCAATATATGAAGATGACACTCATTCAGTGCGACTTCATCATTGTAAGAAAAATGTTTACATGGGGCATCGAAGATTCTTACCTTCACAACATCATTGGAGGAAGTGGAAAAAGCCTTTCAATGGTGATACAGAAGAAGGTAGCCCGCCGAAGATGTTGACCGGTTCCCAGGTGTATTCCAAGGTAAAAGACTTGGATAACAATTTTGGCAAGCCTTTTACAAAACAAATCGAGACAAGCGGTTGGAAGAAAAAGTCAATTTTCTTTGAACTTCCATATTGGAAGTCTTTATATGTGAGGCATTTTCTTAATGTGATACACATAGAAAAAAATATCTGTGATAGTCTAATTGGCACGTTGCTTAATATCCAAGGAAAAAGCAAGGACAGTGTCAATTCGAGGTTAGATTTAGTGAACTTGGGAATTAGAGAAGAGTTGGCACCGATTGAGCAAGGGTCTCGTACCTATCTACCACCAGCGGCATACACTCTGTCGAGGAAAGAAAAGAAATTGTTTTGTGAGTTTCTGCAAGGAATTAAAGTTCCCGAGGGCTACTCTTCAAATATAAAGAACCTTGTATCGGTAAAAGAGTTGAAGTTAAAGAATCTTAAATCTCATCATTGTCATGTGCTCATGCAAAATTTCCTACCGGTTGGTATACGATCAATTTCACCCAAAAAATTAAGGAACACTATCATGAAACTTTACGTGTTTTTCAAGTTGATCTGCTGAAAGTGGTTGATTCAACCAGGTTACAAGATTTGCAAAGGTTGATTGTGTGTACTCTGTGTGAACTTGAAATGTATTTTCCACCTTCTTTTTTTGACATTATGGTATATCTAACTGTATACTTGGTCAAAGAGACTCAATTGTGCGGTCCAGTGTACTTGAGATGGATGTACCCAAATGAGCGATTCATGAAAATATTAAAAGGGTATGTGAAAAATAGATATCGCCCAAAGGGTTGTATCGCTGAAAGTTACATGGTTGAAGAAGCAAGTGACTTCTGTGCTGATTTTCTATCAAATGTTGACCTTGTAGGGATACCCAAGTCCTGTCATGATGGCCGAAGATCAGGGAAAGGAACAACGGGGAGCGATGTAATAACGATATCAGCGACTGAACGGGACCAAGCCTACTTGTATGTCCTACATAACACTGATGAGGTCGAACCGTATGTAGAAGAATGCAAGGATGCTCTCCGATTGGTACATGGTGATAGGAATGAAAATTTATTAACAACAGAACACAATAAGCAATTTACAGGCTGGTTGAAAAATCGCATTAACGATGAGATGGAGAGGAATCCTGATTTAGTTTTCGAAAAATTGAAGTGCCTGTCAAGGGACCGAGCTTACATGTATTATCTTACAATGGTTATGCAATCAATGGTTACACATTCTATACACAAGACCATGATACACAGAGCACGATGCAGAATAGTGGGGTAACACTTGTTGCTGATTGTTGGCATAGATCCAGTGCTAAAGACACACTCCCTGTCTATGCATCAATGTCATACTTTGGTGTCATTGAATGGATATGGTAGTTAGATTACTCTATGTTCAGGGTCCCTGTCTTCAAATGTCAGTGGGTTAACAACAACAGTGGATTACAGATAGATGACTTAGGCTTTGTACAAGTGGACCTTTATAAGGTTTGGTATGAAGATGATCCTTTTATTTTAGCAGCACAGGCAGAACAAGCATTTTACATTCCTGATCCTGCTAAGAAGAATTAGTCAATTGTACTTCCATCCAACAAGAATCATTAAGCAGAAGTTGATTTTGAAAGTAATGAATATTTGAACATCAATAATGATGATCCTTCGTTTGAGAATTTGTGGTCAGCAGAGATTGATATAGATGGAGATGCAGATGAAGATAAAGATGAAGATGGACCCCTATACGTGCGATATGATCATGAAGAGGGAACTTGGGTCAAGAGGAACACAATTCTCAATCAAACACGAATTCTGAAGAATAAAATTTTAAATCAGACGAGAAAAAGGAAAAGATAATGATTGCCTTGACTTGTTTACTTGTACGTATGTTTTTATAAATTTCAAAATAATTTGCTTTCGTTGACATATAAGACCATTATGCACTGATGTTTTGATTTGGTTTATTTCACTTGCAGGAGTATGGACTCACCACATGATGACATTGATAATGTTCCCAGGCACATTGGTAGACAAAGATTTGAGGAGAACGTCAGACGTGGCAGGACAATTATGGTGAGGTTGATCAGACTGAGAAGTAACGGAATCAAGTTACAACTGGAGTGGAATGAAAATGGAAACCCGTTTGGCAAGAATAGTACCTCCTTAAATAACTTCATCAGGACTACGGTTCAAGACAGAGTCCCTATTACAGTTCAAAATTGGAAAATGGTAAAGAAAAGTTATGACGATGTGATCTGGGCTGAAGTACAGGTAACACCTTAATTATATAATTATTCGGTTTGTTTTGTTTCACTTAATTTTAATCTTACGTATTATATATGTTTTTTGACTTGTTTACAGAGTATTTTTATTATTGATGATGATCGGAAGAACTTCGTAATGAGAAAAGCCGGAAAACTTATGCGAAAGTTTCGTTCTGATCTTGTCAAATATTTCTTGAGGGATGATAATGATGATATCATTACTACACCGCCTTATCCATTGTACGAAGGAATCATCACTCAAGAAATATGGGATGAGTTTATCAGAACACATACAACTCCTGATTTCCTAGTAAAGGGATTTGTTTGTCTTTCCCTATTACGTGTAATGTACGTATTTGTAAGTAACATTTATATATTTATATGAATCATTTTGATCTAACTAGGAGTTGAGCGAGAAAAATTGAGCTAACGCGACCAACATGCCATACCGGTACACACAAGGACCTGTTTCATACGCATGGTTAGAAAGAAAAATGGTATGAACTGATGATTATTTCATTCGTAATAAAAATTGTATGAATATCATTTAACTTCGACTAACTTTGATGTGCAGATACAAGAATCAGGCTCAGATATTACGCAGGTTCCACGACATGATCTGTGGGTAGCGGGTGTCACAAATAAGAAAGGTGAAATTCGTAGTGAGGAAGCAAGAAGAGTAGCCGAATATTGTGTAAGTATTCAATTATATTATGCGTTCAATAAATAATTGGCTTTACTTAAATGAACTCCATTTATAATAACTAATTTTCATTGTAATTCTTTTTGGGAAAGCGACAAATGACACAGGAGGATCCTGCGTTGGCGACCTATGTTGGTCGGGACGATTTATTGAGCAGAGCGTTACCAGTACCCGAGTATGATGGTCGTGTTCGGGGTACTGGTTTTGTAGTCACCCCATCAGCATACTTCGGACGTCAGAAGCGCTCGAGTAGAAGTGATGTTTCCCAACTGTGTGACGAGATGTCTAGCTTTAAGCATCAAATCCAAGAACTTCAACAACAAATGCACTACAAGGAACAATGAGAAGAACAATTCACTGAACAAATGTGTTTGATGCAAGAACATAATGCGTTCTTAACAACGCAAATACAACAGTTGGTCCAGGGTAGGCCAACACCAAATGTTCCATTCTGTGATAGCCCAAGTTTCAAAGATAGCTGCAATTCCATGCCTAAAGTCCCTTTTCCTTCGGTAATAAATTTCTTTTCTACTTAACTTTATGTTAAATTATAATTAAGCGAACTTTAACATATTAACTCTATTTTCCGTAGGGCGAATTTCAATGCAAGCTATATGTCGAGGAAGCATCCAAGCACGCGGTTGCAGTGGGCGTTGCCTACAACACTGGTGAGGACATACTGCACAATTCACCGTTGCCCGATAACACACTCCGGGTGAGGGTTAACGTCTGCACGAACGAAGACGCCCTCTTACCGATCCCGTCTCAGGATGAGCAAAATAAGGTGGCAGATGTTGTAGGTGGCTATGTTGCTTGGCCAATAGGTCTTATCGAGCCATGTGAAAAGGTCGTTCATTCAAAATTCCCTACACTTTTCCTTCAAACTTTCATCTCAAACTGCGATTTAATTTTCTGATTTGCACAGGGTAAGATTTCAAAGTCTTCAACAACACAACCCAAGTCAAAAGCATCGACTAGCCAACAGAGCAGAAGAAGACAGACCTCATATCTCGATCAAATATTGATTGCACCACAATTGATCGGTGAGGGAGTAGTGCAATTACGTATTCCAAGACATATCTACAATGTTGGTGGTCTAGTTGATTATGTTACTACCGAGGTCATGCAGGACATATGTGCTCGTGATTGGGTTAGTGCTTTGGCTATCAACATCTAGATAAGGTACTTCACTATCATCGTTTATCACTGTTATTAATATATCTCATTCCATTTCTTTTGTTTCACATGACACTGTATGTTTTATACCAGGCATTTGGACCAGGACGTTTTAATGGATACACACAGGGTCCAATTCGCATTTGTCAACCCTTTTCTCGTTGGTCATCATGAGGGTAAAGTAGATGTAACTGCCCAGTCTAATGAGCTGAAAGATTACTTTAGCAAGAAAGTGACAGCAAATACATTATTTTTAGTGCCGTATAATACGGGGTAAGTTATTATTGGTACAATTTTTGTTTTTATTGTTTAACTTCTATCATAACATGATTGTTCAAAAAAAATTTTTAAAATATATTTTAGGCGCCATTGGATATTGATCGTTATCAATCCAGCGGAACCTTCAGGCCCTCGCATTTATTATATGGATCCTCTAAAAAATGGTCTTCTACAAGACCGTTTTGATATGATGCTATTGATCAGTAGGTAAGTATACGTGCCTATGTATAAATATTTGCGAACGTGATTGAATAACCAAAATTAATCATTTTCTGTTTCTTTTGTTAGCGCATTGACTACGTATCAGTCATCTGTCTCGTTAAACTATTCTAAAGCTACTAACCCCCGCCTTAGCTATCCTTGGAAGAAGATACAGGTATTGATATTTGACTTTACTTAGACTTTGTTAGTAAACACTTTTTATTCATGAACAGAGTTAAATATTGCATTATATTTTTGCAGTGCCCTTTCCAACCTAATGACAATGATTGTGGGTACTATATCAGAAATTTATGAAGGATGTTATTTTGCATGATCAACCATTTATTCCTCAAAAAGTAAGTCATTTAGTTGCATTTCATATTGTGTTGTAATGAAATTGAATTAGTGCCTGACAATTATGTTTTACTGATTTTAATTCGTTCTAACTTGTGTCTGATTGTATATATCTATAGTATTATGAAGATCAACGTTGTGATGCTTTGACAGACCATCAGGTTAATGAAGTGATCGAGGAATGATGTGAATATGTATTTAGGAAAATCTCTAGGTAGCTATATATACTATTAAATTCACTAGCTGGTCTATTTTGTGTTGTTTCTAATTGCCAATTGTTGTGTCACGCATGTTTGTTGAAGTTGAATTTGTTGTATTATATTTCATTCAGCTAGGTTTACAGTATATTGTATAACAATTTTCAGTACTACTTTAGCTAATCAATCATTTGTTGGTATCATTTTAAAGTTATCTATTATTGTTCTTATTAAACCTTGCAGACTCTAATTATATATGCATGGGAGATATATATGAGGAAAAAATATGCTAAAAAAAACCAATACGAAGAACCTAAAAAATATGAGGAAAAAATATGCTAAAACTAACCAAAACGAAAAATTTTAAAAAAAAACACCTCCTGTGGCGCCTACCTGGCCAGGCACCACAGGAGATGATTTTAAGAAAAAAAATTTACAAATATGTGGCACTTCCAAGCGCTACAGGTTTTTTTAGTAGCGTCCAGATAGGTGGCATTTCGATAGCGCCACAGCTAATGCAATTATAAGTGCCACAGCTTTGCTTTTTTGTAGTAGTGAAATCAAATATTATCCAGTTGTCTTTATCTGCACTTTGACTTACGCTCAGCAAATTATGACACAAGCCTTCAACGTAATATACATCTTTGACTTGTATTCCTTTGTTGTTTTTTATTTCACAAATTCCTGCTATCTTTCCGGATTGATTTCCTCCAAATTTTACCTTTCTACCTTCCTTAGGTTGCAATGTGGTAATACTTTCAAAATCACCGATCATATGTCTAGGGCATCCACTATCTATATACCATTTATTATTTTTGGATGCTTTAAGACATATCTGCAATCAAGTATGATTAAGTCTTAGGTACCCACATCTTTTTGGGTCCTTTTGGGTTAGTACAAAAGTTTTTCAGAACATATGAACCTTTAGGTATCCATTTGTAGGTTCCTATCTTTCCTTTCTTCTTATGAATGCATGATGAAGTATAATGTCCTTTTCTATTACAATAATTACAATATGCAAAAGGATTTGATGTATGCACAGAATGCTGAAAATAATTCAAGTATGATTTACCTCCAGCTTTCTTTCTTCCTTTCTTTTTATCTGATTTTGGATCATATCCAATTCTAGATCGGTCATTCACAAAACGTTGTGCTTTTAAAATCACATTTAGCATCTCACTTCCTTTAGTAAATTTTTCAAGAGTTTTCGTGAGATCAACGTTTTTCTTTTTCAAAGAAGAACAATTTTCACATTATTTCTCTAAATTCTCTTTTAGTTCTATTTCAAGAACTTTGTTTTTCTTTTTGAAAACAATTAGTTCTTTAACTACTTTGATGAATTCAGAATGTAAAGCATTATATTCGGAAAATAATTCATCATAGGTGGGATCAGAATCAGTTACCTCTTCTTCTGTTTCTTCTTGAGCAACTAGACAGATATTGGCTACTTCCTCTTCATCGCTTTCTTTGTCAAAAGAACTATCTCCCCATATGGCAGATACAAAGGCTTTCTTCTTGTTGTAGAATTTACCTTTTCTTTTTTCTTTATTCTTTTGAATCAGTTCTTGACATTCTTATTTGAAATGTCCTGGCTTCCACATTCATAGCAGATAATGTGTTCTTTATTGCTTGTTCCTCCTTTTTGAAAGTTTTTGAATCCTTGGCCTTTCTTGTAAAACTTTCTGAATCGTTTTATGATTAAACCCATTTCATCATTGTCAAGCTCTTCATCTTGTTCATCTTCTTTTGCTTTCAGTGCTAGACCTCTTTTCTTCTTGTCGCCAATATCATCTAGTTCTAGTTTGAACTTTAACTTACTTTCATATTCAGAAAGGCTTCTGAATAGAGAAGCAACTGATTGCATTGATTCACCTTTACTTCCTCAATTGTAGTGACCTTTGCCTCCCATTCTTTAGAAAGAATATTCAAAATCTTTCATACTTGGGTTTGTTGATCATAGACTTTTCCAAGTGCTGCAAGTTGGTTAATAAGGTGAGTATATCTAAGTTCAAATTAAGCTATCGACACACCTGATTTCATTCAAAGTAAATCAAACTCAGTAACTAGAATATTGATCTGGTTTTCTTTTATTCCTAAAGTCCCTTCGTGGGCTATTTCCAAGGCTTGCCACATTTCTTTAACTGTTGGAAGTATGTAGATTCTGAAGTACTCATTTTGACTCAAGGCACTTTGAATCATCAGAATTGCTTTACTGTTGAGTGTGATGAGTCTCTTGTCATTCTCATCATATTCTGTTGGTGTCTTGGGAAATCTCTATGAATCTATAATCTTTTCAGGTGTGTAGTTTCCACTCTCAATCACATCCCATAGCCCATATTCAGTCGCCATTACGAAGACTCTGAACTTCTCTTTCCAAAATGAGAAGTATTTGCTATTGAAACACGGAGGTCTCGTGATAGAAGCTCTGTCGGGAAGAATGCCTTCACCCATGCTTGCCATTGGATCCTTCTTAGGCTGTTAAACCTTAACAAGCAGACCTACGCTTTGATACCAAATATTAGTGCAAGCGTTTCACCAAGGGGGGTGAATTAGGTGATACTAGAAAAATCATTGCAAATAAGAAAATTGATAGAATATTTAAGGCAGTTGAGAGTAAAGAGAAATATCACCGAAGTGTACACCGGGAGTTATACTTGTTCGGCCACAACTACTTTGACCTACGTCCAGTCCTCAGAATGTCTCTGAGAGTTTCAATATATTCTCCAAGATTTAGTGGGTTCTTGGCACCTCAGTACACAGCAATTTCCTATACTTGGACACTCGCTCCCCCTTACACGTTGTAATCAAATCCCCAATTCAAGGTTCCACTACCTTAAGTTGTCTCAATAACAAATATTGAGTTTGTAATGAAAAACTCTCACAGAGCAAATATATAATCTCTGAAGTACAAATGAATAACTATATGAAAACAAAGTACTAAGAGTGTGTTGATCAGTGTAATCTCAGTTTGTGACTTATTTTCTTTTCTTTGAATACTCTATATATATAGATGATTTGTAATATCCGTTGGAATCAATTTCAAACTTGTCCGTTAGAGTCACGCAGTAACAGTTGACTATTCTTTATATTTGAAAACTATCCATTGGCGATAGGTAGCGGTAGGTGAACATTCAGACTTTTATTTGACTTCTCAAATATGTCATACTCTTTCATTGTTTCTCTGCAAATGTACTTAGAATACTAATACAATGAAGAGTTAATCATATAGATAACAAATCAAGAGATATTCGATGAAAATATAATTTCTGGACTACCTTACTCGAGTGGCTACTCGAGTGATCAAGTTTGTTACTTGAGTGGTCCCTCGAGTAAACCTGTCAAAAATATGGTAGTGAGCAAATCAAAATTTTATATCAGATATCACTCGGGCAAGACATGGAGTGATATATTATGAACCTTGAGAATACATGATTACTCGAGTAGCCATGTCTTTTACTTCACATATTACTCAGGTGATCAATGTGGTAAACTGCTTACTCGAGTGGCTGCTCGAGTGGCCGTCATGTTTCTTTATAACTTACTCGAGTGCTCCCTCGAGTGGCTTTCAAATAACCCGGCAAATTACTCGATTACACCCTCAAGTAATGGGATCAAATTCTTGGACGGGAGTTTGCTATCTGGTTACTCGAGTAGTACTTCAAATAAATCTGCTGATTACTCGGGTGGTCCCTCGAGTAATGGTATTTTCTCACTGGTTACTCGAGCGGCTACTCTAGGTATGTTCATACTATGCTCGAGTGAAGATCTCTCTCACCCGAGTGAGAACAATTATAACTGTTGCACTTCAGATAACCTCTTGGTATTTTTATCTCCTCTGTTAACCCCTGTTTTACAAGCTTAGAAATAGAGTATATACAATCGTTCTGTACATGAGCAGTGTTGAATGACTCGAGTGAGTATGAGCTTGTCACTTGAGTGACACATTAGGTACTCAAGTGACAATCCTAAAAAAACAATTTCTAATACTTCGATGCCAAAGTCAGTATGGTTATCATCAAAAACTCATTTAAATATAATAATTAACAAGAAAACTTACAACTAATTGGGATTAACCATTCCTAATTCACTTCGAATATATAGGAATTGATCTTTAGCTATTGGCTTTATGAATATGTCAGCGAGTTGAAGATGTGTTGGTATGTCGGATATCTGTGTTTGGTCCTTGAATGTTGTACAGGATTCTTGGCCAAGCTAATGGTGCTAGTGTTGTCACAATAAATTGGAATCTCTTTTAAGTATATCCCCAAATCCTGAAGTTGTTGCTTCAACCATAGTACTTGAGAACAACAACTTGTTACAGCTATATATTCAGCTTTAGTAGAAGATAATGACACTATATTCTGCTTCTTGCTGAACCATGATACTAGAGAACCTCCAAGAAATTGACATTGACCACTAGTACTTTTCCTGTCAGTTTTATATCCTCCATGATTTGAATCTGAATATGCCATTAAATATTCGTTTCCTCTTTTTGGATACCATAAGCCAAGTTTTGAAGTGTCTCCTAGGTATTTGAAGATTCTTTTCACTGTCTCTGTATGTGATACCTTAGGAGCAGATTGATACCTTGCACACATTCCAACGCTGAACTGAATATCCAACCTGCTTGCTGTAAGATAGAGTAATGAACCAATCATTCCTCTATATTTAGTGATGTTGTAACTAGGACCTTTTACATCAGCATCCAATAATGTTGTAGAACTCATTGGAGTATCAGCTCCATTAGCATTGTCCAATCCATACTTCTTCAACAACTCCTTCAAATATTTTGTTTGAGATACAAATATCCCATTCTTCTTTTGCTTAATTTGAAGTCCAAGAAAGAAATTTAATTCTCCCATCATGGACATCTCAAATTCTCCCTGCATAATCTTAGAAACTTCTTGACACATAGATTTATTAGTAGCACCGAAAATAATATCATCAACATAAATTTGAACAATTAAGATGTCATCTTTGTTATGTTTGATGAAAAGAGTTGTATCCACTTTTCCTCTGAAAAAATTTTGATCAAGAAGAAACTTGCTTAGTTTTTCATACCAAGCTCTAGGTGCTTGTTTCAAATCATATAAAGCTTTCTTAAGTTTGAAAACATGATCAGGCTTTGTTTCATCTTCAATATCGGGAGGTTGTTCTACATATACTTCCTCCATAATATAACCATTTTGAAAAGCACTTTTCACATCCATTTGATAAAGTTTAAAACCTTTAATGCAAGAAAAGGCTAAGAGTACTCGTATTGCTTCCAATCTTGCTACTGGAGCATATGTTTCCTTATAATCAATACCTTCTTCTTGATTATAGCCTTTAGCCACCAATCTTGCTTTGTTTCTCATAATGATTACTGATTCATCAAGTTTGTTTTTGAAAACCCATTTGGTCCCTATAACCGAGTGATCTTTAGGTCGAGGAACCAAATCCCAAACTTGATTTCTTTGGAATTGATTTAATTCTTCTTGCATAGCAATCACCCAATCATTGTCAGATAAAGCTTCTTCTATATTAGAAGGTTTAATTTCAGAAATAAAAGAAGAGAAAGTTACCTCATTGAGAATTCTATTTCTAGTTTTGACACCTTCGTGAATATCTCCAATTACTTGATCAATTGGATGATCTTTAATATGTCTCCATGCTTTTGGTTGAGCATGATCATCGACATCTTCTATATTTTGAAAATCATTTGTTTCAAAAAATCATTCTATTTTAAAATAGATTTGTTTTTCTTTATCAAATCCATTTCTTCTGCATCAACATGTTTTGTTTGAGAGTCAAGTTCATCAAACACAACATGAATAGATTCTTCAACTGTGCATGTTCTTTTATTAAAAACTCTATATGCTTTACTTCTATTAGAATATCCTAGAAATAAACCTTCGTCAGACTTTGAATCAAATTTACCCAAGTTTTCTTTACCATTGTTGTGAATGAAGCACTTGCATCCGAAGATGTGTAGATGAGTAAGATTTGGCTTTCTTCCTTTTTAGAGTTCATATGGCATCTTACCAAGCGACTTGCGAATATATGCTCGATTTGAAATGGAGCATGCAGTACTCATTGCATCTGCCCAGAACACTTGTGACATTTCTTTTTCATTAAGTATTGCTCTTGCCATTTTTGTCAGGACTTTGTTCTTCCTTTCTACTACTCCATTTTGCTGGGGTGTTCTAGGTGCAGAGAAGTTGTGATCTATTCCTTCGTTATTGTAGTAGTCCTCAAAGAGTTGATTATCAAATTCTCCTCAATGGTCTGTCCTAATAGAAACAATAGAAATACCTTTCTCATTTTGGACCTTCTTAGCAAACATAATAAATTCAACAAATATTTCATCTTTTGAAGCAAGAAATATAGTCCATGTAAATCTTGTAAAATCATCGACGATTACTAAAGTATATAGATTTCCTCTAAAACTTTTTACTCTTACTGGACCTACCAAATCCATATGAAGTAATTGTAAAGGTTTGAAGTAGGAAACTCATACTTTTTTTGGAATGATGATTTAGTTTGTTTACCTTTTTGACAAGCTTCACAAATCATGTTATCTTTGAATTTTAGTTTAGGAAGACCGATAACTAAATCTCTTCTAATCAGTTTGTCAAGTTGATTCATATTAACATGAGCCAGATGCTTATGCCATAACCAACTTTCTTCTGATCTGCTAAGAAAATTTTTTTTTGAAGAATTTGAATTTAAATCAATAGTATAACAGTTACCGTCCCTTTGAGCTCTGATCTTTGGCTTGATGGAATCTTTATTAAGCGGCAGATCTTTCTTGTTTACTATCAAGCATTCTTTTGAATCAAAGTCACCCAGTTAGCTTTGTCAATGCTTTGACTTAAACTCAAGAGGTTGTGGCATAATCCTTCAACGTAATATACCTCATTGATTTGAACACCATCGACTTTTCCCACTTCACCAATTCCAACAATACGTCCAGATTGATTACCTCCAAACGTTACCTTTCCTCCTTCTCTGGTTTCCAGCATGGTGAACTTATTTTTGTCACCAGTCATGTGTCTCGAGCATCCACTATCAATATACCACTTGTTTGCTCGTGATGCTTTGAGACATACCTGGAGTAAGATGATCAATTTTTAGGTGCCCATACTTTCTTGGGTCCTTTGTGGTTAGTATGTAATACATGTGTCCCTTTCGGAACCCATTTATACATGCCAATAACTTGTCCTTTTCTAAAATAACATGATGAAGTATAATGTCCTTTCCTATTACAATAGCTACATGATATGAATGGATTTGATGTATGCACAGAATTCTTAAAATATTTGAGATAAGTTCTACTGCTATTCTTCTTATTTCCTCTATTTTTATCATGATCGGACTTATATCCAATTCCAAATTTATCAAAGGAAACTTTCTGAGAATTTAGAATAACTTTAAGTGTTTCACTTCCTTTAGTAAATTTTTCCACAGTTTTTGTTAAATCTCTTATTTTCTTATCTTTCTCTACACATACTTCACATGATGATATGACAGTATTTTCTGATTCCTTTACTTTCTTCTTGTAACTAACCATTTCTTTAGCTACCTTGATGAATTCTGTATGCAATGCATTATATTCAGATAATAAATCATCATAAGTAGGTTCAGATCACTTACCTCAGAATCCGATTCTTCTTCTTTGGCAACCAAGTATAGATTTGCCACTTCGTCATTATCGCTTTCTTCATCAGACGAACTATCACCCCAGATAGATATTATGTATGCTTTCTTTTTCTGCTTCTTTTTGTCTTTATTTTTGAAGCATTCGGATTTGATGTGTCCAGGCTTCCCACATTCATAGCATACTATCTGTTGCTCCTTGTTTTCTTTCTTGCTTGGTCCACCTTGATAATTTTTGAAGTTCTTTTGACCTCTTCTATAGAACTTCTTGAATTTTTTCACAATCATTACCATATCATCATCATTAGGAACATCTTCATTTTCAGAAGATTCTTCTTCCTTGATAGCTTTAAGTGCAACTCCCTTTTTCTTTTTATCATCGAATTCTTCTAGTTCCTTTTTGAATCTTAACTTCCCTTCATACTCAGAAAGGCTATCAAAGAGAGCAGCTACGGATCTCATTGACTCTCCTTTATCTTCTTCGATAGCTGTCACCTGCACTTCCCATTCTTTCTTAAGAATATTAAGAATCTTTCATACCTGGGAATTTTGGTCAAAGGATTTTCCAAGTACAGATAGTTGATTAACAAGATGAGTGTACCTGAGTTTGAATTCTGATATTCCTTCTCCAGGTTTCATATAAAATAGATCATACTCTATAATTAGAGTATTAACTCTATTTTCTTTGATTCCAGATGTACCTTTATGAGCGATTTCAAGAGCATCCTACATATCTTTAGCTGTTAGCAGAGTACAGATTCAAAAATATTCCTTCTGACTAAGAGAACTCTGTATCATTAAAATAGCTTTACTATTTAATGTTACTAACCTCTTGTCATCTTCATGAAACTCCTCTGGACTCTTTTTAATGACTCTATCTTCAATTTTCTTTATTGGAACATAGTCACCATCTTGTATCACATTCCATAAACCGTACTCGTTAGCCATCATGAACACTCTGAACTTAGCTTTCCAGAACGAAAAATGTACTCCAGCAAAACCAGGAGGTCTAGTAATTGAAACTTCATCTGGAAGAATGTTTTCACCCATTGTTGCCATTTATCGGATCCTTCTCAAGCTGTTAGGCTCTTCAGAGAAGACTTTGCTATGATACTAAATGAAAGAGGCAAGCTTCACCCAAGAGGGGGGTGAATTGGGTGATGTGATAAATTTTTCATTTGATGTGGTAATATGACAATAGTTGTAGATAAAGTAGAGTTAAGAGGATTAGTACACAGAGAGTTATACTGGTTCGGCCCAAAAACCAGGCCTACATCTAGTCCTCAAAGATCAAGACCTACTGAGATTTTCACTATACTTCCAAGATTCAATGGGCTCTCAAAATGCCATAAAATAACAACCGTCCTCGAATGGACTATGATCAGAAATATTCTAACACCAAGAATTTTCTCTCCCCCTTATGACAAGTCTTACATGCAGAAAAACAACCTATGACCTTTCTCACTTGCTTACGTATACAAGTCTTATGAGCAACAACATTCTCTCCTGCTTACACCACTGTAAGTCTTATGAGCAGCAACGTTCTCTACTGCTTGTATCTTGTAAGTCTTATGAGTAAAACGTTTTACTAGGAATTCTCTCAACTGCTTCTCTTATAAGGATATCTACCTTCTCAAGGTCCAAATACCTTGAGATCAAATGAAAATAGAATTTGAACTTTATATGGACTCTCTTACAGAGCAAATATGATAAACACTGAAGAACGATATGAATACAAAGAAAATATGAATAACAGATACTCGTGAATTTGCTTATGTGAATTCTTGTACTTGGTTATTCTCGATGGTCTCTGAAGCTCTGTATTTATAGATATTTGTTTTTGCCCGTTTGAATAATGATCATTATGGAGCGGGGCATGTTACTGTGGAACGGCATGCGTACGTTTGAAATCTTTGAACGCGGTAGTTTTGTGCTTGGATAGTCATAATGATGTTGTCTGCCTTTGTTTGACTTCCTCTGTGTCTTTCTAATTCAAATGTTCAAACTCCTATATCACACTTATAATATATGTTAAATGATGTTATATAATAATAATAAGTTAAAATATAATGAATAAATATCATTAAACCATATTTGGATTGAACGCTGTAAGACTGGTGCGTTTTGGCTTCTAGTAGAGTCCCACTCGAGCACTGAAGGGGTCACTCGAGTACAATACCATATTTTCACCATTTGCTTCAACTTTGCACTTACACTTCCATAGATTTTGAGAGAATGTATTTTCACACTTACGAGTGATGTGGGTCCTCACTCGAGCACTAGTCCCCTTGCTCGAGTGCTATTTCATTTTACACTATGAGCCATGTCTCTGGGCAACACTCACACCCATTTTTATCAGGAGTATGATTTTGCACTCTCAGGTGATGTGGGCCCTCACTCGAGCATACATACTCCTACTCGAGTGAGAAGAATATTCTTCTATAATATACTCTTTGTCTTCAACTCTTGCATCAGAATTAAGAGTTATATTCCTCACTCGTGAGTACTGATGTATCACTCGGGCATGCTTGTGCTTCTCTGTTCTACATGACTCTAGGCCAAACACTCGCAGTCCCTCACTCGCTAGTGCTCGGGTGTAGATATTACCATTACTCGAGTACATAACCTATGCTCGAGTGAAGTATTGATATCTTGTTCTAACTTTGCTCTCTGTCAAACACTTTCAGTGTAACACTTTCATATGCTCAGGTGCAAAACAACTTTATGCTCGAGTATTGGTTATAGTTCTCGAGTGCATCAGTAAAATTGACAGTAATTGCCCTCGGCCAAACACTTCTTGTCTAACACTTGCATGTGCTCAAGTGTAAAAAAGGTTTATGCTCGAGTGTTAGCTCTATTGCTCGAGTGCATCAATAAAAACTGACAGCAGACTTCTCTAAACTTTGCCATATGCATTCGGTAACTTTGTAATCATTCTTTAGACTTGTAAAAACATAATTTGCACACAATTTCCATTTGTTATCATCAAAACTTAGAATCTAACAGGAATCTCTTGTAAAGCTTAAGAACAGGTAGAATAGGTTCCCCACTCTTCCTAAAGATGTGCTCAGGAAGATATATAAAAGTTGACTTGAAAGGATAATGATATTCAATCGTTTGGGCCTTCCTATGGATGTACGCTGGATCATTGAAGATAAGGTACATTTAGCAGGTGAGATTCATAATTCATTTGTTAAACCTTTGCCAGGAATGGGAAGAAGTTCTTACTCCAAAAAGAGAAGAGCTAAAAGAATGAAGGTTTGCCATAAATGTGCAAGGTGGAATTGTGATTAGTGTTATAGGAGTAAAGGTATGGTTTCTATAAATTGAGAAGATAAAATTAAATTTATAAATGATGGACTGAGTAAGGAGTCACTGGATGATATCATTCAAATTCTTGACACATATCCGAGTGGTGATATTCATCGTATTCTTCTTGATTTAGCAGACATATTCAACAGAGAAAAAGAGCATTCTTGTCTTGGGAATCTAACGTTAAATGACCTTATTTGCCAGTTTATAAGAAAACTGGATAGGAAGCAAATCCTTGATTCATAGAAAGCGTTTAAGCCGTTACTGGACATAAAACCAGAGGAAGATGTGAGCCAAAATCACAACTACTGTACATAATCATGCTTCTGTTTAATTTGTTTTATTTTTTTCTGTAACTTTTGTCTAATCTTTCTTATCTTTTCGACAGCTTTTGTCTACTCTACTTTATCTTTTGACTTTCTTTACACTTTTTGTTTAATTTCTTTATGCAATGGCCCACCGGTCATCTTTGTCTGAAATTTTTCAAACTTCTTTAAAAAATGTGTGATTTTGTTGTCGCTGTTTTAGTATTATATATATGTACTCTTCTACTTGTAAGCATGCACTCTTCACTTGTAAATATGCATTCTTCCTCTTGTAAGCATACATTGTCTGAGAGAAACAAAGGAAAAAAGGGTATTTCATAAAAATGTAGATTTACATCTATTTGCAGTTTTGTTGAAACTGATTTAGGTAAGAAAGGAGAGTTTATAACAGTAGTAAACGAACTTGGAATTACATTAGCTTCCAGAAAAATCAACTTTATGTATAGGGGAGGCATCCAGGGCCTAAAGGGAAGTGTGGCCATTTCTGCATCCATGAATGGAAGCAAGGTTTTAAGTGTAAGGGTGAAGGAGTTGGAAGATCACATTTTTTCCTTAGGACAAGAGTTACAGGTTTTGAGCTTGCTTGAACGGATGGGACTAATGTTCTACCATGCTCAAGCTTTCATTACTCTACCCGGTGGTTTGGAGACGTTGGATGACATTTCTAGCATTGCATATTGGGCTAAGTTAAACTATCACAAAAAGCCATTAGGATTGTTAAATGTTAATGGTTTTTATGATAATCTGTTGTCTTTTCTTGGTCATGCTGTGGAAACATAATTCATACCCCAAGCGACTCACCACTCCATAATTGCTCCACCAACTGCTAATCAGCTGCTGGATCAACTGCAAACCTATGAACCTAAACTAGATCTACTCATCAAGCAAATAGGTGGGAAATCTTCAGATAGCAGTAAGAAGCAGAACCCAGATACCACTCTTAGGTTGTAACTTTCCTTAATCTCTTGGTTTTACTTTATTGTGTGTTTATGTTAAAAAAACACACCTCATCTGAGCGATAGAAGACATTAGGGAGAATGTCTGATTTAGTTTGGGGGAGGAGAAATTTTTTTTTTCTTTTGTTAGTTAGTAAAACCATTAGATGCATAGGGTGTGGAAAAAATGGTAGAGTAAGGAGGTATTCTTAACTCCTAAGACGCATTTCATTAGTTGCATGATTTTTTTTATATTCTTAAAAAAAGTAAAAAAAAATTCATCTTGTTTATGTACTTTGTAATGATCTTAAGAAGTATATAAGTTTTAAGTATGGATCAATTGAATTTAGAGATTTTATAGCATGAATAAACAATTAATTGTTGCAATTGGTGATGAATTTTGAGATTGAATGAACTGATTTTAAAAATCCCTAGTTGTGAGCTTATGAGCCTATAATGATTATTTCTCTTGTGTGTGATATTCAACTATTAAGTTGTCACTCTAGAACTTGCTTTAAATCTGGTTGAAATTACATCTCATATGCACATTCAAAAATGATAAAGGCATTCATTTCCTTTAGCCAGAGCTAAATAACCAACCTTGCAATTATACCGTTGATAAGCCCCTTTGAGCCTAATTGACTGTTTCTTTGTTTTCAATCCATTAACATGTGCTTTAATGATATATCAACTGCTTTTACCTTATTCGTAATATTAGTGGAGCATTTGAAATTTTTGTGAAATGGGCTTTTGACAAAGTGTGGGGGTGTATCTATTATTAACTTTTTAGTTTCAATTCAAAAAAGAAAAGAGAAAAATAAATAAAAAATAAATAAAAAAAAGAAAATAAAGAAAATGTTAAGTGTTTGAATTGTGGGTTGTCGTGATGAGATAAATTTACAAGTAGCCCATTTTTCAATTGCTCTATTTCTTTAGCCTTTTCATATCATGTTTTACATTTCTTTACCTTAACCCCATTACAACCCTTAATAAATCCGTTTGATTTGAATTATGCATGAGAATTAGGTGGTAGAGATTGAGATTTTTAGCAAGCCTATGGTAGTGCAATTTTTTTGGTTGAATTTGAGCAAAACACTTACCCTTGAACACTTGAGAGATTGAGGGAATGAGTTACAAGTACAAACTCGGTTTATTCATTTTCAATTAAAGTTACCAGTTTATATTTTTGTTGATTCATTAATACTATGATCTCTTTATTTTTCAATTGTGTTCTTACTTATGACCTGACACTTCTGATTTTGTTGGAAGCACTTATTATTTACTTCTTGTCTGAGGACGTCCAGGAGTTAAGTATGGGTGGAATTTGATAAATAAAATATGTGCATATTTATTTTCCCTTATATGATCATTTTATGGACGATATTTGCGTTTAATATAATAAATTTGGGTGTGATTGATAAATAAATAATGTTTTTGGAATAAATAGCATTTAAAAATAATAAAAAAAATTAAAGTACTGTAGCAATAGGATAACTATAGCAGATGGTTAGACTGTAGCAGAAAGAAGTTACACTATATTGGATGGAAGTCACTATAGCGACGGAAGCACTATAGAGCTGCCAAACACTATAGCAGCCGCTAGACACTGTAGCTGTTGCCGACAGTCACTGTAGCAGCCGCCAGATCACTATAGCATCCTCTGGACACTGTAGTAGCACTGTAGCACGCATGTTTTCCCCTATAAATAAAGATCAAGGCCAAGCTCAAAAGGGGAGGAGAGGAAAAGAAGCGGAGGTTTCCTTCTCTGACAGGGAGATGTCCTTCTCTGACCGGGAGAGATCTTTCTCTAACATTTCTGAGTTCTTTCTGTTGTTTTTTAGATTTAATTTCATGCATTGCATGCCTCCGTCTTGGAAGGCTTAGGATTGTATTACATTTTACATGCCGCTGATAGAGCTCAATATTTATATATATTTTTATTAATTAATCTTAGGCTTTTATGGGACTTATTGAATATTTTGGGCATAATCAAGTGTTAAAGTGAGACTTTAGTGAAAGAATAATTTTGGAATTAAAGTGGTTAAATTGTTATATTTTTAATTAATATTTTTTATTCCCATTTTTATTTAATTGTGGGCAAAAGGTATTACCTTTGTGAATTTAATTTTTCAGGTGATGATATGGCACAACTTGAGTGGTTAAGGTCAAAGATGTTATTTTGGAGCTTAATGAAGGACAAAAGCGGAACATCACATGTGCAGAATTTATTTTCACATTTTTTCTAAGAGGAGGTTAAATGAGTAAGGGCTTTGTTTGGTGGTTACAATTTTGTGTCCAATGCCAAAACAGATTTTTATCTTTTATCCAAACAAGGCACAGCTCACTTTTAACCTAAAGAATAAGGGAAGAGAAGAGGAGGTCATTGTTTGGCACTAGAGTGGTGGCTGGCTGAATGGAGACATGCTGAACCGAATTGGAAGAATAAAAGAAGCTGGACCAAATTGGTGAAAAAAAGCAATAGCCGAAATGAGAATCGGAGAGGAGCTGACCGTGGTTGTAGACATAAGTATGGAATCAATTGAATAAAGAAGGGAATTGAAGAATTAAGTGAGAGCAACAAGAAGCAATTGAAGAGCCGTCATTGTGGACCGAAGGAGGAGGGGTTGGACCGGTTGAAGGGATTGACCTAATGAAAAGGAAGAATAAAAGAAAAGGAGAGAGCATCGAATAGGAGGAGAGGCGGCTATGTAAGGAAGAAGGAAGGAGCAGCCGAAACTTTTGACCAAAAGAAAAATAGAGATTAGAAAAGAATTCAAGGGGCTAGCAGCAAATGAGATTGGAGAAGCAACACGAAATGAAATGAAAAAGAAGGAGAGGGGAGCAGCAACTTGGAGAAGGGAATTGCTGTGAAGAAACAATAAGAGCTATTTGGTTTTTGATTCTCATGGCTAATTTCTCGTTCCATCAAGCTTCATCCTTCTCTTCTTCCATGAGTAACTAAAGTATTGGTGATTTCCTTGAGTTGGGTAATGGTTTGAGCTTCTAAACTACAATGGAATTCCTTTAAGGTATCTTTTTAGTTCAAGATTATATAGCTTGGTTAAGTATGTAATTGTGATCTAGATTGTTATGCCAAGTGAATAACCTTGGTGGTTGAGCTAGGAGTTGATTAAATATGCTTTGTATGATTCATATTATGAGTAGGTTGAATTGTTTGTTCCAACTTGGTTAAGTGGATTTAAAGGATTAAACTGACTGTTTTGAATTGTTGTAATGGTAATTACAAGCTAGAATTAGAAGTTGATTATTCATCTCCTTAAGTCTGAATTATTTGGTGGTATTCATTTAATTGCTTCGGTAGAATGAATTAAATGATTATTGCAATTATGGAGCTAGTGGTAACTTAGTTCCATCCTCTTGACTCATATTGTGGAATTCATATCATTAGTAAGAAAGGAAGACTAAAACCCCAACTCAAGGGAATCTCATTTCATTATTATTCTAGTTTATTAAATTTACTTAGTTGTTAGTGTTAATTTCAATTCCTTTTGCTTCTTAGTTTTGAAAACCGAAAAAATACAAAAATATTGCTTTAGCTTAGATTACTTCATAGTTTTAAACTCAAATTCTCAAAATGATTTCTCACAACTTTAAAGTTTTTTATCACTTTACTACCTAGGGACTTGGAAATTAATCTCCTTACAAGAATGACTTAGGTTGAGCTACAACGCTACATTTTCTAATCTAGTTTTATTTTGAGAACTCACACGACATGGGTTCATCAAAATTGGCGCCGTTGCCGGGGAGGATGATTGCCAAGATTTTAAGTAGTTAAGTGTTCTTTTTAGTTGTCATAGTGTGTCTTAGTTTGGTAGGAAGTGTGTAGTACTCATTTGAATTTTGGCAAAATTCTGATTTTCGATTAGCACTGTCTTGCTGGAATTGAAATATTTGTGCCCAGAAAATTCTGAAATTTGACAGTTTAAAGTTTTTCAGTATTCTAAGCAAGACTAATAGCTATAGCTATTAGGTCTGCTGGAGTTCAGCCAAATTCAAAGGTTTACTATATTTTTCTGAATTTTCTTTCTTTTTTGGTATTTTTCCAAGTTTTTGATTTAGTTTGTTCTTAGGGTTTTCTTTGATTTTTCTTGGTTATTAGTGTGTTTTTGAGTTTGTTTTAGGTAGTTGTTCATTATTGGAGTATTTGATAGTGGTTTAGTCATTTTTTTATATTCATAGTTGTTTTGCATTTAGAAAAAAAACACAAAGAAATTTGCATTTTGTTGCTTTGCTATCATGTTCTTAGTGGCCATTATGTGGTTCATTATTATTTTGTGGTGAGCAACTTTGCATTATTCATCCTTAGAAATTTGTTGGTTGCAACTTGAGATTTCAGGTAGCTATCACATTCTGTAAGTTGTGCTTCCAGTGACCCTACTTATATACTTGCGGTTTGAGGTACTACTTCATTGCTATACCAACTTGTTCCCCTAAAAGGTGAAGTTTTACCTTGCAACTCCTATTTGCCTCTTGTCATATTGTGTTGCACTTGTCTTGTTATTGCTGAAACTGGTCTTACTCTTTAGACACTTGAATTTTTTTGGTTGTGGTTAACTCTTTCGGTTGTCAAAGATTAGTTATCTTGGTTTCCTACACGTTACTAATTTTTGCTGTATACAACTCTTCTTCAATTGACCATTTGACTAATTACTTTGCTGTAATTTATGTGTCTATATGAATCTTCTTACTGTGCATGACTAGATCTCAGAAAACTGAACTGTGCCTGTAGATAAAGATATTAACAAGACAATTAGGTTGCTTAAGAAAGGAAAGAAAGCTGAATCATCTAGTGTAGGCCTTGGACAAGTCATTGACACTGAAGTTGTTGCACATACTTGTGATAATTCTTCTCATATTGGCTCTTCATTCATTGTAGATCACCATCTTGCCATGGATCCAGTTCCTCCTCCAGAAGACATACCTCTACCTATTGGGGAGCATAAAACTATCAAAGATCTTACCTCTTCTACTAATATTATTGATCCTTTCCTCTCATGTCCTGAATTTAATATTAATTTTGAGTTGAAAGGTCCTTTGTTGAGTCACTTACCAAAATTTCATGGTTTACCTGTTGAAAACCTTAACAGGCACTTGAGGAATATGTACATTGTGTGTACCTCCATGAAACCAATGGGAGTTGATCTAGATGAGATGTGCTGGAAAGTCTTTCATTTTACATTGGAAAACAAAGTTAAGGAGTGGTTCTTGATGCTACCTCACCGCAATCCTAATGCTTTAGCATCCTGGGACAACTTGAAGAGTGCCTTTTTGGAAAAATACTTTGCTTCTTCAAAGATAACATCTCTCACTAAGGAAATCTTCGATGCTAAACAAGGTCTCCATGAATCTTTTTATGAGTATTGGTGTCATTTTCAAGAACTTCTAGCCAAGTGTCCACATCACCAAATCCCAGAAGCTCGATTGGTGCAATATTTTCATAGTGGGTTGCTTCCTCAAGATAGGAAGAGTTTAGATTCATCTTCTGGAGGCACTATTCAATTGCTTACACCTGAAGAGGCTTGGGCTTTAATTGAGAAAATAGCTAGTAATGATCAACAATTTGAAGGGTTGGATGCTAGACAAGTCCATAAGGTCTCACATGCTTCAAGATCTTCAAGAGAGTATGATAATTTGTCATCCCAAATGACAGATATGAGATCTGACCTCAATAAGCTCATGGCCCATCTAAGCAATGTAAACATTCGTGGGTCACATTCTTAAGCTCTAGTGGCTCTTAGCTATGACATATGTAGCTCTTACATGCATATTGCTCCTAATTGCCCACACCAACTTGGGGAGGTCTCAGCTGTTTTTCAAGGGAGACAAGGACAGAATCAAAGGCCTTGGAATCCCTACTCTAATACATACAATGAGGGTTTGAGGTCCCATCCTAACTTTGGTTGGAGGAACCAGAATCAATTTCAAGGGAGTTCTTCAAATCAAGCTCCGACTCAAGGACCTTCAAACCAATCTAATCCCCAACAAATAGTGGTTGCTACACCTGAATCCCATGCTACTAAAGATGACATCTCTCAACTTTTCAAGTATATGAATAATGTGTCATCTTCAATGGGTAACTTAGCCTCGAGATTTGATGAAGAGAGAGCTCAAACCAATTCTAAATTTTCTGACATTGGGACTAAGTTTGATACAATCTTTAACAAGTTGGAGTTGTTGGATTCTAAGAATTCTAACCTTACTTCATTTGTCACTCAAATGTCTGATAGCCTCAATGAGCAACAAGCTAAAAGTAGATAAGGGTTGCCTTCCAACACTGTGATCAATCCTAAGGATGTACATGCTATCTCTTTAAGGAGTGGTAAACAAGTGGGTAAACAAGTCCGATTTGAAGAAAATGTTGAGAGTTTCAAATCTGGAATGCATTCTAGTGATAGGCATAATGAAGAGGTTGAGGTTCCCTTGCAACCATAAGTGGAAGATATTGATGGTAGTGATGATTCTGATCAAAGCACTCACCTTGCTATTGTAAAATCTGAGAGTATGCTTGAACAGAAGCTTCTATAAAGGCATTCTTGCAACCACAAGTGGAAGATATTTATGCCATTGTTGCAAGTAGTGGAGAGCCTATAAATTCTACAAGCCTATGGTAGAGTATGGTCAAAGTGGATGTGAGTGAAAAACTACGCTCTATGAGAGAAGAGTGCAAACACTTGTCATACTTAAGGTTTCCAATTAAGCTCATTGTAATTAAACTTTGCATTGCTTTAGCTACTTCAATTTTTGGCATGTTCATTGAATTTGGATAAGAGGATACCTTGTTATTTGACTAAGTGTAACTCTTGAAGCTTGATCTTGCTTAACATTCCAAATTTAATCCCTCTTTGCCTATGTTGAGTTTAATGTTTTGCACAGGAGTGCAAAAGCTTAAGTGTGGGGGAATTGATAGAGCTCAATATTTATATATATTTTTATTAATTAATCTTAGGCTTTTGTGGGACTTATTGAATATTTTGGGCATAATCAAGTGTTAAAGTGAGACTTTAGTGAAAGAATAATTTTGGAATTAAAGTGGTTAAATTGTTATATTTTTAATTAATATTTTTTATTCCCATTTTTATTTAATTGTGGGAAAAATGTATTACATTTGTGAATTTAATTTTGCAGGTGATGATATGGCACAACTTGAGTGGTTAAGGTCAAAGATGTTATTTTGGAGCTTAATGAAGGACAAAAGCGGAACATCACATATGCAGAATTTATTTTCACATTTTTTCTAAGAGGAGGTTAAATGAGTAAGGGCCTTGTTTGGTGGTTATAATTTTGTGTCCAATGCCAAAACAGATTTTTATCTTTTATCCAAACAAGGCTCAACTCACTTTTAACCTACAGAATAAGGGAAGAGAAAAGGAGGTCATTGTTTGGCACTAGAGTGGCGGCTGGCTGAATGGAGACATGCTGAACCGAATTGGAAGAATAAAAGAAGCTGGACCAAATTGGTGAAAAAAAGCAATAGCCGAAATGAGAATTGGAAAGGAGATGACCGTGGTTGCTGACATAAGCATGGAATCAATTAAATAAAGAAGGGAATTGAAGAATTAAATGAGAGCAACAAGAAGCAATTAAAGAGCCATCATTGTGGACCGAACGAAAAGGGGTTGGACCGGTTGAAGGGATTGACCTAATGAAAAGGAAGAATAAAAGAAAAGGAGAGAGCATCGAATAGGAGGAGAGGCGGCAGTGCAAGGAAGAAGGAAGGAGTAGCCGAAACTTTTGACCAAAAGAAAAATGGAGATTTGAAAAGAATTCAAGGGGCCAGCAGTGAATGAGATTGGAGAAGCAACACAGAATGAAATGAAAAAGAAGGAGAGGGGAGCAGGAACTTGGGGAAGGGAATTGGTGTGAAGAAACAATAAGAGCTGTTCGGTTTTTTATTCCCATGGCTAATTTCCCCTTCCATCAAGCTTCATCCTTCTCTACTTCCATGAGTAACTAAAGTATTGGTGATTTCCTTGAGTTGGGTAATGGTTTGAGCTTCTAAACTACAATGGAATTCCTTTAAGCTCTCTTTTTAGTTCAAGATTATATAGCTTGGTTAAGTATGTAATTGTGATCTAGATTGTTATGCCAAGTGAATAAACTTGGTGGTTGAGCTAGGAGTTGATTAATTATGCTTTGTATGATTCATATTATGAGTAGGTTGAATTGTTTGTTCCAACTTGGTTAAGTGGATTTAAACGATTAAACTGAATGTTTTGAATTGTTGTAATGGTAATTACAAGCTAGAATTGGAAGTTAATTATTCATCTCCTTGAGTCTGAATTATTTGGTGGTATTCATTTAATTGCTTCGGTAGAATGAATTAAATGATTATTGCAAGTATGGAGCTAGTGGTAACTTAGGTCCATCCTCTTGACTCAAATTGTGGAATTCATATCATTAGCAAGCAAGGAAGACTAAAACCCTAACTCAAGGGAATCTCATTTCATTATTATTCTAGTTTATTAAATTTACTTAGTTGTTAGTGTTAATTTCAATTCATTTTGCTTCTTTGTTTTGAAAACCGAAAAAATACAAAAATATTGCTTTAGCTTAGATTACTTCATAGTTTTAAACTCAAATTCTCAAAATGATTTCTCACAACTTTAAGGTTTTTTATCACTTTACTACTTAGGGACTTGGAAATTAATCTCCTCAGAAGAACGACTTAGGTTGAGCTACTACGCTACATTTTCTAACCTAGTTTTATTTTGAGAACTCACACGACATGGGTTCATCAGCCGCCTACATGGAAGGTTTTACCTCCTAATTGGATGTCTAGATTTCTTCATTTTTCATGGATCTTTTGGTTGTATATTTATGTTTGAGAATTTAATATTCAAGTTTATGCTGTATTTCTGAGGTTTTCATTCTAGCTTTATAAAATGTCAACTTATTTTTATTTTGTTTTTAATTTCATCATGTGCTAAACTTTCATTTTCCTAGGGTGATGACGTAGCTTACTAATGACGGATTAAATCTTAACTTATTAAATCTAGTTTGAATTTCTCCATCATGATTGATATTTAATTATTATTCTTAATACTTTTGATTGACTGGTGATCTTTTGAATGATTTCAATATGCATGTTGAGATCTGAAGGAGATACATGTATGTAGACCCTATAATTAAAACCATGGCTTGCATATGAAATAGGAATATATTCGTATGAGTTGTGTTGTCATACTGAGTAGTCTTAGCATACAAGTACTGTTAGCCTTTGCATGCATCAAAGGATTCAAACTCTATCAAATAGATGTAAAGAGTGCATTTCTAAATGGCTATATCATGGAAGAAGTATATGTAGATCAACCTCCAGGTTTCAAAGATGTAACCAAACCTGACCATGTTTTCAAACTCAAAAAGGCTTTATATGATTTAAAACAAGCTCCTAAAGCATGGTATGAAAGGCTCAATAAATTTCTTATTGATCAAGGTTTTGTACGACGAAAAGTTGATACAACTCTTTTTACAAAACAAAAACATGATGATATATTAATTGTGCAAATATATCTTGATGATATAGTTTTCGATCCTACTAATGAAACTATGTGCAAAGAATTTTCTGAGATAATGCAGGGGGACTTTAGATGTCAATGATGGGAGAATTAAATTTATTTCTTTGTTTGCAAATCAAATAAATAAAGAATGGAATTTTCATATCTCAGATGAAATATTTGAAAGAGCTATTGAAGAAGTATGGATTGGATGACGCAAATAGAATGGACACACCCATAAGCTCAACCACATTGCTTGATGCGGATGTCCAGGGAAAAGATTACAACAACACAAAATATAGAGGAATGATTGGATCATTACTCTATCTCACTGCAAGTAGACTTGATATTCAATTCAATGTAGGCATGTGTGCAAGATATCGATCAGCACCAAAAGAGTCACATGCTAAAAGCATCAAACGATTCTTCCGATATCTTGCTGACACGGTAGAATTGGGTCTCTGGTATCCCAAAGGAGGAAGTGAATATCTAGTTACATACTCAGACTCTGATCATTGAGGTTGCAAGACAAACAGAAAGAGTACGAGAGGACAAGGCCAATTTCTTGGAGGCTCATTTGTGTCATGGTTTAGTAAGAAACAAACTATAGTGTCTCTTTCATCAATAGAAGTTGAGTATATTGCCGTATCAAGTTGTTATGCACAAGTAATATGGCTAAAGTAATAACTCCAGGATCTTGGTATTTATTTGAAAGAGACACCAATATACTGTGACAACACTAGCACGATAAGCTTTGGCAAAGAATCCTGTTCAATATTCCAGAACCAAGCATAGTGATGTTAGACATCACTTCATTAGAGATCATGTCCAAAAGAAAGATGTCAAAGTGATATTCATTCCAACTCATCTTCAACTAGTTGAAATCTTCACAAAACCTCTTGCAAAAGATCAATTTTTGTATATTAGATGAGAATTGGGAATGGTAAATCCCAATAAATTGTAAGTTATTTAGTGTTTACGAAATGTTAGATGATGTTATTCATTGATGTTTTGATGATTACTAACTTAAGCATCAGAGTTTCTAGCAAATTGTTTTACAGGATCATGATATTTTGTTTTGGAGTATGAAAAACAGAAGTTAACAGAGGATAACATTACTGGAGGGACAACTTCAAGTAAAGAGTATTATTGGAGTGACACCTTGAAGTAATAGATGAATTACTCGCCACTTGAGTAATAAACTTGGAAATGTGCCAGTGAAGCATTAATTTCAAATGAAATGGCACAACGGTTGGAAATGAATAGTCAGAAGGTGAAGAGATAGATTACCTGAGGGAGGCCTCGAGTGAACTTCAACATTACTGGAGTAAGGCCTTGAGTGAACCTAGGTGTAGATCTCAAATTTGCTAAGTTTCAGCTCAAATTTGTCCTAAAGATCCATCAAATGATCGAGGGAATATACATAGGTAATTACAATATTATTTATGTCAGGTACGCGGTTGAATTCACTGCATTTTAAAATTTTTGGTATGATCACTCGAGTAGCTACTCGAGTGAAGCTGATGATTACTCGAGTAAGCCCTTGAGTGATGTTGGGATTTAGGGTTATTTCAGTCGATACTTAATCATTTGTCACAAAATCGCCTCGAGTGATTCTCCTAGTGCTCTCACAAAAAATTTTCAAAATCTTTTTCACTTCCTATAACCGTCAAAACCCAGTGATCTATGCTTACAAAAACCTCTCAAATTGCTTGAATCTTCTGCCCAGAACCTCGCGACTCTCTGACTCTTTTTTTCAAAAATTCTTGCCTCTCTTAAATCATAATGGTGAGGACTAAATCTCCTAATCTTAGCACTCCTTCTGAGTCCTCTGAACCATATCAACCCTCTGATTCACTTTCCTCTCCTCCTACCAAGAAAAGAAAAATCTCTTCTAAACCTAAAGCCAAAGCTAAACGCAACCTAAACTTGAGGTCAAAAGGGGTTGTGATTAATGAGGCCACTGCCACAAGTGCTTAATCCAAGAAGAGTTCAAATCCTGGAAGAGGCAAAGCAACAAAAGAGCCATCTCCTCTTCCTTCTGATTCATCCAACACACCAACATTTTCTCTAAAACCTCTTAAAAAGCCCAAGTTTGATGAGAATCTTACCAAAGTCATGGTAGGCATGCTTAAAGGAGCTTTTCAATCTAAGGAATCAAAGAAAGGGTAATCTTCAAGGCAGCCAGAAGAGAGGGATGAAGAAATCACATTTTCTCCAAAAGGATTCAATGTGAGCAAGCTTGACGAATCTCAGAAGTATCTGAGTCACTTTGTAAGAAGAAATGTGTACAAGATGCACTACATTGACTACAAGGTTCTTCAAGAGGTATTGATATTTGACCGAGCCCCTATCTTGATTCCTATATGCCTTGGCTATCTGTTAAACTCCCATTTGGCACCAAAGTAGTAAGGCATTTTTACTGTAACCTTAAACCTATAAATGATCCCATTAGGAAGTCTATGGAAGAAGAAATGACTTCTAAGGTTAGAGGATAGAGAATTCTAATCTCACCTTCTAGAATCAATACCTAGTTAGGAATAGAAAACCCTCATGTTGATGATTATCCTAATTATGATTCAAACTAGTTGTTTTCAATCCTAAGAGTTGGTGAGATAGTGGGACCCCTCAATTTTAATCCGAGTGATATGAGTGACTTTCATCGAGTCTTATGGCATATCTATTCTAGAGCCATGGAGAACAAATCTAATAACTTCACTCATTTCATTGAGAAGGACTTCAGAAAATTTGCCTCATTGATCCTCAAAGAACAAAAGGACTTGGGAGAATATATCTTTGCTGAGATCAAGAGGTTTAGGTATGAAGAAAAACCTGCTACTCCAATGCCTTATACTCAACTTATTTCCTTGTTCCTCAAGAAGAATATGATTTGGTACTTGGAGAGTAAGGATCCAATTGAGAGGATGGCACCGGTTGGGAGGAATCAAATTGGAAAGTTGAACATTGAGATTCCTCTGAAGACTCCTCTAGGAGGAAGTCCCAAGAAGAAGAAGACTGACACTGCAACTAGTTGAAAGGATGACACACAGTCTTCTGCTTCAGCCAACACATCTTCTCTGTCTTTCTTTAGTGACGTAATGCAAACATTCATAGAGAACATTCTAAAGAGTTTTCATATAGACTTTACGAATACCAATGCAGAGTTGGTAACCTATATGAATGAGAAGATGGGACAACTTGTGGAGATGAAGGATAAGAGGCATGAAGAGTTGTTAGCTGAACAATGTGCCCAAGGTAAGCTTCTGAGATCTATTATTGCTATACTTGATGCTATGGAATCCGACTCTCCCATTCCTGGTCCTTCTGTTATTCCTGAGCCCATACCTATCTCCGAACCTGGACCCTCTATACCTACTGAGCATAGACCCTCTGAGATTGGACCCAGTAATGTCTTGTTCTCTATTCCTAACCCAGACATATCCGAGCCAATCCATATCACTACTAATGATCCACCTCAGCCTGTTCAGCTAGAGCCCATATCTACTCCCATTGACTCACCACACGCACTAAGGAGGTGCTTGTATCTTCTCTGGTTGCTATAGAGGAAGTAGAAACTACTTCTCTGGTTCCTTACCCTTCATCTCCAATGAATCCTCCAGAGGATCTTCAGACACCCCCAATGAACCTTCCTAACCCTGAACTATCATCTTCAGATCCTTCAAGTTCAGATGGTTCATATGAATCATTGGCATTTCCTGTCACTCCCATCTCAATAGCCAAGCCACCTACTCCTCCTCATAATTGATTCCACCTTTGTGATGAAGACAAAAAGGGGGAGAAGAGCCTGAGTGATTTTGTAATGAATAGCTGGGTGTAATGCATTGGGATATGGGTGTACTGGGCTTTAAGGGGCATTTTTATCTTTGAATTCTAAGTTTGATTATGTATTGAATTCTTCTTTATGCAATTTGTTCCTTCATGCCATTAAAGTTAAATTTCATTGAAGTTATATTGCACTGTAGGACTGAGTTTTTGATTGTGTATGCAAGGTGAACAAGGAAATAAGTAAAAAAACTTTGAAAAGATCTTTAATAAGCTATTTCAAAAGAGTTTTCAAGGTTAAATTGAACAAAATAATTCATATAAAATGTATTTAAGAAGCATATGTTTGAAAACTCAAATTTAAAAACTTTGTTCAAAATCACCAAGGTTTGTCATCATCAAAAAGGGGGAGAATGTTAGATCCCATATGCTTTGATGATAACAAAGATTGGACTAATGATAAAAGAGGATATGATAACAAATGAATTTGAACAAAGTAAATAAATGGAAAAGGATTACTTGAAGTAAGCACTGGAGTAATGAAGAAGACTTGAGAGAAGAGCAAAGGAAAAACCTCAATGGTAGTCTTTATTAGATCTCATATGTTTTGATGATAACAAAGAGTAGAATAATAATATGGAAGGATTTGATAACAAACAAATGGATTTGAACAAAATAGCATAGCATCACTTGGATTCAATATTGAAAGTAATCAACAATTTTAAGAAGGCTTACTCGAGTCGCCACTCAGGTAACAGAAGCCATTACTCGACGTGAGTCAAGTCAAAGTGGTTGTGGCCGAACCAGTATAACTCCCGGTGTACACTTCAGAGATATTTCTCTTTACTCTCAACTGCTTTAAATATTCTTTCAATTTTCTTATTTGCAACGATTTTTCTGGTATCACCCAATTCACCCCCCTCTTGCGTGAAACGCTTGCACTAACATTTGGTATCAAAGTGTAGGTCTTCTTATTAAGGTTTAACAGCCTAAGAAGGATCTAATGGCAAGCATGGGTGAAGGCATTCTTCCCAATGGAGCTTTTATCACGAGACCTTCAGGTTTCAATGGCGAACACTTCTCATTCTAGAAGTTAAAGTTCAGAGTCTTCATAATGGCTGCTGAATATGGGCTATGGGATGTCATTGAGTGGAAACTACAAACCTGAAAAGATTGTAGATTCACAGAGAGTTTCTAAGACACCAGCAGAATATGATGAGAATGACATGAGACTCATCACACTCAACAGCAAAGCAATTCTGATGATTCAAAGTTCCTTGAGTCAAAATGAGTACTTCAGAATCTGCACACTTCCAACAACTAAAGAAATATGGGATGCCTTGGAAATAGCCCACGAAGGGACTTTGGGAATAAAAGAAAACCAAATCAATACTCTGGTTACTAAGTTTGATTTGCTTTGAATGAAATCAGGTGAGTCGATAGCTAAATTTGAACTTAGATATACTCACCTTGTTAACCAACTTGCAGCACTTGGAAAAGTCTATGATCAACATACCCAAGTACAAAAGATTTTGAATATTCTTTCTAAAAACGGGAGGCAAAAGTCATTGCAATTAAGGAAGCAAAAGGTGAATCAATACGATCGGTTACATCTCTATTCAGAAGCCTTCCTGAATATGAAAGTAAGTTAAAGTTCAAACGAGAACTAGATTATATTGGCAATAAGAAGAAAAGAGGTCTAGCACTGAAAGCAAAAGAAGATGAACAAGATGAAGAGCTTGACAATGACGAAATGGGTTTAATCATAAAATGATTAAAAAAGTTTTACAAGAAAGGCCAAGGATTCAAAATCTTTTAAAAAGGAGGAACAAGCAATAAAGAACACATTATCTGCTATGAATATGGAAAGCTAGGACATTTCAAGTAAGAATGTCAAGAACTGATTTAGAAGAATAAAGAAAAGAGAAAAGGCAAATTCTACAACAACAAGAAAGCATTTGTATCTGCCATATAGGGAGATAATTCTTCTGACGAAGAAAGCAATGAAGAAGAAGTAGCCAATATCTGTCTAGTTGCTCAATAAGAAACAGAAGAAGAGATAACTGATTCTAATCCCACCTATGATGAATTACTTTTCGAATATAATGCTTTACATTCTGAATTCATCAAAGTAGTTAAAGAACTAGTTGTTTTCAAAAAGAAAAACAAAGTTCTTGAAATAGAACTAAAAGAGAATTTAGAGAAATAATGTGAAAATTGTTCTTCTTTGAAAAAAAAATGTTGATCTCACGAAAACTCTTGAAAAATTCACTAAAGGAAGTGAGATGCTAAATGTGATTTTAAAAGCTCAACGTTTTGTGAATGACCGATTTGGAATTGGATATGATCCAAAATCAGATAAAAAGAAAGGAAGAAAGAAAGCTGGAGGTAAATCATACTTGAATTATTTTTAGCATTCTATGCATACATCAAATCCTTTTACATATTGTAATTATTGTAATAGAAAAGAACATTATACTTTATCATGCATTCATAAGAAGAAAGGAAAGATAGGAACCTACAAATGGGTACCTAAAGGTTCATATGTTCCAAAAAAAATTTTGTACTAACCCAAAAGAACCCAAAAAGATGTGGGTACCTAAGACTTAATTGTACATGATTGCAGATATGTCTTAAAGCATCCAAAAATAATAAATGGTACATAGACAGTGGATGCACTAGACATATGACCGGTGATTTCGAAAGTTTTACCACATTGCAACCTAAGGAAGGTGGAAAGGTAAAATTTAGAGGAAATCAATCCGGAAAGATAGCAGGAATTGGTGAAATCATAAACGACAAAGGAATACCTGTCAAAGATGTATATTACATTGAAGGCTTGTGTCATAATTTGCTGAGCGTAAGTCAAAGTGCAGATAAAGACAACTGGATAATATTTGATTCAGAGGAATGTCAAATTGTCAACAAGAAAGACTTACAACATTATAAGAAAAATATCAAGGCAAAGCTCAGAGCAAAAAGGGAAGGTAACTGCTATATAATTGATATCAATAGAAGTGATTCTGAAAATTGTTTTCTGAGTAATGCCGATGAAAGGTGGTTATGGCATAAGAGACTAGCTCATGTTAATATGCACCAACTAGGCAAACTACTCAAAAAGGATTTAGTTCTTGGATTACCCAAAATAAGTTTTAAAAACAATTTGATTTGTGACGCATGTCAAAAGGGTAAACAAACTAAATCATCTTTCAAATCAAAAAATGAAATTACAACAAATCGACCAGTTCAATTACTACACATGGATTTAGTTGGTCTAGCAAGAGTTAAAAGCCTTGGTGGTAACTTATATTCATTGGTCATTGTTGATGATTTCTCTAGATTTACATGGACTATTTTTCTGTCATCAAAAGATGAAACCTTTGCATAATTCATTATTTTTGCCAAGAAAGTGCAAAACGAGAAAGGTATGTCCATTACAGCTATTAGGACATATCACGATAGAGAATTTGAAAGTCAAGCCTCTGAAGAATATTGTGATACTAATGGCATAGATCATAATTTCTCTGCTCCAAGGACACCTCAACAAAACGGAGTCATGGAACATAAGAATAAAGTGCTCACTGAAATGGCTAGAGCAATGTTGAATGAAAAGGACGTATCTCAAGTTTTTTGGGCTAATGCAATAAGCACAGCATGCTATATTTCAAATAAAGTCTACATTAGAAAAAAGCTTGGAAAGACACCATACGAACTATACAAAGGAAGGAAGCCAAAACTTACTCATTTACACATCTTCGATTGTAAGTGTTTCATTCATAATAATAGTAAAGATAACTTAGGAAAATTTGATTCTAGAACGGATGAAGGAATTTTCCAAGGCTATTCTAACTGAAGTAAAGCAAATAGAATTTTCAATAAAAGAACATGTGTTGTTGAAGAATCAATTCATGTTGTATTTGATGAATTTGAATCCTCTGACAAAACCATTGATGATGAGCAGGAAGTTGTTTTAAATCAAGAAAATGATCAATCTATGTCTAAATCTCTTATTCTAGAAGTTGATCAAACCAAGGAAGAAGATCAGTCGCTAGGACAACTTAAAGCTTGGAAATACAATAAGAGTCATCCCCTAGATCAAGTCATAGGAAATGTGAATGAAGGAATCAAAACTAGAAATAGAATTTTCAATGAAGTTAGTTTTTCTGCATTCTTTTATGAGATTGAACCTTCTAACATTGATGAAGACCTATCAGACAATGATTGGGTTATAGCAATGCAAGAAGAACTAAACCAATTTGAAAGAAATCAAGTTTTGGATTTGGTACCCCGACCTAAGGATCATCCGATCATTGGCACTAAATGGATATTCAAGAACAAACTTGATGAATCCACAATTTTTGTCAGAAACAAGGCAAGATTAGTGGCCAAAGGCTATAATCAGGAAGAAGGAATTGATTATGAGGAAACGTATGCTCTAGTGGCTAGATTGGAAGCTATACGAGTACTCTTAGCCTTTACATGCATCAAAGGATTCAAACTCTATCAAATGGATATAAAGAGTGCATTTTAAATAGCTACATCATGGAAGAAGTATATGTAGATCAACCTCCAGGTTTCGAAGATGTAACCAAACCTGACCATGTTTTCAAACTCAAAAAGGCTTTATATGGTTTAAAACAAGCTCCTAGAGCATGGTATGAAAGGCTTAGTAAATTTCTCATTGATCAAGGTTTTGTAAGAGGAAAAGTTAATACAACACTTTTTACAAAACGAAAACGTGATGATATATTAATTGTGCAAATATATGTTGATGATATAGTTTTTGGTTCTACTAATGAAACATGTGCAAAGAATTCTCTGAGATAATGCAAGGGGAGTTTGAGATGTCAATTATGGGAGAATTGAATTTCTTTCTCAGTTTGCAAATCAAACAAAGAAAGAATGGAATTTTCATATCTCAAACGAAATATTTGAAAGAGCTATTAAAGAAGTATGGATTGGATGAAGCAAATGGAATGGATACACCCATAAGTTCAACCACATTGCTTGATGCGGATGTAAAGGGAAAAGATTACAATATCACAAAATATAGAGGAATGATTGGATCATTACTCTATCTCACTATAAGGAGGCTTGACATTTAATTCAGTGTGGGTATGTGTGCAAGATATCAATCAGCACCGAAAGAGTCACATGCTGAAACTGTCAAACGTATCATTCGATATCTTACTGACACACCAGAATTAGGTCTCTAGTGTCTCAAAGGAAGAAGTGAATATCTAGTTACATACTCAAACTCTGATCATGGAGGATACAAGACAGACAGAAAGAGTACTAGTGGTTCAACAAGAAAAAAACTACAGTGTATCTTTCGTCAACGAAAGCTGAGTATGTTGCAGCTTCAAGTTGTTGTGCACAAGTAATACGGCTAAAGCAACAACTCCAGGATCTTGGTATTTATTTGAAAGAGATACCAATATACTGTGACAACACTAGCACGATAAGCTTGGCAAAGAATCCCGTTCAACATTCCAGAACCAAGCATATTGATGTTAGACATCACTTCATCAAAGATCATATCCAAAAGAAGATATCAAAGTAATATTCATTCCAACTCATCTTCAACTAGCTGATACCTTCACAAAACCTCTTGCAAAAGATCAATTTCTATATATTAGACGAGAATTGGGAATGGTAAATCCCAATGAATTATAAGTTATTTAGGGTTTACAAAATGTTAGATGATGTTATGCATTGATGTTTTGATGATTACTAACTTAAGCATCAGACTTTCTAGTAATTTGTTTTGTAGGATCATGATATTCTATTTTGGGGTATGAATAATAGAGGTTAACAGAGGATAAAATTACTGGAGTGATAACTTCAACTAACCACCATCACTGGAGTGACACCTTGAAGTAATGGAGGCATTACTCGAGTAGGCACTCGAGTAATGAACTTGAAAAAGTGCCAGTGAAGCATTAATATCAAATAAAACATCATTTTCATCAAAACCCATCAATTTTTAGCTAAAAAAACCTCCTATTTTGCTCAAAATATCTTTGCCCTAGCTGAGAGACTTTCACAGTTTTTTAAAAAATTCTCGTGAAGATGGCTAGAATTGAAAATCTCACCCCTTTAGAGTCCTCTGAACCTAAACAATCATCAGCCCACTTTCTTCTCTACCCACCAATAAACGCAAGCTTACATTGAAATCCAAAGCCAAATCTCAGTCTAAGCCGAAAGAGAAAGGGGTTGTGATCAAAGAGCCCATTGTCACAAGAGTTCAAGCCAAGAAGAGTACCTCAACTGGAAGAGGCAAAGGCATAAAAGTATCATCCCCTTCTCCTTCTGATTCTTCCACACCCTCTTTCACTCCAAAATCTTCAAAGAAACCTAAATACGATGAAAATATTGCCAAAGCCATGGCTGGATTTCTTGAAGAAGCTATCATGGAAGGCATGGATTCAAAGAAAATAGTAGCAAAGAAGGGTTAATCCTCTAAGAAGCCAGAAGTGCCAGAAGAGGAAATTGCTCTCCCTTTTAAAGGCAAAAAATGTTATCAAGTTAGAGGAGTCTGAGAAGTTCCTAACTCATTTTTCTAAGAGGAAAGTGTGCAAGACTCACTGCATTGATCTCCAAGTTCTTCAGGAGGTATTGAAGTATGACCTTAGTCCCTACCTTGAACCCTTTATGCCTTGTTTATCTATTAAATTACCCTTTTGCACCAAGGTAGTTAGTCATTTCTACTGCAATCTTGAAATACTAAATGACCCTGTTAGAAGATCAATAGAGGAAGAAATGACCATAAAAGTTAGAGGTTAGAAAATCGTCATCTCACCCTCTAGGATCAATATTTGGTTATGAATAGAAAATCCCCTAGATTATATCTATTATAAACTTAAGCCTAACTATAACTTCTCTGTTCTTAGACCTGGTGAGTTAGTGAGACCTCTAAACTTCAATCTGAGTGATATGTGTGACCACCACAGGGTTCTATGGTATATCTACTCTAGAGCCTTAGTAAACAAATCCAATAATTATACACATTTCACTAAATGGGACTATAGGTTGTTTACTTCTTTCCTTCTCCAAGAGAAAAAGGACTTGGGAGAATATATTTTTGTGGAGATACAGAAGAACAAGACTGAAGGGGAGCCATCCACTCCTATGTCGTATCCTAGGTCATATCTTTGATTCTGAAGAAGAACAAGATTTGGTATCTGGAGAGTAAGGAACCGGTTGAGAGGATAACTCCTGTTGGGAGGAATCAAATTGGGAAACTGAATATTGAAATACCTCTCAAGGGTCCTCTGGAGTCAGGCCCCAGAAAGAAGAAGAAGACTGAGACTGAGACAAGTAGAATAGATGACACACAGTCTTCTGCTCCAGCTGGCACGACATCCTCACCTTCATTCCTCAATGCCACACTACAACATTTTATGGAAAATATACTAAAGGGATTTCATATCAATATTGCAAATACTAATGCCGAGTTAATCACTCATATGAATGTCAAGATGGGACAACTTGTGGAAAGGATGGATAAGAGGCATGAATAATTGTTAGCAGAACAATGTGTCCAGGGTGAGCTTCTGAGGTCGATTGTAGCCAGACTTGATGCTATAGCATCTGGCACCTCTACCTCTGGTACCTATAATCCTTCTTTGATGCCTGAGCCAGTGTCACCTCCTGAACCTAGACCCTTTGAGTCACCACATTCTGAGTTGAGACCTCCTAAGCTTGTCACAACTTCTCAGCCTGGACCTTCTCAGCTAATATCTTTTGAGCCTAAACTTTTTAAAGCCGGTCCTTCTTCTATTCCTCCTCCTACATTACCTATCACTATCTCCAAGAACCTTTTGTTTTCCTTGCCTGAGCCAGAACACTTCAGTTGGTTCATGTCACCCATGATGATCCAGTTCAGCCAGCTCAGCCTGTCCAACCTGAGTCAGTGCATACACCAGTTACCTCACCTACTTTTTTCACCTGTTGGTACAGAGGAAGTAGAAATTACTTCTCTGCATCCAATAAATCCTCTATAGGATCTTCAGACACCTCTGGTACACTTTCTTGACCCTGAACCATCATCATCACACTCTTCTAGTTCAGATGGCTCATATGAATCATTGGCATTTCCTATTACTCCCATTTCAGCAGCCAAGCCATCTAGTCCTCCTCTTGATTGATTCCACCTTTGTGATGAAGACAAAAAGGGGGAGAAGGCCGAGTGTGATTTTTTGACGAATGGCTAAGTTAATGTATTGGGATTTAGGTGTATGGGGCTTTAAGGCGTTCTTTTCTTTGAATTATAAGTTTATATTATGTAATGAACTTCTCATTATGCAAGTTATTTCTTATGCCATTTATGTTAACATTTCATTAAAATTATATTACATTGAGGAACTAATGAGTTTTTGATTGTGCTGCAAGGTGAACAAGTAAATATAAGAACAAAAACTATGAAAAGATCTTTAATAAGTTATTTCACAAAGATTTTTCAAGTTTAAATTCAACAAATGATTTCATATGAAAAGAATTTGAAAACCATATATTTGAAAACTCAACTTAAAAAACTTTGTTCAAAATCACCAAGTTTTGTCATCACCAAAAAGGGGGAGAATGTTAGATGTTATATGTTTTGATGATAACAAAGAGTGGATTAATAATATGGAAGGATCTGATAACAAACAAATGGATTCGAACAAAGTAGCATAACATTACTTGGAGTCAGCACTGGAAGTAATCAACAATTTTTAAGAAGGCTTACTTGAGTCACCACTCGGGTAACAGAAGCCATTACTCGATAGCCACTCAAGTAAGCAAACAGAATTTCGTCCAGTGAGGCACTGCCAAATTTTGAACGTAGTTACTCGAGAGACTACTGGATAATCTTTAAAGTTATATAGACTATTACTCGAGTAGCCACTCGAGTAACAAGATTTTCATAGGCGTCACTCGAGTAGCCACTCGAGTAATTTGGTTTAAAATCTTTCAGTGACTCTCGGCCAACAAATGTAGCATATCACTCGAGTAGCCACTCAAGTAACCAGTGAGAAAATAGCATTACTCGAGGGACCACCCAAGTAATCAGCAGAGTTATTTGAAGTACCACTCAAGTAACCAGATAGCAAACTCTCGGTCAAGAATTTAATCCCATTACTCGAGGGTATAATCAAGTAATCTGCCAGGTTATTTGAAAGCCACTCGAGGGAGCACTCGAGTAAGGTTTGAAGAAACATGACAGCCACTCTAGTCGCCATTCGAGTGGCCACTCGAGTAAGCAGTTTTCCACAGTGATCACCCGAGTAATCTGTGAACATAAAGACATGGCCACTCGAGTAATCATGTATTCTCAAGGTTTGTAATATATCACTCCATGCCTTGCCCGAGTGATATCTAATATAAATTATTGATTTGCTCACTGCCATATTTTTTATGGGTTTACTCGAGGGACCACTCGAGTAACAAACTTGATCACTTGAGTAGCCACTCGAGTAAGGCGGTCAAGAAATTATATTTTCATTGAATATCTCTTGTTTTGTTATATATATGATTAACTCTTCATTGTATTAGTATTCTAAGTACATTTGTAGAGAAACAATGAAAGAGTATGACAGATTTGAGAAGTCAAATAAAAGTCCGAACGAACGTTAACCTACCCCTACCACCACCACCGGATAAATTTAAATACAAAGAATAGTCAACCGTTGGTGCGCGACTATAACAAACAAGTTTGAAATTGATTCCAACAGATACTACAAATCATCTATATATATGGAGCATTCAAAGAGAAGAAAATAAGTCATAAATTGAGATTACACTGATCAACACACTCTTAGTACTTTGTTTTCATATAGTCATTCATTTATACTTCAGAGATTATATATTTGCTCTGTGAGAGTGTTTTTCATTACAAACTCAATATTTGTTATTGAGACAACTTAAGGTAGTGGAACCTTAAGTAGGGGATTTGATTGCAACGTGTAAGGGGGAGCGAGTGTCCAAGTATAGGAACTTGCTGTGTACTGAGGTGCCAAGAACTCACTGAATCTTGGAGAATATAGTGAAACTCTCAGAGATGCTTTGAGGACTGGACGTAGGTGAAAGTGGTTGTGGCCGAACCAGTATAACTCCCGGTGTACACTTCGGCGATATTTCTCTTTACTCTCAACTACTTTAAATTTTCTATCAATTTTCTTATTTACAACGATTTTTCTCATATCACCCAATTCACCCCCTCTTGGGTGAAACGCTTGTACTAACAGTCTTTGTCTATGTTTACTCAAGTGACTGCTCGAGTAAGGAATATTGTTACTTGAGTAGTTACTTGAGTAATGTCGAAAGAAAATGTTTTCGAAAGCACTGTAAAAATTTGGAAGATGTTACTCGAGTAGCCACTTGAGTAATTTGCAAAGTTATATAGACCATTACTTGAGTAACTACTCGAGTAACACATGTGAAAAAGGCATTACTCGAGTAGCCACTCGAGTAACCAAGTCAAAAATCTTCCAGTAGCTCTCGGTCAAGAAATTCAACAATTTACTCGAGTAGCCACTCGAGTAACCAGGTGAGAAAAAGACTTTACTTGAGGGAACACTCCAATAATTTGCGGACTTATTTGATCCTTTACTAGAGGGATCACTCGAGTAATCATGTAAATAAAGAACAAGTACTCTCGGCCAAGAATTTGATGCAATTACTCGAGTGAGTAATCGAGTAATCTGTAAAGTTATTTGGAATTTACTCGAAGGGTCACTCAAGTAAGGTTTGAAGAAAAAACATGGCCACTCGAGTAACCACTCAAGTAATAGGCTTACTGGAGGAAGCACCCGAGTAACTCGTGAGGAAAAGACATGGCCACTCGAGTATCCACATGGGTAATCAGGTATTTCCAAGGTTTGTGATATATCTCACTACATGTCTTACCCAAGTAATATCTTATGTAAAATGTTGAATTATTCACTGCCATATTTTTTGATAGATTTACTCAAGGGACTACTCAAGTAACAAACATGATTACACGAATAGCCACTCGAGTAATGAAGTCCAGAAATCATTCTTTAATCGAATAATTATTGATTTAATATCTATATGATTAACTCTTCATTACACTAGTATTCTAAGCACATTTACAGAGAAAAATTGAAGAGATCATGCTAGAAGTGAAAAGTCAAATAAAAGTCCGAACGTTCACCTACCGCTATCTAACGCAAACGGATAGTTTTCAAATTTGAAGAATGGTCAACCGTTGTTGCGCTACTCTAATGGACATGTTTGAATTGCTTCTAACGGATGCTACAAATCATTTATATATATGGAGCATTAAAAGAGCATAAAACTAGAAATGAGAACACACGAACATACACTGATCAACACATTCTTAGTGCTTTGTTTTGTTATACTTATTCATTGTACTTCGGTGATTATATATTTACTCTATAAGAGAGTTTTTCATTACAAACTCAATATTTATTATTGAGACAACTTAAGGTTATGGAACCTTGAGTTAGGGATTTGATTACAAAGTGTAAGGGGACGAGAGTATCCAGGTGAAGGAACTTGCTGTTTACTGAGGTGCAAAAAACCTACTGAATCTTAGAGAATAGAGTGACATTCTCAGAGACGCTTTGAGGACTGGACATAGGTTAAAGTGGTCGTAGTTGAACTAGTATAACTCCCGGTGTACACTTTGGTGATATTTCTCTTTGCTCTCAACTACTTTAAATATTCTGTCAATTTTCTTATATGCAACAAATTTTCTGGTATCACCCAATTCACCCACCCTCTTGGGTAAAATGCTTGTACTAACATACATTGCTCTCGGGAAGTCACTTTCTTTGCCTCACTTGGTAGGACTCGGGTGAGTATAAGGCTACCACTTGAGTGTTGAGTTCAGGACTTGAGTACTGTGATCATTTTCTGTCCCTGTTATTGCTATCGGTCAAGCACTTGCATGAGTGAGCCATTCTTACTCGAGTGTAAGTTATCTCAGCACTCGAGTGCATCATCTATCACTCGAGTGCATGAGTTAAAATCATTGTTTTCACTTCTGAGAAGGGGATTTGGATAAATTTTTCCCAACCCTATAGGCTTCTAGTAGCCACCTAAAGATTTTAAATGATAACTAACTTTAAGTGATATAAAAGTAAGAATTTGGAATAGAGATTAATCCGTCTTCCTTGATTTGGTTTATAGGGTTTGATATTTTTCCTGATCGCAAGCAATCAGTGCTAGTACACACCAGGAAAGAACTAGGTAGTAATGTTTTTCCTTATACTATATGTGACGCATTATATGTTTGATTTATCATTTTTTATGAGTCTTCACCTGCAGCCCATCGGTGGTTCTGGTGGGAGGACCGTGCCCTCAGGACAATAGAGATATGGTGGATGTGACTATGGGGAAGCCGTAAGGCTATATGTGAAAGCTAAAAGGCTATTTGTGAATCCTCGACCTACGGACCATCGGTGGTTCCGATGGGAGGATCGAGCCTTCAGGATGGTGGAGATACGAAGGATGTGATTATGTGAATATGTGACAGCTTGTATGATGTGTTTCATGCTGCTATACTGCTTGATGATATCATTGCATGCTATGTGATTATGTATGGTATGAGTGATTTGTTACTACTGGGATTCTTTTGAATATCAGTCTTTCTATTGAATAACATTCGGACAGGGCAAGTGTCTCTAAGGGAAAAGAGACGACCAAGGGCGACTAGAACTTCTGTAGGGTCATTTGATTTTGGTATGTTGGTTATCGAATTTTAATTAGTGGATGACTGTATATTCGATAAATATTATTTTGGATATGGTTGTGTTATCCTCTAAATTGGAAATTGTAAACCCTTAGTATATATATGAAACTTGAGGGTTGCTAGGATTTTGTTGCATACTCTGATATATATGAATGTGATTTAACTGCACAGGGTATTTATATTCAAAATGTGAATAGGAGACCAGGTTAAACTGATTTGGAAGGAAATTTGTAAAAACCCCATCTTGAGGATAAGATTAAAAATGAAATTTTATTAGCTGTTGGTCTCTAATTCATCTTAATTACGTATTTTTCAATTATAAATACTGTTTATATGGTAGGGGGTTACATTTATGGTACCAGAGTTGTAGTTCCTATCTAGGGTGGAAATTGCTAGGATAGCTCCCTTAGTTAGGCCTTAGTGGTAGAAGATGATATGTGATATGTCTGTGTTATGAATATATATATATATATATGAGATTTGTGGACATATGTGTGTACCTATTTGTGATATTGATATGGTAAGCTATTTATAGAATGAAGAAAACAAAGGGTCGGCCCATTGGACATCAAGTAGACCCAGAGGTGGAGGTAGTCAACGATAATCCACCGGATCCTAAGCAGGAAATGATGGGTCTGATTAGAGATCAGAGGGATATGATTACTGAGCTGAGCGAAAAGCTCAGAATAGAAAAGGCAAGATGTAATAAGGGACGGGGTTAGTCTATACAGGAGGAGACCCATGAGGAGAGTCGAAGAGAGGAAAATGTAGAAAGGTCGGCACGACCACTAGAGTCACCTCCTCATATTGAACCAAATCAAGAATCACATAGGGTTCTAGTTAGAGAAGTGAGAGATCAGTAATACTGGGTCTCAAAGTTTTGCAAACACTTACCTCTGGTATTCATAGGGAGATTTGATCCCCAAGCAGCTGAAGACTTGTTGAATAGGTTAGAAAAATCTTTGAAGTCCTTGAGTACCGAACAGAGGTGAAGGCACGGTTGGCAATATACAAGCTAGATGGGAATGCGGATCATTGGTTGCAGAACATCACTCTAACATTGAGGAATATAAATGTTCCACTGATTTGGGAGTTGTTCTCGCAACAGTTTAATGAAAAATACTTTCCCAAGTTGGTGGGGATCAAGAAGGAGACTAAGTGTTTATCCATCAAGAAGAGTGATTCAAAGGCTTTTGATGATTATTTATCTTATTTTATCCGGCTATCTAGATATTCCTCTTATCTATGGAAAATAGATGATGAAGAATAAAGTGTAAACATGCTTTATTTGTAGGTTGAGGAGGGAATTGATAAAGAGGTTAGCTACCCACCAGTTCACCGAGTTTAACAAAGGGTGGAAAAATATAGAATCACCAAAACAACTTGAGAGATTTGTATCCGGCTAAGGGTATTAGTAGACGTAGTGAACCCAGTAAGGGTAATACTTCCCATAAGTAGAAGGGTAAGATATCCTCTTTGTCTAAGGGTAGTGGTAAAAAGCCCTACCAATCTAAATATTGTAAGCCTAAAAAATTCACGATAAAGTGGGTATGTCCCTGTTGTGATAAACCACATTATGGCAGAAACTGTAAGAGCCAAGTAATTTGTTTAAATTGTAAGCAACAGGGGCATATTTCTAGAGATTGTAGGTGGCCGCAGGCATAGCAAAAACCAAGGACTAAGGGCAAAGTATTCACCATAACCTATGAGGAAGCTCAAAAGTCCCCTGATTTGATACAAGGTAAAGTCCTTCTTAATGGTAATTGGTTACAAGCGTTATTTGATTCAGGTACAAGTCACTCCTTCATTACTTATGATTGTGTGAGACACTTGGGATTGTATGTGCATAGATTGCCATTTGATTTTGTGGTATCGACGTCGATGGATGTCAAGGCTGTAACTACGGAAGCCTATTTAAATTGTTTTATAACTATGGAAGGGCTTAAGACCACTATGGATTTGATTTGTCTGCCATTATATCAATTGGAAGTCATTTTGGGTTTTGATTGGTTAACGGCAAACAATGTGTTACTTGATTATGGGAATAAGAGGATTATGTATCCTGCTTTGTGGAATGTCGATGATGTAAGTGCCATTTCCTTTCAACGGCCAGAGCTGAGAAATATTTAAAGAAGGGTTGCCAGGGGTATATGGTGTTCTTTTCCGTGCAAGGAAAGACAGAAGAAATTTTAAGTAGTATACCCGTGGTAAATGAATTCCCTGAGGTATTTTTAGATGATCCTAGCAGATTGCCTCCTGAAAGGGAAGTTTAGTTCCCAATCGAGATTACGCCTGGAGCTAGTTCGATATCAAAGGCCCCATACCATATGGCCCCAAATAAAATGGTGGAGTTAAAAAAGCAGATTAAAGACTTGCTTGAGAAAGGGTTTATTAGACCCAGTGTGTCACCTTGGGGAGCTCCAGTATTATTTGTTTAAAAGAAAGATGGGAGTCTACGCTTGTGTATTGACTATAGAGAGTTGAATAAGATTATCGCAAAAAATATGTACCCTCTTTCGAGAATCAATAACCTTTTAGGTCAATTATCTAGTTCGTGTGTATTTTTTAAGATTGATCTAAGGTCGGGATATCATCAGCTGCGTGTGAAAGTAGAAGATGTACCAAAGACTGCTTTCAGGACAAGATATCGGTATTATGAGTTTCTGGTGATGCCTTTTAGGCTAACCAATGCGCCTGCGGCATTAATGGATTACATGAATCATGTCTTTTGACAATATTTGGATTTGTTCGTTATTATGTTTATTAATGATATTCTGATATACTCCAAGTGTAGGGAGGAACATAAGCATCAGTTAAGGATTTTGTTGAATATATTGCGTGAGAAAAAGCTCTATGCCAAATTAAGCAAATCCAAGTTTTGGCTATCAGAAGTAAAATTCCTAGGTCATATTATCTCGCAAGAAGGGGTCTAGGTGGATCACAGTAAGGTAAAAGCAATACTGGACTAGAAGAGGCCAGAAATTGTTGCCGAGATATGCAGTTTTTTGGGTCTTGCTGGTTACTACCGGAGATTCATCCAAAATTTCACTGGTATTGCCTCTTGATGACCAAGATCACCAAGAAGGATCAACCATTTATGTCGGATGAGCGTTGTGAAAATTGCTTTATGGAGCTAAAAGAGAGGTTGATTACAGCACCTGTATTTATTATACCTGATCTGAGCTTTGACTTATGTTGTGTACAGTGATGAGAGTAAGCAAGGATTACGGTGTGTCCTTATACAACAAGGATGTGTGGTGGCCTATGCCTCTCGACAGCTCAAACCTCGTGAAATGAATTATCCCACCTATGATCTGGAGCTTGCGGCAATTGTGTTTGCTTTGAAAATTTGTGGCATTATTTTTATAGTGTGACGGTAGAACTGTACTGCGACCATAAGAGTCTCAAGTATTTGTATGACCAGAAAGAGTTAAATATGAGACAACATCATTGGATGGAGTTGCTAAAAGACTAACACTTGGAAATCAAATACCATATAGGTAAGGCAAATGTAGTTGCGAATGCTCTTAGTCAGAAGATGGTGCTTGTGGCAGCAATGATGATACAGAAGGGGAAGCAGATAGAAGATTTTCGAGATTTGAATTTGTCATAGCAGATCATCTGTGCTAATTACAGTGTTTCCGTTGGGGAAAGTGGTTTAAGAGTTGAAATCGAAGAAGCTCAAAGGCAAGATGATTGAGTATAGAGAATTCAAACTAGAATTGAATGGGGAGAAGCTCAGGACTATGATTTGTTGCCTAGTGGATTGGTTCATTATCATAAGAGAATTTGTGTACCACGTAAGGCAGAGTTGAGGCAAAAGATTCTTTATAAGGTACATAAGAGCTGATATGCTCTTTACCCCGGTATGACCAAAATGTATCATAATTTGAAACTTGTATATTGATGGCCAAGATTAAAGAGTGATGTGACGAAATATGTGGCATGGTGTCTTAATTACCAGAGGATAAAGATCAAGCACTAGAGACCACCAGGTTTGATGCAGAGTCCTGAGATTCAGGAATAGAAATGGGAAAGTGTGACCATAGACCTTGTTGTGGGATTGCCCATGATCAGGAACTATGATGCGATCTGGGTGATTGTTGACAGGTTAACGAATTCGGCATACTTCATACCGATTAATGCTAGTTACTTTCCTGACAAACTGGTAAAGATTTATATACGAGAGATGTGAAGCTCCATGGCATACCAAAGAATATTATTTCAGACCGAGATCCCTGATTCACTTCAAGATTTTGGAGGGCCTTACATGAGGCTTTAAGTACTCAGTTGAGATTTAATACAGCTTATCATCGTTAGACAGAGGGACAGTCAGAGAGGACTATTCAGACACTGGACGATATGCTGCGAGTTTGTGTCCTCGACTTTGAAGGGAATTAGGATTACATTCTCCTACTTGATTGGGGGATCACTTTATATTCTATAAATATTTTTTTTGATACGGTTGTATAATCCCCTAAATGGGAAATTGTAAAAGCTTAGCATATATATGAAACTCAGGAGTTGCCGGGATTTTGTTGTACACTCTGATATATATGAATGTGATTTAACTGCACAAGGTAGTTATATTCAAAATGTGAATAAGAGATCAGGTAAAACTGATTTCAAAAGAAATTTGTAAAAACCCCATCCTGAGGATGGAATTAAAAATGAAATTTTATTAGCCGTTGGTCTCTAATTCATCTTAATTGAATGTTTTTGAATTATAATGACTATTTATATGGAGGGGGTTACACCATTAGCCCATTGTATGTAATTTTGACCATTCAATATGTGAATGGTAAACGTTGCCGAATTTGTGTCTTGTGGTGTTTAGTGACTCCCATCTTAGTTCGCTATTGGTGTAGTGGCGTTGTGAGCTGCAGAGAGAAAGTCACCGTCTTGCTAGGCGAGTTTAGACCAATGCCAAATCTAGTCATGGCTCTGGTAGCATGAACAATCTGGTGCTCTTAAAGTCTAATTTATTCAAGTAATGGTAGGCTATACATATAGGTTAGTATCTAGGTTAGTTTGTAATCCTGGAATCACTTATATTACATTTACCAGAATCAAGGAAATAATTTAAAACTTTGAAATTTAGATACATTGAGATTTTAGGATCTTTTGGCATATACTAAACAACCTTAATTCATAATTTAATTATAGCTAGATTGAGCCTAAGACCCATCTTAATAGCACCAACAATTTTTTGCCCCCTATTTTCTCCTCCCACAACTTTTCTCCCCTTCCAAACACAATGTTAAAGTCACACTAGCCCTATCATTTCATCTCACATTACATTTCATCTCACATTACAACATCGACCTTGTAGCACCTTAATTTCCTAAGCCTTTTAGATGAGTTTGAATGTATAATAACTACAAACTAGAGACTAACATTGATTTGTAAATAGTTGAAGTCCCAACTTTAATACAGGATTCAAACCTGCACCTGAGTGGATTTTTAAAAAATTTTTAAAATATTTTCTAAGTGGTCTCATGGACGTCCCGGGTGGATATCAAATCCTATTAATTAGTATTCACAAATGGACAAGTTATTACTTATCAAGTTCTTTAATAACTCAAGATACTTTAGTTGGTAATCTTTAAAATTAGTGCATTATGCCCATTGTGTAGTCAATGTTTCTATACTAGACCCAAATGCTTAACTTTACCCTTGGAGTTCAACTTTATTACAATTTACCCCAAGTACATTCTACTCTTAAACATCCATCTTATTATAATTCACCCATGTATTAGTACATATCTCTACCCTTGGATTTTAATCTTATTAAAATCCAATCCAAGCATTAGCTCTTATTTCTACCCTTACAAGTCACTCTTATTTACCATTCAATCCAATTTCTCATTTTCGCATAATGGCCTTTGCCGCCAAAATTTTCAATTTAACTTTGAAAAATCATAACCTAGTCTTCAAATCACCAACTCAGGTAGTTCAAAGTCCTATATGACCTTCTTTAAGTCTATTTTAAGGAAAAAATACCCCTTACTGCCATTTACACACATTATTCTAGAAACTCCAATCAATCATTACTGCCATAGAACCCAATCCAGATTTAATACCTAACTTCAATAAATCATATCTACCAATGTACTAATCCAATTGCCACATATAATGTCCACTACTATTCTATAAGGTTTCATGGCCATTGGATCACATTTGGTTAATAAAAAACATGCCACAATCAACCTGCCACAAATCTAGCAGTGCTAAACTTAGGCAACATTGAATTCCAATTTTCATAGTTTCTATCCTACTTATCCAAATTCACAACCATAAGCTATCCCCAAATCAAAATTTCATGAATCCATTGGTGACCTCAAATTCACCAAAATCATATTCCTCCTACATGCCCTGTATTTGACCAAAAATCTGGTCCCAAACAAAAATCCATAAGTTTGTAAATTTCACTACAAAACTATGCTAGAATCATCATTTAACATCATATATTACCATTTCCATGATCAAATCAACATAAAACCCTATGATAACTAGAATTAGGGCAGCCAATAAAATTCACCACAATCAACAACATGTTTGGTTTAAATCAAAGCAAACTCACCTCTTTCACATTCTAGGGCTTGTTCTTTGTTTCTCCAACTTTGGTACTTTTGTTGTAGCTCAAAACTCCTCCTCTTGAGAAATGAAAACTATAGAAAGGAAGCTCTTAGTGAGCGGAACAACATTTATGAAAGCTTCAAGAGCTAGAAAGGTAATCTTGAAGGTGAAAATCAAGCAAGAATACCTACCCCTCTTCTTTATTCTTCAATGGCTTATTTCTCTCTCCTTTTTCTTTTTCTTCTTTTTGGCTGGAATAAAGTATTTTAAATATTCAATCCTTATCCCATTTAAAACTTTGATGTAAAGGAGCATGGGTTACGAGAGAAGGATGATGTGCCATAATCATGTGGTGTCTCACAAAAAGTGTTTGAGTTAATTTGACTAAGAGTGGTTTAGTTAATTTAACATTCACTCATTCCCTCTCTCTTCTTTTTTTAAGGCAAAATTTCTCACTCAAAAAGGAAGAAGAAGTGCTGACCAAATGCCTATTGGTATATGAGTTCATGTTGACCAAAGTCCGCTTGTAAAGTGCTTTGAAACTTTGACCAATTCTTCCCTTCTGCCATTTGTGCCCTTGGATGTTTATTTTGACCTAAGGGGAAGGAGTTTGTTGCTTTAATCATCTTCATCATGACATTTGCTTTTGAAGAGCAAATCTTAGCCCTTCATCTTGGTTTCCAGTTCTAACCTCAAGATTAAATGGCAATTGTCTCTTTTGCCCTTGATCATGGCAATATTAATTGAATTGTCATTAGTTCTTTTATTTCTCTTCCTTTTCTTCTTTAAAGATGCCATCTCCTCTTCGTTTTGGTTCCAAGTTATGCTTTATATCATTTTTAGCTTTAGATAAAAGGTTTGGGCACTTTCTTTCAATTACTTGGTACTAATTCCCAAAGAAGTCTCTTTCGCTATTACGCTTTCTTTTTAGGGCATGTGACCCCTTACTAAACTTTAGAATGCTATAGTTCATACACCCATATGGCCCAACCCAATGGCGCCTAAGTAACTACTACAAAAAGTGCTTTTAACGTCCCGTTTTTGCACCTTTTAACGTCTGAAAATAGGGGGACGTCTATCTGTGTGACAAAGAAAAAATTGTCAATAATGTTTGTAAAATAAGGGACGTCTATAGTCAGGACATTAGACATCCCCACTTCAAACTGGGGACATCTAAAGTAAGGTAAGATCTACTTTAGACATCCCAAGTTTGAAGTATGCTAAAATGCACTTGCGCCTGTGTATCGGATTTGATGACTTCTACATATCGAGTCCCTTGTACAATCCAAAGAGTCACACTTTACCCAAAGGGTCGATTCATATAGTCCCTGAGAGTTCTTCTATCTCTAGTCATTCTTAGGACTCTTCCCAAATTGGGCTTAGTAGTCTGCTTAATATAAGCTTATCCTCAAGCCTTTAGGCCCAAAATTCGAGATATTATAGACCTTGTCATATCACAACAAAATCCTTCAGGTAGTTGAGAGACGTCAGTCTCATCTCAGCATATATAATATTGTTGCTCCCAAGCTTGGCACTTGAATGATTTTAAGGCATGCTCAATTACTTTAAAGTTATTGTATGCTTAATATTTTTGTTGATCAATTTCAATTTTCATTACTGATCCACTTTTTGAAGGAGTAAAGGGTGTGAAATATTTTAGAAATTTTTTTGGTGAGTTATGTAATCTATATCAAACCCCTTAATATTTCGATATTCATAGAATATTAAGTACATAGTTTTGTAAGGCATACAGAAATAACAAATCATATTGACATTAAGTACTTGCTTACAATACAGGAATTTCACATAGGGTAAGAAAATGTTACATGTGTACTCGAGTGAGATTTGATGCACTCGAGTGAGGACCCACATCACTCACAAGTGTGAAAATGCACTCTCTCAACATCACGTGGAAGTGCAACACAAAAACAGAAGCAGAAGAGCTCCTTATTTTCCTAGAGAACATTTGGTTCTAGAAAGTTATGTTCAGAGTGTTCGTGATGGCTAATGAATACGATCTATGGAATGTGATACAAGACGGTGACTATGTTCCAATGAAGAAAATCAAAGATAGAGTCATTAAAAAAATCCCAGAAAAGTTTAATGAAGATGACAAGAGGTTTGTAACATTAAATAGCAAAGCTATTTTAATGATACAAAGTGCCCTCAGTTAAAAGGAATATTTCCAAATCCGCATACTACCAACAACCAAAGATATATGGGTTGCTCTTGAGATCACTCATAAAGGCACATCTGGAATCAAAGAAAATAGAGTCAATACTCTAATTATAGAGTATGTTCTATTTTGTATGAAACCTAGAGAAAGAATCTTAGAATTTGAACTTAGAAATACTCATCTTGTTAATCAACTATATGCACTCGGGACATCATTTGACTAAAATTCCCACGTAAGAAATATCCTTAACATTCCTATGAAAGAATGGGAAGCAAAGGTAATAGCTATCAAAAAAGCTAAGGCATAGTCAATGAGATCCGTAGCTTCTCTCTTTGGAAGCTTTTATGAGTATAAAGGAAAGTTGAAGTTCATGAAGGAACTAGAAGAGTTCAATGATAAAAAGAAAAGAGAAGTTGCAGTTAAAGCCATCAAGGAAGATGAGTCTTCAGAAAATGAAGATGTCCCTGATGATGATGATGATATGGGAATGATCATGAGAAAATTCAAACAGTTCTATAGAAGAGGACAAAAGAATTTCAAGAATTATTAAGGTGGACCAAGCAAGAAAGAAAACAAGGAGCAACAAATAGTATGCTATGAATGTGGAAAGCCTAGACATATCAAATTTGAATGCTTCAAAGACAAAGATAAGAAGAAGCAGAAGAAGAAATCATACATATCTATATGGGGTGATATCTCATCAGATAAAGAAAGCGATAATGACGAAGTTGCAAATCTATGCTTGGTAACCAAAGATGAAGAATCAGATTCTGAGGTAAGTGACTCTGAACCTACTTATGATGATTTATTATCTGAATATATTGCATTACATACTGAATTCATCAAGGTAGCTAAAGAAATGGTTAGTCATAAGAAGAAAGTAAATGAGTTAGAAAATACTACTACCATATCCTCATGTGCATTATGTGAATAAAAAGTTAAGAAAATAAGTGATTTAACAAAAACTGTAAAAAGATTTACTAAAGGAAGTGAAACTCTTAAAGTCATTTTAAAATCTCAAAAAGTTTCCTTTGATAAATCTGATTAGGATAAAAACAGAGGAAATAAGAAAAATGGCAGTAAGACTTATCTCAAATATTTTAAGCATTATATACATACATCAAATCCATTTGCATCATGTAGTTATTGTAATAGGAAAGGACATTATACTTCTTCATGTTATTTTATAAAAAGACAAGTCCTTGTTATGTATAAATGGGTTTCAAAAAGGGATGCATGTGCCAAAGGTAATGCGTACTAACCATAAAGGACCCAAGAAAGTGTGGGTACCTAAAACTTGATCACATTACTCTAGGTATGTCTCAAAGCATCACGAGCAAACAAGTGGTATATTGATAGTGGATGCTCAAGACACATGACTGGTGACAGAAATAAGTTCATCATGCTAGAAACTAGAGAAGGAGGAAAGGTAACTTTTGGAGGTAACCAATCTGGACGTATTGTTGGAATTGGTTAAGCGAGAAAATTCAATGGTGTTCAAATCAATTATGTATATTACATTGAAGGATTATGCCACAACCTCCTGAGTGTGAGTTAAAACATTGACAGAGATAACTGGGTGATATTTGATTCAGAAGAATGCTTGATAGTAAACAAGAAGGATCTACCGCTTAACAAAGAATCCATCAAGGCAAAATCCCGAGCTTAAAGAAATGGTAACTGTTATACTATTGATTTAAATTCATATTCTTCTAAAAATTGTTTTCTTAGCAAATTAGAGGAGAGTTGGTTATGGCATAAGCATCTGGCTCATGTTAATATGAACTAACTAGACAAACTGATTAGAAAAGATTTAGTTGTTGGTCTTCCTAAACTTAAATTCAAAGACGACATAATTTGTGAGGCATGTCAAAAAGGAAAACAAACTAAATCTTCGTTCAAAACAAAGTATAAGATTTCTACTTCCAAGCCTTTACAATTACTTCATATGGATTTGGTAGGTCCAGCAAGAGTAAAACGTTTTGGAGGAAATCTATATACTTTAGTAATTGTTGATGATTTTACAAGATTTACTTGGACTATATTTATTACTTCAAAAGATTAAAAGTTTGTTGAATTTTTTATGTTTGCTAAGAAGGTCCAAAATGAGAAAGGTATTTCTATTGTTTATATAAGGACAGACCATGAAGGAGAATTTGATAATCAATTATTTGATGATTTCTGCAACAACGAGGGAATAGATCACAACTTCTCTACACCTAGAATGCCTTAGTAGAATGGAGTAGTAGAAAGGAAGAATATAGTCCTTACAGAAATGGAAAGGGTAATACTCAATGAAAAAGAAATGTCACAAGTATTCTAGGCAGATGCAATGAGTACTGCATGCTTTATTTCAAATCGATTATATATTTGCAAGTCACTTGGAAAGACACCATATGAACTCTACAAAGGAAGAAAGCCAAATCTTGCTCATCTACACATCTTCGAAAGCAAGTGCTTCATTCACAACAATGGTAAAGAAAACATGGGTAAATTTGATTCAAAGTCTGATGAAGGTTTATTTCTAGGATATTCTGATAGAAGTAAAGCATATAGAGTTTTTAATAAAAGAACATGTACTGTTGAAGAATCCATTCATGTTGTGTTTGATGAACTTGATTCTCAGATAAAGCATTTTGATGAAAAGAAAATGGATTTGAAACATAAACATAAAACTATTTCAAATCAGAATGATTTTGAAACAAATGATTTTCAAAATAAAGGTATTGATGATCATGCTCAATCAAAAGCTTGGAGACATATTAAAGATCATCTAATTGTTCAAGTAATTGGAGATATTCATGAAGGTGTCAAAACCAGAAATAGAATTCTTAATGAGGTAACTTTTTCTACCTTTATTTCTGAGATTGAGTCTTCTAATATTGAAGAATCTTTATTTAACAATGATTGGGTGATTGCTATGCAAGAAGAATTAAATCAATTTCAAAGGAATCAAGTTTGAGATTTGGTACCTCGACCTAAAGATCACTTGGTTATAGGAACCAAATGGGTTTTCAAAAAAAGCTTGATAAATTAGCAATCATTGTGAGAAAGAAGGCAAGATTGGTTGCCAAAGGCTATAATCAAGAAGAAGGTATTGATTATGAGGGAACATATGCTCCAGTGGCAAGATTGGAAGCAATACGAGTTCTCTTAGACTTTACTTGCATTAAATGTTTTAAACTTTATCAAATGGATATGAAAAGTGCTTTTCTAAATGGTTATATTATAGAGGAAGTATATGTAGAACAACTTCCTAGTTTTGAAGATAAAACAAAGCCTAATCATGTTTTGAAACTTAATAAAGCTTTATATGGTTTAAAACAAGCACCCAGAGCTTGGTATGAAAGACTAAGCAAGTTTCTTCTTGATCAAAACTTTGTCAGAGGAAAAGTAGATGCAACTCTTTTCATCAAACATAAGAAAAATGATCTTCTAATTGTTCAAATTTATGTTGATGATATTATTTTCAGTACTACTAACGAATATCATTGTCAAGAATTTTCCAAGCTTATGCAGGGAGAGTTTGAAATGTCCATGATGGGAGAATTAAACTTCTTTCTTGGACTTCAAATTGAGCAAAGGAAGATTGGGATATTTGTATCTCAAAGAAAATATTTGAAAGAGTTGTTGAAGAAGTATGGAATGGACAATGCTAACGAAGCTTATAGTCCAATGAGCTATACAACTTTGTTGGATGCTGGCATAAAAGATCCTAACTTTAACATCACCAAATATAGAGGAATGATTGGTTCATTACTCTATCTAACAGTAAGCAGGCAATATATATATTTAGTGTTGGAATGTAGGCAAGGTATCAATCTTCTTCTAAGGTATCACATGCAGAAACTATAAAAAGAATCTTCAAATACCTATGAGACATTGTAGAACTTGGCCTATGGTATCCAAAGAGAGGAAACCAATATTTGATGGCCTATTTAGATTCAGATCATGGAGGATATGAAACTAACAGGAAAAGTACTAGTGGACAATGTCAATTCCTTGGAGGCTCTCTGGTAACATGGTTCAGCAAGAAGTAGAACACAGTGTTATTATTTTCTACTGAAGTTGAATACATAGCTGCAATAAGCTATTGTTCTCAAGTACTATAGCTGAAGAAACAACTTCAGGAATTGGGGATATATTTAAAGGAGATACCAATTTACTGTGGCAACACTAGCACTATTAGTTTGTCCAAGAATCCTATACAACATTCAAGCTCCAAGCACATAGATATCTGACATCACTTCATTCGAGATCATGTACAAAAGAAGGATGTCGAAGTATAATTTATACCAGTGTATCTTTAACTTACTGACATATTCATAAAGCCGATAACTAAAGATCAATTCTTATATATACGAAGAGAATTGGGAATGGTTAATCCCAATGAGTTGTAAGTTTTTCCTGTTAATTATTATGTTTAATGAAAGTTTTGATGATAATAATACTGACTTAGGAATTGGAGTATATAGAAAATGTTTTTGCAGGTCTATCACTCGAGTGCAAGGCATCTTATCACTTGAGTCAGAGATGAATTCTCGAGTGTGGAACTATATCATATACTCTTCTTCTAGCTATGTGAAACAGGGATTAACAGAGTATGTAAAAACTCTTTAAACTCACTCAAGCATACCAAAAGTATAAGACCTCACTTGAGTGAGGGAAGAACATCACTTGAGCACTGTATGAACATATCTGAAGTACAGCAAGAACACTCGAGCACTTACATGCTTAAACCAGGTACATGTTTACATACTTTGAGCAATTTGTGTTTTACACTCAAGTACTAAATTGTGTTACTCATACACTGTATGAAAAACACTCTAGCACTAGGGTTATCACTTGAGTGTTGTGACTTATATCAAATACGTGATAGCTCAAACCATTACATTTCCTCTTCTCACTCGACAGCATAACTCTTCATCTCCGTTCATTTCGTACTAATTAAATGGCTCAAGTATATTTAGATTTTAGTTGCAACCTTTCAATCTTCATATAAAGGTCAAAGTTTTCTATTAGAAATCTCCTTTTCCTTGCCCTAACCAAAAAATTCTTTCTAAATCTTTCTCAAAGTCTTTTTCTTTACTATTAATTCTCAATCCACATTTGATTCATTCAAAATGGTGAGAACAAAACTTCCTCAAGTTTCCAACATCCTCACCTCCTCATTCTAAAGCTATTGAGACTAAATCTCAAATGGCAGCTCCATCACATATTTCATCTCCAAACCCTTCACTATCCTCTACTCCAATACCACCTCTAAAGCCCAAGATCACCAAGAAAAGAACTCTGGGTAAGAAGATTCATCCTAAGCCTATGATGGCTAAGAAGGATTAACCTCAACCAAAGAAATTAATGGGAGTTGTCTTCAAAGACTGAGATGTCACTCATTCTCAATTGAAAGAACTAAAGGGAAGAGGAAAGAAGAAGGACACAGAGAAACTACAACGATCTTCCTCCTCTGATGACTCATTCAATATGCAGCTCTGAGAAGCAATGGATAAGTCCAAGCTCGATGCCTTGGTTGGCAAGATTGCCTCTTAAGCTGGTGCCTCAGGCTGGCATCAAGTTGGTTAGATCAGTCAAGCTGCTTCATAGTCAGGAGTTCCTTCTACTTCACAGGCTCCAGAGGAAGAACAAGTTACAAATCGTCCAGAAGGCTTCAATGTTAAGCAACTGAAGGCACTTGATCAGAAGGTATATGACTTTGAGTTTACTAATAGAAATTTATGCCCTATAGTTTATGTAGACTTAGATTATCTGAAGAAAAGTTGTAGTTTGGATTTTCAACCTTTCCATGGATTTTATGATCCCTGGTTGAAAGCGCATATTCCTTATTAACCTATTGTTGTGAGAACTCTTTACTACAACCTGCAAGTTCATAACATAAAATCTAAGGTCAAAGAGTTGATAAAGGAAGGAATGTCTACCACTGTTATAGGTCAACATATTATGATATCTCCTTCTACCATAAATGATATCCTTGGTTATGTTGCACCCCCTTCCAATCCTTCTACACTCTCTGCTAATGAAGCCTTCCGGCAATTATGGCCAAATGATCCTATCAGCCCTCTTAACTTTAAGCTTATTAGCATGCCTAACTCTATTCGTGCCCTTCATTACATATACACCCGTAGCATTGTCAATAAATCCAAAAACTATACCAATTTTGCTCAGAGAGACTACTATCTATTGGCCTCCTTCATAGCTAGTCAATGAAGAAATGTGTGGGAGCTTATTTTTTATGAGATGAGAAGATTTAGATTTTCTTCATCGAGATCCGCCACAATTCTATATCCACAACTTGTATCTCTCACCTTAAAGCACAACAAAATGTGGTATTTGTAGGGAACTGAGAGGGAAATTATATCGAGTTTCGGCAAGATACAATTGACACATATGGGTATCAATCTCCCAATGAGCCAAACCAGGGCTACATCTTAGAGAGAAGCCACTTCATAAGAGGAGATGAGGCTCAGTCTTTTGAACCTGGCCCAATTCCACCTCCATCTTTTCTAAATGCTTCTCTACAAAGCTATCTAGCTGAAGTGGTCAGTTAAGTGGTAAGTGGCCTGAAAAAGGAATTGTTGAGTGAATATAGAAAATTGGTAAAAAAGCTGGAAACTCAAGCTCAAGATTGATAGACAAGGCTAATGCCAATTTTTATATGATGTTCAAGGCTCAAGAAGATCAGTCTTAAAGAATCACTGACATAGAGATCTATTTACGCACTCATCTTCTGATTGCTTCAAATAAGGTTTCTTTAGAGTATACTCCTACTTTGGCTTCACCTTCCTAGCCTCAAACATATATACATTTCACTGACCCTCATTCAAACATTGATATCACTTATAACCAGCCATCATCCTCAACACCTGCAGACACTACTCCTCAGCCAACATGTCTACCTTTTCTGCCTCAGCCATTTGACACATCCACCGTTATGGTGATATATACCCCAATATTTGATCTTACTTTCCCTCAACCCCCTTTTGCTGCTGACAAAATGAAGGAGAAGGATATGTGCTGGTTTTGAGCTACTATGGTCTGATATGGGAGTATTGGGTAGATTTTTCTGTATTAGGTAGGTTTTTCTGTATTTCAACTTTTCTGGTTTATTTGGATGTACTTGGGTTTCATAGGTAGATGTTGCTTAATGTTGTTTATAGCTTGCCGTTGTACTCTACAAGTTCATTAATCAATATATGCTCATTTTCATGATTTTCTAAGTTTTCTACTCAAGTGTTATGGTACTATGACTTACCTTGGTTTTAAGTATCCATTGGAAGTATTGCAAGAGACTTATGAGGTTAAGTGCAAAACTCTGAAAAATGAATCTAAACTTTAGTGAATATGCATTTGGAAATTTTCAAAGTGTTTTAAAAAATTTTCACTTCTATCAAGTTTTTTAAATACATCACAAAGGTTTTGTCACCATCAAAAAAGGGGGTGAATGTTAGATTCCAAGTTTTGATGATAACAAATGATCATTATATGTTGTAGTGAGAAACTCATGCTTTTTAATAGTTGAAAATGTTACCAAATGCATCTAACAAAGTTCAGAGGTCATTGCTATGATTTTAATTGATGTACTCATGTGATGGAGCTAGCACTCGAGCAATAAGTACATTTACACTCAAGCACAAGCAAGTATTGAATAGAAAAGGTTTGACAGAAGCAGACTCTAGTTGAAAATACCAGGACAACTCATGTGATGGACACATCACTCGAGTGATGATGTGATTTGTACTCGAGCATGAAGACACACTCATGCAAGTGTTTGATAGAGAGCAATGTCAGAGACAGGATATCTTCACCGTACTCGAGCACAGACTCAATACTTGAGTGATAGCCTCAAGTTCATCTGAGTCCTACCAAGAGTGGTACAGGAAGAGTTTACCCAAGAGAAAGATAAATTCAAAGTGAAAACTGCACTCGAGTCCAAGTAAGTAAAGCATAGAAAGTGTTTTCCTGAGAGTCAGCCAGAACATGGAAGAGCAAGTACACCCGAGTTGAGAGTACTTGCACCAAAGTGATACCTCAACACCCGCAAGTGAGAAATTTAACTCTCTGCATTCCTCATGCAAGTATTGAAGCGAAAGAGTATCTTATAAAAAGAGTATACTCTTCACTCCAGTAAGAATTAGTATACCTGAGTGAGGCCCCATATCACCTGCAAGTGTAAAATCATACTCTTGATAAAATAGGGTGCGAGTGTTACCAAGAGACGAGAGTTCTTAGTGCAAGTTACATGTGTACTTGAGTGAAACTTGATGCACTCAAGTAAGGATCCACATTACTCACAAGTGTGAAAATGCACTTTCTCAAAATCACATGGAAGTGCAACATAAAAGCAAAAGCAGAAGAGGAAATATGAAGTGCACTCGAGTGAGACTAAAGTGTACTCGAGTGATACTCTGTCAAAAGCCAAAACATAACAGACTTACAGGGATCAATCCGAACTTCTTTGCATTCATATTGTACTTCAGTGTTTATTATATTTACTATGAGAAAGAGTCTGTATAAACTTCAAATTCTATTTTCAATTAATCTCAAGGTACTAGGACCTTGAGAGGGTATATATCCTTACTAGAGAAGCAGTTGAGAGAATTCCTAGTAGGACTTTTTGCTCATAAGAATTACAAGGTACAAGCAATAGAGAACATTGCTGCTTGTAAGACTTAAAGAGGTGTAAGTAGGAGAGAACGTTGTTGTTTGTAAGACTTGTATAAGTAAGCAAGAGAGAAATGTCATAGGTTTGTTTTTCTACACGTAAGACTTGTCGTAAGGGGGAGAGAAATTTCTAAGTGTTAGAATTTTTCTGCTCATAGTCCATTCAAGGACGATTGTTGTTTTGTGGTGTTCTGAGAGGCCATTGAATCTCGGAAGCATAGTGAAAATCTCAGTAGGCCTTGATCTCTGAGGACTAGATGTAGGCCTGGGTTTTGGGCCAAACCAGTATAACTCTTTGTGCTAATCTTCTCAACTCTACTCTATCTACAGTTATTGTCATATCATCGCATCAACCAAAAAATTTATCACATCACCCAATTCACCCCCTCTTGGGTGAAGCTTGCCTCTTTCACCCTAAGCATTGTCATGTTAAAGAAGATGGTATGCATAAAGCATACAAATTATTACATAGCATATAAAAGAAATTTTTACTACCTGGCTCCTTTTTCAATTCTTTGGTCGATCCTAAACTTTAGTTCCATCTTGTGCTATTTCTAGTTCCTATAAAAATTAAAATTACAAGTAACTAATCATTACTTTTACTATTACTACCTTTACATCAAATTCTACTGGTTATCTAATGCAGTTATAACAGTTTCTGCATAGTACAATTCTACACAGTGTAGTTTCACTATTTCCAGAAACTGGCAGATTTTCAGTCAACTTTTAGAAATTCATAATTAATTCTAGGAAAATCCAATTTTGCTTATTATAAAGCCTATAAGAAGCTTTTGAAATGTACTATAGTATAAAAATACTTACATTTGACCACATTCATTACACATTTCCCACAAAATCGCCAAACTCCTATGTTCCCATTACTGGTACAAAATTTCCTTTTTAGAACGCCATAATTAGACCGGTTATAGCGGATAAGGTCTAAAAAATTTAATCGGTGGCAGTTTTGTAATTATATAGAACTTCTAAGACCGAGTCTCAAAAAAACCGGTCTTAAAAAATTATTTAGACAGGTTATAAATAAAACTGGTCTAAAAATATAAAAATATTTTTAAAATTAAAAATTTTAAACTTTTAAGACCGGTTATTAATATTAACCGGTCTTAAATATCAAACATTTAACACCGGTTTTAATAAAAACTGGTCTTAAATATGAAAAATGTAAGTGTTCGCAATCGATTTTTCACTGTAATCCCTTCTACACATCTGTAGTTTGACTACAAAAAATTTATTAAAATATTTAAAAAATTAAAAATTTTAAACTTTTAAGACGTTTTAATAAAAACCGGTCTTAAAAATGAAAAATTTTAAAAATATTTTTTTCACCCTTCTAAGACCGGTTTTATATATACCCAGTCTAAATAATTGACCCTAAATTTTTGAATCTCCTCTTTTTTGTGCCTAAATTTTACTTTTTAAATCTGCAACCTATCTTCTTGGTGCGATACTCTATGAGCTCGGTAATCTTCGCTCGATCTCATTGTCATGTTTGTTGCTGTGGTGCTCTCACCCTTGAACTGAATGAGTTTGTCACCGCCACAACCTCGTTGATTAAACCATATTTTTATATGAATTTTCCATGATTAATTTGGAATTTTAATGTATTTTCTAGGACATTATTGCATTATTAAGCATTAATTTTGGTTAGGGACAATTGTTTTGAATTAATGGGAATTAGGGGCAAAATGGTCACAATTTATTAATTATTTTTGTACAATTGTCCCTTGAATTTTTGGTGCTACATGGTGTTTAATATTGTATTGTAGGTGGTTTGGAAGAAAATTAGAGATTTTGGAGGTCAAATTAATATTGAGAACATTGGAGAAAATCACAGAAAAAGGGCCCTAGATTTTCTGAAAATTATAAATTTATGAAGAAAAGGGCCAGGGAAAATCATAGAAAATTTCCCAGAAGTTTTAATAATAGCAATTATACCCACAAGAAGTCACAACAATTTCACTGAAGTCCCTCAACGAAAGCTTTCAAAGTTCTCATTTTGTTACCTTGGTCAAAACACATCGTTTTGACCAAGGGATCTGATTCCCACGGATTGGGCTGATGGACATGGAAATTTGGACATAGACAGACCCGATAGGAGATGTGAGAGATGGAGCTGAGTGGATATATGCAGACATGAACAGCGCCGCAGAGATATTCATCATCGCATCAGCATCGAGCTTCATTATCGCATCATCACCTTCACTTTCGTTTTCTTTTCTCGCCAGCGGCACCAACCACAACCACAACAGCTACCGGCGAGTCTACCATTTCAGATCAAGACCTGCCACGAGCTAAGGCAAGACACGGAAGCTGAGCTGAGGGGAATCGCAGAGATCTGGAGGCAGAGAGTTGAGCTTGGAGGGAGAGCTGAAAGCCACGAGTGGTGAGCTGGAAGAGAACCATCTTCTTCATTCCTCCATTCGTCCAGACTAAACCACTATCATTCCTTCCTCTGTTCTATCATCACCACAAGCTGAGGCTCATCTGAATTTTTTCTGGAATCACATTCAGCCATCAATTCAGTTCCAGGCCGTGGTTTCCTCTGCTTTTGAATTCATTAAAGCCATAGCTTCTCTGTTCTGCCTCTGGATTAAATTTCAGCCCTGAGCTTAATTTGTTTAGTGCTAATTTGTTAATTAATTCAGTGTTTTACATGGCTGGATGTTTAAATCAGAGTGTGATTTTATTTCTTGAAGCTTTTCCCATGAGTGGCTAGGCAATTTTGTGCTCTTGGAGATGAATTGGAGATGACTTGAGCTCATATGTGCTTCAAAGGGGAGTTTATTTTATCTATAGCTCATTGTATTTTTGATTTCTTAGGTTTAAGAATTCATTTATATATTGAGACTATAATTTTAGTTATGTTTTATTTTATGGATTGAGTTCTTGTGATTTGGAATTTGTAATGAGGATTTGTGCTCATCAATATATATGGTTATATATATTTTTATCTATGATTCTATTGCTTTCTATCTATTTAACATGTTATTGTTGAATAGTTTGATTGAATTGGAATTTTAGTTGAACCTAAATGCATTGCTTATTCCATAGTCACTCTCTAAGGGGTTTTAATAATGCTTAAATAAATGGGTTCATGAGTTTAAGCATTAGACTCAATGGTAATTGGGTTTGATATATTAGAAAACTTAGAGAAACTCATTACACTAAGAGGGCTTAATAGCATTTCAAGAGTAGGGGTTCCTCTCTTATGATGCTAGACTTAATGGTAATTGAGGTTTGGTATATTAGAAGCTTAGTGTATTAATTCCCCAAATATTTTAATTTAGCAAGGATAGTCATTGAAAATCATTTCCAAAAGCATCTTCATCACTTGCATTTTTAACCAATTTTCATTCCTTCTTCAATTTTATTCCAAAAATCCAAAAATATTTGTTTTAAAAGCATTTTAGTTTAATTGCAATTTAGTTGTTAGATAAAAAGCTCAAAAGAGAATTTTTAACTCATCTCATGTCAATCACTGCATTTAATTTCTAGGTAATTAATAAAAGGCTCTTCGAGAGACGATCCGGGATTGTACCCTATATTGCAATCCTTGGTTTAAATTTTGAAGAGGTTACCAAGGCATAAAAGCCAACAAAGCCTTAATTCTTCACTCGCTTGCTCTGATCTCTTTTGTCGTGACTTTTATCTTTCCCCATAACATCTATCCTTCATCGTAACCTACCTTGGCAACCTTACTTATTTGATGCCATAAGCTACTTGCTCCTTTGCTTTGACACAGAGATGCGTGAAGAAGATGCAACTGATGTATGAGGTTTGAATAAACTTTCCTTTTAAATGCTTAATTAATTTGTAAACTAAATTTTTAGTATCTACTGTAAGGGGGTGATAGATGAGAGAGGAAGAAGAAGGTGCAGAGTGAAGCGCCTCGCTTAAAACAATTCCTTTTCTTCTTTCTTTACCAGAGGAACAAGGGTCACAAAGAGAAGAGAGATCCTTATGGGAGTGCCTGAATTTTGTTACAACAGCTATTCATTATCTTTCTACGTTGTTTGATGTTCTTAGTGAATGATACAGGAATTCAGGTTTTCAGAAATTTTAGCAACGGGATTCATAAGGAAGGTGTTTTTGTGAAATCTGATGGTGGTAATTTGCTTGGAAGTATCTGCAATTTATCTTTCACTATAATCTCTTATACTCATCTATCCTTTTGACTACAAAAAAAACCCCTATTTATTTTTTTTAAAAAAAATATCACTTTTAAGACCGGTTGTTAAAATAACCGGTCTTAAAAGTCTTGAAAAAAAAAGTTTTTAAACCGGTCTTAAAAGTCTTAAAAATGATAATGCTATTCAAGGTTTTAAGGCTATAACCCAGTATTATTTGAGTAATTACTCAAGTGTTCACTTTGAGTGATGCAACTCAGAGAATTTGAATGAAACAATACAATACCTCACTCGAGTAATATCGTAATCACTTGAGCCATAATCCTCTGAAGTCAATTGGTGCATCGTTGGAGACTCACTGTCTAGAGATGTGATCAGTGTAGTCTCATTCACAAAAGTGATGAACTTAGAATTGTTCATAGCAGGCTCTGTGTGATTGTTAAAGCTCCTCTTTCAGATAGCCTTGGACAGATGGACAAAAAAATGAAGGACCAGGGAGACTAGCTTTAGCAAAATGTTGTCTATCATTTATTCTTGAAGTCTCAGCTCTCATCCTCTACGCCTCTTGTGTTGACTTGGAGTGAGATTCAGACTTACTTGGAGTAATTTCGAATTACTTGAAGGTCTACTTGAAGTAATTATATATTACTTGAAGGTCTACTTGAAGTAATTGTAGATTACCTGGAGTAAGTTCTATAGAAGTATATATATACACCTCTTGTTCTATGACAAAAATGATTTTTTTAGTATTCCTCTCCTCCTTGCTTATAATATAGGCTATTATGTGGTAATTCTTCTTGATGAAGTAAGTGAAGTTATTGGCCTTGTTCACCATAACTCTAGCTTAGATGTATCATAGAATTTTGTGAAAACATAGAGCTAGGATTGTAGTTGAGAATCCTTATTAGTTCTAATGGTTTGATGATTCTATACTTCTCAAGCTCGTTAAACTCCTTGAAAGGTCTAGTGGGAGGTTAGGTAATTTAAACAAAGGGGCTGCGAATCCCTTGGAGTAACAGTCATATTACTTGGAGTAACCGTCAGATTACTTGAAGTAACTATGAATTACTTGGAGTTATCCCAAATTACTTGAAGTAACCCTCAAATTACTTGGAGTAACCGTCAATTACTTGGAGTAATCCCAGATTACTTGAAGTAACCGTCAATTATTTAGAGTATCCCAGATTTAACTTCTGCCTATACTGCAACATTGCCAGTCATACCTCCTTTATTAGCCTCTGATCTTTGTATCCAAAAGTAAAGCATTTTGATTAACGCCTGTAAAAGTATAAATAAATGCTCTTTGGTACCCAACTTTCTCTTGGGTTCATACAGTATTATACATTATAACTCTTATACTCTTATACAATTGAATTATATGATATTTGAGCAAAGAGTATAATAATCAACAAAGACTATAATATAATTTTAACCAATTAAATAAATTCAAGTAATTGAATTACAAAGGGTAACAAAAAAATAATACCAAGAATGATGATTTCAAAGATCAATGACAATTTGTAAATACACTTTAAAAAATATGTCATTGATAAGATTTTCATGTAATTCAGGATCAAAAGAATAGAGAATCTATCCTTGATGACCAATTTTTATGTAAGGATAAATTATGAATGAAATCAAGTTTTTCAAGAATGATAATGAGATATGCAAATTGTTTCAAATCTCATATGTAATTTCAAATCTCATATGTAATTTCAAATCATAACAATGCATTGTAAAATTCAAATTTTGAATATATACAAAACTCATCTTTGAAATATGTTTATAATCAATGTTCATGTTGAAAATGGTAGAAGTCAACAGTTTAAATATACATATAGCAGAAAGCTTCTCTTTTAGAGAACAACTAAGATAACATGTTAATCATCAAAGTTAACATGTTGAAGAATTTTCCAAAGAGCAAGAGTCATATGGATAACCAAAAGGATTATATTGATAGACATATACAAATACCATGACTTTGCTATTGATTTATAGACTATCATGACACTTAGAGTTATGTCTTGAAAGATATAAATATTCAACTCAAGAGTTCAAATACATGACACTATTTACTCAAAGATAGATTTTATCAATGGTGAATATGTTTGAGCAACGAAACGAGTACAAGAATTTATGAGTGATAAAGGACATACTCATTAGTCCAAATGACTAGAGTACAAGAGTATCATCCAAGTAAATTATTCCATAATAATGGTTAATTCATTAAGATTCATTGCACTAATGAACATTCATAATGCTTGGAATAACTTGGCCAACCAAAGATTTATGCATTAGGCACAAGTGTAACACCCTGCTTTTAAACACGTGATTATAACTCGATATTAGGTAATTAAATTAGATTAGAGACCGTCGTATGGTTTAAAACTCATTTAAACTTCCCTCTAGTAGTAGGGACTTTACGAAATTTTCAAAACTTCATTCCTCTTCCAGTCTCAAGTTCAATTTATCGAATATAATCACCTGCGCAGTTTATATACATTTACGAATAACAGAGTGTATAACCAAACTCCCGGCAACCCCCGGGTTCAACTACATACCTAGAATTCCAAATCCTGTTTAGGGATTACAACTAAGTATTTCAAACTATATACACCTCCAACACATAATACAGTAATCCCTATCCAAAATGAATAAACCAACAAAACTATACTAATGTCCCTAAGAAAACTCTAACCACTTCGGGTCACGTGCTTCTCCTTGGAGCCAGTCGCCCTGTCTGAAAGGTTAGTTCAAAGGAAAGAATGAGATTCTAAAGAATCCCAGTAGTAACTAAGCAATTATACCACACACAAGCACATAGCATGTAAGCAAATCATCATACAACAGCAGCAGCAGCAACACATATCACACTCCAGCCTCCTCCCCTTTCTCCGCCGGGAAGGCACACTGCCTAACCCGAACCGTTGTTAGCTACTCAGGGACTATTGGTGTGGCAGTGCATACATATAGCCTTATAGCACATAGCTATCCGGCTTCACAAACGGCTCGTCAGCCTCACAAATAGCCTTTCGGCTCATAACCGACCTTTCGGCCCACAACCGACCTTTCGGCCCACAATCAGCCTCTCGGCTTTCATGTCACATAATCACACCTCATCCTCATCCCCTTTCTCCGCCGGAAAGACACACAGTCTTTATCCGAACCGTTGTTAGCTACTCAGGGACTATTGGACTGACGGTGCTCACATATATCCACATAAGTCGCAGCATACGAACTTATCGCAAAGCAATGAAAATACACACATACGATGCATCACATATGGTACGAAAGAAAAGTCACTACCTGATCCTTTCCTGATGTCTCTGGGCACAGTAGGCTCACGAGGATAGCAGATGTCAAATCCTATAATCAAAATAGGGACATTTGGTTAATTTCCTTTTCCAAGTTCTTACTCCAATAACACTCTAAGTTGGTATTCATTCGGACTCTTTAGATAGCCATAATATGCCTAAACATATGCCTAAAGGGTTGGGATAACTATCCCCAAAGATCCCTCTTTAGAAAGCTAAGATCTGATTTTTGGACCCCTCACTCGCACCCCTCACTCGAGCACAAAAGGCCGTGCTCGAGCACAACTCCCCCTCACTCGCGAGTGAGACGCAGGAAGTGCTTGCCCGAGAGCAACTCCCGCGACCAACCTACACTCTCACTCGAGCACAAAAGGCTGTGCTCGAGCAGAGATCCCGAGCACACTCGAGAACCACGGAAGTGAGGCCTACGAGTGACAACCCGAGAGCATCTCTTAACCTCTTCCTTCTCCAACACTCGAGCACAAACACCTGTGCTCGAGCACTGCCCCTCAGTGCTCGCGAGCACAAGGCAGCGAGTGTCTGCCCGAGAGCACCCCAACTCCCAGACCACAGATTCACTCGAGCACAACACCTGTGCTCGAGTGATCTCCCAATGCTCGCGAGTGCCAGGCGCACTCTTGGCAATCACTCACGAGTGATACCCTGAGACACTCACCCGCAGCACCAAAAAGGCACCCTCACTCGAGCACAAACATGCCCACTCGCGCATGTTCTTCCTGTGCTCGAGTGAGTTCTTCTCTCACTCGAGAAATCACACCAGATACCAGAACGCAGCAACTGGTGACCTTTTCCAAAATTCACCAAATGAACTCCAATGGTCCTAAAACTTGTGCCAAGTCTCGTTATCACTTATTTCAACACAAGGAACCCATTGGCAACCCAAAATATCCAAAATTCAACCCATTCAACACATTCTCTCTCTAGATCATCAAACCACTCAAAACCTCATTCCAACAACTTCCCTTATTCCACTTCAAATCAAATTCTAATCACTCCCAAGTGTCAAAACTGACCAAATGAACAGTGACACTCTACTCAAAACCTACCCTTCAATTAACATCCTAATTAGGTCAAATTTCCAGAATTTTCATTGATTAGGCAAACATCTTGACATATATATCAAAATGCATTACAAACCTACCTCTTCAACTTGCTGAAATCAACACTTTGATTCCACCACTTTTCAGATTTATCAAACAATCAAACCCCACCAATGGAAATTCTGAAATCATAGAAGTAATGCTCTCAACTTCTTGATCAACATTAATGAAAGGTATATAAGCATATGGAGACCTTTACTTACCAAGACTTAAGCTTTTCTCTTTCTCTTTCCTTAGCTTGCACCACCGAAAATGGAAGAAATGGAGAGAGAAGGTGAGATGTTGGTGATGATCATTCTTTCCTTTTTCCCATGCAAAAACCGACTAAGAGGGAGAGAGAAGAGTGTTTGAAAACTTTGACTCATCCAATGGTCCAAAGCTTGCCACTTGGCATCATCTTACTCTTCCCACAATGCTTTCACCTAAGCTTGCTTGCATCAAATTCCACCCCTTGGTCTTTCAATCTCAACCATTGATCTTGATTACTAAGGGGTTTTTCTCATCATTAGCTAACCAGACAGTTGGTAAATTTACCATTTTACCCCTGATTGGTTCTTGACTCATGAAATCATCACTAATCATCCTTATATCATAACACACAACATATACTTCAAATATGCTTAATTAACATTAATTACATCGTTTGAAGCTACTAATCCTTGATTACAAATCAGGATATTACAATTCTCCCCCCGAAAATTTAATTTCGTCCTCGAAATTGTTACATTACTTGAGTCATAAACTCCGGATATCTTCTCTGCAGATCTTCCTCCGCTTCCCAAGTTGTCTCGCTCGGAGTCATTCCCTTCCAGACCACCTTCACATATGGAATGCTTCGGTGTCTGAGCCGTCGCTCCTCCCGGTCAATGATCTGCTCTGGCTCTACCGCATATGTGAAGTTGTCTTGAAGCTCAACATTCTCATACTCAACTATGTGGGATGGGTCTGGTTGGTACTTCTTCAGTTGGGAAACGTGAAACACGTCATGAAGTTTGCTCAAACTTGGGGGTAGCGCTACTCGGTATGCGACAGGCCCAATCCTCTCAAGGATTTCAAAAGGACCTATATACCTCGGGCTTAGCTTCTTCCTCTTGATAGCTCGCCCAACGCCCGTAACTGGTGATACTTTCAAGAACACATGATCCCCAGCCTCAAACTCTAGAGGTCGTCTCCTCTTGTCAGCATAGCTTTTCTGTCGACTCTGCGCTGCAAGTAACCTCCTTCGAATAATCTGAATCTGTGCTGAGGTCTGATCAACCAAATCTGGTCCGTATAACTTCCTTTCGGATAGCTCGTTCCAACACAAAGGCGATTGACACCGTCTTCCATACAATGCTTCATACGGAGCCATCTGAATGCTCGCATGATAGCTATTGTTGTAGGCAAATTCCGCTAGTGGAAGGAAGCGATCCCAACTTCCTTTAAAGTCGAGAACACAGGCTCGCAACATGTCTTCCAGCGTCTGGATTGTCCTTTCTGACTGCCCATCCGTCTGTGGATGATAAGCCGTGCTAAATCTCAATTGAGTTCCCAAAGCTTTATGTAATGCTTTCCAGAACCTCGAAGTAAATCGTGGGTCTCGATCAGAAATGATATTCTTAGGAACACCATGGAGTTTCACGATCTCACGAACATAAATCTCTGCTAGTTTGTCAGGAGAATAACCAGCATTGATTGGTATGAAGTGCGCCGACTTCATTAATCGATCCACAATTACCCAGATCGCATCGTAATTTCTGATCTTGGGCAATCCCGTCACAAGGTCCATAGTCACACTTTCCCATTTCCATTCGGGAATCTCAGGACTCTGGAGCAAACCAGGTGGTCTTTGGTGCTCGATCTTCACTTTCTGACAAGTGAGGCATCTCGCCACATACTTGGTCACATCACTCTTCAAACCCGGCCACCAATACACAGATTTCAGGTTATGGTACATCTTGGTCATACCAGGATGAAGAGTGTACTGGCTCTTATGCGCCTCATCTAGAATCTTTTGTCGCAACTCCGCCTTGAGTGGAACGCAGACTCTATTCTGATAGCGAACCAATCCTCTAGGCGACAAATCATAACCCGGGACTTCTCCCCGTTCAATCCGAATCAGATTTCGCTGTATCCAGTCATCTTGCCTCTGAGCTTCTTCAATCTCAGCTTTTAGATCACTTTCCTCCTGGGAAACAGTGTAATTGGCACAGATGATTTGGTTCGTCAAATTCAAATCACGAAAATCTTCAATCAATTTCTCCTCTCGTATCATCATAGCTGCAACGAGCACAGTCTTTCGACTCAGAGCATCAGCGACTACATTGGCTTTACCCGGATGATATTTGATTTCCAGGTCGTAGTCCTTAAGCAATTCCATCCAACGACGCTGTCTCATATTCAGTTCTTTCTGATCGTATAAATACTTGAGACTCTTGTGGTCGCAGTACAGTTCCACAGTCACACCATACAGGTAATGACGCCAGATTTTCAAAGCAAACACAATGGCCGCAAGCTCCAGATCATGAGTGGGATAATTCAATTCATGAGGTCTGAGCTGTCGAGAGGCGTAGGCCACCACACGTCCCTGCTGCATAAGGACACACCCTAATCCCTGCCCACTGGCATCAGAGTACACAACATATGTCACACTGGGATCGGGCAAAATCAACACAGGTGCCGACGTCAACCTCTCCTTCAGCTCCACAAAACAATTTTCGCATTTATCGTCCCACACAAACGGCTGATCCTTTCTCGTGAGCTTGGTCATCGGCAACGCAATACGAGAGAAATTCTGAATGAATCTCCGATAGTACCCGGCAAGACCCAGAAAACTGCGTACTTCTGCCACAGATTCTGGCCTCTTCCAATCTAGTACTGCTTCCACTTTACTGGGATCCACAGAGACCCCTTCTTGCGAGATAACATGGCCTAGGAATCTCACTTCCGATAGCCAAAATTCGCATTTACTCAACTTCGCGTATAGTTGCTTTCCACACAAAATATTCAATACAATTCTCAGATGATGCTCATGCTCTTCCTTGCTTTTGGAATATATCAGAATGTCATCAATAAACACCACAACAAACTGATCCAGATATTGCCGAAAGATACGGTTCATGTAATCCATGAAAACCGCAGGCGCATTGGTTAGCCCAAATGGCATCACCAAAAACTCATAATGACTATACCGGGTCCTGAAAGCAGTTTTCGGAATATCTTCCGCTTTTACTCGCAGCTGATGATACCCTGACCTTAGATCAATCTTTGAGAATACACACGATCCAGAGAGTTGATCCAACAAGTCATCGATCCGGGGAAGTGGGTACTTGTTCTTAATAGTAACCTTGTTCAATTCCCTGTAATCGATACACAACCGAAAGCTTCCATCCTTCTTCTTTACAAATAGCACTGGAGCTCCCCAAGGCGACACACTGGGTCTAATGAACCCTTTCTCAAGCAAATCTTCTATTTGTTTCTTTAGTTCCGCCATCTCGTTTGGGGCCATACGATATGGGGCTTTCGAAATAGAACCAGCTCCAGGTACAATGTCAATCGGGAACTGAACTTCCCTCTCAGGAGGCAATCCGCTAAGGTCATCCGGAAACACCTCAGGGAATTCATTTACCACGGGTATATTACTCAAGGTTTCACCAGTTTCCCCCTGAATGGAGAAGAATACCATATACCCCTGGCAACCCTTTTCAATATATCTCTCAGCTTTAGCTGTAGAAAGAAAATTCATACAAGCACCTACAACTTCAGCCCTTTAAGAAACAGGATATACTATCCTCTTATTCCCGCAATCAAGTAATACGTTATTTGCCGTTAACCAATCAAAACCCAAAATGACTTCCAACTGGTAAAGCGGCAAACAAATCAAATCTACAACAGACTGACGCCCTTCCACAGTTATAACACAATTCAGACAAACTTCTGTGGTTAAGGCCTTAACACCCATCGGAGTCGATACTACCAAATCAAATGGTAACTTATGCACATGCATACCCAGGCGTTTTACACAATCATACGCAATAAAGGAATGACTGGCACCCGAGTCGAACAATGCTTGTAATAGATAGCCATTTAGGGAGATTTTACCTTGTATCAACTCAGGAGATCTTCGAGCCTCCTCATGGGTCATTGCAAACACTCGACCCTGTGTCTTCGGCCTTTGCTCCGCTCGTGGTTGTTGACAATCTCTGGAAAGATGTCCTGGCCGCTTGCAGTTAAAACAAATCATCTCTCCCTGACAATTCTGGCCGTAATGTGATTTGTTACAGCGACGACATTTCCACTCGGTTGCAAATCTCTGAGGTTCACGACCTCCAGGCTGATAGGGCTTCTTATCACCACCCTTGAATGAAGATGATCCTTGGCCTTTACGCTTCTGAGGAACATTACCCTTACTAGGCTCACTGCGGTGGCCAATAGCTTTGTTAGGGTACACCTCTCTCAAGTTGTTTTCCGTGATTCGACATTGCTCCACAGCCTTATTGAACTTCTTAAATCGGTGAGTAACCAATCGCTTCCTCAACTCTCGTCTCAGACCACGAATAAGCATATCTGAGCTCCATTCTCCGTCATCCTTGTACCGGAGATAGGAGGAATACCGGGACAGGCGGATGAATCGGGACAAGTAGTCATCAAAACTCTCCGTGTCCCCTTGCCTGATATTAAGGAATTCTGTCTCCTTTTCAAGCTGGACTGACTTCGGAAAATACTTCTCGTTGAATTCTTGCAAGAACAACTCCCAAGTCAGTGGTGTTTCATTGCTCTTCAATGTTGAGGCGATATTCCGCCACCAACGATCTGCATCCCCTTCGAGCTTGTAGACGGCCAACCGTGGCTTCACTTCATCCGGACATCCGAGAACCTCAAATATCTTTTCCAGACGATTCAGCCAATCTTCTGCCACTTGAGGATCAAACCTCCCTCTGAACGCCGGAGGCAAATGCTTACAGAATCGGGTGACCCAATACTGAAGGTCTTTTTCCTCCCTGGGTGGCATCCCGTATGATTCCGGATTCAAGGTAGCACGAGGTGGGGATTCTAGAGGTCGTGCTGATCCTTCTGCAGTGTCCTCATGTCGAGTTCCTTCTTGAGTTTCCTCCGGAATGGACTGAACCGGAACTTCTTTATTCTTTGCCTTCTCTGCTCTGAGCTCGTCCCTTAGCTCAGTGATCATGTCCCGCTGATCCTTGATTAGACTCATCAACTCATGCATAGGATCTGGTGGGTTTTCATTATCAACCTCCACCACGGGGTCTACACGCGGAATTTTGGGGCGTCCTCTGGTTTTCTTCATTCTACAAGCAACTTACCCCATTAATTCAGCAGAGACAGTATGCACATATGGTCACAAAACTTATATGTATCCAAATCATTTAAACATATATGTGCACACATAACAATCATTCACAAACAATCTTTTATCCCTAAACCAACTAAGGGATCTATCCTAGCAAACTCTACCCTTGCCAGGAACTACAGCTCTGATACCAAAATGTAACACCCTGCTTTTAAACACGTGATTATAACTCGATATTAGGTAATTAAATTAGATTAGAGACCGTCGTATGGTTTAAAACTCATTTAAACTTCCCTCTAGTAGTAGGGACTTTACGAAATTTTCAAAACTTCATTCCTCTTCCAGTCTCAAGTTCAATTTATCGAATATAATCACCTGCGCAGTTTATATACATTTACGAATAACAGAGTGTATAACCAAACTCCCGGCAACCCCCGGGTTCAACTACATACCTAGAATTCCAAATCCTGTTTAGGGATTACAACTAAGTATTTCAAACTATATACACCTCCAACACATAATACAGTAATCCCTATCCAAAATGAATAAACCAACAAAACTATACTAATGTCCCTAAGAAAACTCTAACCACTTCGGGTCACGCGCTTCTCCTTGGAGCCAGTCGCCCTGTCTAAAAGGTTAGTTCAAAGGAAAGAATGAGATTCTAAAGAATCCCAGTAGTAACTAAGCAATTATACCACACACAAGCACATAGCATGTAAGCAAATCATCATACAACAGCAGCAGCAGCAGCAACACATATCACACTCCAGCCTCCTCCCCTTTCTCCGCCGGGAAGGCACACTGCCTAACCCGAACTGTTGTTAGCTACTCAGGGACTATTGGCGTGGCAGTGCATACATATAGCCTTATAGCACATAGCTATCCGGCTTCACAAACGGCTCGTCAGCCTCACAAATAGCCTTTCGGCTCATAACCGACCTTTCGGCCCACAACCGACCTTTCGGCCCACAATCAGCCTCTCGGCTTTCATGTCACATAATCACACCTCATCCTCATCCCCTTTCTCCGCCGGAAAGACACACAGTCTTTATCCGAACCGTTGTTAGCTACTCAGGGACTATTGGACTGACGGTGCTCACATATATCCACATAAGTCGCAGCATACGAACTTATCGCAAAGCAATGAAAATACACACATACGATGCATCACATATGGTACGAAAGAAAAGTCACTACCTGATCCTTTCCTGATGTCTCTGGGCACAGTAGGCTCACGAGGATAGCAGATGTCAAATCCTATAATCAAAATAGGGACATTTGGTTAATTTCCTTTTCCAAGTTCTTACTCCAATAACACTCTAAGTTGGTATTCATTCGGACTCTTTAGATAGCCATAATATGCCTAAACATATGCCTAAAGGGTTGGGATAACTATCCCCAAAGATCCCTCTTTAGAAAGCTAAGATCTGATTTTTGGACCCCTCACTCGCACCCCTCACTCGAGCACAAAAGGCCGTGCTCGAGCACAACTCCCCCTCACTCGCGAGTGAGACGCAGGAAGTGCTTGCCCGAGAGCAACTCCCGCGACCAACCTACACTCTCACTCGAGCACAAAAGGCTGTGCTCGAGCAGAGATCCCGAGCACACTCGAGAACCACGGAAGTGAGGCCTACGAGTGACAACCCGAGAGCATCTCTTAACCTCTTCCTTCTCCAACACTCGAGCACAAACACCTGTGCTCGAGCACTGCCCCTCAGTGCTCGCGAGCACAAGGCAGCGAGTGTCTGCCCGAGAGCACCCCAACTCCCAGACCACAGATTCACTCGAGCACAACACCTGTGCTCGAGTGATCTCCCAATGCTCGCGAGTGCCAGGCGCACTCTTGGCAATCACTCACGAGTGATACCCTGAGACACTCACCCGCAGCACCAAAAAGGCACCCTCACTCGAGCACAAACATGCCCACTCGCGCATGTTCTTCCTGTGCTCGAGTGAGTTCTTCTCTCACTCGAGAAATCACACCAGATACCAGAACGCAGCAACTGGTGACCTTTTCCAAAATTCACCAAATGAACTCCAATGGTCCTAAAACTTGTGCCAAGTCTCGTTATCACTTATTTCAACACAAGGAACCCATTGGCAACCCAAAATATCCAAAATTCAACCCATTCAACACATTCTCTCTCTAGATCATCAAACCACTCAAAACCTCATTCTAACAACTTCCCTTATTCCACTTCAAATCAAATTCTAATCACTCCCAAGTGTCAAAACTGACCAAATGAACAGTGACACTCTACTCAAAACCTACCCTTCAATTAACATCCTAATTAGGTCAAATTTCCAGAATTTTCATTGATTAGGCAAACATCTTGACATATATATCAAAATGCATTACAAACCTACCTCTTCAACTTGCTGAAATCAACACTTTGATTCCACCACTTTTCAGATTTATCAAACAATCAAACCCCACCAATGGAAATTCTGAAATCATAGAAGTAATGCTCTCAACTTCTTGATCAACATTAATGAAAGGTATATAAGCATATGGAGACCTTTACTTACCAAGACTTAAGCTTTTCTCTTTCTCTTTCCTTAGCTTGCACCACCGAAAATGGAAGAAATGGAGAGAGAAGGTGAGATGTTGGTGATGATCATTCTTTCCTTTTTCCCATGCAAAAACCGACTAAGAGGGAGAGGGAAGAGTGTTTGAAAACTTTGACTCATCCAATGGTCCAAAGCTTGCCACTTGGCATCATCTTACTCTTCCCACAATGCTTTCACCTAAGCTTGCTTGCATCAAATTCCACCCCTTGGTCTTTCAATCTCAACCATTGATCTTGATTACTAAGGGGTTTTTCTCATCATTAGCTAACCAGACAGTTGGTAAATTTACCGTTTTACCCCTGATTGGTTCTTGACTCATGAAATCATCACTAATCATCCTTATATCATAACACACAACATATACTTCAAATATGCTTAATTAACATTAATTACATCGTTTGAAGCTACTAATCCTTGATTACAAATCAGGATATTACAACAAGGCTTTCACATATAGAACTATTTTCTAGGGAATACACTTGAAACTTATAAATTGTTAACTTGTTAGACATAAGGTCTAACTTGTTACAAAATAAAGATTGAGGAGTTCAAGCAGTAACAAGTTTAAGGTCAACAGACAATATGTGAATAATGAGAAAAACTCTAGTGGATGGATTTGAAGCATTTCTAACTTTTAGTATACATCAATATTAACTTCCAATTTTGAAACCGATTTAAATGCAAACAAGATATAAATAATTTTCAAATAATGTGTATGCATTTTTATAAACAAGATGAATTGAAATCTAAGTACATTTTTGAAATGTGCATTTCAATACTCAAATACATAGAAAGATTATGCACAAGTTCACTTTCAATCCATTTAGCAATCTAAAAACATTTTGTAAACTATAAATGATTGATTGCTAGTGGTATGCAATAATGAACAATTTCTTCATTACCCAAATAAATAATTTATATAAGCACACTATAAAGTAAAGATTAGATATCACCGTAATTTTTCTTGTCCTTGTAATAGCTTGCTTGGTTTTGGTGGAATAATATTGATTTTCCTCCTTTGCATACATAGCACCAAAATCCAAACTCTATAATTCAGCATCGTCAAGATATGAACTTGTTTTCATATGGCTATAGTCTTGAGAAGCCTTTTTCTTATCCTACAGAACTATATAAATTTCTTTTCTTCATGATATCCAACATTGATTGGATCCATTTCTTGTTAGCTTGTAGGAATCAAGATAAAATTCACATGCTCTAAGAATATAAACAATTCAAGGCAATTGAGCATAATGAATTAAATATGTCTTTATGCATAAAATAAATATTTTCTTTCCAAATAATTATATATGCATAAAGAATCAACCTGTTGAAGATTGCAATCCCTTTATAAATAAATCTATTATGTGGCTTTTTAAGGGATGCAAAAACATAATTTCAAAATTGTTTGCAATGCTTATTCCTAAGGTTCCAAAATATAAAACCTCAATAAATATTATAGACAATAGCATATGAGGTTTTATCATTGTATACCTTTGTCTTAGATACTTAGAAGACTGCTTTTGCTTATCCACTGTATCTTTCTATGATGTTGATGCTTTGAATATCTTGCTTTGGGTGCTAGCAACCTTCTCTCAAAATATATAGACTCCAGGAGTCTTTTACTTAATACTTGAGAGATTCTACTTTTCTTGTTCTCCTCAAGATAGTTGAATGAAAGATTCTAAGTTCAGATTTATCAGATAGGTGCTTCTACTACAAGAATTTGACTTAGAGATTAAAGACAAAAAGGGGACTGAGAATCTCATTACAGATCATCTTTCTCGGTTAGAGCCATCTGAACAAAAAAGTGAGTCACCAATCAAGGCAAATTTCCCAGACAAGCAACTATTTGTCATGCAATCACAACTTACCCCTTGGTATACTAATTTTATAAATTATTTGGCAAGCAGTGTAAGGCCATTTGAAGTTTCTAAAGTGCAAAAGAATAAGTTTCTAGCTGATGTAAGGCATTACCTTTGGGAGGATTCTTTCTTGTATAAACAATGCCCAGATTTAATTATTAGGCAATGTGTTCCTGAAGAAGAAATGATCACTTTCTTAAATCATTGCCATTCATCCCTATATGGTGGTCATTTTAGAGCAAATAGAACAACTATTAAAGTATTTCAATCTGGGTTTTACTGGCCTACACTCTCCAGTGACACCCATAGAATTATGACAACTTATGACAGATGTCAAAGAATAGGAAATATCTCAAAGAGACATGAAGCCCCTTTAACTAACATCTTAGAAGCTTAGCTTTTTCTTGTATGGGGGATCAATTTTATAGGGCCTTTTCCATCCTCATTTGGCTAATAGTTTATTTTAGTAGCTGTTGGTTACTTGTCCAAGTGGGTTAAAGCATCTGCTTTTCCTACAAATGATTCTCAAATGGTTTTGAGGTTTTTAAGGAAAAATATTTTTACAAGATTTGGAGTGCCTAGAGCTATTATCAACGATAGAGGAAGACATTTTTACAATCAATAGCTTTAATCATATTAACTTAAAAGGTTGCAACTCTATATCATCCACAAAACTAGCAGGCAAGTGGAAATCTCATAAAGATAATGAAATAGATCTTAGAGAAGATGGTGAATTCCAATAAAAAAGACTAGGCAAGGAAATTAAATGATGTACTTTGGGCTTATAGAACTGCCTTCAAGACACCAAATGGTACATCCCCATATCAATTGGTCTACGGAAAAGCATGTTATCTTCCAATAGAAATGAGCACTAATCATATTGGGCAATAAAAATCTTAATTTTTGACTTCAAGGCAGTTAGTGTGATAGACTTCTCCAACTTAATGAGCTTGAAGAATTCAAATAACAAGCTTATAAAAATACAAATTTATACAAGAAGACAAAAATGTTGCATGACAAAAGAATCTTGAGGAAAGAGTTCACACTAGGACAAAAAGTACTTTTATAAAACTCAAGGTTAAAGCTCTTTCCAGGAAAGCTAAGTTTAAGGTGGTCAGGACCTTTTACTGTGTTTCTAGGATGGCCATGTGGAACTATCGAGATTCAAAATGAATAGGCAAAAGGCTAAAAGAGTATAATGATGTATACTCAATACTTTGAAATCTGTCATCACATTTGAAGAACCAACAAGTAAGCAATCTTTCTAGCAGAAAAAAAATATATAAAACATAAAAAACTAGTCAATTGGTTTGGTTTTTGTCTACCTCAAGACGTTAAAGAAGGGCAGCTATTTAGGAGGCAACTTAAAACTTCTTTTCCTTACTCATTAATTTTTCTTTCTTACTCACTGAAAAATACTACATTGCATAAAAAAATTTAGTTTTTCATCATTTTCATTAAGTTAACATGGAGGAATATCTTGCAAAGCTTAAAGACAGGTTCCCTACTCTTCCCGAGGATGTGCTCATGAAGATCTATAGCTGTCGACTAGAAAGAATGAAGATATTCAAGTGTTTAGGCCTTCAAGTGGATGTACACTGAACCATTGAAGCTAAGATATGTTTAGCAGGTAAGATTCATAATTCATTTATTAATCCTATGCCAGGAATGAGAAGAAGTTCTTACTCCAAAAAAGAAGAGCTAAAAGAATAAAGTTCTGCCATAAATGTGCAAGGTGGATATATGATAAGTGCTACAAGAACAAACGAATGGTTTCTTTCAATCGAGAAGATAAAATCTAATTCATAAAGGATGGACTGAGTAAGGGTCATTAGATAAGATTATTCAAACTCTTAAGGCACTTCTTAGTGGTGATGTTCATGGTATTCTCCTTGATTTAATGAACTTATTTTACAAAGGAAAAGAATGCTACTATCTTGGGAATCTAACATTAAAAGAAGTTGTTTGCTAGTTTATAAGAAAACTAGATGGAAAGCAAATCCTCGATTCATAGAAAGCATTTAAGCCATTATTGGACGTAAAACTAGAGGAAGATGTGAGCCATAATCACAACTATAGTTCATAATCATGCTTTTGTCTAATCTGTCTTATCTTTCAATAACTTTTAATTTTGTTTACTCATTTTATTTAATTTCTTCACGCAATATTATGCCAGTCATGTCTGCTGAAAAATTTTGCAAACTTCCTTGAAAAATGCATGATTTATATGATATTGTTGTCATTATTTTAGTAGTGTAAATATGCACTATTCCACTTGTAAGAACAAAACATCTAAGAGTAAAGAAGAAAAAAGGGTATGGCACTAAAATATAGATTTAAATCTATATGCATTTTTGGTGAAACTAATTTGGTGAAGGATGGGGAGTTTCTAACTGCAGCAAAAGAACTTGAAAATGCATTAGATGCTAGAAAGATCAACATTATATACAAGGGAGGCATGTAAGGCCTAAGAGAAGTGTGGCCATTTCTGCAACCATCAATGGAAGTAAGGGTTTAAGTGTAAGTGTGAAGGAGTTGGATGGTCACATCTTTTCCTTAGGACAAGAGTTACAAGTCTCAAGCTTGCTTGAACGTATGGGATGTATATTCTACCATACTGAAGTTTTTATCACTCTAACCAGTGGTTTGGAAACATTTGGATGGGATTTCTAGTTTTGCATATTGGGCTAAACTAAACTTTCACAAAAAGCCATTAAAATTGTTAAATATTAATGGTTTTTATGATAATCTGTTGTCTTTTTTTATCATGCTGTGGAAATAGGATTCATACCCCAAGCAACTTGTCATACCTTAATTTTTACACTAATTACATATAAGATTATTGATCAACTGTAAATCTATGAACCCAAACCAGATCTACTAGTCAAGCAAATCAGTTGGCAATCTTCAAATAGTAGTCATAAGCAGAATCTAGATACCACTATTCGGTTGTAACTTTCCTTAATCTTTTGGTTTTACTCTTGGCATTTTGTTTTACTTTATTATGTGTTTAGTTTTTTTTTAAATAAAAAAACTTCTCTAAGATTTAGAAGACATTGAGATCAATGTCTAATTTAGGTTGGCGGAGGAGTAGGAAAAAAATATTTAGTTAGTTAGTAAAACCATCAGATTTATGGGGTGTGTAAAAATGGCATAGTAAAGAGTCATTCTTAACTCTTGAGACGTATTTATTAGTTGCATGTTTTTGTTTACTCTTATGCAAAAAAAATCAAGTTTAGGTGCTTTTTAATGATTTTAAGAAGTATATAACTTTTAAGTATGGATTAATTGAATTTAGAGATTTTGTAGCATGATTGAACAACTGATTTTTGGGATTCGTGATGAATTTTGAGATTGAATGAGTTGAGTTTGAAAGCCCTTGACCGTGAGCTTTTGAGCCTATTTGATCAATAATGATTAATGTTCTTGTGTGATATTCACCTATTCAATTGTCACTCTAGAACTTGCTTTAAATCCGGTTGAGATTACATTTCATACGCACATTCAAAAATGAAAAAGGCATTCATTTTCTTTCTTTAGCCAGAGCCAAAGAGCCAAGCTTGCAACTATATCATTGATAAGCCCTTTTGAACCTAATTGATTGTTTCTTTGTTCTCAATATATTAACATGTGTTTTAATGATATATCAAGTGCTTTTATCTAAAACAGAAGATTAGCGAGCATTTGAAATTTTTGTGAAATGAGCTTTTCACAAGTGTGGGGCTGTATATATCATCAACGTTAGCTTTGCAAAATTATACAAAAAAGAAAAAAAAGATATTGAGTATTCGAATTAAAATTGTAGCTTGTTGTGATGATATAGATTTATTCATAAGTTGGCCCATTTTTCAATTGCTATATTAATTTCTTAAATGTAACCCTGCATATCACGTTTTACATTCTGTTTACCTTAATTGCATTACAACCCTCTATAAGTCCTTTTGATTTGAATTATGTATGTAAATTAGGTAATGGAGATTGAGATTTTTAGCAAGCTTATGGTAGTTGATAAGTAAAATATTTTGATATTTATTTTCTCTTATATGATGATTTTATGGATAATATTTGAGCTTTAATATAATGAATGTGGGTGTAATTGATAAATAAATAATGATGCTAGCATAAAATAGAATTTATCAAAAAAATACTAAATTTTATCCCTAGTTTAGTTTTCAAGCAATATCTAGAGCTCTAAACATTGGATTAGAATATTCTTTACATGGATAAAAAGCTAAGAAAAAGAGCTACAACTTTGTTTTTGAAGGCAAAACCCAATTCTGTCTATAAGGGTTCCAAATTTTGTTTTGAAGTTGAGAACTTGAATTTGTCCTAATCTAGCCTTTGTTCACTAATTTGACCATAACTTGAGCTAAAAATGTTGAAATGAGGATCTTTTACTTGTGTCTTCAAGTTGTGGAATTCCACTGTTTTGATTATCAAAATTAAGCAGCAATCAAAAAGCATGGTTGACATAAGGTCAATATTGGTAGCTTAAGGTCAAAATTCATACCTAAATTGAAAACTTCATAAACATTGCATGAAACTTAATTATTAAATTCTAAATTTCAAATATACAACTACAAGATGTATGAAAATGGAAAAATATAGCCTTCCATATAGGAGGTAAACCTTGCATATAGGTGGCAACTAATATCATCCATAAAGAAGGACTACCTAAGCCTTCTATGAAGGAGGCATGCAAGAGACATTACAATGCATGATTGAGTTTTGATTATTGTTCTTAATGCTTTCAATTGACTAGCCATCTTTTGAATGATTTCAATTTATATGTTGAGACCGGAAGGAGACGCATATGTGTAGACTGTAATATCCCAACATGTACTTAAGGGCTAAATGTACAGAATAGATGGTGGGATTAGCGACATAATTACCTCTAGAAATTTTGTTATGACTTTAGTTAAATTTCACATGCAAAATTGGCAACTAAATATTATGTTGCAAGATGATATTTTACAAGATCATCTTCTTCTTCAAAAGGCCATGATTCACATATGACAAGGGGGAAAAGCAAGAGAAAAATACCTATTGGCTATTAAATATGACATATGGAAGCAATTGGACCAAGTTATAAAAATATGAGGACTTGGTCAACAATCTCATGCTAATTGGGGAATTAACTTTATTATTCAAGGAGATATTACAAAAGATCATCATCTCTTTTCCTAGGCTTCATTTTCGTAAAACATGAGGCAAGAAAGAGAAACAAACATATGACCAATTAAAAGGAGAAGACTTGGTCAACAATTTCCACTAAAGTAACATATGTGAGGAGGTAAACTAAGATAATGGTAGAAGGCTTCTTTTAACTCCTTTTGGTCATTAGTTTTGGTCAACAGTTGTGGGCCAATTAAAAGAAGATAACTTGAACAAAAAAGGGCCACATATCCGTATGGCATCAAGAAAGAAAGATAAAAGATGAAGCAAAGGATTATTGGTACATATCTCTTGCAATTAAAGTGCTCTCTCTCTCACATATGTGCTCAACTGACTTAAGCTCTACAAGAATTCTTGACTATTTAATTAAAAACATTCTCTCATCTTATTCAGTCATTTCAAGTCGGCCAAGTGCACAAGAAAAGGAAAGAGAAAGGGCAAGACTGAAAGTAAGAGCCAAGGGGAACAAGAAGGAAAGGTAAGCTATTTACACCTTCAAGATCCCATTTCTAGCTCTAAGGACCCCATGAAACTTGTTCCTCTCTTCCTTAGCTTCATTTCTATGGTTTTTGTTTTTCAAGAAGAGGAGTTTTCAGCCACCTTGTAAGAACAAAAGTTGAGGAATCAAGAAAAGAACACAAGAAGAAGCAAGAGGTGAGTAAGAGCATTATGTTGATGTATATGATGTTTTAACTGGCTGAGTTGTGATGGGCTATTGTGACAGCCCTAATTTATTTTTTTAGGGTATATTAGAGATCATGAAGCTGTCATCCTATGTATGTGCTTATATGTTGGTTTGGAGGCAAATGAGCGAAGCTTAGTGATTAGATAGTGAAGTGGTTGTTTGTTGTGAAATACCTTAAAATTCTGCCAAAACAGGACATGGGGAATGAGGGAATTTGTTCATTTTGATGTTACCATTGTGTTCTACACGAAAAATTATGTGGGAATAGGTTTGGTTATTGATTTTGAAGCCATTGGACACATTGGTTGAAAATTGGAAAAACTGTCAAGTATAACTCTGTAAGGGCAGTCAGTTTGTAGGGACATTTTGAATGGGCAATTGGTGTCTGAAAATTCTGAAACTTTCCAGTCTTAAAATGGATATGTAATTTGTGTCATTTCGTTTTTTGAGCTGGGAGTTCTGGTTGCCAAAAGTTTGATGTCCAAACTGGACCTAATTCTGGAGCAGTGTGGAATGTTGTGTAATTCTGGAATTGTGTGGTGATTTCTGGTAATGATTCATATTTTTCCTTTGAAGAGGACTTCAAAATCTTTCAATAGGCTTTGGGATCACCTCATTTTGATTTTTCTAGAATTAGTTATGATTTTTCAAAGATGCTGAAAAATTCTGGCAAATTGGTCACCTATGCGAAAATTGAAAATTTTATGGCATAATGTAATATCGTAGAAATTTGAGGTTAGAAATTGGCCTTTTAGGTTAATTGACCACTTTAGCTCCTTGGTTGACTTGATTAAATGACCATAGTGATAATCAACCCAAGTATTATGAGTTATTAAAGAATTGGAATAGGTAATAATTTGTCGTCCTTAGTTTTGGTTTATAGGATTTGATATTTGCCCTGCTCGTGATCCACCTGCACCAAAGCACAATTGGAAAGAAAAAGGTAGTGACTTTTTCTTTTATACCATATGTGATGCATTGTATGTGTGTTATATCATTGATTTGTGATGAATTCGTATGCTGCGACATTTGTGGATATGTGTAACCATCGCCATACCAATAGTCCCTGAGTCACTAATAACGGTTCGGGTAAAGACTGCGAACCTTTCCAGCGGTAAAAGGGGATGAGGATGGGGTGTGATATATGTGATTATGTGAAAACCCGAAAGGCTATTTGTAAAGGCCGATGGGCTAATTGTGAAAGCCAGATAGCTATATGAACTATAAGGCTATATGTATGCACTGCTATGCCAACAGTCCCTGAGTCGCTAACAATGGTTTGGGTTAGGACAGTATGCCTTCTCGACGGTAAAAGGGAATGAGGGTGGAGTGTGATTTGTGCTGCTGCTGTATGATGATTTGCTTACATGCTATGTGTTTAGGTGTGGTATGAATAATTTGTTACTACTGGGATTCTTTTGAATCTCACTCTTTCCTATGACTAACCTCTCAGACAGGGCAAGTGGCTCTAGAGAAAAGTGGATAACCAAGAGCGGATAGGACTTCTTAGAGATATTTGACTTGGAACTGTTGGTTATCTATTTTGAGAATAGGATTACTGTATATATTTGGGTTTGTAAATACTGCTTTGGTTATGTAATCCCCATTTTTGGGAAAAATGATACACCCAATATATATATATATGTAACCTGTGGACTTGCCGAGATATTATTTGTGTGCTCTGATATTTTTAAATGCGATTAACCTGTGCAGGTAATTATATTCGAAACTGAATGTGAGACCAAATTACTAGTATTTTGAACTGTTTTGTAAATACCCTATCTAGAAGATAGGAAATTGAAAATGTTGTTTTGTAATTATTGGTCTCTATTTCACTTTAATTTCATAATCCAGATGTAATTACGGTGGGGGGTTACAAAGACCCTTTAATTAAAACCATAATTTGTATATGAAATAGGAATATATTCATATGGGTTGTGTAGTCTTAAAGAGTTTCATAAATCTTAATGCATGATTAATTGTTTTAATTTATATAGGGATATATTGAATTAGCACTTAATTATAGAATTGCTTGACCTTGGAAGAGGCTAATAATTAAATTAGGGAAACTCGGCTATCAATCATGTGGAATAAATTGGACTATAATAGATTGGTGATTCAATTCAAACTTTGCTAAGTGAAATTTGATCCCTAAGGCTTTTTCTCATTGTTGTTTCCAAATCATTTGCGTTCATATTTAATCATTTTTAATTTTGTAATTTCAATCACCAACTAATCGATCGACCTAATAGAATTAATATTACTAATTTTGGTACTTAGTGGTCAATCCTCGAAAGAACGATACTTTATTTACTTCTGTATTACTTGTCTATGAAAGTGCGCAATTGCACTTTTTAATAAATCATTTACATTCATAACAAGTTTTTGGTGCAGTTGCCAGGAATTGTTGTCATTAATATAAATAGAAAGTAATTCTAATACTAATTTGATCTTCATATTACATTTGTTTTTCTTTTTGGTGTCTTGTGTTTGTTTTTAGGATTTTGCTTGGTGAATGACCAAATCGAAGGATATTGCACTACAACCTTTTGATTTTCAAATCAAGAGAACTTGTCAAAGAAATTGAAGGGTTTGAAAGTAGTCTACTAAATTCCTAAGCAATCCAATGGCAAATATGGGGGAAGAAGCACTAGATACATAAATACTCAGTGACTATGCAACACCAACAATCATGGGGACAAATTCTGGAATCAGAAAACCACCAGTAGCAGTAACAACTTTGAAATCAAGCATGCAAATATCCAGATGGTGCAAGAAAATCAATTTGGTGGTTTTCTAATAGAAGATCCTAACACACATATAGCTAACATCCTAGAAATCTGTGACACATTCAGGAATAATGGTGTTACTGATGATGCCATTAGAGTTAGACTTTTCCCTTTCTCACTCAGGGATAAGGGTAAGAGTTGGTTACACTCGCTACCAGTGGGAAGCGTAACTACATGGGATGTCTTGGCTCATAAATATTTGGTACAATACTTTCCTTTAGGAAAAACTGCTAGATTGAGGAATAAAATTGCCTCATTTACCTAGTATGAATTAGAAAGCCTCTATGAAGTCTAGGAAAGATATAAGGAGTTGCCAAGGAGATGTCCTCATCATGGGTTACCATATTGGTGGCAACTACAAACTTTCTATAATGGGATGGTGCACTCCTTTAGAATTCTTGTAGAAGCTGCAGCTAGAGGATCTTTATTGGGAAGAAGTCTAGATGATGCCTACAACCTACTTAGGGAAATAACAGCCAATACATACCAATGGCTTTTTGAACATAACATTTTAAAGAAAGCAGTTAGAGTCTACGAGCTGGATATCCTTACAACTTTTTCTTCTCAAGTTGCATATATATCCAAGCAAGTAATCTCATTCACAGCCCAAGCAAATGAAATCAACACTCCTATTGAAACCTATGATAGATGTGGAGGACCTCAAATGAGCATGCAATGTCAATAAGGACACCCATTCATGTCAAAGCAAGCTCACTACATCAGGAATCAAAGAAATGACCTAGTCTCAAGCACTTACAATATAGGTTGGCAAAAGCATCCAAAATTTGGTTGATGGAATAATCAAAATGCGTTTAAGCAATAAGAAAACTACTAGCAACAAGCTCTTCAATAGCAAAATCCATCATAACAGAAAGTAAATATGGAAGATGCACTGGCTCAACTAACCATGAATACATCTCAATTCATGGCTAGGACTGAGCAACACTTAAAAGTCAAGAAGCCTCAATAAAGAACTTGGATCCAAATAGGCCAAATGGAAAATATGTTGAATTCTAGACAACCAGGAACTCTACTAAGTGACATCGAAAGAAACCAAGAGAGCATGTGAAGGTCGTTGCACTAAGGAGTGAGAAGAATTAAAAGATCATGTAATTAAAAAGAAGAATGATAGAGAAAAGAAAGAAAGCGTAGAAGAATTGAAGTAGGAAGTATATAAACCAAAAGAGGATGATATGCTACCAGGAAGAATCAACTTTCCAGATAGCCCTCCTTTATATATACCACCAGTTCCATTCCCTTAAAGACTTGTGAAGGCAAAGTTAGACAAGCAATTTGGCAAGTTTCTACAGGTTTTTAAAATATTACATATGAACATTCCTTTTGCTGACGCACTAGCCCAAATGGCCAGTTATGCAAAATTGATGAAGGATATTATCTCAAATAAGCGTAAACTTGAGGAATTTGAGACAATTGCACTTATTGAGGAGTGTAATGCTATTCTACAAAGGAAATTACTACTAAACTTGAAAGATTCAGGAAGCTTTTGCATACCTTGCACAATAGGTCAATGTCATTCTAAAAGAGCACTTTGTGACCTAAGATCAAGTGTAAATTTCATGCCTTTATCTGTCTATAGAAAACTCAATCTTGGAGAGGTGAAGCCTACCATAGTTTCATTACTTTAAGCTAACTGATCAATAAAACATCCACGAGGCGTCTTAGAAGATATTCTGGTGAAGGCGAACAAACTAATATTTCTAGCTAATTTCATAATACTCGACATGGAAGAAGACAAAGATAATCTAGGAGAACTTTAATAGATGTGCAATAGACAAGTTAACCTTATAGTTCAAGATAATCAAGTATCCTTCAATATTTGTAAGGCTTTATCCTTTCCAGTTGAAGGTGACACCTGTTACAGAGTAGATATGTTGATCAGCTGCACAAAAGAATAAAAATATACTAATATTTTTATAAAAATATACTAATCCAAAAGTCTTGGAGCAGATTAGGTACCTTGAAGGAAATCCCCCAATTTTATCAAGAAACCATTTGAAGATTTAGGAGAAAGGCCGAATAAGCCGTTACCATCAATAAAGAAACCACTAGTATTGGAGTTGAAAATACTACCATCCTACTAAAGATATGCTTCTCTAAGAGGAAATTCAACATTACCAGTACTCGTCTCAGCAGCCTTACTCTTAATAAAGAATAAAAGATTTTAAGAGTTATAAGGTGTTAGATATGATTAGTCTTGATGATGTCAAATATAGATGTTACATGTTAAGAGCAAAAATGTTTGCATAATATACTTATCTTCTACATTAACAAACTACTATATTTACTGTTGTATATCTTATAGATTAGTCAAGAAAACAAAGAAAAAGATTGAAGATATTGAATAAGATATCTAGTTAGGTTATGAAGAATGATCATCAAGAGGAAAACAAAAACAAAGAGTTTGAAGACAGAAGAACTTGCAAGATCTAATGAGAGCATAAATATTCAAGCTCTTATAAGTGATACCAAAGGTTTGTATGATCATATGGAGGTTGGAATGGGTCAATTCAAAGCCAAGATAGCTTATATGGAAGTTATGGAAATTTCTCAAGGTGTTCCCTTGAGTATTGGCTCTCTACCAAGTTTTGTAAGGCATCACTCGAGTGATGGTGATGATCACTAAGTGATCACTTAAGTGATGAGTATTCTGTTGTGCTCTGTTTTTATGCAGCATGAGATAGCTTTGGTATTTTGTCAATATCTCTCAACCACATGTCGGATTGATTTGAAACTAGTTTCATATGAAACTAGACTCGTAACACATCAAATACACATAGAATCACATTCAAAGAAGTTTATATGAGAGAGATATGATCTTTGGAATATTTCATTTAAATCAGCGTCATATTCCATAACAACTTTGGTATTTTGGACATAATCTCTAACTACACATCCGATTGAGATTAAACCAGTACCATATGGAACTAGACTTAAATAGCTTTCCATGGATATGTAATTTATCATAATTGAAGCTATATACTAAGATTTATACCTTTTGGAATTTGGTGCTCATGATTTCAAACATTGTCTAGTGCAGTATATACTCTTTGGATCATAACTTTTTGAATACAATGAGTTTGGAGCTGATTCTTATTACGTTGGGATGTACATGGCAAGAGCTTTCTGATGATATATTAGTTGCCATGTTTTGAATCAAAACGAAGAGATTACTTGAGTAATGTCCCAAGATCACTCGAGTGACCACTCGAGTGACGAAGTTGGAAAATGACTCTGATGCTCTCTGCCACATTTTAAAGGGGATCACTCATGTAGTATCCTAAATTTTGGAATTGGCAGCTTGGGAATAAACTAAATTAATAGGACTGCTAAGCCCAGTTTAATAGGTGTCTAAAACCTATTCCCTAACATTTCTTATATCTTTGATGTATTAAATGGTGAATTAAATAGTATGGGAAATTTGTATACAAAAATGGAATTTGTTGAAGTTGCAAGTGTATGCCATTTCATTACTTCTAGTGAGGTAGTGATGTTGTACAATGCATTTTATTGACCAAATGATGCTCAAAAATTATGAAATTTTACAAGGTGAAAGTATACTTATTAAGCTTTGATTTGATAGGTACTAGGTAATTTTTTAAGCTTTATACCAAATGTTATGCGTTTTTGAAGTTTACCTAGTAAAATTGGTTATTTTCTGGAATAACATCGAAAAACAAAAATTCTAAGAATTGTGTACTTCTAGTTGGCTAAACGCTATATTTTTCCTATAAACTAGTCTTAATAAGGGTTTTATTGCCTTTGGAATTATTCCAATTTGATATCTATAAGTATAGTTATGATTTTTCAAAGTTTGAGCAGAAAATCTGTCAGAAATTCTAAATAATCCAAAAATGGAAAAAGAAAATTGTGGCAATCTTGTAATTATGGGAAACATTATTAAAGAATATTTCCCTACATCCTCTTCCCATTTCCATGCAGCCATAGCTGAAATAAGAGAGAGAAAGTTTGACAAAGTTTAGAGAGAGAAGGAGAAGAAAAATCATAAGGTAGGTTGATTTCTTCGGTGAATTCATTTCTAATGTGTATAACTCTTCTCCTAAGCTCCTCTTTTATGTGATTTCAGGTATTGGAAGCTAGAATTTTGGTGTTGTAATACCCGAATTCTGAGACTTGAGGCTAGAGAATAAGCCTGGATTAAGTGGATTGCTAAGCCTTGGTTTAGCAGGGTCCTAAATTACGATTAATGGATTATGACTTCAAAAGTAGGTGTGATTATTTATAGATAACCACTTTCAGAAAACATGATATGCCTTGTGATTCGAGTATGTTATGAGCAGTACCGAAACCCTGTATTTAAGTTCAATTGTTCATAAATATCCAAATTGACCTAGAATAGATGGAGGGCACATTTTGTGACTAACGGAAAGATATGAAGTGTTCAGTGGTGATTCAGTGAGAATTACCATAATTAGGGGTAAAATGGTAAAGTTACCGGCCAATTGATCAGTTGCCGAAGAGGAAACTCATTGGTAACTTGAAGATCAATGGTTGTGATTGATTTGTGTAGAGATCAAAGGCTGGAATCCTATGTGCTTGTATTTATGTGAGCTCATGGGAGATGTGGTGAGATTGTGACAAGTGTCACAATATGGACCATTGGATTAGTCAAATGTTCAAAAGCTCTTCCCTTTCTCCTATTTTTGCTTCTAAGTCGGTTGGTGTGCTTTTAGGGGCTAAAAATCTGACCTTCATCATCATCATCATCTTCATCTTCTCTCTTTACCTCCACTTTCTTTGAGCCTGAGGAAGGAAAGAGAAATGGAAAAGGTGAGATTTAGCTTGGTTAATGTCCTCTTTAGCTTAAATCATCTTCTATGAAGTTGTTCATAGTGATGAGAGCTTCATTGCTATAGTTTTAGATTTGTGAAAGAAGATGTTTTGAGAGATTGAGGAATTTGAAAGATGAAGAATCAAGTTGAGGATATGGTATGGTGGCAAATCTTGATGAAGAAAATCGAAATCTTCTCATCTCACTAAAAATAAGCTCCCCTATATTTCTTCGTTGATGTGCTAGGAAGGAGGCCAGAAAAATAGTAATGTCTCTGTGCAAAATGGGTATAATTCTTGGATTTGCTAACAATGCTATGAGAGTATATGTAGTAAAGGGCAAGAATAGAATCCAGCATGTCAATAGGCTTAAAGTTAAGAGGGCCTATTGGGTCATTTGATCTTAAAAGCTGGAAGGCTTCATTTGCTAAAGTGTAGGTGGATCAAAAGGTGGTGCAACATAGCCAAGAATGTCATTAATGATAGTAGTAGATATCATAATAAATTGATCTCTAACAGTGGTAGATACTGCTTCCTCTATCAACTCTCCGGCCCTAGAGTGTATGTTATAGGTTTTCATGTTATAGTAAAAGGTTTTCACAGCAGAGGGTGAATAAGGGATATGAACACTCAGCCAGGGATCATAAAATCCAAGAAAAGGATGAAAATTCAAACTACAGCTTTTCTTCATATAATCTAAGTCCACATAAACTATAGGACATAAATGTCTATGTGCAAACTCAGAGTCATATACCTTATGTTTCAGTGCCTTCAGTTCCTTAACATTCAAGTCTTCAGGAGGATTTGTGATTTGTTCTTCCTCCGAAACCTTTGAAGTAAAAGGAACCCTTGAAGCAGCTGCACTGGACTAGCCAACATGTTGTGAACTTGAGGCACCGGCTTGTGAGGCAATTTTGCCAACCAATGCTTCAAGCTTTGACTTCTCCATTGCTTCCCGGAGTTATATATTGAAAGAGTCATCAGAGGAAGAAGATTGTTGTGGTTGATCTGTGTCCTTCTTCTTTCATCTTCCTTTGACTTCTTTGGATTGAGATCGAGTGACAATTGGTTCCTTAAAAACCAATTGAGGTTGATTCTTCTTAGCCATTTGAGGCTTAGGGTGAGGTTTCTTGGTTGGAGTTCTCTTTTTGGTTTTGGGTTTAGGAGGAGGTATTGGAATAGAAGACATAAAAGGTGTAGGAGATGAAGGTGTTGCCACTGGAGTCTCTGAAGCACTAGCGGCAGAATGAGTGGGTGACGGTGAATGGGATCTTTAGGAGATAACAGGAATCTTAGTTCTAGCCATTTAGAAATGAAATGGGAATCACAGATTTGATAAAGACTTGAAGAAAGATTTTCAGAAAATCTCTTCGGTTAGAGCACGAAATGAGAAGATAAAATGACAAATCTAACCTTATGAAGATGATTGAAGAGTTGTAACAGAGATTTGAAGCAATGTGAGTCGTTTAATCGATGGGTAACAGACGGAGGTGAAGAGTTATGTGCTTTGAGTGACGTGACACTTCGAGTGAGAAGAGGAAGTGTGACGCTCTGAGCTATCGCGTAACTGATATAAGTGCCAATACTCAAGTGACAACCCTAGTGCTCGAGTATTATTCATACAGTGCTCAAGTGAGACAATTTCGTGCTCAAGTGATACTTAAACAAATCTGATAAAGGATGTAAAAGCGTACCTAATTTAAATGTATCTTGTTATATTTTTTATCTTTATACTCAAATCCTCCAAGATCATTTGAGTAACCATACTTGGAATAAGTATTTGTATAAATCTTTCTCTTCTGCTCAAGTTCTCTTCTTCACTTCAGGTGGATCCATACCATGCTCAAGTGAAGTTCTTCCCTTACTCGAGTGAGACCTGACACTCTTGGTATGCTTGAGTGAGTTTCAAGAAATCTTACACACTCTGTTAATCCCTATTTTATGTAACCTTAAGCAGAGTATATGTTATAGTTCTGTACTCCAGCATTGTTGACTGACTTGAGTGAGAATGAACTTGGCACTCGAGTATGGTTATCATCAAAACTTATTAAACATAATAATTAACAAGAAAAACTTACAACTCATTGGGATTAACCATTCCCAATTCTCTTCGAATATATAAAAATTGATCTTTAGCTATCGGCTTTGTGAATATATCAGTAAGTTGAAGATGTGTTGGTATGAATTCTACTTTAACATCCTTCTTTTGCACATGATCTCAAATGAAATGATGTCGGATATCTATGTGTTTAGTCCTTGAATGTTACATAGGATTCTTGGCCAAGCTAATAGTACTAGTATTGTCACAATAAATTGGAATTTCCTTTAAGTATATCCGCAAATCCTGAAGTTGTTGCTTCAACCATAGTACTTGAGAACAACAACTTATTGCAGCTATATATTCAGCTTCAGTGGAAGATAATGACACTGTGTTCTAATTCTTACTGAACCATGATACCATAGAGCCTCCAAGGAATTGACATTAACCACTAGTACTTTTCCTGTTAGTTTTATATCCTCCATGATTTAAATCAGAATAGGCCATCAAATATTCGTTTCCTCTTTTTGGATACTATAGGCCAAGTTCTATAGTGTCTCCTAGGTATTTAAAGATTCTTTTCACAGTCTCTGCATGTGATACCTTAGGAGCAGATTGATACCTTGCATACATTCCAATACTGAATTGTATATCCATCATGCTTGCTGTTAGATAGAGTAATGAACCAATCATTCCTCTATATTTAGTAATGTTGTAGTTAGGGCCTTTTACGTCAGCATCCAACAATATTGTAGAGCTCAATAGAGTATCTGCTCTATTAGCATTGTCCAATCCATACTTCTTCAACAACTCTTTCAAATATTTTGTCTGAGATACAAATATCTCATTCTTCCTTTGCTTGATTTGAAGTCCAAGAAAGAAGTTTAATTCTCCCATCATGGACATCTCAAACTCTCCCTGCATAATCTTTAAAAATTCTTGGCAAAGAGATTCGTTAGTAGCACCAAAAATAATATCATCAACATAGATTTGAACAATTAGAAGATCATTTTTGTCATGTTTTATGAAAAGAGTTGTATCTACTTTTCCTTTGACAAAGTTTTAATCAAGAATAAACTTTGCTTAGTCTTCATACCGAGCTCTAGGAGCTTGTTTCAACCCATATAAAGCTTTCTTAAGTTTGTAAATATGATTGGGCTTTGTTTCATCTTCAAAACCAGGAGGTTGTTCAACATATACTTCCTCCATAATATAACTATTTAGAAAAGCACTTTTTACATCCATTTGATAAAGTTTAAAACCTTTAATGCAAGCAAAGGCTAAGAGTACTCGTATTCCTTCCAATCTTGCAACTGGAGCATAGGTTTCCTCATAATCAATACCTTCTTCTTGATTATAGCCTTTGGCTACCAATCTTGATTTGTTTCTAACAATGATCACTGATTCATCAAGTTTGTTTTTGAAAACCCATTTGGTTCCTATAACCGAGTGATCTTTAGGTCGAGGAACCAAATCCTTGATTTCTTCGGAATTAATTTAATTCTTCTTGCATAGCAATCACCCAATCATTGCCAGATAAAGCTTCTTCCATATTAGAAGGTTCAATCTCAGAAATAAAAGCAAAAAAAGTTACCTCATTGAGAATTCTATTTTTGGTTTTGGCACCTGATAGAGCTCAATATTTATATCTTTTTATTAATTAATCTTAGGCTTTTGTGGGACTTAATTGAATATTTTGGGCATAATCAAGTGTTAATGTGAGACTTTAATGGAAGAATAATTTGGGAATTAAAGTGGTTAAATTTTTATATTTTTAATTATTATTTGTTATTCCCATTATTCTTTAATTGTGAACAAAAGATATTACCTTTGTGAATATAATTTTGTAGGTGATGATGTGGCACAACTTGAGTGGTAAAGGTAAAAGATGTTATTTTGGAGCTTAATGAAGGACAAAAGTGGAATATCACAAGTGCAGAATTTATTTTCACATTTTTTTCTAAGAGAAGGTTAAATGAGTAAGGGCCTTGTTTGGTAGTTGCAATTTTATGCCTAATGCCAAAATATAATTCTACCTTTCATCCAAACATGGCACAGCTTCCTCATTTAACCTAAAGAGAAAAGGAAGGATGAGAAAAGAATTGAGAGTGGCGGCTGTTATAGAGAAGAGAGGATAGAAGTGAAATGAAGAGTGAGGCTAGCTAGAACGAGTTTGAAAAAAAGAATTGAGAGCTGCGGAACCAAAAAGAAATAATTGAAGCGAGAGGAGTTGACCGGTTGAGACGGAAAAAGTGAACTAAAATTGAAGAATGAATCAGGATGCTAGCTGGACCGTGAGGAATTAAAGGAGAATGGTGAAACGGAAATGTAGAAATAGAGAAAAAGAACCCAGCCGAAATGGTAGACCAAGAAAGGAGAAAAACTGGACCAATGAGAGAGGGCTGAACCGAAATGAGAAAGGGAGCATCATCAGATGAAATAAAGAGAGGAGAAGGGTTTGATGGTAAAAAAAAAGAGAAAAAGGAGACCGAGTATGAAAAGAGGAAATGGAGAATTGAATGAGGAAGAGGGAAGGCGCCGACATTTTGGACCAGGACGCATGGAGTGGAGAGGAAGCGGCTGTGTGCGTGTGTGAATGAGAGAAAAGCATGAAGAGCAGCAGGAAAATTGTGCTGTGACCGTGAAGAAAAGAGCGGAGGCGCTGGACTTAGAGATTGAAGATTTAAGGTGCTGTTTAGTACTTCTCATTTATTCTCTATGGCAAATTCCTTCTTCATATATCAAGCTTCATCCTTCTCTTTTTCCATGAGTAGCTAAAGTGTTGGTGATTTCCTTGAGTTCGGTAATGGTTTGAGGTTCTAAACTTCAATGGAATTCCTTTAAGCTCTCTTTTTAGTTCATGATTTTGTAGCTTGGTTAAGTATGTAATTGTGATCTAGATTGTTGAGCCAAGTGAATAAACTTGGTTGTTGAGCTAGGAGTTGATTAATTAAGCTTTGTATGATTCATATTATGAGTAGGTTGAATTATTTATTCCAACTTGGTTAAGTGGATTTAAATGATTAAACTGAATGTTTTGAATTGTTGTAATGGTAATTACAAGCCAGAATTGGAAGTTGATTATTCATCTCCTTGAGTTTGAATTATTTGGTGGTTTTCATTTAATTGCTTCGGTAGAATGTGTTAGATCTCATGTTTTGATGATAACAAAAGAATGGTTTGAAAAGGAAATGATTAATAAACAAGTTTGAACAAAGTAATGACAGGAACAAGCATTACTTGAAGTAAGCATTGGACTAATGAAGAAAGACCAAGAGAAAATGCTGAAGAACTTGATCAGAAGCAAGTTTACTAAGGCATTACTCGAGGAGCTACTCGAGTAATGAGACAAAACTTGAAGTAACCAGAGACAACTTCCAGTAACCTGCCAACGTTACTCGAGTAATAGTGCAAAAATTTTCAAGGTGCTCTCGGCCTGCCAATGTTACTCGAGGAGCTACTCGAGTAACCAAGTAAAAACTTGGAGTTGCTCTCGGCCTGCCAATGTTACTCGAGGCGCTACTTGAGTAACCATGTGAAAAACTTCCAGTTGCCTTCAAGTTTCCAACGATACTCGAGGAGCTACTCAAGTAACCCTGTTTCTGAAAATGTGGAGCTCTCTGCACTTAGTACTACTTCTAATGTTACTCGAGGAGCTACTCGAGTAACACACTAAGGTAAGTTAAAACTTGAAGGTAGTACCCCATTAACTTGATTTCTTTTTATCTCATTTTCCTCAAGTTCTTACTCTAGTATGCAAGTATCTAATGTTGTATGTTAAGTTGATTCCTCGAGTAAGTACCCGAGTATGCATAAATATTTTCAAGGTAAACCTCAAGTCATTACCAGGGTAAGTCATGCACAAGAAATACAATTACTCGAGGTGGTACCCGAGCAACCTATGCAAAAATTAGTGCTTTACTCGAGTCCATACCCGAGTAACAAGGTAAGTGCTCTCGGCCTTGAAATCCTGCCAACATTACTGGAGTAGAGCATCGAGTAACCACAAGTTTATTTGAAGGTTTACTGGAGTTGGTACCCGAGTAACTCATAAAGGTATAAGTGCATTACTCGAGTAGGTACCCGAGTAAACAGACATTTCCAAAGGTTTGAAAATTGGTTATTTCATGCACTACCCGAGTATTCTTGTATTTGCTCATTGACTTGAAGTTAATTTAAGATTTCCCGATGATACTCGAGTAACCTTCATGTGATACTCGAGTAGCTACTCGAGTAAGCAGACCCAGAAAGTTTGAAATCATTTCAACGGTCATTGTTTTGTTTCCTATTTGATTTACTTTTCATTCTATTAGTGTACTTAGCATTTCAACAGGTAAACAATGAAGAGATCTTACCAAATAAGGAAAGTCAAAAGCAATGCTCAAATGTCACCGACCGTCACCTACCATAACGTATGTTTTTCAAAAAACTGGAAAATTCAATAATGGCTGCGCACGGTCTAACGGACATAAAGAAATATGTTCCAGCAATCATTACCAACATATCTATATATATATGTGGACATCTGAACAGACAAGAACACACTTACGAACGTATCATCAAGTTCATTACTCTGTTTTCCATTGTACTTGTGATTCTATGCTTCAGTGATTCTTATTTACTCTGTAAGAGAGATATTTCATTCAAACTCAATATTTGTTATTGAGGTAACTTAAGGTTGTGGAACCTTGAGTTGGGATTGAATTACAACTTGTAAGGGGGAGCGAGTGTCTAGGTGTAGGAACTGGCTTGTACTGAGGTGCCAAGAACCCACTGAATCTTGGAAGTTATAGTGAAACTCTCAGAAAAGCTCTGAGGACTGGACATAGGTCAAAGTGGTTGTGGCCGAACCAGTATAAATCCTGGTGTATACTTCGGTGATATTTCTCCTTACTCTTTCCTATTTTAATTCCAACGTCAAATTTTATATTTACGACAAAATTTTAAGGTCACCCAATTCACCCCCCCTCTTGGGTGAAACGCTTGCTCTAACAGAATAAATTAAATGATTATTGCTAGTATGGAGCTAGTGGTAACTTAGTTCCATCCTATTGACTCATATTGTGGAATTCATATCATTAGCAAGCAAGGAAGATTAAAACCCCTACTCAAGGGAATCCCATTTCATCATTATTCTAGTTTATTAAATTTACCTTGTTGTTAGTATTAATTTCAATTCCTTTTGCTTCTTTGTTTTGAAAACTAAAAAATACAAAAATATTGTTTTAGCTTAGTTTAGTTCATTAGTTTACAAATGCAATTTCTCAAAAATGATTTCTCACAACTTTAAGGCTTTTTATCACTTTACTACTTAGAAAATTGGAAATTAATCTCCTCACAAGAACGACCTAGGTTGAGCTACTACGCTACATTTTCAAACCTAGTTTTATTTTGTGAACTCACACGACAACACCTTCGTGTATATCTCCAATTACTTGATCAATTGGATGATCTTTAATATGTCTCCATGCTTTTGGTTGAGCAAGATCATCGACATCTTCTATATTTTTAAAATCATTTGTTTCAAAATCATTATGTTTTTAAATATTTTTGTTTTTCTTTATCAAATCTATTTCTTCTTCATCAAAATGCTTTCTGAGAACCAAGTTCATCAAACATAACATGAATGGATTCTTCAACTGTACGTGTTCTTTTATTAAAAACTCTATATGCTTTACTTCTGTTAGAATATCCTAAAAATAAACCTTCATCAGAATTTGAATCAAATTTACCCAAGTTTTCTATACTGTTGTTGTGAATGAAGTGCTTGCATCCGAAGATGTGTAGATGAGCAAGATTTGGCTTTCTCCCTTTGTAGAGTTCATATGGTGTCTTTCCAAGTAACTTGCGAATATGTGCTCGATTTAAAATATAGCATACGGTACTCATTGTATCTGCCTATAACACTTGTGACATTTATTTTTCATTAAGTATTGCTCATGCCATTTCTATGAGGACTCTGTTCTTCCTTTCCACTACTCTATTTTGCTGAGGTGTTCTAGGTGCAGAGAAGTTGTGATCTATTCCCTCATTGTTGCATAAGTCTTCAAAGGGTTGATTATCAAATTCTCCTCCATGGTCTGTCCTGATAGAAACAATAGAAATACCTTTCTCATTTTGGACCTACTTAGCAAACATAATAAATTCGACAAATGTTTCATCTTTTAAAGCAATAAATATAGTCCATGTAAATCTTGTAATATCATCGACAATTACTAAAGTATTTAGATTTCCTCCAAAACTTTTTACTCTTGCTGGACCTACCAAATCCATATGACGTAATTGTAAAGGTTTGGAAGTAGAAATCTCATACTTTGTTTTGAATGAAGATTTAGTTTGTTTGCCTTTTTGACATGCTTCACAAATCATGTTATCTTTGAATTTTAGTTTTGGAAGACCAACAGCTAAATCTTTTCTAATCAGTTTGTCGAGTTGGTTTATATTAACATAAGCCAGACGCTTATGCCATAACCAACTCTCCTCTAATCTGCTAAGAAAATTTTTAGAAGAATTTGAATTTAAATCAATAGTATAACAGTTACTGTCCCTTTGAGCTCGGATCTTTGCCTTGATAGATTCTTTGTTAAGCGGTAAATCCTTCTTGTTTACTATCAAGCATTCTTCTGAATCAAAGATCACCCAGTTATCTCTTTTAGTGCTTTGAATTATACTTAAGAGGTTGTGGCATAATCCTTCAACATAATACACATCATTGATTTGAACACCATCGGATTTTACCACTTCACCAATTCCAGCAATACGTCCAGATTGGTTACCTCTAAAAGTTACCTTTCCTCCTTCTCTGGTTTCTAGCATGGTGAACTTATTTTTGTCTCCAGTCATGTGTCTCGAGTATCCACTATCAATGCACCAATTGTTTGCTCGTGATGCTTTGAGACATACCTAGAGTAAGGTGATCAAGTTTTAAGTGCCCACACTTTCTTGGGTCCTTTGTGGTTAGTATGCATTACTTTTGGCACATGTTGTTCGAAATTGTGCCTTAAGGGCCAATCATTGTACTTTGAACATTATTATTTTAATGAAATTTCTCCATTTTGTTATCATATTATTTGCATGTTAACTATGATAATTGTATCCTTGGATAATTCATGAAGATTGTCGTAAAATGTCCCTAGTTGATCATTTATGCATGAGCAGAAATGAAACAAGACCAGTATGACTTTGATAAGATATGGATATATGAATCAAAGTCTTAGGCACTTATAAGAATACAAGGTACTGGACCAACCCACTATGAGAAAGCTACATGGATCAAGTCATAAGTTTTTCTCATGTATAACCATGTCACAATGCCCTTAGACCTGAGGTCGTCATGGATTCCTACATGAGAGTTGCTAAGCTTTAGACTAGTCAAAAGTCACTTTTAACTGAGTGATGATAAAGGATTATCAAGATGAATGATAAGGTCATCATGGACTCATGCAGAGGAATATTACTGGGCCCCTCGATGAAGTCTGAGAAATGTATGGCCATACTACAATGAAAAGGAGTTTCCATTTCTATTGTCAGGCTACTCAGGAATCAAGAAAGTAATGATCAGGAACAAGAGGATGACATTATCCATGCCTTATCCTTGATCGATATATCGTGTGACAAAAGGGACATGACATGGTTGTATGACAGGTTGCATCGTGATAACGATCCTCATATGATTTGGGTAGTCGTAATGTCTTGCTAGAGGCCGCTTGCGACTTTTAGGTTAGTATAGTTATTGGCCCATTGCCAACATCATATGGGCTTATAGGGTCGCACACAAGAATGGCCCAACACAAGATAATATTTAATTTAGGGTGAACGAATTTTATAGTTATATATATATAATATAAAATTCGTTAATAATATTATATACATATATATTTTCGAAATACATATCTTATATTATATATGTATATGTATATATATATTATATGATATTATTATATTGTGTTAGTTTTAAATTTAATTTGTTAAGATATATTAAATTTAATAACTAACACGATAGAGATATAGTATCTCAAATTTAATTTATGAAGATAAATTAAATCTAATGGCTCTTTATTTGGATTAAATAGATAGGTTAAATTAAAACGGTTGGATAGATTTAATTTAAAATAAATTGATTTAATTAGCTCATCAAGATAAATAATTGTTGATTCATTTCGAAATTAATGATGATAAATTTTGAAATTTGAATATAGCCAGCATAGGTTATAAACTTGATAGAGCAAATATACTCATATGCACATGAGAATTCAGAGCCTCAAGGGAAACCCTAAGATACATTGGAGGTGCTAGAACACAGTCTCTGTTGGAAAGCAGTCATGTGGATACCGGTAGAGGGAGCAGAATTGAGGCGTTGGCTCCTAGAGATCGTGAAAACCATAAGTTGAAAAAGGTACGAGTTCTTTCTAACCCGATTTAAATGCCGTTGATAGATCATTGATTAGGATCGGTAAATTTTTAAAATTCTTCCATTATGCCTGCCGATCCTAACACATGTGTCCCTTTTGGAACCCATTTATACGTACCACTGACTTGTCCTTTTATAAAATAACATGATGAAGTATAATGTCCTTTCCTATTACAATAACTACATGATGCAAATGGATTAGATATATGCACATAATTCTTAAAATAATTGAGATAAGTTCTACTACCATTTTTTTTTATTTCCTCTATTTTTATCCTGATATGATTTATATCCAATTCCAGATTTATCAAAAGAAACTCTCTGAGATTTTAGAATAACTTTAAGAGTTTCACTTCCTTTAGTAAATCTTTCCACAGTTTTTGTTAAATCACTTATTTTCTTATCTTTTCCTTCACATAATGCATATGATGATATGACAGTATTTTCTAATTCTTTTACTTTCTTCTTATAACTAACCATTTCTTTAGCTACCTTTATGAATTCAGTATGCAATGCATTATATTCAGATAATAACTCATCATAAGTAGGTTCAGAATCACTTACCTCAGAATCCGATTCTTCTTCTTTGGCTTCCAAGCATAGATTTGCAACTTCATCGTTGTCACTTTCTTCATCCGATGAGCTATCACCCCATATAGATGATACGTATGCTTTCTTCTTCTACTTCTTCTTGTCTTTGTTTCTGAAGCATTCAAATTTGATGTGTTCAAGCTTCCCACATTCATAGCATACTATCTGTTGTTCGTTGTTTTCTTTCTTGCTCGGTCCACCTTGATAATTTTTGAAGTTCTTTTGGCCTTTTCTATAGAACTTCTTGAATTTTCTCATGATCATTCCCATGTCATCATCATCAGGAATATCTTTATTTTCGGAAGACTCTTCTTCCTTGATAGCTTTAAATGAAACTCCTCTTTTCTTTTTATCATCGAACTCTTCTAGTTCCTTCTTAAATCTCAATTTCGCTTCATACTCAGAAAGGCTACCAAAGAGAGCCGCTCAGATCTCATTGACTCTCCTTTAGCTTATTCGATAGCTGTCACCTTTTGTTTCCTATTCTTTCTTAAGAATATTAAGAATCTTTCTTACCTAAGAATTTCAGTCAAATGATTTTCCAAGTGCAGATAGTTGATTAACAAGATGAGTATATCTGAGTTCGAATTCTGAGATTCTTTCTCCAAGTTTCATGCGAAATAGATCATACTCTGTAAATAGAGTATTGATTGTATTTTCTTTGATTCTATATGTGCCTTTATGAGCGATCTCAAGAGCATCCTACATATCTTTGGCTATTGTTAGATTGCATATTTGGAAATATTCCTTTTGACTAAGTGCACTTTTTATCATTAAAATAGCTTTACTATTTAACGTTACTAACAACTTGTCATCTTCGTCAAACTCCTCTGGACTCTTTTTAATGACTCTATCTTTGATTTTCTTCATTGGAATATAGTCACCGTCTTGTATCACATTCCATAGACCATATTCGTTAGCCATCACGAATACTCTGAATTTAGCTTTCCAGAATGAAAAATGTTCTCCAGCAAAACAAGGAGCTCTAGTGATTGAAGCTCTGTCTAGAAGGATGTTCTCACCCATTGTTGCCATTTACTGGATCCTTCTCAAGCTATTAGGCTCTTCGGAAAAGACCTTGCTCATATACTAAATGGAAGAGGCAAGCTCACCCAAGTGGGGGGTAAATTGGGTGATGTGATAAATTTTTCGGTTGATGTGGTGATATGACAATAGTTGTAGATAGAGTAGAGTTGAGAATATTAGTATATAGAGAGTTATACTGGTTTGGCCCAAAAACCAGGCCTACATCCAGTCCTCAGAGATTAAGACCTATTGAGATTTTCACTATGCGTCCAAGATTCAATGGGAACTCAGAAAGCCACAAAACAACAATCATCCTTGAATGGACTACGAGCAGAACTATTCTAACACTCAGAAATTTCTCTTCCCCTTACGACAAGTTTTACGTGCAGAAAAACAAACCTATGAACTTTCTCTCTTGCTTACGTATAGAAGTCTTATGAGCAGCAATGTCCTCTCCTGCCTACATCACTATAAGTTTTACGAGCAGCAATGTTCTCTGCTGCTTGTATCTTGTAAGTCTTATGAGCAGAAAGTTATACTATGAGTTCTCTCAACTGCTTCTCTCGTAAGGATATTTACCCTCTCAAGATCTCAGTACCTTGAGATCAGATGAAAATATAATTTAAAGTGTATATAGACTCTCTTATAGAGCAAATATGATGAACACTGAGAACAATATGAATATAGAGAAAATGTGAATAATAGAGACTCGTGAATTTGCTTGTGTGAATTCTTATTCTTTATTATTTTTTATGGTCTCTGAAGCTCTGCATTTATAGCCAGTTAATTTTTCCCATTGAATACTAATCGTTGTGGGGCAGAGCATTTTACTGTGGATGACATGCGTACGTTTGAAATCTTTGAACACGGTAGGTATGTGCTTGGTTGGTCGTAATGATGATGTCTGTCGTTGTTTGACTTCCTTGGTGCTTTTCTAATTCAAATGTTCAAACTCTTGTATCACACTTGTGATATATGTTAAATGATGTTATATAATAATAAGTAGAAATAGAATGAATAAATAACATTAAACCATATTCAGATTGAACGTTGTAAGACTGGTGCGTTTTGGCTTCTGGCAGAGCATCACTTGAGTGCTAAGAGGGCTCACTCGAGTGCAATACCATATTTTCTCTTCTTGCTTCAGTTTTATACTTGCACTTCTATGTGATTTTGAGAGAGTGCATTTTCACACTTGCGAGTGATATGGGACCTCACTTGAGTACAAATCTCCTCACTCGAGTGCACCTTCATTATACACTATGAGCCATGTCTCTGAACAACACTCGCATCCCACTTTATCAAGAGTATGATATTACACTTGCAGTTGATGTGGGTCCTCACTCAAGCATACTTACTCTCACACGTGTAAACAGAACATTCTTCTATATGATACTCTTTGTCTTTAGCACTTGCATCAGAATGGAGAGAGTTAGATTTCTCACTCGTGGGTGCTAAGGTATCACTCAGCTGCAGATTCCTCTACTCAAGCATACTTTCTCCTTCATGAACTTGGTGACTCTAGAGCAAATACTTACTATTCCTCACTCGCTTGGACTCAAGTGCAAATTACATTCTCTAGTTATCTTGCTCTCGGGTAAGCACTTCCTGTGCCATACTTGCAAGGACTCAGGTGCACTCAAGGTTATCACTCGAGTATGGAGTCTATGCTCGAGTGAGAAGATGATATCCAACTTTTTCATTGCTCTCTGTCAAACACTTTCTGTCCAACACTTGCATGTGCTCGAGTGCAAAGTAGCTTAATGCTTGAGTGGTAGCTCCATCACTCGAGTGTATCAGTAAAACTAACAGCAAACACTTCTAAACTTTTTGAAATGCATTTGGTAATATTTTTAACCATTGTAAAGTATGAATTTCTTACCACAATATGCAATGATCTTTTGTTATCATCAAAACTTGGAATCTAATAGTAGTCTCATAGCAAGGGATCCTGATGGACCCTAGTAAAGTGGAAGCAGTATTGAACTAAGAAGGCCATCAACTATGGTTAAGATACATAGTGTTTTGAGTCTTGTTCATTAGTATGAGGGGCCTATACCAAAATTTCCTGAAACTCAACATTATGTATGGGATGATGATTGTGAGAGTAGCTTCACAGAGTTGATTACAAAAAGTTATTAAAGTACTAATACTAAGAATCCTACATCCATAGTGGACCATTATTGTGTTTACTAATGCCAGTCGACATAGATTGGGAAGGGTATTGAATCCCAGATACTAGTAGGCATGGATTGAGATGTGAATTGTTGCAAGTCGTGTGAGTGCATCTCATCAGCTAAAGCTTCAAAATTGAACTATTCCAACTATAATCTTGAGTTGATGCTAATAATTTTTGTATTAAATCTAGAAATGTTGCCTTTATGGCATAACTTTGGAGTTATACTGCACTAAAAAGGTTGAAATACGTGTATGATCAAAAAGAGTGAAATATGACGCAAAGTAAGTGTATAGAGTTGTTGAAAGATTAAGACCTGGAATGTAAATGTTATTCAGGGTAGGCTAATGTTGTCGCTGATGTATTGAGTAGTAAAATAGTGCAAGTAGCAGATATGATGCTTCATGAACAAAAAGCTAATCGAGGATTTCAGAGATGTTTGTCTGTTTAAGCAGATTTTGATCAGTGGTAATCATGTGCAGTGTTACACCCTATGTGGTGTATAGTGCAGTGACCTGTATGGTTAATCGTCACACAACCCTTATGGTTGGGTTAACACATATGAACTGGAATTAGGATGAGCCCTAGTGTAGTAAGGTGTAATAGTGGCGAATACTCTCCATATTAAAGCTTCACATAATGAATCACCCACTCATAATACAGTGCATACAATGGTGGTTCACACTTTATAGGTACGCACAAGTTAGGGATAAGTTACGTAGATAGATAAGATTAATCCCCAAGTTGATACATTCAAATTTCAAGGGCAAAATTTATTGAATGGGGGGAGGAATGTAATATGACAAATTTTGGGATAGGAGGCTTAGGAATAAGCCTAAATTAAGCGGACTGCTAAGCCCAGATTAGCAGGTGTCTCAAACCTATTCCCTAACATTTATTATATCTTTGAGGTATTAGAAGGAATAAAATAGTGAATTGAAGACTATGTGACATTTGTATACAAAAATGGAATTTGTTTAAGTTGCTAGTGCATGCCATTCATTGCTTCTAGTGAGTTAATGCTGTTGTGCAATGCATTTCATTGACTAAATAATGTTCAAAAATTATAAAATTTTACAAGGTGAAAGTAGACATTCTAAGCTTTAATTCAATAGGTAATAGGTAATTTTTGAAGTTGTATACAAAACGTTATGAATTTTTGAAATTTACCCAGCGAAATTGGTTATTTTTTACAACAGCATCCAAAAACTCAAATTTTAGGAATTGTGTGCTTCCAATTGGCTAGAAGCTATATTTTTCCTTTAAAATGAACTCAACAAGTGTTTTATAGCCTTTAGAATCACTCCAATTTGATGTCTACAAATTTATTTATGATTTTTTAAAGTTTCAACAGAAAATCTGTCAGAAATTCTAAATAATCCGAAAATGGTTAAAAAATGGTGGCAATCTTGTAATTATGGGAAAATTTATTAAAGCATATTTCCCTTCATCCTCTTTCCATTTTCCTACAGCCATGGCTAAAATAAGAGAGAGAAAGTTTGACAGTGTTTAGAGAGAGAAGGAAAAGAAAACTCATGAGGTAGGTCGATTTCTTCGGTGATTTCGTTTCTAACATGTACAACTCTTCTCCAAAGCTCCTCTTTTCTATGATTTAAGGTATTGGAAGCTAGAATTTTGGTCTTACAAAGGCTAGGGTTTCACCTATACTAGGAAAGGCCAGAGGGAGCTTGAGGTAACTTCTGAAACTTCAATCTTTGATTGTTTTAGCTGCTGTGGACAATTTAATCAGTGAAATTTTGTCAGATTGTCTTTGGTTTTATATTTTGGAAATGAGATGGCCTAAGCGTTATGCTACCAAAATTTTGTCTAAATGGTAGTTGTAACCTAATTAAATAGTTAATAAAGTGGTTAGGAGTAGAAAGGAACATGTTTGTCGAGTCAAAATCAGAAATCCCTAATTTTTTCTAGGGAATTTGAGGATTTTGGCTAGGGGTAGAAATGGGGCTTAGAGTTGGATTTTCAATGATTTGATGACTCCATTGAGTTACGAAGGGAAAATTAGGTGGGTTTATAGTTGGTCACTTTTTCAGTAACGCCCGAAAAAGTAAAATTATGAAAACGCCCCTAAAACCCTGAAATAGGGGCTGCTAAGGGCATTTTTGTCATTCAACAGTAAATTTGGTAATTTTAATTTCTTGGGCCAAATTATGTCAAAATAACCCAGGTCAAAATTTCAAGAAAAGCAAATCCGAACCGGGTATGGTGAGGCCGGGATGGGACCCAGAGGGAATTTTGGTAAATTTTCACCATAAGCTAATATACCTATAATAAACACTATGGAAGTGCCTAAAATGATGCATGAATGGGTTTTGACGTAATTCCTGTACATTTAATATTTTAGGACCAAGTTAGAGTCTAAGCTTGGCACGTTTTACGAGCAAGAAAGGGTTAAGGTATGGATTATTATTTCTCATATACTATGTGACTATTGATTTGATGCATGTTACTATATTTTGTGTTAGATATGAATAGTTCTGATAATGTCAAATATAGATGTCAAGTATTAAGAGTAAAAATTCTGTATTCTCTACATTGGCTAACTACTATATTTAATATTGTATATCTTGTAAATTAGTCATAAACCCGATGGTGGGTTGATATTATAATGCCTCATATGTGGAGAATGACCATCAAGAATAAAATCAAGTGGTAAGGGATTGAAGAAAGAAGGCATTGCAAGAACTAATGGGAATATCAAGTAAAGATTGAAGAAGATTGAAGATATTCAAGAAGACATCGAATTGAGCTTTGAAGAATGATCATCAATTCAAGAAGATATCTAGTTGGGTGATAAAGAATGATCATCAAGAGGAAAAACAATAAGAAAGAGGTTAAAGAAAGAAGAACTTGTAATATCAAATAAGAATATCAAGATTCAAGTCTTAGAATTGATATCGAAGGTTAGAATAGGTCAATACAAAGTTAAAATGACATATACGGAAGTTATGGCACCTCCATAGATGATTACTTGAGTAATCACTCGAGTAATATGACACTGCCTCATTTTGGAGGTGATTACTTGAGGCCTTACTCGAGTAATCTACAGAGTTACTTGAAGATTACTCGAGGGAACCCTTAAATAATGATACTCTATTTACACACGGCAAGACAAAGGTTTGGTATTTTGGACATATCTCTCTAACCATACCTTGGCTTGAGCTAAAACCAGTGGCATATGAAACTATACGCCCAACAAGAACTATGGACACCAAGATCACATTAAAAGGAGTTCAGATGAGGGAGATATGATATGTTGAAGTTGACACATGAATCAGTGTCTTTTACCAGAACAAGGTGCGGTATTTTGGACATAACTCTCAAAATACATATTGGATTGAGACAAAACTAGTGCCATATGAAACTATACTTAAAGAGCTTTCAATGGATATATAATGTACCATATTTAAGGTTATTTGCTAAGAGCTATACCTTCTGGAAGTTGATGCTCATGATTTTAGATTTTGTTTAAATGCAAAAGATATTCTTTAGACCATAACTTTCTGTACAAAATGAGTTTGGAGGTGATTCTTGTTGTATTGGAACATAGATGATAAGGGATTTCCGATGATATATGATTTGCCATGTTTCAAATCAAAATAAAAAATTCACTTAAAGGGCTTATTCGAGTAATATGCAGAATTATTTGAAACCTCACTCGAGGGACCACTTGAGTAATGCAGTTGGAAATGCTCTCAGCCAAGATTTAAATAACATTACACAAGGGACCACTCGAGTAATATGCAAAGTTATTTAAGAGCTTATTCGACAGATTACTCGAGTAACCAGAGTATCGGCCAAGAAATAACAAACTTTACTTGAAGGACTACTGGAGTAACCAGATATGGAAGAGTACATTACTCGAGGGATCACTCGAGTAATATGTAGAGTTATTTGATCCATTACTCAAGGGATCACTCAAGTAATCAGGTAAACAAAGAAACAGTTCCACTCAGCCAGATTTTGAATGGGATTACTCGAGGGCTCACTCGAGTAATAACCCAGGCTTACTCAAGTGACCACTCGAGTAATACTTCCCAGGAGAACAGAACAACATAATGAATCTTTCAAAAATCATGGGATTAATTATGAAACTTACTCTTCTTACTTCTAATCACTCTTACACTTTATTGTATTAGTGTTTAATGTATTTCTCCAGGAATACAATGAAGAGATGATATGAAGAGACAAAAGTTGACTTTAGGAAGTGGAGCGTCAACATTCATAATGGCTAGTTTTCAAATTCAAGCAACAGACGAATAAAGCAATGGGACTCAAACGATAAGTTGAAATGCTCATAAAGGTCATATCCTACTCAACTATAAATAAAGGAGATTCAAGCAGAGAGCAACAAGAACACCAATGAGAACACAACAATGCAAACATGCTTATATCATGAATCATCCACTCCGACCCAACTTCTCTCTTTTCTTATCTATTTTCTATATCATGTATATTTCAGAGAGAGTTTTTATATTGTACTTTAGTGAGCATCATATCCACTCTGTGAGAGAGTTTGTAACACTTTCAATTGTATTTCTGAATTTATCTTAAGGTAGATGGACCTTGAGTGGGTTGATTTCCTTACAGGGGAAGCTATAAAGAGAATCATCGGTAAGACTTTATGCTTGTAAAACTTATAAGGTGCAAGCAGGAGAGAACATTGCTGCTCGTAAGACTTGCACAGGTAAGCAGGAAGGAAAGATCTTCGGTATTTCTCTGCTCGTAAGATTTGCTTTAAGGGGGAGTATCTTGGTGAGAACTTTGTAAAGGCTTTTCTTGTGCCCGGATTAAACAAGAAAATAGTGGATTTAAAAATCTCAAAAGGAGCCTGGGGATTGGACGTAGGCCATCACAGATTGGACCGAACCAAGATAAATCACAGTTTACATACTCTCTTCCTTAAACTCTTATATTTCCAACATATATTAACTATTGATTTATAATTCATTACTTTCATATTGATTGCTTCCTCTAAGATGCAAAAAGCACTACTACAAAAAATGTTTTTAATGTCCCTTTTTTAGGCCTTTTAACTTCTGAAAATAAGGGGACGTCTATGTGAGCGACGTAGTAAAAAATGACAATAACGTCCGTAGATAAAAGGACGTCTAAAATCTGAACTTTAGACGTCCCCATTTTAAAAAGGGACGTCTAAAGTGCCACGCTGACACTTTAGACGTCCCCACTTTAAAATAGGGACGTCTAAAGTCCCACTTTAGACGTCCCCATTTTAAACTGGGGACGTCTAAAGTGTTACTGTCGCACTTTAGACGTCCCCAGTTTAAACTGGGGACTTCTAAAGCCTACTTTAGAAGTCCCCAGTTTAAACTGGGGACGTCTAAAGTGTTTTTTTTAAAAAAAATCGTTTATATTACAGATCTAGACTAAACAATATTTAAAACCAGAAATCACATATCATCGTCAATAAAATTACAGATCTAGTATCTGAAATCCAAAATCTACTCAATAATAACTCTAAAGCTGAAATCTCATAGGCAGAAGATGAAAATAATAAGAGGAATTAGTTACAAAAAACCTATCTCCTTCTATTATTCAAATTTATTTTCTCATAATAATGAACAGAGAAGAGCAATAGAGAGAGATGAATCTCATTTTCTCAGCAGGAACGTAGCCATGAAGCATATTTCAGAGTTTTGATCTACAAGAACGATAGGGAGAGATAAACCTCGTTTTCTCAGCAGGAACGTAGCCATGAAGCATATTTCAGAGTTTTGATCTACAAGCCATAACAATACAAGTTAGAAGATAAAATAGAAGGGAAACCCAAAGAAAAAAGAGAAAGAGGATAAAATAACAAAAGATGGTAAAAAAGCATAACAGATTTAGCAGTGAAAAAGAGAGAGAGAAAGGAAGAAGCAAGAGTTAAAGAGCATATAAAGAAGAAGAAGAAGCAAGAGTGCATGGTGGTAATGACTCTTCTTGTGCTTGTAGCGATGGGAAGAGAAAGATGAGTGTAAAACAAGTATAAAGCTGACAAATAAAGACTGTCAGAAAAAATTTGAATTGTTTTTCACGTCCCCAATTTAATTTAGGGACGCCTAAAATTATTCAGTTTTTTTTTAGACATGACTTTATACGTCCCTATTTAAATTAGGGACGTCTAAAGTCAAGATTATTTTTTTAATGAGGGACGTCAAATATATATATATATATGGGGACGCCAAAGGGCGTCTGTAACCCCCTGCCTTAAATAGCGTAATTATAATTCGATATTACGTAATTAAATTGGTTTAGAGACCGTCGAATAGTTCAAAACTCATTTAGAACTCCCTGTGAAGTAGGGACTTTATAAAATTTTCAAAACTTCTTTCCTATTCCGGTCTCAAGTTCAATTATCGAATATAATCACCTGTGCAGTTAATTCACATTCATTCATATCAGAATATCTAATAGGAATCCCGGCAACCCCCGGGTTCCATTCATACACAAAAAGGGTTTACAACCTCCATATAGGGGACTACACAACTACGTTCAACTATTCTTTACAACCAACATAATATACAGACACCCTGTCCAACAGGTTTAACCAACATAACCAAAATAGATGTCCCTACAGGATTCTAACCGCTCCGGGTCGTACGCTTCTCCTTAGAGCCACTCGCCCTGTCTGAAAGGTTAGTTAAAGGAAAGAATGAGATTCAAGAGAATCCCAGTAGTAACAAAACATTTATACCACACATAAGCACACAGCATGTAAGCAAATCATCATACAGCAGCAGCACCACAAATCACACTCCACCCTCATCCCCTTTCTCCGCCGGGAAGGCACACCGCCTAACCCGAACCGTTGTTAGCTACTCAGGGACTATTGGCGTGGCAGTGAATACATATAGCCTTATAGCCCGTACAGCTATTCGGCTTTCACAAATGGCCCGTCGGCCTCCACAAATAGCCTTTCGGCTCACATAATCACATATATCACACCTCATCCTCATCCCTTTTCTCCGCCGGGAAGGCACACCGCCCTAACCCAAACCGTTGTTAGCTACTCAGGGACTATTGGAATGACAGTGCTAACACAAATCCACAGATGTCGCAGCATACGAATTCATTACAAATCAACGATATAACACACATACAATGCATCATATATGGTACAAAAGAAAAGTCACTACCTCGTTCCTTTCTGACGTTCGCTGGCGTAGTTGGCTCACGAGGGCGGCAAATATCGAATCCTACAATTCCAAATGCACTATTTAGACACTTCCATAGTGTTACTTAGGGTTATATGAGTCTATAATGAAAATTTACAAAAATACCCCCGGGAACCCGGCCTGGGCCTGCCATACCCGGACCGGTTACACTTTTCTCGAAATTCTAATATGGGCTATCCTAACATATTTCCGCCCAAGGAATCCATTTCCGTACTCAGAATTATCAAATTCAATATCAAATTACGAAATTGCCCTTGGCAGCCCTACTTTTAGGGTTTTAGGGGTGTTTCCGTAATTATGCTTTCTCGGCCTTTTTTGAAAAAGTGCCCAACTGTAACCCCACCTATTTTCGCCCACTGAATCCAATGGAATCATCAAATCATTAAAAATCCAACTCTAAGACCCATTTACAGCCTTGGCCGAAATATACATATTCTCCGGGAAAAATTGGGGTTTTACGATTTCGGCTCCGTAAACGCGTTCCTTTCTACTCCTAACCACTTTATTAACCATTACATTAGGTTACAACTAACATTAAGACCCAATTTGGGCAGCATAACCCCTAGGCCACCTCATTTCCAAACTTTAAAACCAATGGCAATCCGGCGAAATTTCACCGATTAAATTGCCCACAACAGCCAGAATAAGCAATATACGAAAGTTTGGAAGTTACCTCAAGCTCCTTCTAGCTTTTCTCAAATTTGGCTGAACCCTAGCCTCTTTGAAACACCAAATTCTTTGCTTCAAAACCTTAATTCACATAGAGGAATAGCTTAGGAGAAGGATTGTACGCGTTAGGAGCTAGATCGTCGGAGAAATCGGCTTACCTTGCGAGATTTCTTCCTCTTTTCTCTCTTTTCTCCAAGCTCTCTCTCACGTCTTTTTGTTTTCTGAATGAGGTCGGGAATGGCTGATGAAGATGGTGTAATTGGTTTTAATTCCATGTTGATGTCATCATACAATATGATGATGTCATAATTTTTAATTTCCCATTTTCGGATTTCTCAGAAATTCTGGCAGATTTTCTGCCCTAACTTTGAAAAATCATAACTAATTCTAGAAAAATCAAAATGAGGTGATCCCAAAGCCAAATGAAATATATTTAAGTCCTCTTCATAGGAAAAATATTGGCCATTACTGTAAATCACCACAAAATTCCCAGAATTTCAATCTTTGCATACTGTTCTAGAAAATAATTAATTTCGCTTGGCAAACTTCAAAAATACAAAACTCTTAGGTCACAAATCAAAATGATACAAATTATATGTTCGTTTTGAACCTTGACATGTGAACTTTAATACTGGAAAATTTCAGAATTTTTAGACACCATTTGCCTATTTAAAACGTCCATACAAATTGGCTGCCCTGTACAGAGTTTCAATGGACAGAGTTTTCAACTTTAGCATGATTGTTCCCAATGGTTCCAATTTCACAATAAACACTCTCCCCACATGAATTTTCACAAGGAAGCCATTGGAATCATTAAAATATCCAAATTCCCATCACACATTCTCCAAAAGTGTTTATTCAACAATAATTATATCCACTTTTAAAGTCATTAGCCCTTAATCACTTTTTGGGATATTACATTTCCTGTTATTAGGGACGCCATTTTGGCATCCCTAACATTGTTAGGGACGCCAAAATGGCGTCCCTGATGTATCAAGAGGGACACCCTTTGGCATCCCCATATTCACATGAGGGACGTCAAAGGGCGTCCCTCATTAAAAAAAAAAATTTGTAAAAAGCTTTAGACGTCCCTAATATATATAGGGACGTCTAAAGTGTAACTTTACAGACTTTAGACGTCCCTATTTGAATTGGGGACATCTAAAGTAATTTTTTTTTTTACTTTAGACGTCCCCAATTCAAATAGGGATGTCTAAAGCCTGTAAAGTCACACTTTAGACGTCCCTATTTAAATTGGGGACGTCTAAAGCTATTCAGTTCTCACCCATAATTACAAAAATGCCACCGTCGTTATTTTTTACGTCCCTTTTTTAAAAAGGGACGTCTTTTAGGGACGTAAAATTCATATTCTGTAGTAGTGAAGATTTTTAAAGTTCTTAAGTTTTTTATCTTACACCCAATTCACCCCCCTCTTGGGTGTCAGTCGGTTCTAACATTTTGTGATATGAATAATGAACACACACTATCTAGATGTGGTGCGGGAAGAATATATGTACCATTCGGCCTAGTAAGGACCCAGCTATGATGCACAATAATGCTTGGGACACATTACCTAGTTGTGGTATGGGACTTAGATAAGGTAAACTAGTATTACCTAGCTATAGTCAGGGACTCAATTGAGGTACACGTAGGGGTTTCAACTGGACAATTGGCCCTGAAATTTTATGTATACCCACACAGATAATGTAAAATTTCATTTTGCTTGATATGGTGCATAGCACATTTAATTCTCGCATTTTATATGTTTGATCATATGTCACTACTGGGATTCCTAAGAATCACACCCCTTTTTAAAAACAAAAATGTCTCAGCAGGTGCCACTTGCTCGAAAGGCAAGGATGTATACATGAGAATTAAAGGGGACATTTCCTGAGTCAAAGACAGTGGCTCTATAGTCTTTAATTTTGAATATTTTGAAAAATAGTATATCTTACCTAACCCTGAAAGGAATTCATCAATGTAATCATGTACTGAGCTTAAGCACTCTGAATAATGAGAAAATAAGGAAAGGGTTTGACAACTCGAGTGATGCGACAGACAACATGTCTTAACTTTGGAAAATATGGGGAATGATTAGGAACCTCACTCTTATTGCTTCCAATTACTCTAACACTTCATTGTATTAGTGTTTAATGCATTTCTCTAGGAATACAATGAAGAGATGATGTGAAGAGACAAAAGTTGGCTTTATGGAAGCGGAGCGTCTACGAAACATAATGCCTAGTTTTTCAAATACAAAGACTTGTCAAACAAAGTAATGGGAATCTAAAATACAAGTTGAAATGCTTAAAGTGTCATCAATCCTTATCAACTATAAATAGAAGGTCATCCATAATAGAAATAAGAGACCCAGTGCAAACATCATCTAAATGCCAACATCTTGACATCAATACTCATCGCATATACTCTCTGTTTCTCAGTATTTTTCTAATTTGTTTTAGAGAGAGATTATTTGTATTGTACTTTAGTGTTCATCTAATTCACTTCTGAGAGAGATGATTGATTATAATCTTTCATCATCAAAGTTGTATCCTCACGATGTGTAAGGGGGAGTAACTCGATTATATCCTTACTATTTGTAAGGGGGAGTAACTCAATGAGAGATTTGTAAAAGGCTTCACAAGTATCCGGCTAAACTTGTGGGATTGTAGAGGATTTACTTATGCCTAGATTAAACAAGAAGATAGTGAATTGAAAATCTTAGGAGGAGCCTAGGGACTAGACTTAATGTCACACCCTTTTTTATTTTCACCTATTTCAGATTACTTGTAAAAAATGATATGCGGTTCGATGGGCAACACAGGAATAACATGAAAATACTGATAATAAGTGCATGATTACATAAATTCCCCATAGGGGTTCGTGCATGATACTTACGATTACGGTAGCCAAACAAGGCAATTAGGGTGTCTAAACCCATCCCAGTGAAACGGAGACACCTTCTCGTCTTCATTCCACCAGTGCAATACCCTCGTATGATTCTCTTTGTTGTTCTCAGCATATCTACTGTCTTCTCTTGGCTAAATTGTTGGTAGAGGAGGGTGAGATTTGAGAGAATCTTAGTAAGTAGGAAAACAATACCAATATGCATGTATGATAAACGTTTAATGCATAACATGCTTGCATCACATAACTCATGCTCACACAATGACAAATCTATAAGCTCAATGCTTCAAACAATATACTTATGGCCATAGCATAAATTGAAACATAGCTTCAAATCATTCATACATGTTTCACATAATCAAGCAAAGCCATAACATGCATCAATACGCTAACACAAATATCATATACATGCAGGAGAGGTAAGTTCCCTACCTTAACCCTTTTCCACCTTGAAATGTTTGCCTTGTAACGCATGCTAACAGCTCGGGCCCCATATTCGATCCTATAATGTTAAAGGTACTGTTCAGACACTTCAATAGTGTTTCTAGGAGTTATATGAGTCTATTGTAAAAATTTACTAAATTGCCCTCGAGGACTCGGCCTGGCCCCACCATACCCGGTCTGGCTGTACTTTTCATGAAATTTTGACATGGGCTATCCTGGCATATTTTTACCCAAGGAGTCCATTTCTGGACTCAGTATTATCAAATTCACTACCAAAAGATGAAATTGCCCTTGGCAGCCCTTATTTCATTGTTTCAAGGACATTTTCATAATTTTGCGTTTTCGGCCTTTTCCAAAATAGTGACCAACTGTAACCCTACCTAATTTTCCCTCCTGAATTCAATGAAACCATCAAATCATTGAAAATCCAACTCTAAGGCCCATTTATAGCCCTAGCTGAAATATATGGGTTTTCCAGGGAAAATCAAGGTTTTGTGATATCGGCTCCATAAACGTGTTCCTTTATACTCCTAACCACTTTATTGACTATTCCATTACGTTACAACTACTATTTAGTACCAATTTTGGCAGCATAACAGCCCCACAAACCCATTTTCCATTTTTAGAACCAAAGACAATACAGAGAAATTTCACCGATTAAATTGTCTATAGCAGCTAGAATAGTTAATACATAAGAGTTTGGAACTCACCTCAAGATCCTACTAGCTTTTCTCAAGATGGCTGAACCCTAACCCTTGAAACACCAAAAGATGAGCTTCCAAACCTTAAATCATATGCAAAGGAAGCTTAGGAATGGAGTTATACGTATTAGGAACCAATTTACCGAAGAAATCACTTACCTTTACAAGCTTTTTCCTCTCCTTCTCTTCTAAGCTCTCTCAATTTTCTCTCACTAGTTTTAGCTTGTTCACATCAGAAATGGGGCTGAAGGAGGAGGAGGATGATTAAATAATATATCCAATCTAATTAATTAATTTTCCCAATTTTCGGATTTTTACAGAATTCTGGCAAATTTCTGCCCAAATTTTGAAAAATCATAACTAGTTCTAGAAAAATTGAATTGAAGTGATTCCAAATCCTATAGAATCCTTATTGAGTCTGGTTTCAAGGAAAAATATATAATTTTGCTAAATGGAATCAAAAAATTCCCAAAATTTCAATCTTTGCATGTTGTTCTAGAAAATTTCCATTTTTTCTGGGCAAACTTCAAAAATTAAAATCTTTTTGTATTTAACTCTAATTGAGCCATATAACCTATTAAATTAAAGCTTAGGATGTCAAATTTCATACTGTAAAATTTCATAATTTTTGCTCATCATTTGATTATCCAAAATCACATGACACGCTTACTACCTCATAGGCGATTTCACCGAAAACATAATTATATTCTCCAAAGTTCACCATTTTACTTTCTTAATACCTCAAAGATATAATAATTATTAGGGGATAAATTTGGGCTCCTGTTAAATTGGGGTTTAGCAGTCCACTTAATTTAGGCTTATTCCCAAGCCTCAAATTCCAAATTTTGGGGTATTACACTTAGGTCATCATGGATATGACCAAACTAGGATAAATCACAGTTTGTATATTCTCTTCCTTAAGCTCTTATGTTGTTGGCATATATTATTTAATCTAACTGTTGCTTTGTGATTCATTACTTTCATTTTATTGCTTCTACTAAGATGCGAAAAGATTTTCAAAGTTCTTAAATTTTTATGTTACACCCAATTCACCACTCGAGTGATACAGGGTTACAGTCCTAAAACCCTAAATAGCATCATCATTTTCCAAACTTGATTTTTTATTTCTCTCCAAATCTTCATATTTTTGTACTTATTATCTCTTTGAAATTTTCAATGATTTTACAAATCCAAGAGAGTTATTAACTATATTATTCACAACGATTTTATTTTAAGCCATGTATTCATTAAGGGGGAGCTTTACATTCACGCGTGTTTTATATGTTAAAAGCTTATCTCCTTTATTTGAAGAAAATCATTATAACATACTCATATGCATTTACTCTCAATTGATTAGTTTTGATGATGAGCTACTAATATATCTTCTTTCCATGATATTAATTTCCATATATTTTATAGAATGGAAACTTTTGATACTTGATTGCACTAACCATTCTCCTTGCAAGAATGTTTTTACTTATAGTAGGAAAATTTGCTCTATGCAAGATCATTCCTTAACACTCTAAAAGGAGAATATATGAACTTTGAGGAAAGATGATTTAATACTAGATGCAACACTCAAAGCAACAAAAGGCACAAATCAGGATGATTTTGGTAGCATTCTAAGGAAGGCTATACCTGATCTTTCTATTGAGCACATATCATAGTCTACCACAAAGCTAGCTAAAGTTCACTCCTATGAACTTGATCTATCAGAGTTGCGTATTGAAAGTATGGTAAACACAAAATCATGGATCTAACATGACAAAAAAAGAAGGAAATGGACTTCATAGATCAATCATCAACTTATTGAATCTAAATGAGTGTTTCTAAACCTTCTCTTTATATTTTGTGAATACTTTGCATGTCCTTGATTATGAAAGTTTTCTTGAAAACATCTTCAAGTTGTTTGAAGTTTGAAAAGTGAAAACCATTATTCATTTGGATCATATTATGAATGAAATCACATTCAAATAGTGGGAGAAAAATTTTTTTCCTTTACATTTATTTTGATTAATGGAGAGAAAGACATTCCTAATTTTTTTTACCAATTCACTTCTCCACAACGATATCTTCTTTATACTTCAAACTTTTTGCTGTTGTCAAATAGGGGGAGAGAAAGGCAAGAAAAATATGTTGAACTTAATTTGCTTTTATAATGCACATATTTTTCTTAAAGGATTTGCCATCATCAAAAAGGTAGAGAATGTTAGATATGATTAGTTTTGATGATGTAAAATATAAATATCACATGTTAAGAACAAAAAGTTTGCATGACATACTTATCTTCTACATTGACTAACTACTATATTTGATCTTGCATATCTTATAGATTATTCAAGCAAATAAAGAAGAAGATTAAAGATATCTAGTTGGGTTATGAAGAATGATCATCAAAAGGAAAAACAAGAAGAAAGAAGAACTTGCAAGACCTAATGAGAACATAAAGATTTAAGCTCTTAGAAGTGATATCGGAGGTTTCTATGGTCACATGGAGGATGGAATGGGTCAATTCGAAGCCAAGATAACTTATATTGAAGTTATGAAACTTCCCTAAGGTGTTCCCTTGAGTATTGTCTCTCTGCTAAGTTTTGGAGGGCACCACTCAAGTGATCACTTGAGTGATGGCCATGATCACTCGAGTGATGAGGATTCTGCTGTTCTTTTTTTCATGCAACATGATAGAGCTTTGGTATTTTGGCTATATCTCTCTAACCACATGTTGGATTGATTTAAAACTAGTTTTGTATGAAACTAGACTCCTAACATGTCAAATACATACTAGAATCACATTCAAAGGAGTTCAAATGAGAGAGATATGTTCTTTGGAATATTTCATTCAAATCAGCGTTATATTCCAGAATAGCTTTGGTATTTAAGACATAACTCTCAAAGACATTGGATTGAGATAAAACTAGTGCCATATGAAACTAGACTTAACGAGCTTTCTATGGATAGGTAATTTGTCATATTTAAAGCTATACACTAAGATTTATACCTTATGGAAGTCGATACTCATGATTTCAGACAATGTATAGTGCAATAGATACTCTTTGGATCATAACTTTTTGAATACAATGAGTTTGGAGCTAATTCTTATTGTATTGGAATGTATATGGCAAGTGCTTTGCGATGATATATTATTTACCATATTTTGAATCAAAATGAATAGATCACTCTAGTGAGTACTCGAGTGATGTTCGAGGATTACTCGAGTAACCACTAGAGTGATGAAGTTAAAAAATGACTCCATGTTCTGAACCATATTTTGAAGGGGATCACTCGAGTGATGACCTATGATCACTCGAGTGATGCAACAGACAATGTATCGTAACTTTAGAAAATCATGGGAATGATTAAGAAACTCACTCTTATTGCTTTCAATCACTCTAACACTTCATTGTATTAGTGTTTAATATATTTCTCTAGCAATACAATGAAGAAATGATGTAAAGAGACAAAAGTTGACTTTACAGAAGTGGAGCATCCACCAAACATAACAGCTAGTTTTTCAAATACAAAGAAGGGTCATACGAAGCAACGGGAGTCCAACAAACAAGCTGAAATGGTCAAATGGTCATCAATCCTCATCAACTATAAATAGAAGATCATCCATAATAGAAATGAGAGACGCAATGCATACATCATCTAAATGCCAACATCCTGACATCAATGCTCATCGCATATACTCCCTGTTTCTCAATATTTATCTAATCTATTTCAGTGTTCATCTTATTCATTTCTGAAAGAGAAGATTGATTGTAATCTTTCATCATCAAAGTTGTATCCTTATAGTGTGTAAGGGGGAGTAACTTGGTTGTATCCTTACTATGTGTAAAGGGGAGTAACTCGGTGAGAGATTTATAAAAGGCTTTGCAAGTGCTCAGCTAAACTTGTGGATTATAAAGGCTTCTCTTGTGCCCGGATTAAATAAGAAGATAGTGAATTGAAAATCTCAGGAGGAGCCTGGGGACTGGATTTAGGTCATCATAGAATAGACCGAAACAGGATAAATCACAGTTTGAATATTCTCTTCCTTAAGCTCTTATATTGCCATTATATATTACTCAATCTAACTGTTGATTTATGATTCATTACTTGCATATTTACTGTTTTCACTAAGATGCAAAAAGATTTTCAAAGTTCTTAAGTTTTAGCTTACAGCCAATTCACACCCCTCCTGGGTGTTAGCTGGTTCTAACATAAGGGAATATAAACAGTATTTGGATAGTCAAAATGAGTTAGAGACCAATGGATAATTAAACTCATTTCAATCCCTTCATGACGGTAGGGTTTTCACAAATTCTTTCAAAATTTCTTCCCAGTCCTGGTCTCAAGTTTGAGTTTTGAATTTAATTACCCTGTGTAGTTCAATCGCATTCATACATATCAGAGTGTATAGCATAAATCTTTGCGAACCCTGGTTTGTCTATATCTCAACTAAGGGTTTATAGTTTTCCCAATTGGGGATTACACAAAATCATTCTAATATTTACGTCCCAGATATATAAACAGTAATCCCAACCAAAATATAGATATCCAACAACCAAGTCAAATATCCCTAACATGTCCTAACTACCCTTGGTTGTCTCCTTCCCTTTGGAGCCACTTGCCCTGTCTAAAAGATTAGTTAACGGAAAGAATGAGATTCAAGAGAATCCCAGTAGTAACAAATCACTTATACAATATATAAACACATAGCATGTAAGTAAATCACAATTAGCAGCGACACAATGATACATGGTGGCTTTCACTATAAATGACAGCACTCATGGCTGTATATACAATATGACAACTCATACTGTATAATCAAGTCACCAGCTTACAATATATAATCAAGCCACTAGCTTACGCTGTATAATCATGTCACCAGCTTGCGCTGTATAGTCATATCACCAGCTTACACTGTATAACGATAGCTTTTGTTGTGTAATGACAGCTATCACCAGCTATATAGGCAACAATATCACAACTCATCATAAAATATGATCACACATACATACACTGCATTTACACATAATATAAGGGTAGAGTTACTACCTTGTTCTTTCCTGACTGGCACCGGCACAGGCTGCTCGCGATCAGGGAAAATGTTGAATCCTACAATTCTAAATGCACCATTTAGACACTTCCATAGTGTTTCTGGGGGTTATACAAGTCTATAATGAAAATTTACAAAAATGCCCCCGGGGACCGGGCCCAGCCCCGCTGTATCCGGTCCAACTATACTTTTTTTGAAATTTTGACATGGAATATTCTGACATATTTTCACCCAAGAAATCCATTTTCGGACTAAGAATTATCAAATACAATGTCAAATTACAAAATTACCCTTGTCAGTCCCACTTTAAAGGTTTTAAGGGTGTTTTCGTAATTATGCTTTTTCGGCCTTCTCCAAAAAAGTGACCAACTATAACCCCACCTAATTTTCCCTTCTAAACACAATGGAATCATTAATTTCTTGAAATTACAACTCTTTCTGGACGAAATTTCCCCTGCCCAAATCAAAAAAATTAAGGGAAAATCATGTTTTCTTGATTTCAAACCATAAACCACCTTCTTTAAACATTTAATCACTTATTGAATTACTTAATGACATTCTCAACATGGTTAGAATAAATTTGAGCAGCATAACCCTTTAGGGTATCCCTTCCCCAAATTTACAAAATCATGAAAATTAAGCCACAAATCCAATCAACCACCAACAAGTAAAAAGCGCCATGAGATAAAAAGTTCTTATGCTCACTTTGATTTTCCTTAATTTTCTCTCTCTAAACCATAGTTCCCTCTCCTCCTTACCTCTTGATCTTGCTTGCTACATATGGTGTTCATGAAAATATAGAGGTTAGAGAAGGTATTACAAGAACTAGAAGGCTTAACCACCAAGATTTCAACCACTTACCTTGGATTTTTCTTGAGCTCACTCTCTCCTTCTATGTTCTTGCTCTCAACTTTCAAACAACTCTCTCTCTCTCTCTAGTTTTAGCTGGGCGAAAATGAAGCAAAGAGAAAGATAAAAGATTCTTTTAAAATACCCCCTTATCCTTTTTGTTTATTGTATTTTATTGCTTTTAAACACATGCATCTTTTTACTTGATCGTCATCTTTTCCTTGTTCATAATACTTGGCCGAATATACATATGGGAAGGGAGTAATATGATATTTTAAATCAACACATTTATCCTCCTCCACAAACATTTACATGAGTTGCAAACTTTGACCTCTTGTCTTCTTTCATTTTTTTTCTTTGACCACCTCTCCCAAAAAGTGCTCCAAAAAAATATCAATGCCTAATAAATCATTTTTTCCTCCTCTCTCCTAAAGTGACATATATGAGCTGCTAAAGGGACTGAACAAGTCTCCATTTACTATATAATTACAATGTTGCAATCACATTTATATTCATTTTCATATTTGTGTCAATTATGGTAGATTTTCTGCTTGAACTTTGAAAAATTATAACTAATTCTAGAAAAATCGAAATGAAACAATTCTAAAGGCTATAGAACCCATATTGAGTCAAGTTTCAAGGAAACATATAGCCTTTGACTAGCTATAAGCATATCATTACCATATTTAATTTTATTGACCGTTGCTCTAGAAAATAATCAATTTCACTAGGCAAAATTCAAAAATTCATAACTCTTAGCTCACAAATCGAAATGACACAAATTATGTATCCAATTTGAAGCTTGACATGTGAAATTTAAGACTGGAAAGTTTCAGAATTATTAGACATCATTTGCTCATTCAAAATGTCTATACAAACCGACTGCCCTGTACAGAATTACACTTAACAGTTTTTTCAAATTTTCAACCAATATGTCCAATGGCTCCAAAATCAACAATAAAACCTATTCCTACATAATTTTTTACAAGGAAACCATTGGAATCACTAAAACCACCAAAATTTCTATCACACATTCTCCAAAAGTATTTTTTCAATAATAATTACATCCACTTTTGAAGTCATTAGTCCTTAATCACTTTTTGGGATATTACAGGTGAGAAGAGACTTCTCCAACTCAATGAGCTCAAAAAATTCAAACAACAAGCTTATGAAAATGCCAAGTTATAAAAGGAGAATACAAAAATATGGCATGACAAAAGAATTATAAGAAAAGAGTTCACACCGCGATAAAAAGTACGTTTATATAACTCAAGGTTAAAGCTCTTTCTAGGAAAGCTAAGATCAAGGTGGTTTAGGACTTTTATTGTGATTCAAGTATGGCTATATAGAACCATGGAGATTTGAGATGATGATTGAAAATTCAAAGTGAATAGGCAAAGGCTAAAGGAGTATAATGACGATACACTCAATTCAAAGTGAATGGTTTGGGACTTTTATTGTGATTCAAGTATGGCTATATAGAACCATGGAGATTTAAGATGATGATTGAAAATTCAAAGTAAATAGGCAAAGGCTAAAGGAGTATAATGACGGTACACTCAATACTTTGAAAACTGTCATCACATTTAAGGAACCAATAGGTAAGCCCTCCTTCTAAAAATTTAAAAAAAAATTTAAGAAAAATAATAAAAAGAAATTAAAAAAAATTCAATTGATTTCATTTTTATCTAGCTAAAGATGTGAAAGAAGAGTGGCAATTTGGGAGGTTACCCAAACTTCTTTTCCTTACTCATTAATTTTTATTCCCTACTCAATAAAGTATACTGCACTGCATTAAAGATTTTAGTTCTCATCTTTTTTATTTTAAGTTAACATGGAAGAATCTCTTGTAAAGTTTAAAAACATGTTCCCTACTCTTCCTAAAGTGTGCTTAGAAAGATCTATAGTTGTCGACTTGAAAGAATAAAGATATTCAAGTGTTTGGGCCTTCCTGAGGATATACACTTGATTATTGAAGCTAAGGTATGTTTAGTAGGTGAGATTCATGAGTCAATTATTAATCCTATGCCTGGAATAGGAAGAAGTTCTTATTCCAAAAAGAGAAGGGCTAAAAGGATGAAGGTCTTCTATAAATGTGCAAGGTTGACATGTGATTAGCGTTATAAGAGCAAAGGTATGGTTTCTATAAATCAAGAAAAACAAATTCAATTCATAAAGGATAGACTGAGTAAGAAATCATTGGATGATATTATTCAAACTCTTGAGATACATCTTAGTAGTGATATTCATCGTATTCTTCTTGATTTAATGAACATATTTAACAAAGAAAAAGAGCGCTACTGTCTTAGAAATCTATTCGGCAATTTATAAGAAAACTGGATGGAAAGCAAATCCTTGATTCATAGAAAGTATTTAAGCCATTACTAAATGTAAAATAAGAGGAAGATGTGAGCCATAATAAAAACTACTGTTTATAATCATGCTTTTGTCTAATCTATCTTATCTTTTTAGTAAATTTTGACTTTGTTTACTCATTTTGTTTGATTTCTTCACGTAATGGTCTACCGGTCATTCGTGATGAAATTTTTTTCAAACTTCTTTGAAAAGTGCATGATTTGAATGATCTTATTGTCATTATTTAGTACTACAAATATGCATCTTCCACTTGTAAACACAAAATGTCTGAGAGAAAAGAAGAGAAAAAGAGTATCACACTAAAATATAGATTTAAATCTATCTTCATTTTTTGTGAAACTGATTCAGGAAAGGATAGAGAGTTTCTAACTGTAGCAAGATCAACTCTGTATACAAGGGAAGCATCTAGGGCCTAAGGGGAAGTCTAGCCATTTCTACAACCATTAACGAAAGCAAGGGTTTGAGTGTAAGCATGAAGGAGTTGGAAGATCACATGTTTTCCTTAGGAGAAAAGTTATAGGTTTCAAGCTTCCTGTACAAATGGGACATATGTTCTACCATGCTGAAGCTTTTATCGCTTTACCTAGTAGTTTGAAAACGTTAGATGGGATTTCTAGCATTTCATATTAGGCTAAACTAAGATTTCATAAAAGGCCATTAGGATTGTTAAATGTTAATGGTTTTTATGATGATTTGTTGCCTTTTTTTATCATGTTGTGGAAACAAGATTCATACCCTAAGCGACTCACCATTCCATAATTTTTGCACCAACTGCTGGTCAGCTGCTTGATCAACTGCAAACCTATAAACCTAAACCTTATCTATTAGTCAAGTAAATAGGTAGGCAATCTTTAGATAGCAATCAAAAGCAAAATCCAGATACCAGTCTTCAGTTGTAACTTGCCTTAATCTTTTGGTTTTACTCTTAGCATTTTGGTTTTCTTTATTGTGTGTTTATGTTTTTAAATAAAAAATTTATCTAAGCTCTAGAAGACATTGAGGACAATGTCTGATTTAGGTTGGGGGAGAAGTAGAAAAAAAAATTAAAAAAAAATTAGTTGCTTAGTTAGTGAAAGCATTAAATGCATGGGGTTTGGAAAAAATAGTAAAGTAAAGAGTTATTCTTAACTCTTAAGATGCATTTTATTAGTTGCATGTTTTTGTTCTTTCTACAAAAATTTTAAGAAAATCATTTTATTTAGGTGCTTTTTAATGATCTTAAGAAGTATATAAGTTTTAAGTATGGATCAATTGAATTTAGAGATTTCATAGCATGATTGAACAACTGCTTGTTGAGATTGGTGATCAATTTTGATATTGAATGAGTTCAGTTTGAAAGCCCTAAACTGTGAGCCTTTAAGCCTATTTGATAAATAATGATTATTTCCCTTGTGTGTGATTTTTGCTTATTAACTTGTGACTCTAGAACATGCTTTAAATCTGGATGAGATTACATTTCACATGTACATTCAAAAATGATAAAGGCATTCATTTTCTTTCTTTAGCCAGAGCTAAATAGCCAACCTTGCAATTATATCATTGATAAGCCCTTTGAGCCTAATTGATTGTTTCTTTGTTCTCAACCTATTAACACGTGTTTTAATAATATATCAAGTGCTTTTCCGTAATTCGGAAGACTAGCATAACTTTTGAAATTTTTGTGAAATGGGCTTTTGACAAGTGTGGGGGTGTATATATCATCAACGTTAAAGTTGCATAATTATGCAAAAAAATGAGATATTGAGTATTTGAATTAAAATTGTGGGATGTTGTGATGAGATAAATGTAGCTCTTCATATTACATTTTACATTCTTTTTACCTTAACCTCATTACAACCCTTAAAAAGTTCTTTTGATTTGAATCATGCATGTGAATTAGGTAATAGAGATTAAGATTTTTAGCAAGCTTATGGTAGTGCAATTTTTTGATTGAATTTGAGCTAAACACTTACCCTTAAACACTTAAGAGACTAAGAGAATGAGTCACAATTACAAATTCGTTTCATTCATTTTCAAATAAAGTTACCAGTTTATATTTTTGTTGATTCATGAATATTATGATCTCTTTATTCTTTAATTGTGTTCTTGCTTATGACTCGACACTTCTGAGTTTGTTGGAAGCATAGTAAGAATTTATTAGTTACTTCTTATTGTCCGAGAACGTCCAAGAGCTAAGTGTGGGAGAATTTGATAAGTAAAATATTCTCATATTTATTTTCCCTTATAAGATGATTTTATGGATGATATTTATGCTTAATATAATGAATATAGGTGTAATTGATAAATAAATAATGATCTTGGTATCAAATAGAATGTACTAAAAAATACTAAAATTTAACCTCGTTTTAGTTTTCAAGCAATATATGGAGCTCTAGATGCCAGATCGAGATGTTCTTTATATGGATGAAAAAATAAAAAAAAAGCTCTACAACTTTTCTGTTAAGGCCAAAACCCAGTTCTGTCTTCAAGGGTTCTGAATTTTGCTTGGAAGAACATGAATTTGACCCATTCTGACCTTTGCCTACTAATTTGACTATAACTTGAGCTAAAAATGTTGAAATGGGGAGCTTCTACTTGTGTCTTCAAGATAAAATCTAGAGCTACAACTTTCATAAAGATCAAAAAGTGAAATTCCACCATTTTGATTGACAAAATTAGGCAGGAATCAAGAAGCATGGTTGCCACAAGGTCAATATTGGTAGCTTAGGTCAACATTCATGCCTAACAATTTGAAATTTTTACACCCTATTCATCTATAAAAAGAGAAGTGGAAAACATAAGGAGAACACACTATCTTAGAGTTTAATTTCATGCATTGTAATGTTTCTTGCATGCCTTCTTCATGGAAGACTTAAGTAGTCATCCTTTATGGATGGTATAGGTTGCCACATACATGGAAGGTTTTACTTCCTATATGGAAGGCTAGATTTTTCTATTTTCATGCATCTTATAGTTGCATCTTTGTGATTTAGAATTTAATAATTAAGTTTCATGCAATGGTTATGAAGTTTTGAATTTATTTTGCTTTTGTTTTAAATTTCATCATGAGCCAAATTTCCCTTTTTCCTAAGGTGATGATGTAGCTTACTAATGACGGATTGAATCTTAACTTATTAAATCTAGTTTTAATTTTTCCTTTATGATTGAGTTTTGATTATTGTTCTTAATTCTTATTATTGATTGGCCATCTTTTGAATGATTCCAAAATGTATTTTGAGACCGAAAGAAGATGTATGTGTGTAGACCCTATAATTAAAACCATAATTTACATATGAAATAGGAATATATTCATATGGGTTATGTAGTCTTAATGAGTTCAATAAATCTTAATGCATTATTAATTACTTTAACTTATATAGGAATATATTGAATTAGGAATTAATTATAGAATTGCTTAACTTTAGAAGAGGCTAGTAATTAAATTAAGAAAACTTGACTCTCAATTATATAAAATAAATTGGACTAGAATATATAGGTGATTCAATCCAAAATTTACTAAGTGAAATCTGATCCCTAAGGCTTTTTCTTATAGTTGTTTCCATATCATTTGCATTCATATTTAATCATTTTTAAATTTATAATCTCAATCACCAACTAATCGATCGACCTAATAAAATTAAGATTACCAATTTTAGTTCTTAGTTTTCAATCCTCGTAGGAATGATACTTTACTCACTTTTGAATTACTTGTTTATAACAGTGTATACTTGTACTTTTTAATAAATCATTTTATACTCATAATAGTAGTTCAATTTTTCATTGAACTTGAGCGAAACACTTACCCTTGAATACTTGAGAGATTGAGAGAAAAAGTCACAATTACAAACTCGGTTCATTCATTTTCAAATGAAATTACAAGTTTTTATTTTCGTTGATTCATGAATGCTATGTTCTCTTTGTTAGATGGCGGCTCCACACAGGCACGTTCCTGGTAGCCCTTTCTAGTGGCCATTTAAGGTAAACTTAGCAGCTGGTTTGATGCCTTGCCTCTCGACCAAGCACTGGTGCTTCACACAGGTGGCCACATACCTGATTAGCCCCTCCAGCCAGGGGCTGGCCCCTGTGCCGTATCAAGGTAAGAGCCAATGCTTCACCACATATCACACTGTAAGAACCCCCGATCAAGGTGGCAAATTAAGCCATCTTAATAACTAGCTCTGATACCAAAATATCATAACCTTAACTTATTTTCACTTTTTTCAGAGTACTTGTGTGCAGTTCAGTAGGCACACAAAAATAGCATAAAAATACTGATAAAAAATGCTCAATTATAGAAATTTCCCATAGAGATTGTATATAACAATTACAAATAATGTAGTCGCATAGGGCTGCTAGGGTATCTAAACCATTTAAAATGAAACACAGACATCTTCCCGTCTTTATTCCACCATTACATCTTCTTGTGTTGTTCTTTTCTTTGCTTTCACAACATACACACTATTTTTACCAGTGTAAATGGTTGGTTGGGAAGGGTGAGAATTGAGAGAATCTCAGTAATAAATAGTTACCATAAGCATGCAAGATATATGCTATGTGTGCAACATGTTAGCTTTAACTAGTTGCATGCCCCATAATAACATTATTACATGCTCAATATTTAATGGAACATATCTATGGCCATAGTATACACAGAAACAGAGCTTCATTATTCAAATATATTGTACACATTCAAGTAAAGAAATCACAGACATCACTATACAAGCAGAGTTATCAAATACATGCAAATAAGGTCAGTTTACTACCTTTTGTCTTAAATCCTTCTCTTGTACTTTTACTCCAACCATTCAAGATTCTTCTTCCTTGTCACCTCATGACCCTAAATACCCAATCACATCATTAGAGACATGGTATAGAGTCATTAGAAGTGTATATTAATGTCCAAGAAGTTAGGGAGGTCAAATGATTTAATTTTTCTTGGTAAAACTTGAAATGTATGGTAATTAGGGTCTTAGTTGTGGTTAGGAATCCTTTGAACAGGCCAAGGGAAGTCAAAGACATTTGGGCCGCGGCCAAGAAATCTTCTGTTTCTTGGCTCAAGTTCTAAAAATCATAACTTAATCTACAAAAATCCAAATAGACTAGTTCAAAGTTCTATGTGACCCTCTTTTAAGTCTACTTTTAGTGAAAAATATAACAGGGCATCAATTATAACCACAAAAACCCAAGAAATTCATCAAACTTAGACTGTTACAGATTTTTTTCCAGAATTAAGGTCAAACTTTGAAAAAGCATAACTTTCAATCCACTCATCCAAATGGCTAATAATATCTATCAAATTAAAACTCAGTATGTCTACTTTAATCCATTAAAATTTCATAGTATTTGGACCAAGTTTGACCGATAAAAAACACCTTGCAAGTTTTATGCCTCTAGAAAATGAATTTAGGCAGATTCAAATGCAACTTCTAAAATCATCATAAAACCTCTTTTAACTTCATAATCATGATCATATGAACATAAAACCTTAACAAAATCATATAACTTTATAATCTTTTGAGGGTTTGAACTTCTCAAGAAATACTCTACAAAATCATAGAATATTCAGTTCAAACAAAGCATTCGCTTACCGAAACTTGAATATGTGATCTATTCTTGATTTTAGCAGGACCTCCTCTGAGTTAATGGAATCAAACACCTCTGAATGGAAATCAAAAATAGTAGAAATGTTTCTCTCTATGAGAGGAACAATGTTAGAGAAGACTCTGGAAGCTAGAAATACCAAATCGAGGGTGAAATCAGCTCCGGAACTTAGAAATTTCCACTATTCACTCTCCTTCTCCCTTCTTTTTATTTCCTTATGTTTTTTTTTCTCATTTCCCCCTATTTTAGGGTATCTATATGAAATTTAGTGGAAAGAGGGAGTGTTGGATAATTATCTTCATTTAAATAAAAATGCTTAGCCCCCAATGTGCCAAGTGTCAAGAGCTTGTGGTTTCTTAAAAAACAAGTGGTTAATTAATCAACTATGGTTAGTGTACTTGGGTTAAAATTTCTTGCCCCCTACTTCAGCCAACATTTATCCCATTTAAAGGGAAAAATAAATGATTGCTTTCTTTATTGGCCAAATGACCATTTTGCCCTTACATTTATTTCTATTTTCGCACTTGATAGAAAACTATGTAGAATTTTCTTCAAACTTTGAAAATTTATAACTATTTGTACAAATGTCCGATTGGTGTAGTTACAAAGGCTATGTGACCCTTATTAATATATTTTCAAGGAAAAAAATAGCCTTTAACCAACTGGAAGCTTAAAATTCTCAGAATTATTGTTTTTGAGCGCTGCCACTAAAAATCACTTGCTTTACTGGGCTAAATTCAGCAATACATAACTCTTTGTGTAAACCTCCAAATGACCAATCAAATTAAAGGTTGATAAGTCTTTTTTCATACTAGATAATATCATAGGCATTGGTCATCATTTGCTTGTGTAAAAATATCACACAACTAGCTGCCATACTGGAAAAATACACGAGCAACAAATCCTCATTCCTGGGACTTTTGCTAAACTGAGGCTTACCAGTGCACTTGATTCAGGCTTATTCTCAAGCATATAATCCCAAAATTTGGGGTATTACATTTCTCCCCCAATTCAATAAATTTCATCCTCAAAAATTGAACGTCTACACCTCAAAATTTCAGATATCATATAGAATGATTAGTCTCTAGAGAATCATATCTTAATATGCAGCTTGTTCTTGTTGACCACACTGCGTACACTATTCAATATAGCACATAGTGCTTGTAAGGTCTTATTGCCTAGGGACACTACTCTGTGCAACCATGCACATCGAGGAATATTGCCTTTGCCTCTATTCGGCATAATTGTGATTGCATAGCAATTTGTTGGCCTGTGGACATACTAGTCCAATAGGTCTTTTGATCTTAGGACATACTGTATGCTAGTTACTCTAGGCCTAATTACCTTATCGAGACGCTGCCCGGTACATTTAGCCTTATGGTTTATGTTAATCAATTCTCACAACTCAGAATATTTCAGTCATACTGCCCTTTACAAACATGTACACGGGAACTTATTGCCACTATACTTGTCTCTACATATGTCTGTCTTATCAGGTGTTCAAGATCAAGTAACTATTCAATCCTTACTGGCCGTACTATATGCTCTGTTTAGGATCCAATAACTATTTGACCCTTTTGCTGATCATACTATGTATAATATTCAATGAATGGGTAATTAATTCTATGAGGTTACACTATTAAGAGCTATTCGCCGCCACTATTATGCCATATTACTCTAAGGCTCATCCCCATCTCTATTTACATGTATCACCACAAACCACATTGGTTGTGTAATAGTTGACCATAACGGTCATATCACTATTCACCACACTGCCACAGCATACATGTTTTACACCCATATGCCGTGGCAACATATGTAACCTTAGCCACTTGTTTAAAGCCCTGCCTCTCAACGACGACAACCAGTAGTAGCACACAGCTGGTCTCTGGGTCATGTTAGGGTAAGCACTAATGCTTTGCCACCTATCACACTTTGAGAACCCCCGATCATGAGGTTGACTGACAAGCTTTAATGGGCTGCCTTGCTAGTCAGGGCAAATCATTGTATGCCATACAGGTTATATTATGGTGGACCAAACTGGTTTAATCATGACTTAGGATTATCAACACCGGTGCAAATTTAAGCCTCTCCTATAGACCTGAAAATTTATACATAAATTTATATGCTTCAGCTTCCTAGTCTAGTGTTTATCTCCTCATATGAGCTTTAATAATGTTAGGATGACTTAATAGGAGTCTTATAAGAACCTCCTATAACACCTCATTACACCCATAATTTGTGTTCCCTTGTGCCAGTTCTTGGCCTTGTTTTAGATCTCATTTCACCTCTATAGTAACACACGATTATTCACAGAAAATGTGATAATACATATGATATGCACCATATTATATGAAATGATAGAATATTGTGTGCATACTGTCCAAGGCCAAACGACATGTTTGCAATGTTGGCTTAACTTGCGTACAAGGTCGAAAGACTATTTGAGCCCCGGCTTAACTTGTGTCCACAATTAAACGACTGTTTAGACCCTAGCTTAACTCCTGTCTGTGGTTAAATGACATGTTTAGACCCTGGTTTAACTCCTGTCCATGGTCAAACGACATGTTTAGATCCTAGCTTATCCACGTGTACCATCACTAGATTTCCTACACATAGCTAGGTCATGTACCTAGGCACTTTTTTGTTATAGAAGATGGCATACACAAACATACAATAATCACACAGTGAATGAATGAAAGAGTTACTACATTGGCCTTTCCTGGATGATAGTGGATTTTAAATTTTCCCCTGATCTATGTTCTACTTTTGTTGTACACTTTGTAGCTATTATTATGATCCTTAAACATTAATCATTCTTTGATGTTCTATTAGTATACCCATGATTTGCTGTATTGGGTTAGGTCTAGCTTCTTGACCCTCCCTAGCATCTATACATCTTAATCTCATCATCTTTGTGTTTCACCATATGGAAACAAAGAAGAGACAAATTCCTCAAAAACATAAGGGCTTATATGTTATTTCACAAAGTTTTTGGTACATAAATACTCCTGAAATAACATATCACAGACGTTATAGTTGTCAGAGAAAGCCTGCAACAACCTACAGCCTCTGAACTACTATATAATATGTGCTTTCCCCTTTTCAAAACATGTCACCACATATACATGTGACTTCCTAAAGGGTCACCCATCTCAAGATTTCCTTGGATTGAGCATGCTTAACCTTTATGTATCAGGGCTAAAACACAGATACCAGCTTTAACCTTTTTCAACCACCGGTACCCCATGACTACCTTCATCTCAAAAGTTGTGCCTACTATCTCTGAGCATCAAAATAATGTGTATGGACTGCGTATCAGTGCTAGTACATGCCCTCAGCCATGTACATTATGATATGCTCCTTGAAGTCCACCAAGTTGTCATTTGGATCCTGCTTTATATCCTCATTCTTTCCCCGGACCCCAAAATGCAGTATTCGGGAAAGCATACATCATTGTGTGGATCCATATGTCATCCTGGTCTCTAAATCTAAAAGACCCTACTCATACTATACTAAGATTAGACTATTAGAGTACCCTATATACCAATCTATAGGGGTGTCATGCTTCCAGACAACCTGCAGATGTATACTTTGAACATCCTCACATAACTCCAGATCAACCATAACTCTCGATCCGATGTAGATCATGCAACACAAGTATCGTTCCAACTCTGGAACCAGTAATAGAATCCAGATTTAACTTTAATTCCTTTGTCTATGATTGACCAGTGTCTCCTACTAATGAGCTCACTGTTGATTCTGTTTCAGGAGGTCACTGTTGATTCTGCTTCAAGATGATGCCTATACACTGGCCTTACTTGGACATGCTGCTTCAACGTTCATGACATCCTTGTGTCTCCCTAAACTGTCAAACCCTTACTCGATATCTTAATACTTACTACCCTTCGGGTATTCGCTATTCTTTTTGGTTGATTCACAAAAGGGGATGATTCACTTCTCTGGTGCCTTCTTCTGTGCATATTTCCCTTTACCATATCAGTATATTATTCTATGGCCAGAACCGCTTTGGCTGCCAGAACCGCTTGGCCAGCCAGAACAACTTGGGCTCTAACACCAAAATTGTCAAACGACAGCTCCACACTAGCACAACCTGGTAGCCCTTTCCGATAGCTATCTAAGGTAACCTCAGCAGCTGTTCAACACCCTACCTCTTGACTAAGGATTGGTGCTTCATATAAGTGCCCATACACCTAGTCATCCCTTCTAGCTAGAGCAACAATAAGGTGGATAGCCCCTATGCCGTGTCAAGGTAAGAGCCAATGCTTCACCACAGATCACACTATGATAACCCCTGATCACAATGGCGAATTAAGCTATTTAATAACTAGCTCTGATACCAAACATCATATCCTTATCTTATTTTCACCTTTTTTTGAGTACTTGTATGTAGTTCAGTCGGCCCACAGATATAGCATAAAAATACTAATAAAAAGTTATTGATTACAAAAATTTCCTATAACGATTGTATATAACAATTTAAAATAATGCAGCCGTATAGGGCTCTTGGGTTGTGCAACCCCTACCTTCAAAGCTGATATTATGGTTAAAAAATGTGCCATTAAGTTAAATTGGGGATCAATGGAGAATTCAAAACTCATAAAAGTCCCAGCTTTAAGATAGGGTTCAGTCCTGTGATAAAGTGGGCTTTTCAAAACTTTTCACAATATGTTAAATCAGGTCTTATTTTCACATTTCAAAACTACTTGCCTTGCTCGGTACCATTCCATTCATTCAAACAAGGATTACAAACAATTACATAAATCTACTACATCAGTCTACATCTACATATACAATTATCCCAACACTTGAAAACCAAAACAAAACTAATCTCCCAACCATGAACTCTAACCATCCTTATTACCAGCTTCTCCTTTTATCTATCTGCCCTAGTATAACTTAGTAATGGAAAGAGTGAGATTCATAGGAATCTTAGTAGTAACAAATTTAATCATATGATATATAATAAATAAGGCATGTAAGCACTTATCATAAAAAGATACCATAATAATATTCTCAGCTGTAATTATAACAGCAGTACCTTTTTATGTAATGACCATACCCATACATTCTACCAGGACTTTTGGCCGCCCTACCCTCACCTGTACATCAGCTGGGACTTTTGGGCATAAACAACAATAGCTTCAGCCGTATCCACTTCCACGGCATCACGATAGATTTCGTTGTGTTCACAATGCATAAACATGTAACAACCTCACCCGTATATTCTACTAAGACTTTTGGGCATAACAACAACAACATTCAGCGTATTCACTTCCACAACAGTATGTCATCTTTTGTTGTATTCACAATGATGCGTGGCTTACATCGCAAATGATAGCCTTCGCTGTAATCACAATGATGTGTAACAATTGTCACAACAGCATTCGTTGTACTCAGCTACTGCTTTCTTCACAATTCAGCTTCCACATTCTTCATAATTTAATGATAAACACAAACATACAAGTATTATACATGATATAGGAGAAAGAGTCACTACCTTGTTCCTTCCATTCCTACTCAAACAACAATTTCATACGCTAAATGTAGATGTCAAGTCCTATAAATCATAATCAAGGACAATGAGTTATTCACTATTCCAATTCTTAACTCCAATAGACTTAATGTTGGTTGTCATTTTAAACCATTAGGTGGCTACTGAAGATGTCAATAAGAGAAAAAAGTTTGCATAATATACTTATCTTCTACATTGACTAACTACTATATTTAATGTTGCATATCTTGTAGATTAGTCAAGCAAAGAAAGAAGAACATTGAAGATATTCAAGAAGATATCTAGTTGGGTTATTAAGAATGATCATGAAGAGAAAAAGTAAGAAGAAAAAAAGAAGAATAATATAGAACTTGCAAGATCAAATGAGAATATCAAGATTCAATCTCTTCAAGTGATATCGAAGGTTTGAATGGGTTAATAAGAAGCTAAAATGACTCATATAGAAGTTATGGAACTTCCCCAAGGTGTTCCCTTGAGTATTAGCTCTCTGCCAAGTTTTGAATGGCATCACTTGAGCAATCACTTGAGTGTTAGCCATGATTGTAAGATATGAATAGTTTTGATGATGTCAAATATGGATGTCAAGTATTAAGAGCAAAAAGTTTGTATGACATACTTATTATCTTCATTGACTAACTACTATATTTAATATTGGATATCTTGTAGATTAGTCAAGTGAAGAAAGAAGAATATTGAAGATATGAAAAAGATATCTAATTGGATTATGGAGTCAAGAATGATATTGAAGAAAGAAGAATTTACAAGAACTAATGGGAATTTCAAAAAGAATAATTAGTCAAGCAAAGAAAGAAGAAGTTTGAAGATATTTAAGAAGATATCTAGTTGGGTTATGAAGAATGATTATCAAGTCGCAAATAAGAAGAGATAGACTGAAGAAAAAAGAACTTGTAAGATCACATGACAATATGAAGATCTAAGCTATTAGAAGTGATACCAGAGGTTTCTATTATCATACAGAGGTTGGAATGGGTCAATGCAAAACTAAAATGACTTATATGGAAGTTATGGAACTTCCCCAAGGTGTTCCTTTTAGTTTTAACTCTCTGCCACGTTTTGGAAGGCATTACTCGAGTGGTTACTCAAGTAATGGACATGATCACTCAAGTAACCACTCAAGTAATATGCATTTTTATTGTACTTTGTTTCGCACGGTAGGATAGAGGTTAGGTATTTTGGTAATATCTCTCTAACCACATGTTGGATTGATCTAAAACTAGTGGCATATGAAACTATACTCCCAACATAAACTATGGACACCATGATCATATTAAAATAAGTTCAGATGAGGAAGATATGATCTATTGAAGTTGACACATGAATCACCGTCATATTCCAGGAGAGCTTCATTATTTTGGACATAACTCTCAAACTACACATCAGATTAAGATGAAAATGGTGCCAAATGAAAGTAGACTTAAATAACTTTCCATAGATAGGTAATTTGGCATATTTGAAGTTATATCCTAAGATCTATGTTTTTTAGAAGTTGCTGCTCGTGATTTCAAAAATTGTCTAATAATAGTAGATACTCTTTGGATCATAACTTTTTTTATGCAATGAGTTTGGAGTTAATTCTTGTTGCGTTGGAGATGATGATAGCTTTCTGATGATATATAATTTACCATGTTTCAAATCAAAATCAAGAATTCACTTGAAGGACTTACTCGAGTAATATGCAAAGTTATTTGAAAGTTTACTTGAGGGGTCACTTGAGTAATGCAGTTGGAAATGCTCTCGGCCAAGCCTTGAATAACATTACCCGAGGGACTACTTGAGTAATCTACAAAGTTATTTAAGAGCTTACTCGAGAGATCACTCGACCAACCAAAGAAGTAATCTTCCAGTAGCTTTTGGCCAAGAAATAACAGACTTTACTCGAGGGACTACTCGAGTAAGCAGATATGAAAAGTTGTATTACTCGAGGGATCACTCAAGTAATCCGTAGAGTCATTTGAAACATTACTCAAGGGATCACTTGAGTAATCAGAGAAGAAAAGAAGCAGTTACTCTTGGCCAGATTTTGAATGGGATTACTCGAGGGCTCACTCGAGTAATGACCTAGGCTTACTCGAGTGACCACTTGAGTAATGTTTTCTAGGAGAACAGAACAACGTACTGAAGCTTTCAGAAATCATGGGATTAATTATGAAAATCATTCTTCTTACTTCCAATCACTCTTACACTTCATTGTATTAGTATTTAATACATTTCTCTAGGAATATAATGAAGAGATGATGAGAAGAGACAAAAGTTAACTTTACAGAAGTGGAGCGTTCACTAACCACAATGGCTAGTTTTCAAAATTGAAGAATAGTCAAATGAAGCTACGCCGCTCTAACAGACAGGTTGAAAGACTTCCAATGACTATCACAACTCATCTATAAGTATGGGAACACACCAAGGAGAACACACCAACGAGAAACAACAAAAGATCATGAATCATCTACCCTAACCTAACTACTCTCTATGTTTATCTATTTTCTATATCATGTATATTTGAGAGAGTGATTATTTGTATTATACTTCAGTGTTCATCATATTCACTTCTGTGAGAGAAGATTGATTGTAATCTTTCATCATCAAAGTTGTATCCTTATAGTGTGTAAGGGGGAGCAACTCGGTTATAACCTTACGATATGTAAGGGGGAGTAACTCAGTACGAGAACTATAAAGGCTTCACAAGTGCCTGAATTAAACTTGTGAGATTGTAGTGATTCTCAAGTACCTGGTTAAACTTGAGGAAGATAATGGATTGAAAATCTCAGGAGGAGCCTGGGGACTGGATGTAGGTAATCATAGATTAGGTCGAACCAGGATAAATCACAGTTTGCATCTTCTCTTCCCTAAGCTCTTATATTTCCAGCATGTATGTTTTAGATGCCTTTTTATGGTCTCATGCTTCCATACTTAATGATTTCATAAGATGCGAAAAGTTTTTTAAAGTTATTAAGTTTTTATCTTCACTGAATTCACCCCACTCTTAGGTGTCGGCTAGTTCTAACAATGATCACTCCAGTTATCACATGAGTAATGAGCATTATGTTGTACTATTTTTTTGTGTAGAATTATAGAGCTTCGCTATTTTGGTCATATTTCTCTAACCATATATTGGATTGATCTAAAACTAGTTTCATATGAAACTAGACTCCCAACACGTCAACTACACTCTAAAATCACATTCAAAGGAGTTCAAATGAGAGAGATATGATCTTTGGAAGATTCCAAGCAAATCAATGTCATATTCCAAAATAGCTTCAGTATTATGGATACAACTCTCAAACTACACATTGGATTGAGATGAAACTAGTGTCGTATGAAACTAGACTTAAAGAACTTTGCATGGATAGGTAGTTTGTCATATTTTAAGTTATATGATAAGAATTATGTCTTCTGGAATTCGACACTTGTGCATTCAAAGACTATCTAGTGCAGTTGTCACTTCTTGGATCATAACTTTCTGAATACAATGAGTTTAGAGCTAATTCTGATTGCATTGGAATTTAGACGGTAAGAGCTTTTCGATGATATATAATTTTCCATGTTTTGAATCAAAATGAAGAGATCACTTGAGTGATGACCAGGGATCACTGAAGTGACAACTCGAGTGATGAAGTTGAAAATTGACTCCAATGATCTCTACCACATTTTGAAGGGGATTACTCCAGTGGTCACTCAAGTGATACGACAGAAAATGTATCTTAACATTAAAAAAATCATGGGAATGATTATGAAACTCACTCTTATTGCTTCCAATAACTCTAACACTTCATTGTATTAGTGTTTAATGTATTTTTCCAAGAATACAATAAAGAAATGATGTGAAGAGACAAAAGTTGACTTTATGAAAGTGGAGCATCCACTGAACATAATAGCTACTTTTTGAAATATGAAGAATGGTCAAATGAAGCAACGGGATTCTAACGGACAAGTTGAAATGCTTAAATGGTCATCAATTTTCATCAACTATAAATAGAAAAGCATTCAGAGTTCAGAACAATAATGAGAGCTCAACAATGCCAACATGCTTATATCATGAGTCATCCACTCCGATCCAACCACTCTCTATTCTTTTCTATTTTCTATATCATGTACATTCAAGAGAGAGTTATTTTTATTGTACTTCAGTGAGTATTTTATCCATTCTATAAAAGAGTCTATAAACACCTTCATTTATATTTCTAAATTGATGTCAAGGTAGAGGGACCTTTAGAGAGTTGATTCTCTTACGGTGAAGCTATAAAGAGAATTGCCGATAAATTACATTTTGTATACTCTCTTATTTAAGCTCTTATATTTTCTAGCATATATTAAATATGATTTATGATTTATTACTTTCATATTTACTGCTTTTACTAAGATATGAAAGGATTTTGAAAGTTCTTAAGTTTTTTATCTTACATCCAATTCACCCTCCTTTGGGTGCCAGCCGGTTCTAACATTTAGTATCAGAGCTAGACTCTTGTTTAAAGGAGTTAACCATCTCAAGAGTTTATAATGTCTGATTTTGAGTGTTATATGCTTTTCAACGGTTTTGATTATACAATTCTACCTATTTTAAAAGATATTGATTTTTGGTTTTGAAAAGCTAGAATGACATCTTTTATAAAATGCTTTGATTATGATATATGAGATGTTTTTACAAATGCCTTTGATTTCAAACCGAGAAAGGATTGGACAGAAAGAGAAAAGAAAATGTTTTCGTTAAACATTAAAGCAATGAAAATTTTGTATAGTGCTTTAACCAAAAATGATTTTCAAAAAATTAGATTTTGCTCTACTGCTAGAGATATCTGGGATACTCTTGATTATATTTATACTTCTAACAATTGTGTTGAAATTCAAAAGTGTTGATAGTTCATATGAAACTATAAGTTGCATATCTACAGTTCATAAACAAGTCGAAGTTGGCAATGAAGAAGGAGAAATCATAAAACACTTCCATGATCTTGTCAACATAGAAGAACAATAGGAAGATGATTCCTAAGAAGAGCTCATTACGAATGAATTTGATGGATCATCCTCTAGAGCTCAAGATCTACATATGGTAAACAATTCCAATTCATCTAGGGTTATTTTGAAATCATATTTTCAAAGTTTGCATAAAATAATTTTTCAAACAATTATTGATTCAATTTAAAAAGCAAAAATGTTTTTGATCATGCTGGAGAATATATGGGGAGGAAAGTATGTTCAAATGAAAAATACTTGAGTTTTCATTCACATGACTTACATAATACTTGCATAAAATCTCATAATACATATCATTATATAGTTTGTAATTATTATGGTAAATTGGATCATATTTCTCAAACATGTTATATTGGAAGAAATTCTAATATGAGAAATAATTTTGTTTGGGTTCATAAAAGGCAAATAGGTTAAAAATCTAACGTTCAAGGACCCAAAGCAAAGTAGGTATCAAAATGTCCATTTGGTGTTTCATTTATACAGATTGATTCTAGAAAGAATGGACATAAGGGTACTAAGAACATGAAGAAGATTCCAAGAGTTCTTGCACTTGAAAGGAGATTCTCATCAATTAGGAGAACTCCCAAAACATCCATTTCTGGAACAATAAAGTCTAACCATAAAGAAATGCAATGGAGAAAAGGAGAACGTTACACCTTAAGAATAGACTACCATAAAGTACTGTTCCACTATCTCAAGGAAAATACGAAAATGAGGATCTCTCAAGCATCAAGTGAAAGACTCTTGGAGTCTATATATTATGAGAGAATGTTGCTAGCAGACAGAGCAAGATATTCAAAGTATCAATATCACAAAAAGATGCAGTAGGTAAGTAAAAGCAATCCTCCAAGTATCTAAGGCAAAGGTACACAATGATGAAACCTCCTATGCTATTGTCTATAATATTTATTAAGGTTTTATATTTTGGAACCTTAGGAGTGAGAATTGCAATCTATTTTGAAATTGTGCTTTCACATCCCTTAAAAAGCCACTTAACAGATTTATTTATAAAGGGATTGCAATACTCAACTGGTTAATTCTTTATGCATATATAATGATTTGAATAGAAAATATTTCTTTTATGCATAAAGACATGTTTAATTCATACTCAACTGCCTTGTATTGATTATATTCTTAGAGCATGTGAATTTTATCTTGATTCTTGCAAGCTAACAATAAATAGATCCAAGCAATGTTAGATACCATGAAGAAAAGAAATTTATACAGTTATGAGGATAAGAAAAAGCTTCTCAAGACTATGGCCATATGAAAACAAGTGCATATCTTGATGATGTTGAATTTTGGAGTTTCGATTTTGGTGCTGAGTATGCAAAAGGCAGAAAATCAATATTATTCTACTAAAACCAACAACCTATCACAAGGACAAGAGGAATTACAGTGATATCAAATCCTTACCTTATATTGTGCTTATATGAATTATTTAATTTCGGTAATGAATATGTGTCAATTATTACATTCCTTTAGCGACCAAACCTTTGATGATTGTCAAAATTATTTACAGATTGCTAAATTAACTAAAAGTGAAAATGTTCATAGTTTCCTATCAGTTTATGCTTTAAAGAGCACAATCCAAAAATATGTTTTTGATTTCAATTCATCCTATTTATAAAAATGCATATACATAATTTGAAAGTTGTTCATATTTTGTTTACATTCAAATCGGTTTCACAATTTGAAGTTAATATTTTTTGTGTGTGTACGGAATGTCATAAAAGCTACAAATATGACCACTAGATTTTCCCCATCATCATGTTATTCCTTGGTCTTCAATGTACTATCACATGCTTGAACTCTTCAGCCTCATTTTCCAACAAGTTAAACCTTATTTCTTACAAGTTAGCTATCTATACGAGTTTCAATTATATTCCCTATAAAAGAACTCAATTTGTGAAAGCCTTATGTCTAATACATAAATCCTTAGTTGGCCATGTTATTCCAAGCATTATGAATGCTCATTAATGCATTAACCATTATAGTGGAATAATTTACTAGGATAATATTCTAGGACTCTAGGCATTTGGATTAATAAGTATATGCTTCACCATCCATAAATTCTCATACTCATTTTATTACTCAAACACATTAATCATTGATATAATCTATCTTTAAATAACCAATATCATATATATGAATCCTTGAGTCAAATATTCATATCTTTCAAGGCAAAACTCTAAGTGTCAAGATAGTTTATGGATCAATAGCAAAGTCATTAAGCTCATATATGTTTATCAAGCTAATCTTTTTGGTTATCCATATGACTCTTGCTCTTTGAAAACCTGTCCAACATATTAACTCTCATGATTAACATGTTATCTTAGTTGAAATTCAAAGTGAAGCTTTCTGATATATATTTTATAATTATTGACTTCCACCAGTTTTAACATGAGCATCGACTGTAAACATGTTTCAACGATGATTTTGCATATATTCAAAATCTCAATTTTACAAAGCATTGGCATGATTTGAAATAATATTTGAGATTTAAATTTTCATATTTCATTCTTGGAAAACTTGGTTTCATTCATGATTTATCCTTTAATAAAAGTTGGTCATTATGAATATCTACTCTCTTTTATCCAACTTACATGGATTGCAAAAATATTTTCAATGACATATTTGCATACAGTTATTTTGAAAACATTATTATTGCTATCGATTGTTTTCTACTATTTATGGCATGAATTAATTAGATGACATTATAATTTTTAATCTTTGGTGATTTAATACACACTCTTTGCTCAATATCATAAGGATTAATTGTTTAAGAGCATAAGAGTTGTTATATCTAATGTTGTACAAACCCAAAAGAAGTTGGGTACCAAAGTGCACATATTTATACTTTTACAGGAGTTGATCAAGATGCTCTACTTTTAGTACAAAGAATAGAGGCTAACAGAGTCGGTATGACTGGCAGTGTTAGCAGAAGAAGAATATATGATATCACTAATGTGACACCCCAGCACTAGTAAGTGACCAACTAGTAATATAGTTAGAAAAAGAGAAAGAGGAGGAAGGTCTTATAATGGCCATAGCAGAATTCAAATTAAAGAAGCTCAAGCCGAGAGCAAGGCCAGAAATGATTGTAATTATACCCAGAGATCTTTTTGGTCCAGCTGTCTATTCATACTTCTAATACTATAAGCTGTCGCTTTCCAACCGTTTTCCCAACTACCAAAGGAAGTTCGACATTTCTACTGTGACATAGAGCCTGCTAAGTTGTGCTATGAGGAAGGCACAATAGTTAGAGTGACATAGAAAATAACAATTAAAAATTAGAAGGTCACCATCTCTACCTCAAACGTTAATGAGTGATAAGTATCAACAATCCTCCCGCTAGACCTTTCAAAAATACGATAAACTTGAGATGTGCAAAATCATCAAGCTGGGTGAGCCTATGGGGATTCTCAACTATAATCCTAGCTCTATATCTAATCTTCACAACATTATAAGGTAAATCTATACTAAAGCTATGGTGAACGAGGCCAATAACTTTACTCACTTCATCAAGAAGAATTATCACGCAATGGCCTATATTTTTAACAAGAAGGAGAGGAATGCTGGAGAGATCATGTCTTTCAGAGAATAAGACGTACAAATATACTTTTACAAGGCATACTCCAATGAAATACCCTCATCTGGTATGTATCTCTAGAGCCAAATGAGCTCGTTATGAGAACTCCTAAGGTTGAGAAGCTGCACATCCAAAAGGTAAATATACATATGTCACTAGTGGTCGGTAATAGAAAGAGACAAAGTATAGAGCCTAAAGGCATCTAGAGATGATGAAGCATAATCCTAGCTAAAGCTAGATCACCTGAAGCCTCATTCATTGGATCCACCATTCAAACAAACTAAGCTTCACTTGATGTTACTAATGAAAAGCTCATTAAGGTTGTGAAGTTAGGAAGTTATGTACTGTATCAAAACTTTCAAATGTTGTTTACTTAACACTGGACCTCCTAGTGATTCTGATAATCACTCCAAGTAATTCACAATCACTCCAAGTGATCTAAAAATTACTCCAAGTGATTCGCAACCAATATTTTTAAATTACTAAACCTTACTCCAAGTTAACATGAGAGGCGCAGAAGATAGAAGCTGAGACTTCAAGGATATATGAGATACAATACTTTGCTAGAGCTAGTCTCTTTTGTCCTTCATTCTTTAGTCCATTGGTCTAAGGCTATCTAGGGAAATAGCTTCAACAATCACTTAGATCTAGCTATAAACAATGCTGAATTCATTACTTCTGTGAATGACAAGATTAGACAACCCTATGATTTGATTAACCAGAACTTTAAAGCCTTATTCTGAGCTCATCTTGGTATACTTAAATGCTCATAAAGACTACACTTCAAAATCCCTTAGTATTGATCACATCATTAGACAATGAGTAGCCAACGATGCATTAATGGACTACAAAGGATTATGACTCGAGTAATTATGATATTATTCGAGTGAGGTATTGTATTTTTACTTAATTAAAATTCTCTGAGTTATATCACTCAAGTGAGTACTCGAGTAATGGTTGAGTAGAATCACTCAAGTGATACAGGGTTATAGCATTAAAACACTTACTAGCATCGTCATTTTCAAAACTTGATCTTCAAGTTTTCACACTTATTCTCTCTATGAAATTTTTAATGATTTTACAAATCCAAAAGAGTTCTTAACTATATTATTTACAATGATTTTCTTTTAAGTCATGCATTTATTAAGGGGGAGCTTCACAATTACATGTGTTTTATATCTTAAAAGCTTATCTCCTTTATTTAAAGAAAATCATTATAACATACTTATCTGCATTACTCTCAACTGATTAGTTTTGATAATGAGTTACTCATAGATCTTCTTTCCATGATCTTAATTTGCATATATTTTATAGAAAGGAAACTTTTGATACTTGATTGTAGTAACCATTCTCCTTGCAAGAATGTTTATACTTGTTGTAGGAGAATTTGCTTTATACAAGATCATTCCTCAACAAACTAAAAGGAGAATATATCAACTTTGAGGAAAGATGATTTAATACTGGCTACAACACTTAAATCAACAAAAGGCACAAATCAGGATGATTTTTGTAGCATTCTAAGGAAGGTTATTCCTGAGCTTTCTATTGAGCACACTTTAGAGTCTACCACTAAGCTAGCTATAGTTCACTCCTATAAACTTGATCCATCAAAGTTGCACATCAAAAGTATGGTGAACATAACACCATGGATCTAACATGTCAAGAAAAGAAGGAAATAGACTTTATGGATCAATTATCTACTTGTTGAATCTAAATGAGCATTTCTAAACCCTCTTTTCATATTTTGGGAATACTTTGCATATCATTAATTATAAAAGTTTTCTTGAAACATCTTAAATTTGTTTCCATCATATTAAAGATGAAATTATCTTCAAATAGGGGCAGAGAAAATTGTTTTCTTGACACATTTATTTTTATCAATGGGGAGAAAGACATTTCTAATTTGTTTTCATATTTACTTCTCTTCAATAATTTCTTCCTTATACTTCAAACTTTTTGCTGATGTTAAATAGGGGGAGAGAAAGGCACGAAAAATATGTTGCTCTTAATTTGCTTTTATAACTCACAATGATTTTTCTTTAAGGATTTTCTATCATCAAAAAGGGGGTGAATGTTAGATATGATTAGTTTTGATGATGTCAAACATAGATATCAAATAAGAGCAAAAATTTTGCATAATATACTTATCTTCTATATTGATTAACTATTATATTTAATGTTCCATATCTTGTAGATTAGTCAAGTAAAGAAAGAAGGAGATTGAAGATATTCAAGAATATATCTAGTTGGATTATAAAGAAAGATCATTGAATGGAAAATCAAGAAGAAAGAGATTAAAGAAAGAAGAAGAAAGAAGAACTTGCAACATCAAATGAGAATATCAAGATTTAAGCTCTTAGAAGTGATATTGGAGGTTGGAATCGGTCAATACGAGGCTAAAATGACTTATATGGAAGTTATGGAACTTCCTCAAGGTGTTTCCTTGAGTATTGGCTCTTTGCCAAGTTTTGGAGGGCATCACTCGAGTGATGAGCATTCTGTTGTACTCTATTTTTGCACAGCATGATAGAGCTTTGGTATTTTGGTCATATCTCTCTAACCACATGTTAGATTGATCTAAAACTAGTTTCATATGAAACTAGACTCCCAACACTTCAAATACACACTAAAGTTATACTCAAAGGAGTTGAGATGATAGAGATATGATCTTTGGAAGATTCCATATAAATCAGTATCATATGCCAGAACAGCTTTGGTATTTTGGACATAACTCTCAAACTACACATCAAATTGGTATGAAACTGGTGCTATATGAAACTAGACTTAAAGAGCTTTTCACAGATAGGTAGTTTGCCATATTTAAAGTTATATGCTAAGAGTTACGTCCTCTAGAAGTTAACACTTGTGAATTCAGAGACTATCTAGTGCAATTGTCACTACTTGGATCATAACTTTTTGAAAACAATTAGTTTGGAGCTGATTCTTATTGCATTGGAATGTAGACAGCAAGAGCTTTCTGATGATATGTAATTTACCATATTTTAAATGAAAATAAAGAGATCACTCGAGTGATGACCCGGGATCACTCGAGTGATAAAGTTAGAAAATGACTCCGATGCTCTCAGCCATATTTTGAATGGGATCACTCAAGTGACTACTCAAGTGATGCGACAAATAATGTATAATAACTTCAAAAAATCATGGGAATGATTATGAAACTCACTCTTATTACTTCCATTCACTCTAACACTTCATTGTATTAGTGTTTAATGTATTTTTCTAAGAATACAATGAAGAGATAAAAGTTGACTTTACAGAAGCAAAACACCCACTGAACATAAGGGCTAGTTTTTGAAATATGAAGATGTTAGGATCGGTAGGCACAGCAGAAGAATTTTAAAAATTTTCACTGATCCTAATCGAGGATCTATCAACGGCGTTTAAACCAAGTTGGAAGGATTCATACCTTTTATAATTCAGGGTTTTCATGACATCTAAGACCCAACACATCAGGTCCGCTCCCTCTAGAGCCGTTAATGTCTCCTAGGGTTTCCTTGCAACTCTCAATTATCATGTGCATCTAAATATATCTGCTCTATCAATTTTATAACCTATGAGAGCTATTTTCAAATTTCAAAATTAATCATCATTAATTTTGAAATTAATTAACTATTAATTCTCTTGATGAGCTAATTAAATAAATTCAGTTTAAATTAAATCTGTCCAACAGTTTTAATTTAACCTATTTATTTAATCCAAATAAAAAGCCATTAGATTTAATTTATCTTCATAAATTAAATCTGAGATACTATATCTCTATCATGTTAGTTATTAAATTTAATATATCTTAATAAATTAAATTTAAAACTAACACAATATAATAATATCATATAATATATATAGACATATATATATAAGATATATATATTTTGAAAATATATATCTATATAATATTATTAATGAATTTTATATTATATATATATAAAAATATAAAATTCGTTCACCTTAAATTAAACATTATCTCGTGTTGGGTCATTCTTGTGTGCGACCCTGTAGGTCTATATGAAGTTGGCAGTGGGCCAATGACTATAACCCAAAAGTCGCAAGCGGCCTCTAGCAAGACATTACCACTACCCAATTCATATGAGGATCGTTATCACGATCCAACCTGTCATACAACCATGTCACGTCCCTTTTGTCACACGGTATGTTGATCAAGGATAAGGCATGGATAATATCATCATCTTGTTTCTGACCATTACTTTCTCGATTCTCATCATAGTATGGCCATACATTTCTCAGACTCACTCATCGAGGGGCCCAGTAATATCTCTCTACTAATGTGAGGGACAAATTCCATCTTGATCATTCATATTCCTCTACATGAAAAACCACCAAGCCCGATCGTAGCCTTTATCATCACCCAGTCAAAAGTGACTTTTGACTAGTTCAAAGCTTAGCAACTCTCATGTACGAATCTATGATGACCTCAGGTCTAAGGGCATTGTGACGTGGTTATACATGAGAAAAGATTATGACTTGATCCATGTAGCTTTCTCATAGTGGGTCGGTCCAGCACCTTGTACTCTTACAAGTGCCTAGGGCTTTGATTCGTATCTCCATATCTTATCAAAGTCATACTGATCCTGTTTGATCTCGCTCCCGCATAAATGACTGACCAGGGACATTTTAGGACAATCTTTATGAATTATCCAAGGATACAATTTTCACAGTTAACATGCAAATAATATGATAACAGAATGGAGAAATTTCATTAAAATAATAATGTTCAAAGTACAATGATTGGCCCTTAGGGGACAATTTCCAACAGAAGAATGGCCAAATGAAGCAACCTGATTCTAATAGACAAGTTGAAATGCTCAAACGGTCATCAATCTTCATCAACTATAAATAGAAAAGCATTCAGAGTTGAGAACAATAAGGAGAGCTCAAATAAACCAACATACCTATGTCATGAGTCATCCACTTTGAACCAACCACTCTTTGTTCTTATCTATTTTCTATATCATGTACATTTGAGAGAGAGTTATTTGTATTGTACTTTCGTGAGTATTTTATCCGCTATATGAGAAAGTCTGTAAATGTAATCCCCTCACTGTAATTATATCTGAGTTATAAAATTTAAGTGAAATAGAGACCAATAAGATAAAATCAACATTTATAATCCCAAATCTAAGAGATGGGGTATTCCGAGAAGCAGTTCAAAACATAGCACATCTGGTCTCACATTCACTTTCGAATACAATTACCTGTGTAATTAAATCACATTGATAAATATCAAAGTGCATAGCTAAAATCTCAGCAACCCTGGGTTACCTCTATATATATATAATGGGTTTAAGGTTTCCCAAAATGGTGATTACATATCCAAAATTATTATTTACATCTCATATACAAACGGTAATCCCAAACCAAAAATAGATAACTAACCCCTAACCAAAAGTCTCTAAGAGATTCAAACTACTCCTGGTTGTTTGCTTCACTTTTGAGCCACTTGCCCTTTCTGAAATGTTAGTCATTAGAAAGAATGAGATTCTAAAGAATCCCAGTAGTAACAAATCACTCATACAATATATAAACACAAAGCATGTAATTTCATCATGTTCAGCAGCAACTCAATGATTCATGGCTTGCGCCACGAACGATAGCACTCACGGCTGTAGCATAATGCTCTATGCCCGATTTCGCATTAAACACTATGCGAACTTTTGCTGTAATCACAATGCCAGCTTTCACTGTAAACACTATGCAGCAGCATCACAAAGCACAAGGTATCAAAATGCAGCATCATCATAAAGCACAAAGTATCTAAAAGCTCCACAAAGCATTACAAGGCATAAGGCGTCACAAAGCAGTAGCAGCAACACAATGTATGACAAGCATCCATACAATACATTTACAAAAAGTATAAGAGAGGAGTCACTACCTATATCTTTCCTGATGTTCTTCGACACAGTGGGCTTAGGAGTCTAACAGATGTCAAATCTAATAACCAAATTAGGGATAATCCATCAATCTCTTTTCCAAATACATATTTCCATTATACTCTAGGTTGGTTATCATTTACGACTCTTTAAGTGGCTATTAGAGGAATAAACACATGCTAAAAGGTTAGGAAGGAAGTAACCTTAAGACCCCTTTTTGGAAGCAAAACATTGATTTTCAGCTAGTTCACTCAAGTGATGAGAGACTCATACTTGAGTGAGACGTCTCTCACTCACGTGTGTTTGACAGTGAGCAACCACTTTGGCCAGAAAGTGCTTACAACACTCGAGCATAAGGCTTTGCACTTGGGTGATGACTCCAAATCCACTCGAGTCCTCGAAAGTGCAGCACAGAAAGTGACAACCCGAGAGCACATGCAACACCAAAGGGAAAAGCTCACTCGAGCACCACCCTTGGCACTTGGGTGAGGAGCCCGTACTTGCGAGCGTCAGAACACACTCTTGAACACTGACCAGCTAGTAAGAACCTGAGAGCAACCCTAACCATGGACTCACACTATCACTCGTGTGATCATCAACTTCACTCACGGTTTAAGAAGTGCACTCGAGCTTCTTTCATGAAAACCCACGCAAAACTCAAAGAGAAAAGGGAAAATACACGGCAGCACTTGAGTAAGATCCTCTTTCACTCGAGTAATGCTATTAGATTGCCCAAATCGCAGTAAATGACAGAATTTCCCAAATTGATCAAAATTAGTACCAATAGTTCCCAAACTTCATACAAAGCTCATTATCACTTAAAATTGCCTAGGGAACACATTGGTAACTTCCAAAACATCCAAAACTATTTTAACGACAATCTAACTCTTGGGTCTCTAATTCACACATAATATCCAATTCTAATCAACAAACTTCCCAATTTCAAAACTATATTCAATACCCAAATTGCTTCACAATGAACCATTTCCAACATCATCCACTATGGAATTCATACATTCAAAATTTACACAAAACTAGGGCAAATTTTAGAATTTCTCAAACTTATTCAAATATCACAACATATATATCAAACAGCATCAAATCCTTACCTCTTCACTTTGCCAAGACAATAATCTCAATTCTTAAACTTTCAAATTACTCCAACACCCAAACTACCTTCTTTCAAAATTCTGAAATCACCAAGATGAAGCTCTCAATGAGCTGGATAACATTAGAGAAGAGGTTTAGGGCATTAGAGATCAACTAAAACATCAAAATCTCACCTTTCTTCTTCCTTTTCTTCTTGATCGCTGAAAAAATGGAGAAAGAGAGAGATGATGATGATGAGAGATGGTGAGAATGAAGATGAAGTGTTTCCCTTTCCCTTTCCTAACACAAACCGCATAGGAGAGAGAAGAGAGAGGAAAAGTGAGTTTTTGTCTTTTGTGCCATATCTATTGGTCTACAAAATGATACTTGTCAATATCTTGTTCACTCCCTCCATAAACTCACACAAGTGCAAAGCATAGGATTCCGACCCATAGACAATAAATCTCAACCCTTGATCTCTAATCACTAATGAGTTTTCTCTTTGGTAACTGACCAATTGGTCGGTAACTTTCCAATTTTACCATTTTGCCCCTGGTTTCACTGTGATTAATAAACCATTACTATGAACATTTGTATCAAATTTGCATTGCATTTCTCTAAAAGTGTTTAATTACACTAATTACAATCAATCTCAAGGCCATTATCCCTTAATCCCCAATTGGGTCATTATAATTCTCCCTTCGTAAATTAAATTACGCCATCAAAATTTGTTAAACTACTTGAGCTATAAACTCCAGATATCGCCTTCGCATATCCTCTTCCGCTTCTCAAGTTGCTTCTCTCTAGGTCATTCCCTTCCAGATCACTTTTACATAAGGAATATTTCAGTGTTTAAGCCGTCGTTCTTCTCAATCAATAATCAACTCTGGTTCCACCCATACGTGAAGTTATCTTGCAACTTCACCTTTTTATACTCAACGATGTAGATGGATCCTGTTGGTACTTCTTCAGTTGGTAAACATGGAACACATTGAGGAGTCTGCTCAAGTTTGGGGGTAAGGCTACTCGATATGCAACAGGCCTAATCCTCTCAAGGATCTCAAAAGGGCCTATATATCTTGGGCTTAATATATTTCGCTTGATTACTCACCTAATATCGGTAACTGGTGATCTCCTCATAAACACATGATCACCAATCTCAAACTCAAGAGGCCTTCTCATTTTGTCTGCGTGACTTTTCTACCAACTTTGAGCTACAAGGAGCCTCTTACAAATAATTCAAATTTGTGCTGAGGTTTGATCAACAAGCTCTGGCCCATAAAGCTTTCTCTTAGACAATTCATTCCAGCACAATGGTGATTGACACTTTCTCCCATACAACGCTTCATACGGCGCCATCTAGATGATCACATGATAGCTATTGTTGTAGGCGAATTCAGTAAGTGGAAGAAAACGATCCCAACTCCCTTTAAAGTCAAGGACACATGTATGTAGCATATCTTCAAATGTTTGAATTGTCCTCTCTAACTGCTCGTCTGTCTAAGGATGATAGGTCATACTGAATCTCAATTGAGTACCCAATGTCTCATGCAACGCCCTCTAAAATCTTAAAGTAAATTGGGGATCACGATCGGAAATGATGTTCTTTGATATGCCATGGAACTTCACAATCTCTCAAATATAAATCTCTGCTAGCTTGTCCGAAAGTAACTAGCGTTGATCAGTATGAAGTGTACTGACTTCGTCAACCGGTCCACAATTAACTAGATCGCATCATAATTTCTGATCTTGGGCAATCCCACCACAAGGTCCATAGTCACACTTTCCCATTTCCATTTCGGAATCTCAGGACTTTGTAACAACCCTGGCGGTCTCTATTGCTCGATCTTTACCCTCTGGCAGGTAAAACACCTCGCTATATATTTTGTCACATCACTCTTCAATCCGGCCACCAATACACAGATTTCAAATTATGGTACATCTTGGTCATACTAGGATGAAGAGTGTATTCTCTCTTATGTGCCTCATCAAAGATCTTCTGTCTCAACTCTGCCTTAAGTGGAACACAGATTCTTTTCTGATAACAGACCAATCCACTAGGCAACATATCATAGCCCTGAGCTTCTCCCCGTTCGATTCTAGCCATATTGCGCTGTATCCAGCCATCTTGCCTCTAGGCCTCTTCAATCTCAGCTCTCAAGTCACTTTCCCCTTGGGAAATGTTATAGTTAGCACAGATGATCTGGTTTGACAAATTCATATCTCAAAAATCAGAAATCAACTTCCCTTCTTGCATCATCATAGCTGCCACAAGCATCGTCTTTTGACTAAGAGCATCAGCGACTACATTTGCCTTACCCGTATGGTATTTCATTTCCAAGTTATAGTCCTTAATCAACTCTATCCAGTGACGTTGTCTTATATTCAATTCTTTCTGATCATACAGATACTTGAGACTCCTGTGGTCGCAGTATAGTTCTACTATCACACCATACAAATAATGCCTCTAAATCTTCAATGTAAACACAATGACCGAAAGCTCTAGATCATGAGTGGGATAGTTCATTTCATGAGGTTTGAGCTGTTGAGAGGCATAGGCCACCACAAGTCCCTACTGCATATGGACACACCCTAATCCCTACCTACTGGCATCACTATACACAATGTATGTCAAACTGGGATCAGGTATAATTAACACAGTGCCATAGTCAACCTCTGTTTCAGCTCCACAAAGACATTTTCACAATGTTCATCCAACACAAACGGATGATCTTTTCTCATGAACCTGGTCATCGACAAAGCAATACAGGAGAAATTCTGAATGAATCTCCGGTAGTAACCAGCAAGACCCAGAAAACTACATACCTCCATAATAGTTTTTGGCCTTTTCCAGTCTAGTACTGCTTCCACTTTACTGGGATCCACAGAGACCCCTTATTACGAGATGATATGGCCTAAGAATTTCACTTCTGATAGCCAAAACTTGCACTTACTCAATTTGGTATAGAACTACCTCTCACACAATGTATTTAACACAATTCTCAAATGATGCTCATGTTCTTCTCTATTCTTAGAGTATATCAGAATATCATCAATGAATACCACAATGAACTGATCGAGGTATTATTGAAAAACACGATTCATATAATCCATAAAAATCGCAGGTGCATTGGTTAGCCCAAACGGCATCACTAAGAATTTATCATGACCATACCTAGTCCTAAAAGCAATCTTCGGAATATCCTCTGCTTTTACTCGTAGCTGATGATATCCCAACCTTAGATCAATCTTTGAAAATACACGTGAATCAGATAGTTGATCTAAAAGGTCATTGATTATGGGGAGAGGGTACATGTTCTTGACGGTAATCTTATTGAACTCTCAATAATCAATACACAGACGAAGACTCCCGTCTTTCTTTTTCACAAATAAAACTAGAGCTCTCCAAGGCGACACACTGGGTTTAATGAACCCTTTCTCAAGAAAATCTTCAATCTTCTTCTTTAATTCTAACATTTCATTTCGGGCCATACGATATGGGGCTTTGGATATAGAACCAGCTCCAGGCGCAATTTCAATCAGAAATTGAACTTCCCTTTCAAGAGGTAATCCACTTAGGTCATCCATAAACACCTCAGGGAATTCATTTATTATGGGTATACTACTTAAAGTTTCACTGGTTTCTCTTTGCATAAAAAAGAAAACCATATACCCCTGAAAACCCTTTTTCAAATATTTCTCAACCTTAGCTGTTGAAAGGAAATTTAGGCCGACATTCCTGTCATCAATGCTTTGAGAAACAGGATACACTATCCTCTTGTTCTCACAATCTAACAATACATTATTTGCTCTCAACCAATCAAAACCCGAAATGACTTCCAATTGGTAGAGCGGTAAACATATCAAATCTACCACAGACTCATAACCCTTAACAGTTAATACACAGTTCAAACAGGCTTCTGTGGTTACAGCCTTCACACCCATTGGTGTTGACACAATCAGATCGAATGGTAACTTGTGCACATTCATACTTAGGCGCTTCACACATTCATAAATGATTAAAGAGTATATTGCACCTGAGTCAAACAATGCTTGTAACACATATCCATTAAGAAGAACTGTACCTTCTATCAGCTTTGAGGATTTTTGGGCTTCCTCGTAAGTCACTACCTGTATCTTTCCTAACATTCTTTGGCACAGTAGGCTCACAAGTCTGACAGATGTCAAATCCTACAACCAAATTAGGGATAACCCATCAATCTCTTTTCTAAATACATATTTCCATTATACTCTAGGTTGGTTTTATTTAGGATTCTTTAGGTGGCTATTAGAGGAATAAACACATGCTAAAAGGGGTGGAAGGAACTACCTTGAAGACCCCTTTTCAGAACCGAAGCAGAACATTGATTTTCAGCTGGCTCACTCGAGTAAAGTTGACCTCACTCGAGTGATGAGAGATTCATACTCGAGTGAGAACGGCTCTCACTCGTAAGTGTTCGACAGTAAGCAACCACTTTGGCCAGAAAGTGCTCACAATACTCGAGCATAAGGCTTTGCACTCATGTGATGACTCCAAATCCACTCGAGTCCTTGAAAGTGTAGCACAGGAAGTGACAACCCGAGAGCACATGCAACACCAGAGGGAAAACCTCACTTGAGCACCACCCTTGGCACTCGGGTGAGAAGCCCATACTTGCGAGTGTTAAAACACACTCTTGAACACTGACCAACTAGTAAGAACCCTAGAGCAACCCTAACCATGGACTCATACCATCACTTGAGTAATCCCATGCTCACTCGAGTGATCATCACCTTCATTTACGGTTTAAGAAATGCACTTAAGCTTCCTTTATGAAAACCCATGTAAAACTCAAAGAGAAAAGGGAAACAACATGATAGCACTCGAGTTAGATCCTCCTTCACTCGAGTGATGCAATCAGATTGCCCAGATCGCAGCAATTGATAGAATTTCCCAGATTGGTCAAAAATAATCCTAATGGTTCCCAAACTTCATACAAAGCTCATTATCACTTAAAATTGCCTAGCGAACACATTGGTAACTTCCAAAACATCCAAAACTATTTTAACCACAATCTAACTCTTGGGTCTCTAATTCACACATAATATACAATTCTAGTCAACATACTTCCCAACTTCAAAACTATATTCAACACCCAAATATCTTCACAATAAACCATTTACAACAACATCCACTATGGAATTCATACATTCAAAATTTACACAAAACTAGGGCAAATTTCAGAATTTCTCACACTTATCCAAAAATCACAACAAATATATCAAACAGCATCAAATCCTTACCTCTTCACTTTACCAAAACCATAATCTTGATTCTCAACCTTTCAAATTACTCCAACACCCAAACAACCTTCTTTCAAAGTTCTGAAATCACCAAGATGAAGCTCTCAATGAGGTGTACAACATTAGAGAGGAGGTTTTGGGTTTTAGAGATCAACTAAAACATCAAAATCTCACCTTTCTTCTTCCATTTCTTCTTGATCATCGGAAAAATGCAGAAAGAGAGAGATGATGATGATGAGAGATGGTTAGAATGATGATGAAGTGTTTTCCTTTCCCTTTCCCAACACAAACCGCATAGGGGAGAGAAGAGAGAGGAAAAGTGAGTTTTTGTCTTTTGTGCCATATCTATTGGTACACACAAGGGCACTTGTCGACATCTTGTTTACTCCTTCCATAAGCTCGCACAAGTGCAAAGAATAGGATTCTGACTCATAGACAATAGATCTTAACCCTTGATCTCTAATCACCAATGAGTTTCCTTTTTGGTAATTAACCAATTGTTGGGTAAATTTACAATTTTACCATTTTGCCCTTTGGTTTCACTATGATTAATAAATCATCACTATGAACATTTGTATCAAATTTACATCGCATTTCTCTAAAAGTGTTTAATTACACTAATTGCAATCAATCTCAATGCCTTTAGCCCTTAATCCCAAATTGGGTCATTACAGTAAACACCTTTATTTATATTTTTGAATTGATCTCAAGGTAGAGGGACCTTGAGAGGGTTGATTTTCTTACGGGGAAGCTGTAAAGAGAATTTCCGATAAGACTTTCTACTTGTAAGACTTACAAGGTGCTAGCAGTAGAAAACATTGCTACTCATAAGAATTACAGGGGTGTAAGCAAGAGAAAACGTTGCTACTCATAAAACTTACATTGGTAAGCGGGAGAGAAAGGTCTTTTTGATTGCTCTGCCCGTAAGATTTGCCGTAAGGGTGAGTATCTAGATGAGAGATTTGTAAATGGCTTCACAAGTGCCTAGCTAAACATTTTGGGATAGTGAAGGCTTTTCTTGTGCCCGGATTAACAAGAAGGTAGTGGATTTTAAAATCTTAAGAGGAGCCTGAGGACTGGATGTAGGTCATAACTGATTGGACTGAACTAGGATAAATTATAGTTTGCATACTCTTTTCCTTAAGCTCTTATATTTTCTAGCATATATTAACTATTATTTATTATTCATTACTTTCATATTTACTGCTTCCACGAAGATGCAAAAAATTTTTAAATTTCTTAAGTTTTTCATCTTGCACCCAATTCATCCCCTCTTAGGTGTCAACCAATTCTAACAGAATACCTTAGTCATATCTTTAGTAGGGACAAGTTAGCTACGAATCCCAAGAAGATTGAAGCAGTTGCAAGCGGGCCAAACCTAAGACAAAAAAACAACTAAGGGCTTTTCTTGGTTTGGCTAGTTACTATTGGTGGTTTATTCAAGGGTATGGGTCTTAAGCAAAGCCTTTTGCTCTATTGTTAAGGAAGAATGCTTTTAAATGGTCAAATTCAGCAAGTAAAGCTTTTTGTAACTTGAAAGAGGCATTAGTTTCAGCCCCTATACTAGCATTGCCTTATTTCTCCAAGGAATTTATAGTAGAGACAGATGCTTGTGGTGTTAGGATTGGGGCTGTATTAATTTGGCCACATTAACCGCTAGCATATTTTAGTAAGGCTCTAGCTCCTAAACATTTAAGTATTTCTATTTATGAAAAATAATTATTAGATGTGGTGTAAGCTATTGAGTATTGCTATCAATATTTAGAGTGTAATAAGTTTGTTATTAGAACTGATCAGCAAAGTTTTAAGTACTTACTAGGGCAGAAATTGAAGACTCCATTCTAAATTTATTGGATATCCAAACTTATAGGGTATGACTATGAGATTCAATACAAAAAGGGGAATGATAATATTATAGCATATGCCTTGTCACAGCTACATGGGTGCCAATTGTTACAAATTTCATTAGACATCACTTCTCCTAAATTGATAGATAGAATAAAAAGGAGTTAGGAATCTGATATTGAAGTTGCTACTATCCTAGCTGAAGTAAAGGAGAGAGGTGGGGTTCATAAGAAGTACTCTTGGGATAGGACGTATTTGAGGAAAAGCAATCAGTTAGTGATTGGTAATGATACTGATTTATAGCAAAATTTGCTAGAATGGCTCTATTCTAGCCCTCAAGGGGGCCATTCAGACATTTCGGGGACTTATTATAAGGTTAAGGGCCTAATTTGGTGGAAACAATTTCATAAAGATATGAAGGACTTTGTTAAGGGGTGTGATATTTGTGCAAGATGCAAGTATGAGACTGTTACTGCACCAGGGTTATTAAATCCATTGCCAATTCCAGGATTTCATAAAGGGTTTGCCTAAATCTCAAGGTAAAGAAGTTATTTGGGTAATTATGGATAGAATGAGTAAATATGCTCATTTTATTCCTCTTTTCATCCCTATTCATCTTCTACCCTTATACAATCTTTCCTAGATCAAGTTTACAAGTTGCATGGTTCTCCAGTAGAGATTATAAGTGATAGGGATCCTCTTTTCCTTAGCAATTTTTGGAAGGAGTTCCTTAAGGTTCTAAAAGTGCAACAAATCCTTTCCTTCACTTATCATCCCCAAAGTAATGGGTAAACTGAGGTGCTTAATAGGCATTTGAAGTCTTACTTATGTTGTATGTATTGGGAAGTGCCTAGAGAGAGGAGTCAATAACTATTTTTGGCTGAATGGTGGTATAACATCAATTTCCACACTTCAATCAAAGCTACTCCACATGAGCTTTTGTATGGTCAAAAGCCTTCAGTTTTTGTTCCTTATGTGCCTAGGTCAGCTATAGTTGAAGTAGTTGACCAAATTTTTCAAGCAAGGGAAAATATGATTATGGTTTTGAAACATCATCTGCATAAGTCAGTAAATACTGTGAAATAGAAGGCTGATTTGAAGAGATTCGATAGGGAATTTATAGTAAAACAATAGATGTTTCTTAAGCTACAACCTTATAGATAAGTTTCAGCAGCTATAAGGAACAACCAGAAGATGGCTCCTAGGTTGTATGGTCCCTATAAGGTGCTGGAAAAAGTGGGGCCAGGAGCTTACAAGTTGGATTTACCCCCAAAGACTATGATCCATTCTACTTTTCATGTCTCTATGTTGAAATTGTGTCCAGATCTAAGTGTGAGGAAGCAGTATCCTCTTATTGAGTGGCTGGCTATCCTTACTTCATTATATCCAGAAAAAATATTGACTTAACATGTTGGTTAGAAGAAGCATCATATCATCACTAAAGTGTTAGTTGAGAGGCAAGGATATCCAGAAGAGAAAGTTACTTGGATCTCATTATTCAATTTAAAGAACTAGTTTCAAAAGTTTCCAATGCCAAACCCTTGAGGACAAGGGTTGCTTTAAAGGGGTAATGTTATGGAAACTAGCAGAATAATAGAATAAGGACTTAAGTGAAAAATTAGATACCTAAATGGAAATTAGTTAATTAGTCTTTAAGTAGCCGTTAAGGAAAGGGATATAGATCAGTGCTATAGTATTATAAATAGCCTCTTATTGCTTATTGTATCCTCTGTTCAGTATGTGAAATGCTAAGTATGATCTAAGGGAATTAGTCAGAATTCCTCTCTTCTCTTCTCTCTAATTTTGTTTTCCTAATCTCCTTTTTTCTATTATCTTCATCAAAAACCATAACACCAGGTTTCCCTAAACAAACGTACAATAACCAGAAGTAGATTTGTTGTTTTCTTAGTCTCTTGCCCAATTTGCGTCTGTGTATATCTCAATAGTTTTTAGGTTTGTCTTTTTGAAGTAGAGACCTTGACCAGGGGTTCCTTTTAGATATTTTAGGATTTTATAAGCAGCATCCATGTGTTTTGTCTTTAGTGAGTGCATATATAGACTTGCAACACTCACTGCAAAGGTAATATCTGGTTGAGTGTGGGAAAGATATATGAGCTTTCTGACCAGTATTTGGTAATGCCCTATGTCTACTAGTTTCTCATCTTGTTCTTATTTCTTCCTCTTCATAAATGCTTGTTCGATTGTAGTAGGTTTCTTGTTTTTCTTCTTTTTCTTGACACTGATAAGTGTTTTACTTGGTTTACATCCAAGCATGTCAGTTTCCTTTAGAAAATCAAGGACATACTTTCTTTGTGAGATATGAATCCCTTCTTTTGACCTAGATACTTCCATGCCAAGGAAGTATTTCAAACCTCCAAGATCTTTAACTTTAAATTATCTATTTAAAGCCATCTTGATTCCACTCATTTCTTGAAGATTATTTACTATAAGGATGATATGGTCTACATATACTATTAGAATTATAGTCATGCCTCCCTTACTCCTAGTAAATATAGTATGATCAGAGAGACTTTAGTTGTAGCCTTTAGCCTTTAAGACACATAAGAACCTGTCAAACCAGGCTTTAAGAGACTGCTTCAGACTGTATATGGACTTGTGTAGCTTGCATCCTGCCCAGGTGGTAGTGTCATGTATACTTCTTCTTTCAGTTCCCTATTTAGGAAGGTGTTTCTTCTAGTTTTTGCAGAGGCTAGTCTAGATTTGTAGCAATGGAAATGAGTACTCATACTATTTCTAGCTTAGGTATAGGGGCAAATGTCTCTTTATAGTCCAAACCGTATGTTTGTGTGAAACCCTTAGCAACTAGATTGGCTTTATACTTGTTTAGAGTACATTAGTATTATACTTAGGTGTAAATACCCACTTGTATCCTATTGCCCTTTTTCCTTTGGGTAATTCTATAATTTCCCAAGTATGATTCTTTGTAAGAGCATTCATTTCCTCTAACACAGTATCATTCCATGCAGGAATTTCTAAAACCTCGTACACATTTGTAAGAATTTGAATCTATAGTCAAGATTATTAACAAAATGACAATATTTCTATGAGAGATTACTATATAACATGTGCTTTTAAATAGGATATTGAGTATAGGAGCGTACCTTCTTTATCAATGCAATAAGCATGTCTAAGTCCTTGTTTTCGTCAGGATTCATTCTCAGTTCATGGAGTGGCACAGTCTCAGGTATAGCAGACCCTCCTAGCTTTTTGTTCTTCCTTGAGTAGACCTTGCCATATTGTTCTTCATGTTTGTCTCCCCCTGTTTATAATAGTTTGGTGGGTGAGGCAGAAGTAGAAGGACTGTAGGTATGATCACGGGATAAGAAGGTGGTATAGGTTCAGGTATGGTATAAATAGGCTGAGATTCACTCCAACTCGACTGATAAAGAGGTGTTTAGAACCTGGATCATAACACTCATACCCTTTTTGGTGGTTTGAGTTGCCAAGGAAGACATATTTAACAGACCCGGGGTCAAATTTGGAAGGAGGGTGATGCACATGGACAAAAACTATGTAACCAAAGACAAAGAGGAATGGTGTGATATAGGTGGGAGGTGATATTGTTTTCATGTATTTTATCAAGCAGGGAGGTGTAAGAAAGGTAATTGGTACGCATTCTATTAATGAGGTGAGTAGCGGTGAGGATTGCATCACTCTAGAAGTACTTTAGGAATATTGCAGTGTATATTAGAGCATGGGCAATACCAAGAAGATAGCGATTTTTACATTCTACTGTGCCATTTTGCTAAGGAGTATTAAGATAACTATTTTTGTGAATGATTCTATGAGACTTTGGTGCCATTATCAGAGTGCTAGATCTGAATGGTGGAATTGAATTGAGTTTTAACATAGTGAAAGAAATCAATAAAGATATTGAAGACATAAGATTTTTCTTTTAATAGGTACACCCAAGACATTTGAGAGTAATCATCAATAAAAGTGACAAAGTATTTGGAACATGTGTGATTAGGAATGTGAGATGGACCCAATACATCACTGTGGATGATAGAGAAGGGACAAGTGAAATTATACGTGGTTGGTGGGAAAGTAGCACAATAGTTTTTGGCTAAAAGAACAAGAGTTGATTCAATTGTTCTGGATTGAAGGAAAGTGGCACAGGTTCAGAGTTAGGTTCACACTCAAGGATTGTTTGGTGAGTATGAGGGGGCTTATTTCTTCAAGGATTCTAATATGCTAGTTTGCCATGGATCACACAAAGGGAGAGGTTTATTAGTAGCAGAACCTGAGTAGACTTGTTGACTTACCAGACTTGATGCTTCAGGACTTGGAGAGATGGTTTTAAGAAGTATGGTATGCCAGCAGGACTCCTTAAGGTGTATCTTAGATTAAACTTCCCTTAGTGGTGGGAGGGTAGAGTTACTCAATATACAAGCTCTAGCAACGTCAAATTCTTGGTTAAGGTCAGAAAGAAACTCCATAACGCAATCAGTGTTTACAATGCGTTGATGTCGAGAGGTGTCCAGGGCTAAAGTCTATTTGTTGTCTGCTATTAAATCCTCTTCTTGCCAGAGGGCTACGAGCTTAAACCAGAATTCAGCAATACACCATGAGCCTTAGGATGATTTCCAAATTCTGCTATGGATATTAAACAAGTGAGATAAATCCTTTGAATCGACATAAGAGTCTTAAACGGCTTCCCAAATTTCCTTGGGAGTGGGAAGATGCATGAAGCCTTGTTTAATCTGAGGTGACATGGCATTAATGAGCTAAGGGCATATTAGAGAATTATCAGTTTCCCACTAAAGCATAGTAGAGGAGTTTAGGTCAGACGATGGCTAAGCTTCTCATATAAGGAATTTTTGTTTTCCTCTTCCTCTAATAACTAGTAAGATTGCCTGAGCCTAATCATAATAGTTGTGGAGGCTTAAATTTTTTGAAACCAAATTATTGTCAGTCTTAGGGATACAGGCAAAGGGATCACCAATTTTGAAAGATTAATGGGTTGGTAGATTGTCATGGGATGACCCCATTGTCGTAGAGGTTTCCAGTGGATTCATCTCACCACTGCTGTGGTCAGACTCAGAGCAACGGTGCTCTGACACCATATAGCACAATAAGACTTAGTGGTGGATTCTGATACATTATCTATTTATTACCCACAAATATATAGAGTACAAACATGTAAGATCTATTATAACATATCTAAAATCAGTTGGAGAATTTAAATTTCAAACACAAGGTAATCTAATCTCAACTAACCTAGAATAATAACTTAATCTTATGATATCTAATTTACAATAATATTATTTATAAAAACAAAGGTTAAACAAAAGTTTTATGCATTAGTGGGAGTTAGCACAGTCTCAAGGCAATAGCTCCTTAGCCGCTAAGAAAAATGCTTCCACAACCGCATCCGCATATCCTCGAGACTCTATTTACTTTTACATCTCCCATGCCACACAAACGGAAATTACTTCACTCGGTCAAAGACCAAACAAAAAAAAGAATTACTTGAGCTGGCACACTGCTTATTCTTGTGAAGAGTGTCACAAGTGTGTCCCACGCCTATTCACTGGAAGGAAGTCTTACTGAAATCAGCATTTTCTTGTCTGTCTCTGCTTTTCTTTTCTATAAGTAGAGGTAGGAAGTGAAATAGAGAAGGGAGTTCGACATAGAGTTAGAGTTTTGAGTAATGAGAAGTGGACATATGGCAAATTGGGTATGAAGAGAGAGTGTAGGAGAAAAGTGAAATATGAGATATGTTAAACATTCTTTCTCTCTTTTCCCTCCCATTTTTGCTGACAAGGAGGCATGGGGGATGGATGATCATCATTTCATCCTCTCCAACACTTATCTCTCTTATTCCTCTCTTTCTCTCTCTTCGCCATTGTTGGAGAAAAAAGGAAGAAGAAAAACTTGATTTAAGGTAAGCTAATCACCCCAAATGCCAAAACTCATTTCTTTAATATTGTTTACTGGGTTGAGAGCTTCATTTTGATGGTTCTAGATTGCCCATTATTGTTGATTTGAGCGATCAAGGAATTTTAAAGCTTTATGAATCAAGAACCTGTTTGGAAAAGTTGAAGAGGTAAGTGAAACAAACCTTTCAATCTATGTTATGTGCCAAATGATGAACCTTGGAATTTCTAGAATTTTGGCTTAAATTTTGAAAGTAAGGGTCATTGGGTATTTGGCATGTTGTTGGTATGGAAATGGGTGTTTTGGTATATGTTTTAGATAGATAGATTGATTTAAGAATGAAATAATATGTTTGGAGATTTTAGAATTTTGGTGTTTAGTATTGCCCAAAACCAAAGCATAATAATGGAATACAAATTTGGCAGTTTTGATGGTTCTATTGAATTCCTTGGGTGTTTTTGTGTGGGAGTAGCTTTGGTTGAGGTTTTGGGTCTATTGTAAACTCTTGCGAAACTTTTGGAAAGTGTTGTCAGTTTTTCTACATTTTCTGGTTTCTGATAAGCTTCAATCGAGTGATATGGGGTTCACTCGAGTACGGGATGAGCATCACTCGAGTGAGGATGGGTCCACTCGAATACGGTAGTGCATTTTCCCTTTCTGCTTTCAGCTTTCATGTTACGCTTTTGGGCGAAAGTCAACAGTGTTGCCTTACTTGCAAGTGTTATGGGTTCTCACTCGAGTGAGCCTCCTCTTACTCGAGAGTAGGTGTATTTAACACCTTGAACTCTCGTGTTGGGTTGTCACTCGCTGCCAAGTTTCAAGGGTATGCCTTAATACTTGCGAGTGTTAAGCTGTCACTCTAGTAAGGTTTTCTTCACTCGAGTGCTCCTCTGCTTTGAAAGTTCTTATACTCTCGGGTTAAAAATTTATGTTCTTCACTTACTAGAACTCAAGTGAGCATTAGTCCGTTACTCAAGTGAGGTCTTCTTCACTCGAGTGTTTGTACATCATCACTTGAGTAAGGCTATCTTCACTCGAGAGCAACATCACTAAACCTCTTTTTTTAGCTTTCCATATCGTGCTTCTCAACCTTTCACAACCATACATAGTAACGTGTGAGGTCTATCTTTTGTCCAAAATCGTACTAATTCGAAGTGGTTTGTTACACTTATTTATGATCACACATGAGTAGGTTGGGTCTTCCTTTTAAAGGATAAATCAGAGGTTCCTAAGACCTAAGACCTTCATTGATTTCTATAATATGATCCATACACAAGTTCGAACCAAAATTCAAATTTTACATATTGACAATGAAACTGAGTATCTTAACAATACCCTTTCTATGTTTCTAAAAAACCATGGCATTGTCCATAAAAACACACGCCCATACAATCCCAAACAGAATGGATTCATCCTAGACACTACAAGAGCCCTTATGATCATTTCCCATGTCCCTAAATAATATTCAGGAGATGCTATCCTCACCGTTATATTTCTCATCAACTGAATACCCAGCAAACCCCTATTCTCTAAGGTGCCCCTTCAAGTTTTCCATACTCATTATCACCTACCTTACCTCCCTCGAGAACACCCTTTTACTCAAAGTCTTTGGCTACACCACCTATGTCCACAATCACCATGCTTCCAAACTTGATACAAAATCTATCCATTGTATATTCTTAGGTTAATCTGCATCCCAAAAATGCTACAAATTCTATGATCCTACCACTAAACACCTATTTATCTCCTTTGATGTCACCGTCCATGAAACTGAACCCTTTTTCCTTAGTCCTTAATTCAGGAGGAGAACTTAAGTGAGTTTCAGACCTTGAGTTAGGGAGATCTAGTAAATCCAAACACACCCGATCTTGAACCTAAATCGCATAAGTTCCAACCAGAACTAGCACCCCATGAGACACTAGAAATCTTCATTCTTGACATATACCTTGACCTATATATGGAAACTATACACGAGTTTGTGCTAAATGATGAGGAAATAACTAATACAGGGGTAGATAAGGGAGATAAGGGGGATAACATCAACAAATGGAAACAAACCTACACATAGAGCAGCCAAAAACAAGTGAGGTCCCTTAGGTTCATAGCACACATCATGAGTTGAATCCGATGATGGATCTAGAAGAACAACATAGCGAAGAACATGATCTATAGATAGTGGGTGATAACATTACAAATAAACATATTGACCTTGATCTACCAATTGCTATAAGAAAATAGCCAAGAGCTTATACAAGACATCCTATAGAGAGATTTGTCTCATATCAAGCATTTCCTTCCAAATATCGTGCATTTATCTCTCAACTTGATGGTATTAAAATACCAAATAACATAAGTGAGGCACTACATGATCCTGAGTGGAAATAGGCTATTCATGCTGAGATGGAAGCTCTTGAGAAGATATAAACTTGGAAGTTTGTAGACTTGTCCAAAGGGAAAAAACCAGTTGGCTGCAAATGGATATTTACTCTAAACTACAGAGCAAATGGAAGCCTTGACAAGTACAAAGCATGACTTATAGCAAAAGGTTTTTCTCAAATCTATGGTTTGGATCATACTGAAATGTTTGCTCCTGTTGCAAAATTAAATACTATCAAAATCATGTTATCCTTAGTTGTAAACCTTGACTATTGCCTACATGAACTGGATGTCACAAATGTATTTCTTAATAGTGAGCTAAAGGAGGAAGTATATATAACACAACCTCCTCCAGGGTTTCTAGGGAAAAAGTCAAACCAGGTATGTAAACTTAAGAAGTACCTTTACAGGCTGAAACAATTCCCTTAGGCATGGTTTGAAAGGTTCACTCAAGTATTAAAGAAACAAGGATACACATAAGGGCAGAGTGACCATTCAGTGTTCTTTAAACGTACCAATGGGAAAATAACCGTACTGACAATCTATGTGGATGACATAGTATTGACAGGGATGATGAAAATGAAATCACTAAAATTAAGCAGGCTCTGAATCAAGACTTCTAAGTTAAATACCTTGGAGAAATAAAATACTTTCTCAAATAGAAGTGGATAGATCATCGATGGGTATCTACATCTCTCAGAGAAAATACAATTTGGACCTCTAAAAGGAAACCAGCATGTTAGGTTGGTGACCGAGTGATATTCCTATTCGAGTAGATAGAATTAGTGATAACGAGGATCTAGGAAAATTTGTTGGCATATGAAGGTATCAACATATGGTAGGGAAGCTGATTTTTCTCTAACACACAAGACTAAACATAGCTTTTACAGCTGTCCATTACTGGTATGAATGTCGTTGCGCGTTCGCTTATATACAGGCGCTTACATACCTGTCAGTACGAGACTGACCACACTTAAATGCAAATTACATACAATCTCCAAAATAGATAACTAACAGAAAATTAAATTCTAAGTCATTTGCTTCATTCGCCCGTGTTTACCTTCTTGCCTGAGGAACTACTTGCCCGAGCTGAAAATTTGTTTTGGAAAAATAGGGTGAGATTCAATGAATCTCAGTAGTAACAGATATCACTCATATAAAATGCACATATATCATGCCATGTCAACCAAAGTTATAGTACAATCAACATATTCAACATTCAGAGATAAATTCACAATATGCAGAAAGCATAAAGTTACCAATTCAAGGACAACCGTCCCTTGCCACAGCGCTGGGAAATTCTACTGGGCCTTAGCCCTTCTCATCTGAATGTTTTAAATTCACAATGGTACAAACATGCATATAACATATCACATAGTATGTGAGGGATAAGTTACTACCTGACAATTTTTCCAAATCTTGATCTTGATTGACGTGCTTTGAACATCCTGGGCAAGTGTCAAATCCTATAAATTATAATTTACGGGCAATGAGTTATTTCTTAGTCCAACTCTTCATAAATTATTCTCTTATGTTGGTTACCATTAGGGTCACTACATTAGGCCCAATATGAAGCTAATGAGCTCAAGCTACTCCAAATGCTTAACTTAACTCTTAAATGTCCAATTTTATTACAAAAACTCTTTGCTTTGAATTTTCGCACAATTACCAAAAGCTGGCAGATTTTTGACTGAACTTTGAAAAATCATAATTAATTCTAGAAAAATTGAATTGGGGTGATCCAAACTTCTATATAACCCTTATTAAGTCTATTTTAAGTGAAAAATACTTTCAGTAGCCGAAAGACTGCGCACACTTCCCAGGTTTTCGTTTTCTCCCTGCTGCCAGAAAATCTGACCAGTTTTAATGGTCTACTTCAAACATTCATAACTTCTAGTATACTTATCGAAATCCTTCATAATACCTATAAAATTAAAGGTCTATAAGTATACTTTAATTCTAGAAAATCTCATGATCAACAAATGAATTTTGGACAGTGAAAGTTTCACCACAACAAAACTGCCAGACAAAAACGCACACTGGCAACTTTGTTGCACAAGTAGACTTAATTTCCAATTTTTGAATCTTTAAACCAGTCTGTCAAAAATTATAACCAGCCTATTCCCACACAATTTTTCGTGTAGAATCCAATGGAAAACTCAAAAATACCAAAATCAAATTATTTCTACCAGATTTAGCCCCCAACCGAAAACTGCCTCCCAAAACAATAAAAATTCCACATTGTGATTTTAACTATCAACAAGTCTAATACTTCTCCAAACATCATATATCACCTTATATATATGATTAAAACATCTTCCTTATTCAAAATCACCCCTTGAATGAAATACATGGGTGGTTGAAGAGCTAAGAAAAACTCAATGAAATCACAAAGTATTTGGTTCAAAAGAAAGCCTACGCTTACCTCTTCGCGTTTCTACAAGTGGTTCGGTATTCCGGCGGCACTCTGGTAGACTAATTGGCACAAAACACCTCAGATGAGAAATCTAAGACCATAGAATTGAAGCTTATAGTGAGTAGAAGAAGTTTCCTGAAGGACTTACCAAACAATAATGGTGATTCAGGGTTGAAATCGGCTCCGGTAGTCAAGAAAACTCACTATTCACTCCTCCTTCTCTCTTCTTGTGTTCTTAAGCTTAAGAAATCTGATTTATCTTTCTCTTTCCATGCTTGCACAAAATTTTTCCATTTAATTAGGCATGGATGGTTGTGATTTAATCACATAAAATGATCTCATCTCATCTTGCCACGTGTCACAAGTTTAAGTCTTAAGAGTGCCACGTGTCATGCAACCATTGGTCTTCCACTTTTATCTTTCTTCGGTGGGTCATAAATGGTCAGGGGAAGCGGAGGCCTGACAATTTCCCTGGACTCCTGGGTTCGGTGCTCAACTCAAAAAGTAAGCGACCTGGCCGGAGACCGGTGAATTCCCCGGACTCAGACGCTAGATGGCGTTCTCTGGAGATGACAACACGATAGGCTTAAAGTGGGTGTAATGATGTGTAATGAAGAGGGACACATGTCAGCCCCTCATTTGGCCAACACAAAAACATGTTTTTACTTTGTAATAATTTTGGGACACTTGTCATTTCCTTATTCGGCCAACACAAAAGATGTGTCATCATGAGTCATAATGAGCTGTCATTACATACTTTACTGAAGTTCTTTTTAATAAAGTTGCTCCATCAGGGCATTACCCTAATTTCGATGTGGGACCCACGTGGGACTGTGGCACGCATATCAAGGTACATCACGAAATGGCCGAATTCCTCCGATCTCACAGCTGACACCCCTGAACCTTGTAGCCACCGACTAATTTTGCTCTGACTTCTAACACTTGTATTGTTACAATATTGACTTCTTGATTTTTGTGAATGACACAATGGACATCTGGGAATTCTGAAAGTAACTCTACCTTTAATTGTAAATACCAATATTTATTTTATTCTACTATTTCCATAATTACACGTTTTTAGTATTGCAAAATTTGGTATATTACAGTAATCCCCTAATTCTCGGGCCTATTAGTGCCTTGTGTGTATATATAATCTCTAAACTATGTACAAAAATATATGATTGAGGAATTCTCTCAACGGTGCATCATCGACTTTCATATTCCATATAAATTTTGGTGGGCCGCTCAATTCTACTCGGTCCACTGGCTTGCTTATTGGATTTATGTCAACCACCACCCAGACATTTATGAATAGTTGAATGCTGAAATTTATGATATGTAGTTTTAAGTTATATCATATCTTTTTGTATCTTATGTCTTGAAATTTTGATGTCCTTTTCATGTCTTGTGCTGCAATTGAAAGTTACCTTTGCATATTTTCAAATTCAAGATCTCATACCACTTCATCTGCTTTTGGATGTACTGGTACTGGGAAGTCTAGTTTTGGGGCTCAACAGGTGGCAGTAGAGTTGCCCAATAAGCACCAACGACTGAAATAGATGGCAGTACCTCTGAACAAACTTCCATATTGGAGTCCATATCTGACATACGTATTTATAAAGATAAAAGGCATGAGGAGCTAAGATGGGAGGACTATCAAATTAGAGATAAAGATGATTCCCACTTTTATTAGTCATTAATTAATAGTTTATAATTTTATAGTTTTGCTGGTTTTCATTGTAGTAGTGATGAACTTGATTATTCCATAATATTAATTAAAAATTTAAGTGGGTCACTCAATTCTACTCAGTCCACTGGCTTGGTTGGCTTTAGTTCAAGCACCACCCAGACAAACACATTTCCTCCTTCTCCAGCTTTTGGTCAATCAGCTGCTATTCCTTTCTCTACCTCTACCCGTTCTAATCTATTTGCATCAAAGAGTTCAGCATTTGGTACTGGCTTTGGGACTTCATCCATTCCTGCCTTCAGTTCATTAGCCTTTGGTACTTTAACAACAACAACAACTACTGATTTTAGTTAATCAATATCTACCTCTGGAGCTAACTCTCCATCACCTCTATTTAGTTATCCTGCTCCAGATACAGCCTTACTATTTGGTTCATACTTTAATTTTGGCAACACTCCATCATCAAATATATTCAGTTCTCTAACATGTACAATTGCACAACTGGGTTCTGCTTTTGGACAGAGTATCTCCCTATTAGGACAGGGCACATCTACTTTTAGTCAGTCGAGCTTGTTCAATTCAACTTGTTCTGGCCTTGGTGGAAACATTTTCTTAAGAGGTGATTCACTCACTTCCAATAATCTAACAGGTTTTGATTAGACACCAGTAAGTGGTTTTTAATTAAATGAATGTTTCAAAGTATTTTAGTCTCACCTGTTATCATTAGGCTCTTAAGTACAAGTCAAGTTTGATTCTTACTCTTGTTTCTCTACCCCAGCCTAAGTAGTTTTAATTTTGATTTGTTCATTTGAAGGATATATTTAATTTTAGTTCCTTTTTATTTCGACTTTGTAATTGACTTGTACTGAAAATATTTGCAGCCACTACTACCAACACCTTTCCAAACGAGACAAGCAGCTCAAACTACTGGTACTTTTGGAATTGGTAATTTTGGTCAGACACAAACTGGTCAGTTCAATCTCTTCCCTATCTTTATATTATTTGTCTAGGTTGTAGTGATTGAATTAGTAAAAGGCAACGCTCCATTTTATTCCACTTCACTATGATTTTAGTACTTTCAAGCTCATATTTTCTGTAGACACCTTACTTTCCTCAAGTATTCTCTATTCACTAGTTGAATACATATTGATATTTCTTATTTCATATAATTATTTGCAGGATAAATTATAGTTTAGGGGAAAATAACATTTATCCCTGCAAAGTGCCTTCCTAATTATAACTTAGCATATTACTTTTAATACCCCCATGTTAATTAAGCTTAAGTGGGTATTTTATCTAATGAATTAGGGCTGGAATGGACCGAAATTAGTTTGTCTCTACTTGGAGTTAATTTTCCCCCATTACCTGGGAACTATATTATTGAAATGATGAGTAACTTTTATCATTTTTCCCTATTACCTAGTAACTATATTATTGAAATGATGAGTAACTTTTATTGTCAGAAGCCCTCGATGAGGGACTTTGGCAGCCTATACTACCTTAGTCCCCATCAATATATCCTCCCCAGAAAGCCAATGTCTTGATGGCTCCACTCTACACCCTCTTTCGAGGGGATGTCTCGACGTCTCACTATACGACACTTCACTTGATGCTTCACTCACCTTCTGTCTAGCATGCCTGTAAAACAATCTCTCCTGCATTTATATTTTATTTGATGATTTATGGGATTTTTAACAACATAAAATGCCTTCAATTATTTGGCATATAAGCCATGATCAAAATTTCCATAAGGCTTAAATATGACTTTCTTTTTTCTTTTTTCAATTATTTGGCATATAAACTTCACTAATGCAATATAGATGGATCTCACTCCATACTACTTTTAGTGCTATGGATGCCAGTGGTCATCGTGTTTCTTCTTGGCATCATGCATGGTGGCTATTTCATGGCTGATGTGAAACATGGTGGCTAGATGCAAAGAAGTAGAACATATATAAATTTCGTGAGAGCCCAAATTGTTCTAGAAGTTGCATATTAGAGAAGACACTCACAAGCTTCCTACTAATGGGGATCGCTCTTCCCTCATCACCTTTCTTCCTCATACTATATGAAGCATTACACCTCGTCAGTGCATTCACTAACTGCTTATAGTTTTACATGGATCCTATTTCTGAAGATATCTAGATGTGTAAATTACTAAAATAGTATATTGCAGCTGGCTAAACTTTTGAATCTTCTGCTTCTTTGAGATTATTAGTTGGTTATACTTGTACTTTTCTTTAATTCTCTGTAGTTGTACTTTTTGGTTTTTAGTGACTTGAGACTTATATCAACTTTGATATGTGCTGATGAAGTATTGGAGATTAGTGCTCCAACCATGAGGTAGCACAAGTCCCTAAACTACTATCTGAATACTCTGGTCCTAAAGTGTTATGTGACCTTTTTTAGACTAAAATGTCATCTCAGATTGGACCTAGCTTTTTCTCTAAATCTCCAGAGCATGGTTGAGTATTGAAAATCTTGTAAAAAAAATTTTCCTTGAACATTTGTATTTTCTAAACTAGTGCTTGACCCATTTGTTTGGGTCATGTCTATGAATGAAACAAGAGAATTGAAAGTCAAAGAACGGAATGTATCTGAGAGAAAATGATATTGTATATTATTACTGTGTAAGAGAGGGATACAACAATATAAAAATAAGCTTCTGAGATACGCATGGCTTACTAATACATGCTAAGTTGGTTACAGCTCATAACAGATTGGTTAGCTTATAATTACTAATATATATATTCTAACATCTTCCCTCAATTAGAACTACCCCTAGAATATCGTGAATACCCAAATATCTACAGAATTCAAAAATAGAACTAAGTGAAAGAGCCTTAGTCAAGCCATCTATGACTTGTTCAGAACTTGGGATATGCTGCACTAGAAATTCCTTTTTGATAGCCTTTTCCCGTATAAAATGAAGATCAAGCTCTCTATGTTTTGTCCTGGCATGTAAGATATAATTCCTTGTAAGCATAACTGTGCTGAGATTATCACAGAAAACATGGGTAGGACCAGTGGGAACCACATGCAATTCTTGAAGTAAAGATTTTATCCAAAGAACATCAGCAACAACCGAAGCCATACTATGATACTCAGCTTCAATGCTTGACCTAGCAACTGTTACTTGCTTTTTGGAGGACCAAGCAATGAGATTAGAACCAAGATAAACACAGAAAGCAGTAGTGCTTCTTCCATCATTACAGTCAGAGGCCCAGTCAGCATCACAATAGGCTGTAATTTGGTGACTAGAGTGGGGCGCAAGATCAGACCATAATGGAAAGTACCTGCAAAATAACAAAAAATACGTTTTACTACTTTCCAGTGAACAAGTAAAGGATTCTGCAAAAATTGGCAAACTTTGTTGATAGCAAAGCTAATCTCTGGACGAGTAATTATGGCATACTGAAGAGCACCAACTATATATCTATAAAGTTGAGGATTATTCATAAGAGGTAAACCAGACTTAAAAATCTTTAACCTTGCTGTCATAGGAGTAGCAAGGCTCTTAGCATTTATCATACCAGCTTTGGAAAAAATATCTTACAGATATTTAGTTTGAACTAGTTGTATAGAACCATCCTTAAACCGTTTCACTTCAATTCCCAAAAAATAATTCAGAGGACCAAGATCTTTGAGTGAAAACTCATTACCTAAATCAAGAATAAGCTACTGAATACTAGATTGAGAAGAGCTAATGATAATGATATCATCCACATAGACTAAAACAAATAGTAATTCATGAGCAAAAGATTTAATAAACAAGGAAGGATCATAATGGCTAGAATGAAAACCATATTTCATAAGAGCACTACCTAGCCTTTCAAACTAGGCCCTAGGTGCTTGTTTAAGACTATAAAGTGACTTATCCAACTTTCATACCAATGACTAATCCTGACTCTAAAAACCAGGGGGCTATAACATATAAACCTCTTCCTTCAAATAGCCATTTAAGAAAGCATTATTCACATCAATTTGATGGATATGCCAATTCTAAGATAAAAGCAATACTCAACACAGTTTGAATGGTAATAGGACGAATGACAGAGCTGAAAGTTTCATGAAAATCAAAGCCCTCTTGTTGATGTAATGAATATAGTAGAGGTAACCATCTCTTGTTGGAATAAGGGTTGGGCCCCTAAATCAGAGTAAACCATTTCAAAAGGAGTAGAGACAGTTGTATCCGATCTAGAAAATTGTTGTTTATGCGATTTGTCTAATACACACAATATAAAAAAATGGTATTTTGTATCGGTGAAATTATAGCGGTTATAATTAACCGCTACACATATTAACACTTGTAGTGGTTAAAATCTAAACCGCTACAAATTTGTAGCGGCAAGCTATGCCCCAAGTGGGGCGACAGATTAGCAACGTATTTTGTAGCAGTTAAGTATAAAAAACCGCTACAAATATAGCGCAATTCTCACCAAAACTTGTAGTGGTAAAATTGTAGCAGTTAATAAATAATAACCGCTACAAATGTAAAGACATATGTGCGGAAAAATTGAAAATTGAATTTTTGACTATTTGTAGCGATTATGTAAATAACCACTACAAATACTGAACTTTTCAATTTTGAATTTCCCCCTCTTTGTGCAAATTTGTAGCGTTACTTATGTGAAACCGCTACAAATGTGTATTAGTAGCGGTTTTTCTTATAACCGCTACAAGTTTTAAACTAATTCTTCAATTTGATTTCCAACGGCTTGAAAATTAGTAGTGATTACTTTAGCGGTTATGAACCGCTACAAAATATTAAACGTTGGAAATTCATAATATAAGGTTCCAAGCACTCGTCATTCTCAATTCACTCATCTTCTTTACTCTTCTTTCTTTTCTCTCACTAGTAGCTATGGATAAGTCATGGATCATATTACAGTTCGGAGGTGTCTCTTACAATGGAAAGCTTCTTGATATGATCGCCATTTAATTATCAAGGTCGTTTCACTGTGACGCTGTTCAAGTGTTTGTGGGAAAATACCACTATTTCTCGAGGACTGACAATTGATGACTTAGGGATCACATTAGTCAATTTCACACGGCCGATTCATACTGGTATTTCTCAAGATGATGAGCCATATATTCTTGCTTCAAAGGCACATCAAGTTCATTATGTCAAGGATGAGAGGCACAGGGATTGGCATATGGTCGTTCATTTAAAGCCACGAAACCTTTACGACATGGGTGAAGGCGATAACATTGCCTACGAGAGTGAGCCATTTCAGCCAGCTGATTTTGAAAACTACTTCCTTGAAGACGATGACAATTTACCTCTACTGCGGTGCATTTTTTAAAGTCCACATCATTTATATTAAATTTTTTAAATTTAATAATACATCACTAACAATAATATTTTATATAATTTCTGTAGGAATGGCGAGGATGAATGATCAAATTCAAATTCTATTTTTGTCTTTAAAAAAACACTAGAAAAAAATATTTAAGAATAAAATAAAATAATATTTGTAGCGGTTTTTTAACCACTACAAAAATAAAAATAACCGCTATTAATTAAAAATTGCTACAAAATGGATACATTAACCGCTATAAATTCTATACGGATCTCTATAAATACTCCTGCCACAACTCATTTCAAACACACCCCTATTTCTTTTCACCTTAACCTTCTTTCATTTTCTCTTATTTACAAATTTTTTTGTATGAGTTAAGGAGCTTAACAATACGATCAAATATAGTAACAAGTTTTTAAATTTTTTATTTTAATACTTCTTTCCTTCGCATAAAATTTATTCTCACCATTTTTTTCCAGATATTTCAGAGCTTTATCTCATTTTCATCTATTTTTCATACATAGTTCCATTGTAGTAGACAACATAATAGTTCCTTATTACCTACGTATCCTTAATAATATTATCAATACAATTTTTATACTTATCCCACTAAATTAAATTATTCCTTTTAACTTATAAATGAGCTAAACTATTGAATAATAAGCTAATTAAATTAGCTAAACTACTAAAAAATAAAATATTTAATTTAATATCAAAAAAACTGAAACAAATGATTTTATTTTTTTTATAATTTTCTTAATTTTTATAGTGGTTATTAAACCGCTACTAATTAACGCACCTTTTTCAAACCGAAATAAAGTTTTTGGCGTAAATTTTGAATTTTGATGAAATTAGTAGCGGTTCTATAACCGCTACTAATTATAGAAAATTGATATCAATAGCGGTTTATAAACCGCTACAAATGAGCAAAAAAAATCATTTTTCTTTTCCTGCCATGAAACCTTTCTTTTTGATATTTATAGCGGTTATATAATGGCTACAAATATCCCAGAAAAGTTTTAGTTCTTATAGAAATGTTGTAGCGGTGGGATTGAACCGCTACAAATAAAGTAGCAGTTATTTTGGTTGAGTAGCAGTTTTATACTACAAATCTGCTTGCAACATACGATTTAGTAGCGGTTTTGTAAATGGCTACTAATATTTCTTGTAGCGGTTAAAACCACTACTAATAACCATTTTTAACCACTGCTAAATCATGTTTTTTTGTAGTGACATGATTTGCAAAAATCTTCCAAAAATGCTTTATTGAAAGAGACATTACAGAGTTGCATAATAGATGCTACAATATTAGAGGTCGGATGTTTAAGTCTATTATGCTATAGTTGAAAAGAAGTACAAGATGTAGCATCGGAAACAAAATTACAATGTTTATCAGAAACAATAGCAGAGAAACAAGCTATAGGAGTCTCAAATGATTTTTTACATTTGAGATCCAGCACAGGATACATCCCATTCTTGACACTGCATTGATATAAAAGCTTGCTAGTTTTAGGATCCCTAACGCGGCACTGGTTAGAATCAAATTCAACCAAAACATTATTGTCATAACAGAATTTTTAGAGAGAAATAAGATTCTTAACAATGGTCAGCACATGAAAAACATTCATCAACTGAAGAGAAGGAGAATCGTGATGAATACCAGAGTGACCAATAGATTTAATACATAGACCTGCACCATCACCAATATAGACTTGCTCAGCACCAGTATGTGCAGAGGATTCAGAAAGATTATGAGCATCATGAGTCATATGACTCATTGCTCCCAAATCAAAATACCAGGATGAATCAACAACGACATCAAAAGTTGCAACAAGGGCAGAGTGAGTAGTAGATGTAGAAGAAGATGAAGCTGAATCAGTAAGAGAGAGACTATGAAAGGATTCATCAAACCTGTGCCAGCAATTTGCAATAATGTGACCAGGCTTGCCATAAAGTTGACATATGACCTTTGAATGAGAAGAGTTGTTAGTAGTGGCTATAGAATTATTAGTATTGTTGTGATGGCCAAACGAACGTCCACCATAGTGGCCACGATTACGACCACCACGATTCAAAGGAGAGGCACGAGTCTGAGCAACATTTACCAAGATCAGGGATGCTACAGAAGTCATCAGAATCGAGCGATGATACTTCTCAATTTGAGCTTTTTGTTCCATAAGTAGTGCTTCAATATCAACTACAGTATAAGGCTTTAGCCGTGTTGAAATCGAGGTTATGAAAGGATCATAATCCTCAGGAATTGGACTTGGCCTTGATCTTCAGCAAGAACTCACTCATTGGTGAGGAATCCTTCTTTGTGCGTTTTCAAATTTGTCTTAAGTTGCTTCACCTTAGCCTTCGTTTGTGAGGCAAAGAAGACAGTAATTTCCTCCCAAATCTGAGCGGTGGTTTCACAGCCAATAATGCTAGTAAGCACCTAATATGACATTGACAAAGAAGCTAGGAGATAAGCAACTGATCCTGACGCATCCACTAGATAACGGTAGAGGAAAGACCAATTGCTTAGCTATCGCAATACTCATGCTACTCAGGCGGACGAATCGACAGATCAAGAAAGGATTCAAGAGCATATCCTTTAACAGCACTGAGAACTTGTTGACACCAAATCAAGAAATTGGAGTCGTCGAGTTTGACGGAAATGGAGTGATTAAAAGCAATAACATCACTCTTGGACTCAGAAGAAGAGACAATCGGCACAGACAAAGTGGAAGACATGGAAGGAATAGTGGCTCTGGATACCATGTGAATGAAATGAGAGAATTGAAAGTCAAAGAACGGAAAGTATCTTAAAGAAATTGATAATGTATATTATTACTATGTAAGAAAGGGATGCAATAATATATAAATAAGCTTCTGAGATACACATGGCTTACTAATACATGCTCAGTTAGTTAGAGCTCATAACAGATATGTTAGCTTATAACTACTAATATATATATATTCTAATAATGTCTACATTTATAATCATGTTACTTCAGAGTATACCTAATGCATATAATTAATTTAGAACCTTTTTTTTGTCTGTCAAGTATTTGGATCTAAAAACTATCTTTTAATATCATTACCTTAAGGCTAAAAAATTTAGTGGACCAGCTTATGGATTCTTCCTTGGATTTTTCCCTTGGGAAGATAGGACTACAGGTTAATTAGCAAATATTAGTCATTATCTTCTTTTTTTCTGGCCTTCAAACATGGGTCATTATCACCGCTGACACATAGATAATCCCACTTAGGCATGCTAAAAGAATAAAGTGACTACCAGAAAAGGAATTGAAAATATGGAGAACTGGGAGTTTTAGACTTGACTTCCTGGTTATCTTGTTTAAAAATGAACTGGGAAATAAAGTGCAAAAATAAACTTAGATAATTAAATTATCATCCACCAATGGCCTGGTCCTGGTCACGTACAGGTTAGAGAATTGATTTTGTAACCAAATAAATATTTAAATTTAGCTTTCAGATGTATGTTTGTAACACATCATTATACCAGTTAAATTTATAGATATCTCACAGATTCTTGGAAAACACAACCATAAAGAACTGAGAGGATAATTATTTGTTTAGTTTTCCAATTCTTGAACCAAGATAATGCATTAATTATAATTAGGTAGATAAATGCAGCTACAAGTTCTTACTAATATCTTAAGTAATAGGATAGTAACCAGAATCACTTAGCTTGTAACTAGGAACTAAAAGAAAGGAAACAAACAAAAAAGAACGAAGAAAACTAGAAACTAAAAGGAAAAACAATAAAGAAAGTAGAAAATAGTAGTACTTGCTACTGTAATTAATATAAGACCTAGTTGACTAATTTGGAGAGATAAAAGAAGCTAAATAAATTATTTTAAAGCATTTATATTTATTATTTTTTTAAACTAATTTGTTTGATAATCTAATAATATACACAAGTATTTCAAAGAGATCATGTAACATATGTTAATCTCCCTAAATTAGTCAATTGAGTTTCATGTTAAAGACTGAACATGTATTGTCTTTTTCCTTTGCGATTAGTGAACCTATGCAAGCAAAAATGTACATCATGGTGGATTGAATGAGTAAAAAATGAGAGAATGAAAAAGAATATGTGGTGAGTGTCAGATAATCAATCTATAATATTAAATTTACATCACCAATAAGACAAGCCGATCACTATTTCACTATAGCTCTTCTATGTTTTCACTGTTCATTTGAACAGTAATGGCTAGCATTGCGCTCCGTGCATGCAGTTCAGGTTTTTCAGGCTATGTGAATCATGTGTTGTGCTCAGATAGGTTGCCACGTTTTATCCGATGTGCTATAAATGCGATGTGTGTGCTTATATGGCCTCACATATAACAAGCTGATGGGTTGACACCTTGCTACCAAATATTTCTATCTTGAATGAAAATATCAACTCCATGAGTAGGCTTCATCTGTATGTTTCCAAGTTTTATTTGTAAAAGGCTAGCTCATCATCCGTTCAGGTGCTTACTGGTCATTACATTAATTGTGTTTCAACTGCCTGTACTTTTTTGTGTTCATTTTTTTTATTGTTTTATATTCTCTGTGTTAAGCTTTTCCTTAAGTCTTAACGGTGTGAGGGATAGTCTATTTTAGTTTCTTCAGCTTCTCATTAGACCATTAAATGTGCTGGTGTTTTATTGTTGGTAGGCATTTATGATTTGCATTTGCAAGTAAGTGGCAGTATATATATGTGTCATCCTTGCAAGTCAGTTGCACTCATAGTTCTCTCCCACATCCAACAATTTCATCTTTCTATCAACTTCTTCTGAAATTTTTATGCTTGTTGATGGCTGGACCTTATAGCTAGCTTGATGATATCACACCTTACGGCAACACTTGGAGAGTTTTGGTAAAGGTTGATAGGTCATATCCTAGGATAGACATGCATCCGATTGACTCTGGGTACCTGAAGATTGTTTTGTTGTTGACATCATTGTGTTTGATGAGAAGGTAGTGATTTGTGTAATGGTATTTTACACCTCTTAACTCTGCTTTTTATCCTGTATGGCCCATTATACACAGGACACTCAGATGATGGTTAGGCTTACTGGTGATGATATGATAGATCATTTTGCAAATGTTATGCATGAGGATAGGGTGTTTTTTGTCAAGAACTTCCTGGTTGTTGATAGGGGTGAGGGAATACACGACAAGCATCATATAATGATACTCCCTACCATTATTATCTAGCAGTATAACATTCAAGCACTAGTTCATTATTTTAGGCTGAAGGATATGAGAGACATAAGGAGGGATTATTATCATTATTACTGTGTCACTAGTTTGACCACATAGTGTATGCTTAATATTATGGTTTTATTATCATGCTGTAGATTGATTACCTGGTTTTATATTACAGATGTTTGTGGCTTGCTTTCTTCACCTATGGAATTCAAATGGGTATGAGATGGCAGTGTTGTTTATCCTCAGATCAAATTTGTTATTGAAGATAGGCTGTGAGTTCCATTAACTTAAATGGGCTAATCTTTCTTTTAAAAAAACAAAATAGTTTAACCGTCATTACGACCATGGAATAAGTATGTGAAACTTGCTATGTGTAGTTTGAACAAAATAGCTGTTTTACAGATGGTAATAGTGCAATAGATGGGTAATATGACTATGTCCGGGTAAAACAGATGGAGAGTCATATGGTCATTGTTCAGTACGGTAACGTTAAGAAGGAAGGAGGTAAGAGTATTGCAATATATGATACTTTGATTTTGTAATGGAGTTTATACTTATTGATAATGTGTTTTCTAATTGGTTATTCATGATAGATGAGGTTTATTTGGAGAGTCACACATCAGCAACTAGAGTATTTTGGAACCCCAGCTTTAACGAGGTTGTCTCTGTCAGGAGAGAACTGATTGCTCAGAGTTGGAGGGGATGAGATGACCCATGGTCAATAATCTCCTTTGCCAATTAGTTTAAATATTGTAGGGGGTTTTGGTTCAGGATCCAAACCACATCATATGTACTAGCCTGATGTTTCGTTGGACATAGATATAGCTGTTGTGTTTTACTACTGGAAGTATTAGTGATGCAATTTTTATCTTTATAGTGTGTGTTTAAACATATGTGGAATACCACTTGGTTAAATCAATGAGGAATTTATGTTTTTTGTGTAATAATTATTTCATATTTATGTGTATCAGCAAACATATTTATGGTGTTAAAGGACAAGTGCTAAATGAGTCGTATTATCTGAATCATAAATATGCAAAAATAACTGTGAAGTAGACACAGAATAGGAAAAAATGGTTTATAAATATCCAATGAAATAAAATATGGACAAAATAAGTGGATAATAGTTAACATTATTTGGGTTCATATTGAATGAGAGTTGCTGAAAAGTGAAAAACAAAATAGATTTATATAGTGGTTTCATTTAGCCATACCTTGTGTGGAGAAAAGGAGGAAATACTGTGACAATAAACAATGCCCAGACATGGTCAACAAATTACCACAGCAATATTTTTAAGACATCTCTTAAAAATGTCAGAGCAAAAAATAGAAGATATGAATATATAATTTGGATGCTACATATGGTTTAGAGGCATAAGTACTTACCTATTATTTGAAGTTTGTATATCAGGCGATTGACTGGTAGAAGATATGAATTTATTGCTTGAGTTTTTTTGTCAGTATTTAAGTTGATAGGCAATCCATTGATTAGTATCAATGGATCTAATGATTAGTTCATGGGATAAAAGTATAATATTTGTTGTTCTAAACTCTTGGTAGTGTAATTTTATCATGATTTTTGTATTAATAGTACCTAGGGTAATGTGAGTGCCATTTTTTCCTATTTAGGCATTTAGTTGGTGTTTTTTATAGGTAAGTTTTTCTGGGATGCCTCACGATCTTTTATCCCTGGTGGTGGAGTAGTCTTTAAGTGACTGGATTGGGTGAGTCTACCAATGTGAAGCTGTCACGTTGAGTGATAGCAGATTATTGTTTGGAGTCATAAGATATTATGTGTCATGGATCCACCAAAGATTATTGTTTAAATACTGACAGCGTACTTTTCAAGTTTTTTGTATATTATGCTGAAAAGTGAGTCGCTTTGTATTTTATTTAGGCATTGAGGTAGTGAGCTTTATAGGTAAATTTTCATAAGATGCCTCACTATCCTTTATCCCTGGTGGCAGATGACTCTTGAAGTGACTGGCTACAGTGAGTATACCAATGTGGAGCAGTCACTTTAAGTGATAGCAGATTATTGTTTGGAGTTATAAGATACAGTGGGCTATAGATCCAACTAGATACCCATATAGTCTCTCTCCTTTTTTGGGGGGCTTTATATGTATTTTGTGATTTCGAGCTTTGTAGTTTTTGTTTGTTTAGTATATAGACAGCAGAATATGGCAAAATTCCTTAAAAATTAGAAGACAGTTATGTGATTCATATTTATCCAACATGCATGACTATATTAAATATCAAAACAACTTTCACAGTACGTTTTTACCCAATAGGACGCAAATATAAGTTGGAAGTAGATAAACAGCATGTTTTGAATAATCAAACATCTGAAATTTCACTGATTTATGATGCAAGGGAAGCTTGATCCTATAGATTCTACGTACCTGACACTGAATTTAGTTATATCTCTTTTTTCAGGTTTTTATATCAGGGTGTTTACTGGTAGAAGATATGAATATATTGCTTGGGATAAAAGTATATTATCTGTTGGTTTAAACCCTAGTAGCGTCCTTTATCAGTCTTTTTGTGTTTATAGTACATGGGGTGCTGTGAGTCCCATTGTTTCCTATTTAGGCATGGAGGTAGTGTGCTGTATAGGTAACTTTTCCTAGGATGGCTCACTATCTTGATCTCTGGTGCCACATGAGTCTTGAAGTGCCTAGATGCAGTGCATCTACCAATGTTCTCCAATCCGAGTGATACCACATTATTTTTCATACATAGACTGTTGGGTAATACACAATAAAGTTTCTTAGGGTGCAGTGAGTTGCATTGTTTCCTATTTTGGCATTGAGGTAGTTTGCTTTATAGGTAAATTTTCATAAGATGCCTCACTATCCTATGTCCCTTGTGTCATATGACTCTTAAAGTGACTAGATGCAGTGAGTATACCTGTGTGAAGCCGTCACTATGAGTGATAGCAATTTATTGTTTGGAGTTATAAGATATGGTGGCTTATGGGTCCAACTGGATACCCATATAGTCTCTCTCCTTTTTTGGGGGTGTTTGTATGACTATATTAAATCTCAAAACAACTTTTACAGTACATTATTACCTAGAAGGATGCAAATATAGGTTGGAATTAGATAAAAAGCATGTTTTGAATAATCAAACATATGAAAGTTCTTCGATTTATGATGATAGGGAAGTTTGATCCTATGTATTTTACATACCTGACAGTGAATTTAGTTATATCTCTTATTTCAAGTTTTTATATCAGGGTGTTTACTAGTAGAAGATATGAATCTATTGCTTGGGATAAAAGTATATTATCTGTTAGTTTAAAACTTGGCAGCGTCCTTTTTTAGGATTTTTGGATTTATAGTAGCTGGGGTGCTGTGAGTCCTATTGTTTCCTATTTAGGCATGGAGGTAGTGTGCTGTAAGAATAACTTTTCCTGTAAGTTAATCTTTAGAAAGGACAGATTGCTGATCTGGCCAATTAAAGGTCATGTGATCACAGTACAAGAGAAATCAATATTACTTTTGGGTTTAATGGGCACTTCTAGAGGCTCTGGAGATGTGTGACGCAGAATTCATATTGTTGTTTGTTGATATTAGCCATATATATTGATGTCAAGGATTCTACATTTTGTATGTTGGGTTTTACATTGTTAAGCAACATATGTTACAATGATGTTACATAATTCTTGAAGAACTTGGTAGTGTCCTTTTTCAAGATTTTTGGATTTCTAGTACCTGGGGTGCTGTGAGTCTTATTGTTGCCTTGAAGGAGAAGTCAGCTGTCAGCACCATCTCCTCACCAATCAAGACATTTGGGAAGGTTCTGAAGTCCATTAAGCAGGAGAAGTGAAAAATGTTGTGTTTCTTTGTTGTTGTCTCTATGTTTCTTTTGATTTTAGATGTTATAATTAGCCATTGTCCATGTATGGACTCTTTTGGATCAATGTGTCGTTTGTTGTAACTTGCCACATTAGTGTTGTGTTTTGTCAGTGGTTGGTTGCAGTGCCTTGAAGGGCATTGGTCGCATGGATGCAGTGATTAAATGAATTGAGTCTATTAGTTCATGTTATGATTAGGTGTTGTATATGTATGGGCTCTTTTGGATGTTCTTGGCATTTGTTCCAACCTGCCACATTTGTGTTATGTTTTGTGTCTATTGGCTATTGTGCTTGGAAGAGCACTGGTTGCATGGATGTAGTGATTAATATGTTGTGTTAGCTGATCATATGTCACACAAGTTGTGTAGCCGTAAAGGCAATGAGTCTAATGAATGTTTAAGTGTTTATTTGTTATTTCATATCTATTAGTCTTAGTGGTCCTTTATATCTTTTTTTTATCCTATATATTGTTAGGTTGTCATTTGCAAGATAGCCTTAAAGTGCAAGTTCCGCATATATGTCAAGTATGTCAGCATATTGCAGTACCAATTGTATAAGTTATCACAAACTCTATATTGCAAATAACAACACAATTTATCAACTTTGACAATAAGCTCAAAAATAGGATACTTCCCAGTGTTCAAGGGTAATTTGATACTTACTGGTAGCATTTGCCATGAAATTAGTAATATATGTTTTGCAAAATGAATAAACAATAAAGTCTCTATCATATATGAAGATTAGTAATATTGATTTGGCCATCTCTTGGTTGAGAAATATATGAATGATTTTAAATAAGAAGTCTTTCAGAATACATAGTTAGGAGTTTACAACTGTCTAAATGTCTTTTAGCTATCTCATATACTTATCTACAGAAGTTTATTTTGTCAGCAGGTATTGTTTTCAAAGTATTAATTACATCAAAACTCAATGTTACACTCTGTTAGCTAAGGTAATGACGTTGGTTAAGAGCAGACAAGTAGTATGGGAAAAAAATTAACTATGCTTCATATAGTTAGCCACGTGTGCATGATAATTTGAATATATATTTGTAATTACCTAATGAATGTTTACATGTTTGTGTGTTATTTCATATCAATTATCCTTAGCTGTCTTTTATGTCTTTTTTTTATCCTACTTATTGTCAGGCTCCCAATCGCAGGATAGCATTTGAACCAAGAGCATTAAAACAAAAGCAGTTGAAGAAAATGGGAAAAATGGTTTATAAATGTCCATTGAAATAAAATCTGGACAAAATATGTCAACCATACTTAACAATGTTTGGGTTCATTTTATTTGAGAGATACTGAAAAGTTGAAAACAGAATAGATTTATATAGTGCCCTTCTTTTAATGATACCTTGTATGTAGAACTATATTGATGTTATATTGTGATTTTTATAGTACTTTTAATTGAGGTTTTACTTTATTTGACATTCTTTTTTTTATAAAGGTTTAAACTTGCACCCAACAGGGGAGATGTCAAATTCCAGTGTGTAATTTAGTTAGCTGTCATGTTGACGTTTAATTGAAAGGCAGAGGGTAGGCGTTGGACTATTGGACAATTATATGCCCCGGTTATCATGGTGTTTACTAATGCAACTTATTTTTGCTGAAAATTTGTTTGCTTGTCCTTGTATTTTCAGCGTGCAAGAAAGAGATGGAGAGGAAATCGGTGAATCCCTATTCAACCAAAGCATTAACTCCAAACATAAACAGAGGTGTCAGGAATACTAGTCAATTCACAGGTGCATTATGTATGTTACTCATGTGTGAATTTAAGAGGTTGTAATGGATGTTCCAGGTTGTTGTGGGTGGTTCTTGAGTATGTTGAATGATTAATGCATTTATAATTTGGATATTTTGTTTAGTAGAAAGCGTTGAAAGCAATGGTGGTGATTCATCATATCTGAATTATGCTTATTCCATAGAGAATATGTCTAGGGATACACATCCTAATGGTAGTGTAGTCACACATAAGCGTAAAGGGAGGTGTCCTGCATTGAAGGATATAACTAATGTTGTTACAAACTTGGAGGCAAAGTTCTGTAATTACACTTCACCTGGTAAGTGGAAGTGTATATATGATTGGACTGGTTTTTTAATATTTTTGGTGGTTGCATGTGAAGTGTTTCTATTTTGTTTTCTTATGTGTCTACAGGTGAATTGCAATTCAGAAATAGTGTTATTAGGTATCGAAGTGCTCGATACTATGCATTTGAGAATCTTGACCCATTTATCGTTAATATGCTAAGCATGTCACAATGTATGGTTGGTGAAGATACCCCAAGTATTTGATTCTATGGCGATAATGAAGTTCTTCTAAGTGAACATCATAGTTATTATTATTGTTCTCTATTTGGTGAGTCATTATTGTTTATAATGCTGTTTAGAAGTCATCGCTCTTTTTTATTAGTAGAACTTGCAGCTTTTGCATTGCAAGTTGATGAGAATGAGGGACAGGGCAAGGGAAGTATGTGCGGTAGGGGGATGATTGAAGAATTTACTATGCCTATCAAAGCCAACCACTGACAAAAACTGGAGACACTTCTAGTATTTCTTTTATTTGACAATATTTAAATGATGTGTTTAGTTTTAGATGCAAGGGTATATTGGATATTGTTCTTGGAGTGAAATCGTTTGTTTGGTTTTCATATTAGTATGACTTAATCGGAGAAGTTGATTACTTTCGAGCAATGTAAAATCAAACTAGACTATTCATGAAAAATAAAGTATTTTAGTGTATCCAAAACTTCAGTATCAGATGAATGCAACACAACAAGGCTATCATATCTTGATTTATAAACGACCGAGTGTACCAAGATACAAGACATTGACAAGATCACAATTTAGAAAAAAACTATAGTGTAAGAGTGAGGCACTAACCTCTTCACTATGGATTATCCTTGTAGATAAAAAGCTAGCAAGGTAGGCAGTAGCATAAATAAATCAATAGATTTATTGGTTCCATGTTTAGGGCTTGACTTCAAGCTTTCCATTCTTCATTTTTGACCAATAAAGAACCAGGATAGGTGCTATAGTCAAGCTTTCAGGTGGTTAGTTTTAGATTTAGAGGCTTCTAACAGTATGCTAATTAGGGGTTAAATCAAACAGAAGGACACCTAGAAAACGAAATTGATGAAGATGCTCGTAGGTAGTAAGTATAGATTTGGATCCAAAGTTTATACTAAGTATATATTTCATGGGCAACATTATTGAGGCTAGGATCGGTTTATGGGCACCTCCAGGGGAACAATCAGTCACAGATGGTTGGCGGTGATTTGGTACTGGTGAAGAGGATGGACGAGGGTGAGTGAGTGACTCAGAAGGCCATGGTTAGAGCAAGGGTGGAGAATTGTGAATTAGGGATTTCTAAAGAATTATGCAACATCATAAGGAAATTATGTAATGATTTTCCCTTTTCCGCACAAAATGTTTATTTTTCTAGGCTTTGGGTTCTTTACAGATCTGTTTTAATTACATATATCGGGAAGTGGAGTGCATGATTTGTTCTAAATAATTGTGTGGAAATGATTTTTAATTATGTTCACACATATTAAATAATGGTTCAAAGATTTATTTAATGATGGTATTAGTGGTTATATGGTAATAGTTTTTTGGTATTGTATGGTCTATAAGGATCCCCGTAGAAGAGCGTTATAGAAATCTATACTTCTCTTTTGTTGCCAATAATGATTCTGAAAGTGATGAGGAATGCAACAAACTAAATTTAGGTGATCATAATATTATTGTCTGTAAATTGTTTGCTATATTTAGGTATAGAATTTGACTTTTTCCTTTGTAGATGGTGATGCAGTTGACTTGCATAATATATATACCAAACAATGAAGGATTGTTGAAGGTGAACTATAAAATGCCATCTCATTTTAATGGTTAGAGCTTAGGATACAATGTATATAGCTAAACGATTGATTCTTTTTCTAATTTGTTGTCCATTTTTTTATAAAATATAAAGACGAAGGAGATGCAACTTATAGATGCCAATCATGTGGTGCAAGGCTGTGGTTCAATGAAAAAGAAGGAAATTCAATTTCTTTGAGTGAACCTTCTTTTTCTTTAAGCTGTTTGAAAGGAAAAGTTCAGCTGCCACTGATGACGTGCCCGCCAGATGTGTTATTCAAGTTATTTTTTTACAAGAGTACAGATAATGCTAAGAACATCCATGCAAACATTAGGTTGTACAACAATATGTTCTCATTTACATCAATGGGAGGGAAGATTGACCATTCTAAGAACTCAGGTGGTGGTCCATACACATTCGTTCTTTCTGGGATGAATTACCACTAGATTGGTAGTCTATTACCTCCAGAAGGACAGAGACCTGTTTATTCTCAGTTATACATATATGACACAAATAATGAAGTTTCAAACCGTATATATGTTGTGAGGTAATTTCTTTACTTTATTGTGTTTGGTTTTTTTTTTAATTTTGGTGGCCCCACTATTCTGTTTACTGAGGTTGTTGTTTTTGTCGTTTACGCAGTAAACATGTCAAGGAAGGAACCATTGATGGTCAAATAGTTGACCAAACCAAGCAGTGTCTTGATGAGGTTGATTGAACCATATTTTTATGTAATATTTCATAATTAAATTAGGATTTTTAATGGATTTTATGGGATAACATTGCATTATTAAGCATTAATTTGAGTTGGAGACATTTGTATTGAATTAAGTGTAATTAAGGATAAAATAGTCATAAATTGTTAATTTATTCATACAAATGTTTTTCTTGGACTTTTGATGCTACTTGTGCTTAAATTTGCATTGTAGGTGTGAAGGAACAAATTTTGAGATTTTTGAAAGAATGCAATTGGGTCAAAATTAATATTTCTGAAGATTGAAGAAAACTCCAGAAAAGGCCCCATAAATTCGGAAAACCTCAAATCTGTAAAGAAAGGGGTCAGTGAACAAATTATAGAAGAGTACCCACAAGATTCAAAATTATAGCTTTTCCCAGAAGGTTTCAAAAGTTCAATGTAGTCCCTCCTGAAGAACATTTTAAAAGTTTCATTTAAGTCCCTGGTCAAAACTTACGTTTTGACCAGGGACATAGTTTGCAGTTCGGGCTTTTTTTCTGAAAAAAAAAGAGAGAATGAAACAGAAACCCACTAGATTCGATGAAAAAAAAAAGAGAGAATGAAACAGAAACCCACTAGATTCGATGGATATGCTGCTGGATATGGAAGGAACCGAGAGTGATATTTGAAAAGAGGAGACAGTGTCGCGAGAGTGGGGGGAGCTTCTTCATTCATCACTTCACCTTCTTCTTCTTCTCTCCTCGCCGGTGGCCCTTACATCACCGTCGCCACACATTCTGTCGCCGGCAAGCTTCAGGCTTGAGACAGAACCGAGAAGAGAAGCTCCACCGTAGGTAGAGCTTGGGCTGCGAATCTAGACACCGCGAGGAAGACTGAGAGCGTAGAGAGAGAGAGAGAGCATCGGAAAGCTTGTTTCGTTTCACCACCGTCTTTCACTATTGATCAGCTTCACCGCCAGCTACTTCTCTCATCCAGACCGTGGTTCCTCTGTTTTCATTATTTTTCAGGCTGTGACTCCTTCTGCATCTGAATTTATTTCAGCCGTGGCTTGCTCTATGCCTGGGTTTAATTTCAGCATGCCCATTGCCCTGTTTTGAGTTTAACTTCAGACCCAATGCTTAATTGATTCAGTGTGGATTTATCAATTTAATCTGTGATTTAATATGGCTGGGTGTTTGAATCAGAATAGGATTATGTTTCTTGAAGTTATTCTCATGAGTGGCTAGGCAATTTTATGCTCTTGGGGATGAATTGGAGATGGTTTGAGCTCATACGTGCTTTAAAGGGAAGTTTATTTTATCTATAGTTCATTGTATTTTTTATTTCTTAGGTTTAAGAATTCATTTATACATTGAGACTATAATTTTAGTTATGTTTTATTCTATGGATTGAGTTGTTGTGATTTGGAATTTGTAATGAGGATTTGTGCTCATCAATATATATGGTTATATATATGTTTATCTATGATTCTATTGCTTTCTATCTATTTAACATGGTATTGTTGGATAGTTTGATTGAATTGGAATTGTAGTTAAACCTAAATGCATTGCTTATTCCATAGTCACTCTCTAAGGGGTTTTAATAATGCTTAAATAAATGGGCTCATCAGTTTAAGCTTAGACTCAATGGTAATTAGGATTTGATATATTAGAAAACTTAGAGAAACTCATTACACTAATTGGGCTTAATAGCATTTCAAGGGTAGGGGTTCCTCTCTTGTGATGCTAGACTCAATGGTAATTGAGGTTTGGTATATTAGAAGCTTAGTGAATTAACTCCCCAAATATCTTAATTGAGCAAGGATAACTATTGAAAACCATTTCCAAGAGCATATTTATCACTTGCATTTTTAACCAATTTTCATTCCTTCTTCAATTTTATTCCAAAAATCCAAAAATATTAGTTTTAAAAGCATTTTAGTTTAATTGCAATTTAGTTGTTAGATAAAAAGCTCAAAGATCATTTTTAACTCATTTCATGTCAATCATTGCACTTAGTTTCTAGGTAATTAATAAAAGGCTCTTCGAGAGATGATTCGGGATTGTACCCTATATTGCAATCCTTGGTTTAAATTTTGAAGAGGTTACCAAGGCATGAAAGCTGACAAAGCCTTATTTCTTCAGAGGTCAATCCCTTTGTGAAACAATATCGTTTGGCAGCATCAATGATAAGGGATGGGCAACATTCTGAGGTGAAGTTGTGCCTTATTAGTACCAGGAATCAAGATGGTCGTAATTATAATTTGCCTTCTGCTTCTGAGGTAACGGCACTCATTATTGGTGACATAGACATGAATTTCAGTCGTAGGGATGTTATTGTGCATGAGTTATCAGGTGCTCCATAACGGATTGATAAACTACATCCATCGTACCTTCCACTTCAATATCCAATTCTATTCCCAAAAGGTGAAGATGGCTTTAGGGAAGATATTGAACATCATGAAGAGACATTAAGTTCTACAAAGAAAAAGAAGAGCCTTAGCCTAAGAGAATATTTTACTTATAGGCTAATGTCAAGGGACAATGAAATTTCAACCATTCTGAAGGCCGGAAAACTACTTCAACAATTCATAGTTGATGGATACACGATGATTGAATCACAAAGGCTTCTTTGGTTTAGAACTCATCAGAAGGAACTGAGGGCTGATTTGTACCAAGGTTTGACTTATGCTTTTTTGAGTGGTGAAAGAGATGCGTCATCAGTAGGAAAGCGTATTGTTCTACCTTCTTCTTTTACAGGTGGAGCAAGATATATGATGCAAAATTATAAGGATGCAATGGCTATTTATAGTCATTTTGGTTATCCAATTATTTTCATCATATTTACGTGTAACCCAGCATGGCCTGAGATTGAACGTGAGTGTCATCTAGATTCTTCTTACCCAGCTAACAGACCTGAGGTGTTAACTTGAGTGTTTCATATGAAACTAAAATCTTTAATGAAAACTATCAAGAAGAAACGAAGTTTTGGGAATGTTTGTGCATATGGGTATTAGGTTGATTATTTGTTATTTTATACATTTCTTTAATTATTAATTATTAATTGTTCAATTCTTTTGAGATCACATGTTTTCTAATATTTTGCATATTCCACACAGATGTGTTCACCATAGAATTCCAGAAAAGGGGCTTGCTACATGCTCACATCCTTTTATGGGTTGATGATCCTGATCTGATGAAAGATCCTTTAGAGATGGACAGGTTAATTTTGGCAGAGATCCCTGACAGACAAACATCTCCTATTTTGTACGACCTTGTACAAAGATTTATGGTTCATAATCCTTGTGGTCATTTGAAACCTAAGGCAGGTGCATGAAAGATGGAAAGTGTAGTAAGTATTTTCCAAAGAAATTTCTTGACCATACAGTAATTGATGATGATGGTTACCCAACCTATAGAAGGAGAGAGGATGGGAGATCAATACAAGTTAAGGGTATCCCATTAGACAATAGATATATGGTCCCATACAATCTGATGTTGTTGTCAATGTTTCAAGCCCATATCAATGTTGAAAAGTGCAATCAGTCCACTGCCATCAAATACTTATTTAAGTATATAAGCAAGGGTAATGGTAGGGTAGTTGCTTCAATGTTTGATAATAGTGATAGTGGGTGTAACACCCCAAATTTTGATTAAGGGCTAATGAGGATTGTTGAGAAGGTAATTGTGATTTAGAGTGGATTAAAGTTGAATTAATGTATATTGGTGACAATATTATTTAATATGTCATAATTGTTGGAAATTGAAAGAAAGGAATTATTGGCATAAGTTGGTAATTAGTGGGGAAATTAATTACTAACTAAGAGAAAATGAGAAGTGTAATTAAAATGGCTAATGGAAGGATTAGAGAGATTAATTGGTGATTTAGTGAGTGAGAGCCAATGAGGGGTGGACACATGGCAAGCTCACATGTAGGGGAGATATGAGAAAAGTCAAAAGGGAATTTTTAAATGCATTTCTCTCTCCTCTCTTCCCTCTTATGCGCTGGAAACTGAATTGGGAGGGAGTATAATCATTTTGCACTTTCTTCACTCCACCTCCATCCCTCATCTCTCTCGTTCTCTCTCTTCTCTCCTTGGGTGGCGCCATTGTTGCAGAAAATAAAAGAAGAAAAGCTTGCAAAAAGGTAAGAAAAATGGATTCTATTGCTCAAACTTCCTTCTTTAATGTTGATCCTTGAATGAAGAGCTTCATTATGATGGTTGTAATGTGTTCATTGGTATTAGTTTGTGACCTCAAGAGATTGTGAAAGTTGAAGAATCAAGAAATCTCTTTGGCAAAGTGAAAGAGGTGAGTGTTATCTCCCTTTTGATATATATATATTGTGGATGTTAGTGAGCATTGATTTTTCTGGAAATTTCAGCCCTATTTTCGAAAATTAGGGTCTTAGTGAGTTTGGCATGTTGTGATCATGGAAATGGTATATTGTGATGCCTTTTGGACAAATGGATTGGTTTCAATCATTAAAAGTAAAGTTTGGGAACTTTGTGTTGGTTTTGGTATATTGGTCAAAACAGGGCATGTGGTTAGATTGTGAATTTGGTTATTTTGAGGTTACCATTGTGTTCCTTGTGCAAAATTGTATAGGAATATGTTTGATTAATGATTTTGGAGTCATTGAACACTTTGGTAGAAAAGTTGGAAAATGCTGTCAATGTGAACTCTGTCTGGGCAGTTTATTTGTGTGAACGTTTTGAATGACCAAATGATCTCAGAAAATTGTGAAACTTTCTAGTCTTAAAGTTCACATCCCAAGCTTCAAAATGGACATATATTTTGTGTCATTTCGTTTAGTATTCTAAGATTTATGCTTTGCCAAGGTTTGGTACAAAAACAGAACTCTGTTTTGGAGTAATGTTGGGTTTTGGGTGATTCTGTATTTTTGTGATGATTTGAAGTTATGATCCATATTTTTCCTTGAAAGAGGACTTAAATACCTTTCATTTGGCTTTGGAATCACTCCGTTTCGATTTTTCTACAATTAGATATGATTTTTCGACGTTCAGCCAAGAGTCAGGAAATTTCTTGGCCGCGGCCCAAGCCTTTCTGGCCTGTTTTGGGCCGCTGCCCATGGATGGCTGGCCGCGTCCCACGGCCTTCTGACCATGTTTGGGCCGCAGCCCAAGGAAGGGCTGGCTGTGGCCCACCCCTGTGTTCCAGCACTTTAAGTTTTTGAAAAGAGATCTTCAACTTATTGTTTCCCAACCTTTTAGGAGTTTTATTAGAGGCATTTGGGGCTTCTTAAGGGTCATTATTGATAATCAAATCTAAGTGTTGAAGAGTTAATTGAGTATTGGAATAGAGAATAATGCTTCGTCCTTAATTATGACTTTAGGATTTGATATTTGCCCGGAGCGTAGAAGGCCTGTGCCTGTTCAAGGAAGGAAAGACAAAGGTAGTGACACTTTATCCTATATCATGTGTATTGCATTGCTTGTTTGCATTAGTCATCGATTGTAGTGAAAGTGAAGGGGACGTGGCGAAAGCCCGGACTCAAATATTGATAAAGTGATGGGGCGTGGCGTAAGCCCGACCTCGTATATAGTGAAGGGAACGTGGCGAGAGCCCGATCTCGAATATTGATTGCTGCATTGTGATATATGTGACTTGCTTTGTATATATGCATCATATAAATAAACTATTGCTACTGGGATTCTCTAGAATCTCATTCTTTCCAAATAAAATTTTTAGATAGGGCAAGTGGATCTAAAGGCAAGCAAGTGGCAAAGGACGATTAGGACTGCCAGCGGTAGTCTTAGTTAAATATTTTGGTTTTATATCGAATTGGTTATCATTTTAGATCATTGTAAATATATTGTATAGATCATAGTACTATAGTTTTGTGTAATCCCCGGTATGGATACTAAGATGGGCAATGATGCCCTATATAAACCTTTAGATTAATGTTATTATCCCGGGTGAACGTCGGGAATTGTGCTTACTCTGATATTATATATGTAACAGACCAAACAGGCCATTTGTTTTAATGAATGAAATGAATGGAAATCAATTGTATAGGTGATTTAAAAAGTTTTTAATTGTTCCGGATTTCTCATTCGATTATTAAATGTGATTAAACACTAATCTCGGCCTGATTATCGAAGGGGGTTACAGTGGGAATACTGATAAGTTCATTGATGAGATCCAACAATATTACAACTTTAGGTACATATCTGCATGTGAGGCTGCATGGCATATTTTTTCTTTCGACATTCAGCATAGATATCCTGTAGTTGAGCGGTTAGCTTCCACCTCCCTAATCAACAATTTGTGATTTATTCTAATAATGCTAACGTGGGAGAATTGTTAGGAAAGCCAAGGGTATGTGAATCGATATTCCTTGCTTGGATGAAGATGAATAATAGTGATGATGATTTTGCTAAAACACTCACATATTCTGAGTTCCCATTGCATTATGTTTATCAATGAAGTAAGAGGGAATGGAAACGTAGGGAGAAAGGGTTTGTGATTGGCAGGTTGACTCACACATGACCTTCTTTTGGGGAGCTTTACTACCTTTGTATACTCATCACTAAGGTGTGGGGTCCGAAGTCATATAAGGACATTAGGATAGTTAATGGTGTTGTGCACCCCACCTTTAGAGATGAATGTTATGCTCTTAGGTTGCTGGATGATGATAATAAATATGCTGCAGCTATTACGGAGCTTTCTATCTAAGCTTAAGCAAGGTCTTTAAGGAGGTTGTTTGTAAGCATGTTGTTGTTTTCATCATTAAGTCGCCCTGACTTTGTCTAGAATGAGTCTTCTAAAATTCTTTCCGAAGATTTATTGTATATTCCACGAAACAACCCTCTTTCATCAAGTAAGTTGAATGCCACGTGTAATGCATTTTTCTTATTTTCTATAAGCTATGATTTTCATTTGTTATTAGGTTTTGTTTGAGTGTTGACAGTTGTATTTAATTATAACTGTTGAATTTCGTAGGTATTGATATATCCGATACAGATAGAGAGGATGCTGCTCTTCAAGAGATTGATCATTTACTACAAGAGAATGGGAAGAGCTTGCAAGACTTCCTATCGCTACCTTGTCCAGCATCATGTGCATCTTTTGATTATTCTAATCAACTCATTTTACAGGAATTAAGTTATGACCGCACAGTGCTGGGAGAAGTCTCGAGAAATCTAATATCTTCATTGACAGATGAGCAAAGGAGGATTTTTGATGTTGTGATGTCCTCTTTGTCTCAAGATTAGGAGCATTTTTCTTTGTATATGGGTATGGTGGTACTGGAAAAACATTCTTGTGGAATGCATTGATATCAACACTTCGTGCTAGAAGAAAGATAGTTCTTGTAGTAGCTTCAAGTGGGATTGTTACTACCTTGCTACTTAGTGGTAGAACAGCCCATTCAAGGTTTGCAATCCCAATTCAAGTTACTGAGGATTCTATATGCAATATCAAGCAAAACTCCCCCTAGCTAATCTAATACGTTGTACGAAGTTCATTATTTGGGATGAAGCGCTTATGTTCAAAGGCATTGCATTGAAGCTGTTGACCACACACTAAAGGATGTTATGGATTGTGATCATCCATTTGGGGGGAAGTGTATTTTTTTAGGGCGTGATTTTCGTCAGATACTACCAGTTATCCCTAAAGGGACAAGGGCAGATATTGTTAACGCATGCATCAGCTCGTCTTTTGTGTGGGACCATTGCACTATTTTCCAATTGACAAAGAATATGCATTTAAATGGTTCTTCATATGAAGGAGACAATAACAAGTTGAGGTGGTTCTCATAGTGGCTTTTAGATGTTGGTGATGGAAGTTAGGTATGCCACATGAAGGGGTAGCGGATGTTGAAATCCTGATGGAGTTGTTGATTATGAACTATGCAGATCCTGTAGCTGTAATTGTGTCATCTACGTACCCAGATTTGATTAACAATCTCATGTCAACTGACTACTTTAATGATAGGGCGATACTTGCACCAACGATTGAAGTTGTCAATGAAGTGAATCAGTATATGTGCTCTTTATTGCCGGGTGATGCAGTTGATTACTTCAGTTGTGACTATGTTTGCAAGATATTCCAAGTCCATGATGGGATCGAAGATTTGTATACTCCTGAAATTTTAAACACAATCAGTTGCTCAAGGTTACCTATGCATAAGCTTTCATTGAAGGTGGGAACACCTATTATATTGCTTGGGAATATTGACCAAGCTACAGGTCTATGCAATGGAACAAGACTATGTATAACATAGCTTGGTCAAGTAGTTATAGAAGCGATTACCTTGAATGAGTCGATGCCGAATCAAAAAGTTCTAATTCATAAGATGGACATAGCTCCCTCTGATTGTAGGTTGCCTGTTCGAATGAGAAGGAGACAGTTCCCGATATCGATATCATTTGCCATGACCATAAATAAAAGCCAAGGGCAATCATTAAGGTTCGTGGGCCTATATTTGCCGAGGACCGTTTTCACACATGGTCAGTTGTATGTTGCACTATCTAGGGTTAGGAGCATGCCAAGTTTGAAGATTTTGCTACATAATGAGGGAAGGACAACGTCAAATGCTACTAGCAATGTTGTATACAAGTAAGTCTTTAGAAATGTCGACGTCTCTAATATGAAGTAGCCACTCTGTGCCCCCATGCATGTCGGTTGGTTTTTGTTGGGGTTGCAGCATGCCATAGTAGAATGTGTTTTCTTTTTTTTGTCTGCAACCCCTGTTTGGTTGTTTTTTATCTTTTGTACGAATGCATTCTGTTAAAGATTACATCAAGGATGAAGGCTGTTTTACTGTTTTTTTTTGTCCTTCAACTCTTTGTATATTTTGTGTTTGTATGAATGCTTCCGCGCATCGCACGGGGGAGTACATGCTTGTTAATATAAAGATATGTATTAAATAGGGGTAGAAAAGAAAAATATAGTTTAAAAATATACACAAAAAAAGTTGCTTATATTAATAACCAACCCCAGAGAGAGGAAGTTGCTTATAAAAAGAACCGAAGGGAGCATATTATGTGTTAGTAGGGAAGAGGACACTCTGAAAATCTTTTTTCTCCTTTTCTTCTCAAAATCTCATCTCCACCCTCGGATTAAAAAATGAATGGTTCAAATTTAATATTTTATAACTGGTGGGAGCATATTATGTGTTAGTAGGGAAGAGGATATTCTCAGAATCTTTTTTCTCCTTTCCTTCTCAGAATCTCATCTTCACCCTTGGATTAAAAAATGAATGGTTCAAATTTAATATTTTCTAAAACTATTATTATAGTATTTATAATTTAATTTTTAAAAAGTTTGTTTGTGTGGTAGTTACGAATTGTACATATCAGGTTTTAACAATTTAAATTTATGTATTTATGTTTAAAATACTAGTTTTATAAAATGTTAAATCTGAACGGTCTTTTCTTTTTTAATTTGAAGGTAGAGATAAGATTCTAAGAAGAAAAGAAGGTAGAGATAAGATTCTAAGAAGAAAAGCAGACAAAGGATTCTAAGAAAACCCAAACTCAGTTAGTAGTGCATGAAAACGTGAGAAAAAACTAGAAGGTGATGTATCTGGGAGGGGGGAAAACGAAAAAGCAATGTATATGAATTCAGAATGATTGAGCAGTAGAATGAGGGGGGGAAAAGAACATTGACTTATTCTTTATTTTTTGTTCTTAGAAACAATTTTATAAAACAGTTTTCAAAAATAATTTTTGAAAATAAAAAAACAAAAAAAATGTTTGGATAGTTGTTTTGAAAAATCTTTTTTTGAACTGATATGGCAGTGTGGCCACCAGAGGTGATGTGGTTGCGATCATCACTCGTAGTGTAGTGTCGATAGTAGATAAGTAACAGCCTCAAAATAAAAAATAGGAAAACAAAAACAACTAAAAGTTGCTTTTGCTTTTTAGTTTTTAAAAAACAACTTTTTGTTTTCAAAAACAATTTTTTTAAAACAATTTATCAAACAGGCTTTATTGTTTTTAAAAACAAAAAAAAACAGTCTTTAAAAACAAAATCAAATAACCCATAAGTGAGCAATGGCCCGAAAAACAAAAGGAAAAAAAAAGGAGGTTAAAAAAGTCAACATGTGACATAAAATTTCTCTCACCTCCAAAAACCCCTAATTTTGAAGGGGAGATGGGGGAGGGGAGTGTTGGGGAAAAAGACAAAAAAAATTTGCCCCTAGCCAAATAAGCATTTATCAGTTATCTCCTTTCCCTTGGCCCCCCCCTAATAAACCCCTACCGAAGAGGATTTTCTTTTTTTCCTTTTTTTGTGTGTCAAACAATTCTTCAAGATGTGTTTAGAAATAGGTCTAAATCTAATTTTGCAACGATAATTACATGGTTGCGTATATACATAAAAGAAATGTTTTTGGCAAACATGTAAGACAAATATTTGTGTAATAAATATCACATATGCATGTGGTTAGGGTGCATTTTTTCTTTAAAATAATTTTGGATAAACTATATATAAGTGCCCTACCAAAATTGTTGAACAACGGATCATATAATGTATCAAAACGTTCAGAGCTTTCAAAAACTAGTATAAATTACTAGTGAATTTGCTCCAATGAATATGTCGAGTTGCATTATTTTCCACCCAAAGTCTTCCAAATATATCATATTTTAGAATAAATATTCTAAATATTTCAAATCATTAATTAAACATAATATTATTTTTTTAAAAAAATAATAAGAAGATAATTTTAGTTTACTATAAATAATATTATATTCAAAAATGATTAGGTCAATTACTTATATCCATTATATAAAGTTCTATAATTATATGTGATCATATATCTTATTTTTAAAAATATTATTATTTAACTACAAACCCATATTAAAAAAAAAAAGAACAGATGGGCACATGTAGTGGGAGAACTTGATATAATGGAAAAAGGAAATTGATGTAAATATGGTTTTTAAAAGATCTTTTATATTTTTCTTATTTAAAAAATAAAATAATAATTGGATTGACATCTCTAATTAAGCATCTTGTTCTAGTTAAGAATATGCTAAAAGTATACGTCTAAATTTGAATTTGGATATTTTAGGATTTTTCGTTATTTCAATCCAATTATCTGTTTATCTTTCTAACTAGCATGAACTCCCCCGCACTGCGCTAGGAGCAAATTTTAAGGGCAAAATAAATTCCCCTTCAAAGTATCAAATGTTTTTTTTGGACCTGAACTTCAAAGTATCATATTAGAAAAAACTTTTCAAAAAGAAAACCTATTACTACATAATATAAGGAGGATTACATAGAGTTCTTTACTACTAACATACGTACCAACACATAAATGAACATGGTAAGATGTTATTGCCCTCTGTACCTCCTCTAAGCAGTCTAAGTGTTTTGAAGAATATAATCAAGAGTACATTTCATATTACAGAGATCAATTTGAGCTTTTTTCCATCATAATTATTTATATAAACATATTTTACTATGCAACAAAGTCAAGATGATATAGTTATTTCAATGAAATATAAATATATATATCTTATAAACATATTTGCGGCGGATGAGATTTGAGAAAAATGTTCCATTATCTCAAATACAAACAATATCCTACATATTATATTGAAAGTAAAGTGAATAAATAGGTAGATTTAAATTTATTAAATGAAAATAATGAAGGAAAAAGTGCAAGAGAGTGCACTCATAAACGCAAATAATAATAAAAAAAGTATAGCAATACAAAAATAAATCCAAAAGGTTGACCCCATGGACAATTTCAAACCACGCATATGAATTGTATTTGTTAAATTAATACTATTTAGCCATTAAAACTTGCAATTCTCTATAACATTCTGCATATCAATAAGGTCCAAGATAAGTCACTCAAATCTTATGTTGCCCAAGGTTTGATGTTGATGTCCTTGGGTTTGTACAATGTACACCCAACCAAACTCACCAAAAATTCAGCTTGAAATGCTGTTATCGGTGGCGTGTGCTTCCTTTAAGGTGGACATATCAGTAGCATATTTTTCCTTTCTGGTTTGTCTATCTACCATCTATCTAAGTAATATGACTCATCCATAGCATGGTTAACACAAGAAAACATTGGGAATATTGCAGCATAAGCTCACTGCAACTATAGTTGGACAAACCAGAAAGGAAACCAATGGGAGATTTCTTGTCCACATATCAGCAACATATTTTTTCCCAATGTAGCAGGACAAACCAGCATAATTAATAAGACTCATCCATAGATAAGGAGTACATTTTTTTTCTTTCTGGTTTGTCCAACCCATCCACAGCACGAAATGAAGATGATAAAACTCCAACCGATTGTACCTCGTCCCATTCCCAAATCTTAAAATCTAGAAGCCACATATCTAAATGTACAGTTGGATAAACCTCTCAAGATCGAAAATGATGATCAGAAGAGGGAAAGAGACTGATTACCATCCACTTTTGTTTTTGGTAAAAATTGGGATTACCATCTACTTTATTATTTTCAGATAGCTATGATTCTCATATGAAAATAATACAGTGCTTTTGCTCCTTTTTGACTAGCTATGCTCATGAGCTTGCCTCTCTCTTATTGAAAAACAATAGCATAGGAGAGTGTATCTGCCACTCTAATCTAAACAGAAGGGATTGAATCTGCAAAAATACAAAAAGAATGAATAAAGAACTTTCACAAAAATGGTAAAACTGATAGTCAATCATTGCCATAACATGTCCTTTGACTCCTACAAAGGTCCCAAAAAAGCAAATAAATTTAGCCAACAAAGACAAGGATCAAAACAACAAGTATATCCTTGTAGATATGGTTGGATGTGAGTTGTTGTAGTCACTTTGGGGTACGTAGCAACAATGACAGAAGCATGCAGCATATTCATATTTTGAGTTTGTATGCAGAGTCGTATTTACTAAAGTGTTTGCCTAGGATATCCGAAAATTTGATACATTTATTCAATATAATAAAACAAATGTTAAGGATTTAAAAAGCATGGCCATTTCCTTTCTGTTTGTTCAAAGCAAGGGAAACCTTAAATGGGCAAAAGGACATCAATATTTTTTAAAGCAGACCATATTAAAACACAAAAAGAAGGAAACTATTGTAGGAAAATGGAACTTGATGGATCAAATCCATATCACCAAGTCCAAAAGTACCTAGAATTGGGTATGCCATTAGCCATACACAAAAAGTGAAGGCTAAAAATTTACATGTATAGATAAAGAATAATTCAGAAAACTGTCAATAAATAAGGAGTATAAAAGAGAAACTCATGGGTGGCTGATAACAGATGTAGAACACTCCTCTGAACCAAGACCACAACATCACATAGCTAGGAAGTGGCGTAAACCTCAAGGGAATGAGCTTAAAATCAATATGGGTTGTGCCTATGATCAAAATGAAGGTAAAGCAGCAATCTCATTTGTGGTTCATGATTCTTATTGCTAGGTATTAGATGGAAATGTAAAACAAATATTGGTAGACTTATCCTTTTAATGGGAGAATGTATGGCAATGCTTGGGGCAGTAGTATATATATATTGCAGAAAATCAGCCGAAGGATGTGATTTTTGAGTCATATAATCGGTATTGATCAAATGTTTAAATGAAAAAAGTTTGTCCACATTGCTTGAATAGAACTTTACTCATAAAGTGAGTCAGATAATCAAGTCACTAATAAAGTGCATGATTGCCATATAAAGATGGTATGCATACAACTTGGTTAGCATATTGAAGTTCACAAGGACATAAGTACGTCATCTGTTCATCACCATTTAATTGGAATTAGTAACAGATGGAACTAATTCCTCTATGTTAAGATTATGGCCCCAAATGAAATGGAATTTCCCTTGGAGCTAACAAAATTAGTTGGGAGACCTATTATGGTCAACTAGTAAGGCCCCAATTTTCAATTAAGGGCTAATGATGATTATTGAGGATAATTATTGAATTAAAGTGGAATAATTATGGGTTTTGGCAGTAATATTAATTAATATGCCATAATTAGTGGAAATTGAAAGAATGAAATTGTTGGGCAATTAGTTAGTGATTAATAGAGAAATTAATTACTAGCTAAGAGGAGAAATGAGAGGTATGATTAAATGGCTAATGGAAAGATTAGAATGGCTAATTGGTTGCTTATTTGATGAGAACTAATAGAAATTTGACAAGTGGCAAGCTTATAGGATGAGTGAGTGTTGGAAAAGTCAATACATTATTTTAATGTTTTCCTCTCTCTCTCTCTCTCCTTCATTCTTGTTGAATTGGTATGGGAGGGAGTACCATTGCATCTCATCTCATCTCTCTCTTCTCTCTCTTATTCGGCCATGGTTAAAGGAAAGGGAGGAAGAATGCTTGCATTTAAGGTGAGTTAATGGCTTCCGTTGCTCAAACTCTCTTCTTTAATGTTGATCCTTGAGTTGAGAGCTTTAATTTGATGGTTGTAGTTTATCCATTGGTGATTATTAGAGGAATCATGAAAATCTGCTGTTCCTTTATGCTCTCGGGTACTCACTCATTGTTGTTCACTCTCTAGTGCCTGAGTGTAGACCATACCATCACTCAAGTAATGTCTTCTTAACTCGAGTATTGGTACAATATCACTCAAGTGAGACTACCTTCACTCAAGTGTCTTAGTGAAAAATATCAGTTTTAAGCTTTCAAAAAGGGGATCTTTTGGGGATAATCTTCAACCTCTTTAGAGTAATTGATAGAGATATCAACGAGTACTAAAAGAGCAATAATGATAACCAACGATAAGTATTATTCAAGTAAGGATTTGGAATAGTGAATAATCCTATGTCCTTGATTTGGTTATAGGGTTGGATATTTGCCCTAATCATGGTTCGATATCCGCTCGGATCGCGAGTAGCCGATGCTGGAGCATACGTGGAAAGAACAAGTGTATGAAACTTACCTCTCCTAAATGTATTTGATAATTATGTTAGTGTATTGATGCATGTTATTGCTTTTCTTGATTATGTGAAACATATATGAGTGATTGAAGTTTTGTTTCAACTTATGCTATGGCCATGAGTATATTGTGTGAACATTGAGCATGCTGATATGTCATTATGTGAACATGAATTATGTATTGCAAGCATGTCATGTATTAAACACTTATCTTGCATGCATATTGGTTTTGTTTTCCTACCGAGATTCCTCAGAATCTCACCCTCCCCTACCAACAGTGTATACAAGGCAAGTGGATCAAGGTAGAGCAAGCAACCATAGGCGGCTAGGTCTCCTCATGGACAAGTGCATTGGCAGTTGGTTATCGTTATATGTTGGATAACTATTTTTGTTGGATGTATATGTTCAGATGATAGATTAGAATGTGAATTTGGAAAGAGTATTGTGTAATCCCTATTTTAGATATTGTAAAGGGTGTATGTGCCCTATGAATCTTAGTGAAGTTATGAACCGGGATTGCCAAGATTATTATTGTGCACTCTGATATATTATGAATGTGATTTACCTTCATGAGGTAATTGTATTTGAAATGTAAATGTGAGACCAGATTGATTATATTTTTGAACTATTTTTCTTGACACCCCATCTTGAAGATAAGGAATTATAAATGATGTTTTTGTCTTATTAGTCTCTATTTCACTTGAATTTCGTATTTTGGATATAATTACAAAAGGGGGTTACACAAGTGCTAACTAAATGAAATTTCCCTTGGAGCTAACCTTTTATCCTTAGAATTATCATCCATGCCTTCAGAGTATCAGACTTTTTTAAGCATCGTTTCCTTGAAAGCTGACCAAGATTCAGCCTTGACTAATGAGAGAAGCATCCCTGATTTCATGTTTAAGTTGACCGCAACTTCTGTCCTTAAAATTGAGAGTCTACTCAAGAAGCAAGTATGTGAAACACGTTCTTAGCATTTATATGACAAAGAAAAAAGTTTGATCACATATTTGAGAGAAGCATGGACTAATTTCATGTTTAAGGAAGCTAAAACTACTATCCTTAAAAAAGAGAGTCTAAATAGTTAGCGAGAATGTGAAACAAATAAGCATCATCTATATCACAAGAAAAAAAGTGACAACACAGATTGATGACGCCAGCATTAACTAATTTCATTTTCTAGGGCCTACACATGAAACAAACAAAAATGGCATGTATGTGCATAAACAACTTGTATAATTGACTTGTTCAAATCAAAATTTTAAAACTTGTTTTTTACATGGTTGTAAAAAAACAAAAACTCTGCTACAAAACACATTAATCTCATGTAGATTTAAATGATAGCAATGCTCCCTTTTCTCTTCCTACCTTTTCTACATGAAAGGGATGTCTTATACTGTCTTTTCTACATCATACAGAACTTGTTGAAAGTATTAGTCATATCAAAAGGTATATTTTTGTATTTAAGGAATCTTGATTACTCACATTGCAAAAAAGGTATGAACAGCATTACTCCTTTCAGAATCCTACCCAAAATGCTTGCAGTAATAGGCCTTTAATATGAAAATGGTCAAAATAAAATCCTTCACGTTTTTGTGTAAGGCCACAAAGTATTATCTATTCAATGAATATCCTTACATGTTCAGAACATAAATAGATAAAGCTCGTTGAGATAGCAGTTAAATAGATGACCCATTCCAATCAGCTGGTCCGTGGCCTCATTCCACCAAACTACTATATGTAGCCCCGGGCCGAACTTAGAGCGGCCACTTCCTGCCTCCTGGTGTTGATGTTCCCCTGCTCATCTACACAATTCATCATAAAGTTTAATTAAATTTAATATCACATTTAAACCACTGTAATTAAAATATTAACTTTATTAAAATAATTCTTTACCTTGAACTTGCACCTCAAACCCAGTTGACCGCGAAGATGACTATCCTGGGTTATTCTGGCCCTTGGCCTTCTCGAGGTCAAGGAACCGCTCCACCTTGCTCATGCAAATTTCAAAATCAAATTCCTCAGCTTCCTCGTAGTCGTTGACACTAATTTAACCCGCTCTGGTTGAATAGGCACCTCTAGTAAGGTTGCTTGTTATAGGGTCTCCTGTTATTAAGGGGTCGCCTCCTATGGTGGCACTAGGACATATGCACCTCTGGGTGCCTCTACCTTGATCACTGCCCACTGACTACTGCTCTCCTACAGAATAGGTCCTCTGGGGGACGCTCATTATTAGAACAAGCGTGTCACCCAAGAGGGGGGTGAATTGGGTGACACAAGAAATTTTGTTACGTAATAAAAATTTACTGGAAATTTAAAGCAGTTAAGAGCTAGGAGAAATATCAACGAAGTATACACCAGGAGTTATACTGGTTCGGCCACAACCACTTTGACCTACGTCCAGTCCTTAGAGCTTCACTGAGAGTTTCACTATATCTTCCAAGATTCAGTGGGTTCTTGGCACCTCAGTACACAGTAAGTTCTTTCACTAGACACTCGTTCCCCCTTACATGTTGTAATCAAATCCCCAACTCAAGGTTACATAACCTTAAGTTGTCTCCATAACAAATATTGAGTTTGTAATGAAAAACTCTCTCATAGAGCAAATGTATCATCACTGAAGTACAAATAATGAATATCACAAAACAGAGCACAGAGAATATATTGATCAATGTGAGTTTGTGCTCTCAGTTGTTGTGTTTTGTTCTTCCTTGAATGCTCCATATATATAGATGAACTGTGATGTCCATTGGAAGCATTTCAAATATTTCAGTTAGAGTCACGTAGCTTCATTTGACCATTCATCAAATTTGAAAACTAGCCGTTTGCGATATGTAGGCGTTCCGGTCGTTGCCGACGATATATTTGACTTTTCTCTTAATGCATGATCTCTTCATTGTTTCTCTACAAATATACTTAGGGAACTAACACAATGAAAGGTTAATCATATAGATAACAAATCAATGAACGTTGGATTAAAATCATGCTTTTCGTATTGCTTACTTGAGTGGCTACTCGAGTGATCATGCTTTATTACTCAAGTAGTCCCTCGAGTAACTTCATAAAAAATAAGCTAAAGAGTAAGCCAATGTTGTCTGACCAGATTACTCAGGCAAACCATCAAGTAACTCATCTTACAATACTTGGCAGACTTGCTTACTCGAGTGATCCCTCGAGTAATGTTTCAAATAACTCTGCAGATTACTCGAATAATCCCTTGAGTAATGTCATTAAAATCTTGACGGAAAGCAACTTCAATTATGCTTACCTGATTACTCAAGTAATTTATCGAGTAATGCTTTCATTTTATTTCAACTTACTCAAGTAATTACTCGAGTAAGGTAGCTTTTTCATATTAGGTTACTCGAATAACCCCTTGAGTAATGTCTGTCATTTCTTGGCCGAGAGCTATTGGATGATTTCTCCTCTGGTTACTCAAGTAATCCCTCGAGTAAGCTTTTCAAATAACTTTGTAGATTACTCGAGTGATCCCTTTGAGTAAACCCATGCAATTTATGACAGAGAGTTTTGGAACAATTTTTCAAACATTACTCGTGTGATCTCTTAAGTAATGAAGGTCATTATCCGAGGGCTCCCTTGAGTAATCCTTCAAAAAATCTCACAGTGCTCCTTTCTCCTGTACTTTATCTTTTATTTCTTTTTCATTACTCTAGTAGTTACTTCAAGTAATGCTTTTGTTCGAACCTTTGATTTAAAACTTTTATAATATTAATCCAATCTTTGTTATCATCAAAATATATGGGATCTAACATTCTCCCCCTTTTGATGATAACAAAACTTGGTGATTTTGAACAATGTTTTTGAAAACTTTTCATATGCTATCGTTTGTTCAGTTTAAACTTAATACGCTTTTGAAATAACTTGGTAAAGTTCTTTTTGAATTCAAATCTAATAATCTTAAGAAATTTAGTTTTTGAAACCTTTTTAAATCCAATTCTAATGAAGTTAAAATCAAAAGCTTATAATTTTGAAGGCATGTTCAAATTCTTCATTCGTTCATCTTGCATAAACAATCAAAAGATCATTAGTCCACAATGTAATATAACTTCAATTGAAATTATAAAAAGAGTTCATGATATCAACATATTCAAACTTAATACTAAAAAAGCTCCCTTAGACACTATACGCCCATATCCACATGCATGTCCCTATACAAAACAAATCACATTATCATTTCGCAAAATCACCCAAGTTCTTCTCCCCCTTTTTGTCTTCATCATAAGGGTAAGATCAATCAAGAGAAGAGGGACTAGATGGCTTGATGGCAGAAATGGTATTGACAAGAAGAGGTGTGAAGCCAGAGCCATGTGAGTCATCTGAATTTGAAAAATCTGAAGAGGAGCTAGAAGGTCCAAGGTCAGGAAGTGCCAAAGAAGGAACCATAAAAAGATCATTTCAAGGACTTTGTGTGACTTTGACCTGAGAAGAAATCTCCACTTCTACTATTCTTTTAGGTGATTGATGATTACTAGAGGAGACAACCACTTCCTTAGTGCTGGTTGGGGATGCAATAGGTGTTAGCATAGGCTGAGTTGGCTGAATAGGATCATCGATTATGATGTCTATGTGCTCAAAGATAGATGATGGGTCAGGCATAGAGAATAAAAGATTACTTGGAGGAGGGATAGATAAGGATCCAGGCTCAGAAGATCTAGGCTCAGAAGGTGGTACTGGCTCAGTAGTACTAGGCACAAATGAACCAAGAGTGGATGGGCCAGATGCCATAGCATCAAGTCTGGCATGGAGTGATCTCAAGAGCTCACCCTGAGCTCGTTATTCTGCTAACATTTCTTCATGCCTCTTATCCACTTTCTCCACAAGCTCTCCCATCTTCACATTCATGTTAGTTATCAACTTAGCATTTGATTTGCAATGTCGATATGAAAACCTCTAAGAATATTCTCTATAAAAGTCTGTAATGAGGCACCAAAGAAGGAAGGAGGAGATGTGGATGCTGGAGCATAAGACTCTGTCTCATCCAAATGGCTTGTTGCAGTCTCAGTCTTCTTCTTCTTGGGACTTGTCTCAAGTGGTTCTTCAGGGGTAGTGCAATATGTAACTTTCCAATTTGGTTTCTTCCTATTAGAACCAACCTCTCAATTGGTTCACCTTTCTTCAAATACCAAATCTTGTTCTTTTTGAGAAACAGGGATATAAGCTGAGGATAAGACATTAGATTGGTAGATTTTCCTTCAAATCTATATCTTTTGATTTCAGCAAAGATATATTCTCCCAAGTCCTTTTTCTCTTTGAGAAGAATTTAGGCAAATTTTCTATAATCCCTCTCTATGAAATGTGTGTAATTATGTTCTTTGTTCACTATAGCTCTTGAATAGATATGTCATAGGACTCTGTGAAGATCACATATATCACTTGGATTGAAACTGAGGCGTCCTTCTATCTCACTAGGTCTTAAAATAGAAAATAGATGGTTTGAATCAAGATTAGGGAAATTATCCTCAGGTGGGTCTTTTATTCCAAGCCAAGTGTTGATTTTAGAAGGTGTGATTAGGATTTCTTGCCCTTTAACCTTGGAAAACATTTCTTCTTCTAGGGAGTCTCTAAGTGGATCATTAACAGGTTCTAAATTACAATAGAAATGTCTCACAATTTTAGAGCAAAATGGAAGTTTAACTGAAAACCAAGGCATATAGGACTCAAGATACAAATTGAGGTTGAATTTCAATACCTCTTGAAGAACATTGAGGTCAATGAAGTGCATCTTGCACACTTTTCTCCTTGAAAAGTGATCTTTGAATTTATGTGATTCCTCAATCTTCTTCATGTTGAATCTGGTTGGAGGGAATGTAATTTCTTCTTCCCTGACATCGGGTTCCTTTATAGATTGACCTTGCTTCCCTTCTCTAGACTTGTAGACTTCATCTAGTATACTTGCCATGGTTTAGGCAAGTTTTTTGTCAAACTTAACCTTTTTTTATGGCTTCTCAAAGAAAGATGGAGTGTTAGAAGAATCAGAAGGAGGTGGGGATGGTGCCTTATTCTCTTTGCCTCTACCAGGAGGAACATCCTTCTTAGATTAAGCTCTTGTGGCAGTGGGTTCCTTGATCACAACCCCCTTAACTTTGGGTTTGGCATACGGCTGGATTTAGATTTTGATCGGGGAGTGAGTTTTTGTCTTTTGGCTGGAGGAGATGGAATAGATTCATGAGATTGCTAAGGATTAGAAGATTCAGAAGGAGTATTAGGAAGGGTGGTCTTGGTTCTTACCATTTTGAACAAGATTTTCTAAAATTTTCTCTCACGCAAGTCGACGTTTAGGGCAAAGGACTTTTAGCAAATTGAGGAGGTTTTTCACAAGAAATTTCAATGGGTTTTGTCAAAAATGAAGTGAGGAAGAGTTTGTGGAAAGATTTTGTGGAGGGTTACTCAAAGAATTACTTGAACTAATTTTGTGAAAAAGACATGACGCACAGAGATATAGCCCTAATACCCAACATTACTTGAGGGCGCCCTCGAGTGATCTTGGGCTATTACTCAGGACACCATCGAGTAAAGCTCTTTGAAAATTTTAAATTAAATCAATTTAAATGTGTGCTTGTCATCAGTAATATTGTAGTTACTTATGTATATTCCCTCGATCATTTGATGGCATTTTAAGATAGATTTGAATGCAAATTGGATTGATTTTTAATCTGTACTCATCATTACTCGAGGCCTTACTCGACTAATGTTGATAGTTTACTTGAGGGCTTCCTTGAGTAATCTGTCTCTTCATTTCATGTCTATTCTTTTCCAACCGTTATGTCATTTCTTCTTGAATTTCTTTTGAATTAATGCTTTACTGCTACATTTTTCAAGTTATTACTCGAGTGGTTACTTGAGTAATCTTTATAATTACTTCAAGGTTTTACTTTGGTAATGAAGTTTAATTGAAGTTATCCCTCTAGTAATATTGTACTCTGTTACCCTCTACTTTTCATGCCTTGTAACAGAGTATCAAATTCCTGCAAAAACAAATTACTAGAAACTCCGATGTTTAAGTTAGTAATCATCAAAACATCAATAAATAACATTCATCTAACATTTTGTAAACACTAATAACTTACAATTCATTGGGATTTATCATTCCCAATTCTCTTCTAATATATAAGAATTGATCATTTGCAAGAGGTTTTGTGAAGATATCAACTAGTTAAAGATGAGTTGGAATGAATATCACTTTGACGTCTTTCTTTTGGACATGATCTCTGATGAAGTGATGTCTAACATCAATATGCTTGGTACTGGAGTATTGAATTAGATTCTTTGCCAAGCTTATCATGCTAGTGTTGTCACAGTATATTGTTAGATCTCTCATGTTTTGATGATAACAAAGGATGGTATGAAAAAGATTTGATAAAAAAATAAGTTTGAACAAAGTAATAATAGGGAAAATCATTACTTAAAGTAAGCATTGGAGTAATGAAGAAAGGCCAAGAGAAAAAGCTGAGAAACTTCATCATTGGCAAGTTTTCTAAAGGGTTACTCGAGTAAGTACTAGAGTAATGAGACAGAAACTTGAAGCAACCAGGTCAACCTTCAAGTAACCTGCCAACTTTACTCGAGTAAGTCCTCGAGTAATAAGATAAATGATTCCTAGTTGCTCTCGGCATGCCAACGTTACTCGAGTAGCTACTCAAGTAACCAGGTAAATCACTTGGAGTTGCTCTCGGCCTGCCAACGTTACTCGAGTAAGTACTCGAGTAACCATGTAAAAACTTCCAGTTACTCTCGGCCTGCCAATGTTACTCGAGTCTGTACTCAAGTTACTCTGCCTCAAGAAATATGTTGCTCTCGGCATTATCAATCCTGCCAATATTACTCGAGGAGGTACTCGAGTGACTCACTATGGTAAGCAAAACCTGAAGGTAATACTCGAGTAATATGATATGTTTTTTATCATACTTTACTCGAGGCACTACTCAAGTATGCAGGTATTCAATCACTTATTTTAAACTGGATTACTCAAGTGAGTAATCGAGTAATATGCAGAGTTATTTACATAGAACTTCAAGTTGCTACCTGAGTAAGCTATGCAAAAAATTTATGTTTACTCGAGTAAGTACTTGAGTAACAAGGTAAGAAAAATTGAAGTACTCTCAGCCTTGAAATCCTACCAATATTACTAGAGTAAAGCATCGAGTAACATAAAGTTTATTTGAGAGTTTACTCGAGTCGCTACTTAAGTAACCTATGAAGAAAAGTGTGCCATACTCGAGTAACTACCCGAGTAAACAGGTATTTCTAAAAGTTTGAAATTGTGTTTACTCCATGCACTACCCGAGTAATGTAATGTTCATTTGTTAACTTGCAGTTTGTCAATACTTTCATGATGATACTCGAGTAAGTACTCGAGTAAACTTAATGAATACTCGAGTATGCAAGTTCAGATTTTGAGAATTCATTCCAATGGTCTTTGATTTATTTCCTATATGATTAACCTTTCATTGTATTAGTATTCTTAGCATATCCACAGACAAACAATGAAGAGATCTTACCAAATAAGGAAAGTCAAATGCAACGTTCAAATGCTACCTATCGCCACCTACCGTAAACGGATATTTTTCAAATATTGGAAAAGTCAACAGTGGCTGCACACACTCTAACGGGAATGAAGAAAAATGTTCCAACAATCATTACCAACACATCTATATATACGGGAACATCCAAACAGAGAGTAGAGAACAAGAACACACACACGAACGCATTATCAAGCTCATTACTCTATTTTACATTATACTTGTAATTCTATGCTTCAGTGATTCTTATTCACTCTGTGAGAGAGATATTTCATTCAAATTCAATATTTGTTATTGAGGTAACTTAAGGTTGTGGAACCTTGAGTTGGGATTGGATTACAACTTATAAGGGGGAGCGAGCGTCCAGACGAAGGAACTTGCTTGTACTGAGGTGCCAAGAACCCACTGAATCTTAGAAGTTATAGTGAAACTCTCAGAGAAGCTCTGAGGACTAGATGTAGGTCAAAGTGGTTGTGGCCGAATAGTATAACTCCTGGTGTACACTTCGGTGTTATTTCTCCTTACTCTTTACAGCTTTATATTCACCGTCAAGTTTTTATATTTGCAACGAAATTTTAGTATCACCCAATTCACCCCCCTCTTGGGTGAAACGCTTGCTCTAACATATATTGGTATGTCCTTTAGATAAATACCAAGATCTTGTAGTTGTTGCTTTAGCCATAACACTTGTGCACAACAACTTGATGCTGCAATATACTCGGATTCCGTTGATGAAAGAGACACTGCATTTTGTTTCTTGCTAAACCATGACACAAGTGATCCTCCAAGAAATTGGCTTTATCTACTGGTACTCTTTCTGTCTATCTTGTAACCTCCATAATCAGAGTCTCAGTATGCAACTAGATATTCACTTCTTTCTTTAGGATACCAGAGACCTAATTCTGTTGTGTCAGCGAGGCATCTAAAGATTTGTTTGACGGTTTCAGCATGTGATTCCTTTGGTACTAATTGATATCTTACACACATACCAATACTGAATTGGATGTCAGGTTTGCTTGCACTGAGATAGAGTACTGATCCAATCATTCCTCTGTATCTTGTGATAATGCAATCTTTTCCTTTAACATCAGCATCAAGCAACATAGTTGAACTCATAGGCATGTCCATTCTATACTTCTTCAATAGGTCTTTCAAATACTTCATTTAAGATATGAAGATTCCATTATTTCTTTGTTTGATTTGCACACAGAGAAAGAAATTCAATTCTTCCATCATTGACATCTCAAACTCCCTTTGCATTATCTCAAAAAATTCCTTACACAAGGTTTCATTAGTAGCACGGAAATTTATATCATCAATATATATTTGTACAATTAAAATATCATCTCATTTTTGTTTTGTAAAAAGTGTTGTATCAACTTTTCCTCGTACAAAACCTTGATCAATGAGAAATTTACTGAGCCTTTCTTACCATGCTCTAGGAGCTTGTTTTCAATTGTATAAAGCCTTTCGTAGTTTGAAAACAACCTGGAGGTTGATCTACATACACTTCTTCCATGATGTAGCCATTTAGAAATGCACTTTTGACATGGATTTGATAGAGTTTGAATCCTTTGACACATGCAAAGGCTAAGAGTACTCGTATAGCTTCCAATCTAGCCACTGGAGCATATGTTTCCTCATAATCAATTCCTTCTTCTTGATTATAGCCTTTTGCCACCAATCTTGCCTTGTTTCTAACAATTATTGCGGATTCATCAAGTTTGTTCTTGAATACCCATTTTGTGCCAATGATTAGATAATCCTTAGGTCGGGGTACCAAATCCCAAACTTGATTTCTTTCAAATTGGTTTAGTTCTTCTTGCATTGCTATTACCCAATCATTGTCTGATAGGGCTTCGTCAATGTTAGAAGGTTTAATCTTAGAAATAAATGTATAAAAACTAACTTCATTGAAAATTTTATTCCTAGTTTTGACTACTTCATTCCAATCTCCTATGAGTTGCTCTAGGGGATGACTTTCTTTATATATCCAGGCTCTAGGTTGTCATAGTGACTGATCTTCTTCCTTGGTTTGATCAACTTTTGGGATGAAAGATTTAGGATTAGGTTGACTATTTTCTTGATTTAAAACAACTTCCTGCTCATCGGCAATAGTTTTGTTAGAGGATTCAAATTCATCGAATACAACATGAATTGATTCTTCAACAACACATGTTTGTTTATTGAAAACTCTGTATGCTTTGCTTCGGTTAAAATAGCCTAGGAAAATTCCTTCATCTATTTTAGAATCAAATTTTCCTAAGTTATCCATACCATTATTATGAATGAAATACTTACAACAAAAAATGTGCAGATGAGCAAGGTTTGGATTCCTTCCTTTGTATAGTTTGTATGGTGTCTTTCCAAGTCTTGTCTTGATGCAGGCTCTATTGAAATGTAGCACATTGTGCTCATTGCATCGGCCCAAAAAAATTGAGATGCATTATTTTCATTCAGCATTGCTCTAGCCATTTCAGTGAGTACTTTGTTCTTTCATTCCACGACTCCATTTTGTTAAGGTGTCCTTGGAGTGGAGTAATTGTGATCAATGCCATTAGTATCACAATAATCTTTAAAGGCTTGATTTTCAAATTCTCTACTGTGATCTATCTTGATACTTGTAATTGACATAACTTTCTTATTTTGCACTTTCTTGGCAAAAACAATAAATTCTGCAAAGGTTTCATCCTTTAATGATAGAAAAATAGTGCATATAAATCTAGAGAAATCATAGCAATAACCAATGAATATAAGTTGCCACCAAGACTTTTAACTCTTGTTGGTCCAACTAAATCCATGTGTAATAATTGAAGTAGTCTGTTGGTTGTGATCTCATTTTTCAATTTGAAAGATGATTTAGTTTGTTTACCCTTCTGACATGCGTCACAAATCAAATTGTTTTTGAAATTTACTTTGGGTAATCCAAGTACTAATTCCTTTTAGAGAAGTTTGCTTAGTTGGTACATATTGACATGAGCTAGACTCTTATGCCATAACCAACTTTTATCGGAATTACTTAGAAAACAATTTTCAAAATCATTTCTACTGATATCAAGAGTATAGCAGTTACCTTCCCTTTTTGCTCTGAACTTTGCCTTAAGATTCTTCTTATCTAATTGTAAGTCTTTTTGTTTACAATTAGACATTCCTCTGTGTCAAATATTACCCAGTTGTCTTTATCTGTACTTTGACTTACGCTCGACAAATATGGCACAATCCTTCAATGTAATATACATCTTTGACTCGTATGCCTTTATCATTTTTTATTTCACTAATTCCTGCTATCTTTTTGTATTGATTTCCTTTAAATTTTACCTTCCCACCTTCTTTAGGTTGTATTGTGGTAAAAGTTTCGAAATCACCGGTCATATGTCTGAAGCATCCACTGTCTATGTACAACTTGTTGTTTTTGGATGCTTTAAGACATATCTCTTCATCTTCTGACAATTCTTGAGCGACCAAACAGATATTGGCTACTTCCTCATGATCGCTATCTTTGTCAAATGAACTGTCTACCTATATGGCAGATAGAAAGGCTTTCTTCTTGTTGTAGAACTTTCCTTTTCTCTTTTATTTATTCTTCTGAGTCAGTTCTTGACATTTTGATTTGATATGTCCTGGCTTTCCACATTCATAGCAGATGATGTGTTCTTTATTGTTTGTTCCTCCTTTCTGAAAGTTTTTGAATCCTTGGCCTTTCTTGTAAAACTTTCTGAATCATTTTATCATTAGGCCCATTTCGTTATCATCAAACTCTTCATCCTCATCTTGATTTTCTTCTTTTGCTTTTAGTGTTAGGCCTCTCTTCTTCTTGTCACAAATATCTTCTAGCTCTCATTTAAACTTTAATTTACTTTCATATTCAGAAAGACTTCCAGATAGAGAAGCAATGAATCGTATTGATTCGCCTTTTGCTTCCTCAATAGCGGTGACTTTGGCCTCCCAGTCTTTAGAAAGAATATTTAGAATCTTTCGTACTTGGGTATGTTGATCATAGACTTTCCCAAGTGCTGCAAGTTGATTAACAAGATGAGTGTATCTAAATTCAAATTTAGCTATTAACTCACCTGATTTTATTCAAAGTAAATCAAATTCAGTAACCAAAGTATTGATCTAATTTTCTTTTATTCTCGAAGTTCCTTCATTAGCTATTTCCAAAGCTTCCCACTTTTCTTTAGCCATTGAAAGTGTGTAGATCCTTAAGCACTCATTTTGAATCAAGGCACTTTGAATCATTAGAATTGCCTTGTTGTTGAGTGTGATGAGTTTTTTTATCATTCTCATCATATTCTGCTGGTGTCTTAGGAACCCTCTGAGAATCTAAAATTTTCTTAGGCTTATAGTTTCCATTCTTAATCACATCCCATAGTCCGTATTCTTTGGCCATTACGAATACTCTGAACTTGGCTTTCCAGAAAAAGAAGTGTTCGCCACTGAAACCTGGAGGTCTGGTGATAGAAGCTCCATCGGGAAGAATTCCTTTACACATGCTTGCCATTGATCCTTCTTAGGTTGTTATACCTTAACAAGAAGACCTATGCTCTGATACCAAATGTTAAAACAAGTGTTTCACCCAAGAGGGGGTGAATTAGGTGATACTAGAAATTTTGTTGCGCAAATAAAAATTGACTGGAAATTTAAAGCAGTTAAGAGCTAGGAGAAATATCACCAAAGTGTACACTGGGATTTATACTAGTTCGGCCACAACCACTTTCGCCTACATCTAGTCCTCAGAGCTTCTCTGAGAGTTTCACTATATCTTCCAAGATTCAGTGGGTTCTTGGCACCTCAGTATACAGCAAGTTCCTTCATTGGACACTTGCTCCCCCTTACATGTTGTAATCAAATCTCCAATTCAAGGTTCCACAACCTTAAGTTGTCTCAATAACAAATATTGATTTTGTAATGAAAAAGTCTCTCACAAAGCAAATGTATAATCACTGAAGTATAAATAATGAATATAAGAAAACAGAGCACAAAGAATATATTGATCGATATGAGTTTGTGTTCTTAGTTGTTGTGTTCTGTTCTTTATTGAATTCTCCATATATATAAATGAATTGTGACGTTTATTGGAAGCATTTCAAACATGTTCGTTAGAGTCACACAGATTCATTTGACCGTTCTTTAAATTTGAAAACTAGCCGTTTGCAGTAGGTAGGCGTTTCGGTCGTTGCGGACGATATATTTGACTTCTCTCTTAATACATGATCTCTGCATTGTTTCTCTACAAATATACTTAGGAAACTAACACAATGAAAGGTTAATCATATAGAAAACAAATCAATGAACATTGGATTAAAATCATGCTTTCCGTACTGCATTACTCGACTAGCTACTCGAGTGATCATGCATCATTACTTGAGTAGTCCTTCGAGTAACTTCATAAAAAATAAGCCAGAGAGTAAGTCAATGTTGTCTGACCAGATTACTCAGGTAAACCATCGAGTAACTCATCTTACAATACCTGGCAGACTTGCTTACTCGAGTGATGTTTCAAATAACTTTGCAAATTACTCGAGTAATTCCTCAAGTAATTTCATTAAAATCTTGACCGAAAGCAACTTCAATTATGCTTACCTGATTACTCAAGTAATTCCTCGAGTAATGCTTTCATTTCACTTCAACTTACTCTAGTGATTACTCGAGTAAGGTAGCTTTTTCACATTAGGTTACTCGAATAACCCCTTGAGTAATATCTGTCATTTCTTGGCCGAGAGCTATTGGATGATTTCTGCTCTAGTTACTCGAGTAATCCCTCGAGTAAGCTTTTCAAATAACTTTGTATATTACTCGAGTGATCCCTTTGAGTAAACCCATGCAATTTTTTATAAAGAGTTTCTGGAACAATTTTTCAAACATGACTCGAGTGATCCCTCGAGTAATGAAGGTTATTACACTAGGGCTCCCTCGAGTAATCATTAAAAAATTCTCACAGTGCTCCTTTCTCCTGTACTCTGTCTTTCATTTCTTCTTCATTACTTGAGTAGTTACTTCAAGTAATGCTTTTGCCTGCAACCAAGAACTTAGTTACTTTGTTCAAACCTTTGATTTAAAGCTTTTGTAATATTAATTCAATGTTTGTTATCATCAAAACATAGGGGATCTAATACTCATCCACCTTCCCTTCCCTCTTATCCCTCCTGAAATCCAATATACACTAGTGGAAAAATCACTTTTAAGACCAGTTAAAAATGACATTTTAGACCAGTTTTGGATCCAGTCTTGATACAGTCGGTCTTAAAAGTCTGCTATTTTTTAGACTAGTTGTTTAAAAACCAGTCTAAAAACTTTTTTTCAAGACTTTTAAGACCAGTTATTAAAATAAATAACCAGTCTTAAAAGTGATTTTTTTTAAAAAAAATAAATAGGGCCTTTTTTGTAGTCAAACTTACAAATAAGTAGAAGGGATTACAGTGAAAATTTGATTGCGGATACTTTCAAGCAAGTTACCACCATCAGATTTCACTAAAACACCTTCCCTATGAATCCCGCTACTAAAATTTCTCAAAACCTGAACTCCTGTATCGTTTACTATAAGCATCAAACAACATAGAAAGATAATGAACAACTCTTGTAAGGGTGAGAGCACCGCAGCAACAAACATGAGAATGAGATCAAGCGAAGATGACCGAGCCCATAGAGTAATCACACCAAGAAGAGAGGTTTCAGATTTAGAGAGAGAAATTTAGGCACAACAAAGAGTAGATTCAAAAAATTAGGGTCAATTTTTTAGACCGGGTACATATAAAACCGGTCTTAAAAGGGTGGAAAAAAATAATTTTAAAATTTTTCATATTTAAGATCGGTTTTTATTAAAACCGGCCTTAAATGTTTGATATTTAAGACTGATTATTATTGGACCAATTTACTTCAATTGTTTACCAAATTTGACAGTTTCATTACACGATGATCCTGTCCTTGAAACTTTGAAATTAAGTTTGAAATTGAATGGATTCAACTTAAAACTTGGTGTTTCACTTATAGCTTTAATCTATAGGGTCTAGTACAAAGTTATGAATTCATGCACTTCAAACTTCAAAATGTTTAACCATGGAAAAGAAACCTATCTATTCCTAACAGATACGACTAAGGCAAATGTTACAATTCCAAAACCAGTTAGATGGATGAAATCACTCTCCCTGATGATTGGGACATGGTAAAAATTGCTCCTCCCATCCCAAAACCTGCACCGGATTCTTATAGAATTAGGCAAAATGAAAATGGAGATGTTAGAATTACTTTTGATCGGAGAGGATCATTTAGTCTTTCTAGAACTCCATCAATTCAAGAAAGCTTCAAGACTGCTCTAGATCAATCTTCAAGACATTCTTGTAGTTCTTCTGTCAAAGAACCTATAATTTCACCTTCAGTAATGCAAGGCTTAAATGAGTCAGCCGGTGCAGTAAGACCTGTATACCAAAACACTAAAGATGAACAAACTGAAACCCAAACTTGCCAATCTCCAACATATTCTGACATGAAGGTGATTGAGCAACAATTTGAATTAGATAAAGAACTCTTGCGAAAAGATTTCTACTCTAATGAAAATACTGAAAGACGAAAATGGTTTTTCCAAAAATATAAAACTGAAGAATGGCGAAAACCAATTCAAGAAAAGTTTTATAAAATGCTAGAAAGGTATAAGCTTCATATTTCATTCTTTCTTTGGTTTGAAACCTATGTGAAAGATATGAATATAAAGGATTATCCTTTCAAACCATTCGAAGGGGTTAACGCCTCTTGGATTTTAAAAAATAAAGACAGATATGAATATGATCTTCCTCCAAAACAGTCTTACCAGGTCCCTAGTACAAAAATTGGTGAAGCAACTGTTATTGCCTCTCCTTTCAAAATAAAAGATCCTAGAAATGATGCAAGTACTGATGATATCAGAAATATCATTGAACAAAATAATTATACAAATTCGTATTTGCAAACTCTAGGAGAACATATTTTGAAAAAACCTGTTACTAGTGAAACTAAAGAAATCTCATTTAGTTCCACCAGTACACAGCCAATTTTTAAACCTTATGCTATTCCTGCTACTAGCTCTTATAGTATAAGGAAAGGAAATCTGGAAACAAGGATTAACAAAGAATTAAAAGAGTTAATCAAAGATATTCCAGAAACTCCCCAAAAATCTGAAAAGTCTGTCTCTTCAATTTCAAAATTAGTGATTAACACTTTAAAAAACAATCAAACAAGTTCAAATGAAGATTGTCCAAAAGTTCATGAAATAAAACAAGAGGATTGGAGAAAATCAACAAAATTGTATTATCCGAGAGCCACTCCTTCAGACATAATGCTTGAAGAAAGGGATTCTGCTCTTCGGCAATTTAATGCAAACAACATCTATGTATGGAACGTAGATGGCCAATCTGAAACAAATATTTTGGAAATCTGCCAACAAATGACAATGGTTAGTAATGCCTACGCAATATATAAAATTTGTCAAGAGGAAGATGTTGTTCATATATTGCTATCTGGCTTTACTGGGCAACTCAGAGGTTGGTGGGATTTTCATCTCACTCAAGAAAAGAAAAATCTGATTTTACAAACCAAAAAGACTACTCAAGATGGTATTGTTATCACTGATAGTAATGGTGAACCAATAAGACCGATTATTATTAATAATCGATCTTAAAAGTTTAAAATTTTTAATTTTTTAAATATTTTGATATTTTTAGATTGGTTTTATTTATAACCAGTCTAAATAATTTTTTTAAGACCGGTTTTTTTGAGAACTAGTCTTAGAAGTTCTATATAATTACAAAACTACCACCGGTGAAATTTTTTAGACCTTATCCGCTATAACTGGTCTAAATATGGCGGTCTAAAAAGGAAATTTTGTACTAGTGATAACTATAGTTATTAACCAATTAAATATAAATTCCAATGACAATTAACCAATATTTATAAACAAAATTATAATAACATTAACCAACAATATAAATAATGTAAAATCACAATATTATAGTAAAAAAATTCAATTCTAAAACCTTATTAAAAATGCATGTACAAAAGATGTTTAAAAAATAGGCTTTGGAACTCGTAAGTATTATCAATGCCTACTATAAACAAAACTTTTATGCTAAAAAAAAAATTAAATAGAAACTTTTACTAACCTAAAGTGCTTTTTAGATGTTTGAGCAGAACCTCAGATGTGAAGAAAACTTCTTAGAGCTTGTGCGAGAAATAATTTTGCCAAAAGCCGTAAAATGAGGGGTGGCGACATTTATATAGCTGCGTGATTTGTAGCAATTCTAACCAAAACTGCTACCTCAATTGCTACAAATAATGAAACCCTACCTCGGCCAATGTGACAATTTGTAGCGGTTGTCCCAAATCGCTAAAAAGTTATAACCCTTTGCATTCTGTAGCAGTTATTGCCTCAATAAAGACTACAAAACATGAAAAAGTTTGTAGTAGTTCAAGTGAACTGCAACAAAATTGCAACCCTTTGCATTTTGTAGCGGTTTTTCATTCTTAACCACTATAAACAACATTGCCATAAATGTGGTGCCAGCTTGGCAATAGATTTTGTGGTGGTTAAAATGGCTTAACTGCTACAAAGTAATCGCTAAGGCACAAAGGTGGTGCCACATTTTATAGCAGTGTTTTTGATGTAACTGCTAAAAAATACAATCTCTTACTAGTGCACCATTTAGTGCTAATCATACCATTACAAATGGGAAACCGCTACAAATACTGATATTTATAGCAGTTTTTTTCAATCGCTGCAATTTAACCTCTACGAAATGACAATTTTTTTGTAGTATAAATATTTCATTTGTTTAAGTCTATTCATTTATTAATTTTCTTAATCATTAAATCAAATTTTAAGGAAGTTATTCTCCCATTTATTTCCAATATATATATTTTTTGTTTTATTTATTAATTGTAATTAATTATTCTTTTCATTTATGCTGATTTATTTATTTTATGAGTCAAGTAACTTTTTTTATTTATTATTGATTGATATGTTTATTTTAAAGTTAATACTTATTGAGTTATTTAGTTCTCTATTCCTTTTTTTATATACATCAATAGTTTCGGTGAGTTGGGTCCTAGGTCTCACTAGGACCAGAGCTTACCTCTAAGCTCAAAGAACACATACATAGATACTTATATATTGCCCACCAACAATAGGTCCTCACATCGGTGAGGTTTGAATCCAGAACCTTTTGGCTATAAACCAACATCTTTACTAATTGGACCAACCTTTGTTGGCTTCTATATTCCTTTTTTACGTTCTACTTCTCCTTATTATAAGCTCATCATGGATGACATATTTTTTGTTCCACACAAAAGTCCAATAATAAGGTTTTTGTATTTTTAAATTTTTTTTGCCTGCTGTATTTTTCAATTTTACTTGTATGTTGTTTATTAATTTTAAAGTAGTATATATGATTTTCCCCCTTGATTTATTTACCTCTATGATGAGACATGTTATTTATTTTGATTGATGAGATGTGTTATTTATTTAATTTTATTAGATAAATTATCTCTTTCAATTTTTTTATTTTCTTATTATCATTTCTCAATTTATTTCCTTTTTGTGAGGCATGTTATTTATTTATTTTGCAATTTATGATTTTTTTTGTTTTGTTTTAAATTTAATGTTTGTTGAGTTATAGTTTTACGCCCATTTAAGTTATTTTCGTTGTTGATTAGATATTTATTTTCTTTTTATTTGATAGATTGGTATTTATCTATGTTTTATTTATAATCATTTTGTAATTTATATTTCAATCTTTCTCAAATAGTACATAATTGATTGGTTCTATATAGTTTTATTGGTTTGTGAATTTAAGTTATTCTCCCATTTATTTCAAATTTATTTGTTTTATTTATTAATTTGAAATTATTTATTCTATTTATTTATGATTTTTCTCAATTTATTTACGTCTCTAATCAGACATGTTTTTTATTTTGCAATTTCTAATTGGTTCTATATACACCATAAAAAAACACAGAATTTGTGGCGGAATCAGCATTTCTAACGGAATTTAAAACGAAATTTCTGACGGAACACGTTTCAGACTGAATGGATTCCGTCAGCAATAATAGTGTCACAAAAAAATTTGCAATTCCGTCGGAAATTTCCGACGGAATAGTCGGACAATTTTCGATGGAATTTGTTCGCCGCAAATTCCAACGGAATTCGTTTCCGTCACAATTTTTTAAAAAAAATCGAAAATTATTTTTTTAAAAAAATCAAAATAATTTTAATTTTTTTTAATTTACAAATGTCACGTGTTTGTCCTCTAGCTATCCGGTGTCCCCTCCCTTGGAGGCCATGTGTCACCTCCTCATAATTCCTCCAAATGCCTCTCTATCGTTCGAACCCGCGACCTGAGGGTGTAGATGCCTTCATACCCGAGTCTTTGCCAGTTGCGTCGTAATGAACATATGCTATATTATTACGTATTATTATATATATAATATTATCATATATATATAAACGTACATACATATAATTAATTAATTATATACATATAATTAATTATTAATTAAATATAATATTATTAAAAATAATGAAAAATTTAATAAAAACGAAAAAATATTTATATATTTAAATTAAATAAATTTTTAATTAAAATTATATAATAAATAATAATTTAATATTATAAATATTATTTTTAATATAAAATTATAAATATAACATTAATAACATATATATTAATAAATAATAATATAATTTTAATAATTAAATTTAAATATAATTATTTAATAATTAATATTTTAATTTTATAAATATTATTTTAATTTTATAAATATTTTTTAAAAAAATTAATAATTTTTAATTTTTTCGACAGAATTTTCTGTGGCAAATTGGGGCGGAAATTTCCATCGGAAAATTTTACGATAGAATTTTCCATAAAAAAGCTTTGCGACAGAAATTTTGTCAGAATTTGCCACGGAAAAAATTCCGTCGGAAAATATTTGAAGACAAATTCCGTCAGAAATTTCCGTCAGAATTTGCCATGGAAAAAATTCCATTGCAAATCCCGTCGGAAATCGGGTGTTGTTTTGTAGTAATACTGTTTATTGGTTGGCTATACTTTGTTATGTATTGTTTATTTATTAATAAATTATTCATTTGTTACTAAAGTGGTTGGTTGAGGTTGTATTTAATACTATAAAAAAGAAGAACACAAATTTGAATTCTAAAAAATAAACTTTTTTTATAACAGAATTAGTAGGATTGTTTGTTTCCCATTTATATAAGGAATTCAGTAATCTAAATTGAAGAATGAATATATATTCAAATTTTCTTATTTACTTATTTTATAATTTATGATTGATATGTTTGTTTTAAATTTATTGCTTATTATTTATTTAGTTAAAATATTCTAAATCATAAACTGTAAGATATGGGCTATGCACGATGGCTTATTGTTTATTATTAATAATGGATTATACATTATTTAACTAGATAATTTATTTATCCATTTGTTTTTCTATTTATAAAATAATTTAATCCTGCATTAAATTTGCATATGTAAATTTGAACAAGGGAAAGAAGATAGATGTGAGAATTATTTGTAAATGTAGAGAGAAACAAATTTTAATAAGGATAAACTTTGAAAAATTTTATCAATTTAAGATATTTAATGACTTGACCGATCATCCTTTGTAGTCTTTAATTAGTTAAAAGGACCAGAGATTTTTTGTTTGTATAATTTTTTCCAGATACAGCACATTTGAATTTTTATTTCATTAGTGTTTAATTTTTAAATTCAAATCAGTATTTTTTGTCGATTGATCTTAACAAGACTGGTTCAATGGTTCCCACTTCTAGGGTGAGTTTTTTTCTTTCTTTTGGAGAGGGTGGTTTTCACTATCACAAGGGTGGTTACTACTTACCGGGGATCATAACGGCAGATCTTTGGTGTGTATGTAGCGTTATCACCCACTGTGATAACGTAGAAAAAAACAAGTGATTCTGTCAGAAACCAGAATCCCTTAAATCACTCTGATTGATTGACTTGTATTCTCATTTATTATGCCTACAAAAACGAGTGCTCTGCTATTTATGATTGCTAGAACAGAGAATTGCAAGCACTTATCACAGCTATTAGAATTATATTGTCCAGCCTCTAGACAACAAGAAACTTTGAACAAATTTGGGTTGATTTTTTCAAAAAACAAGACGGCTGCAGTTAGGGGACCAGTTGAGTCAGATTCTCGGCATCCCCATTTCTGTTGATCCAAGGACATATTTAGGCATTCATAATATGTGGGGCAAATCGAAACAACAAGCTTTGGCTTCATGGATGGGGTGGAAAACTTCTATCATTTGTAGGAAGACAGGTTATGATCAAGGCATTGATTAATGCTATCCCAATTTACCCCAAGACATTTTTAAGTTCCCCAAACGACATGCAAGGAATTGGATAAGCTAATTTCTAATTTCTGGTGGAGCGGCATAGAAATTGGGGGGAATATACTTTGGAGAACATAGACGATATGAAATTGTCCAAAACTAAAAGGAAGTTTGGGTTTCCCGGACTTTGAGATATTAAATGACTTGCTTCTAGTTAAAAAAGCTTGGAAATTAGTCCAAAATGAAAACTCTCTCTGGTCGAGAATGTCAAAGGATGTGTGCTTTCCAAATTTTACTTTAATGGCAGCTCATGAAAAGGGCCATAAGGCATCTTGGATTCGGTCAAGCATTCTCTTTGGGCACTCTAGCTGTGCTTAAAAAGAGACTGTCAATGGTTGTTGGGTGATAGCAACTCAGTCACTGAGTGGAAAGATGGATGGATCCCTGGCTTACAACCTACACCTTAACCACTAAGATTAATTCCAAAGACACAGTAGACAACCTATTGAGGTGCTAGACAACATTCCCGGTATGAAACTTGACTTTCTCACCTACAAGGACAAATGGGTATGGACCAAAGCTTGTAATGTTGATTTCACTGTGAAATTGGATTATAAGAATGAAATGACGGCCATGAAGATTCCCTCTCAAAGACCAGTTTCATCCTTTACTCTCTCTACAATTTTTTGGAGCAAATTATGGAAGATTCATACTCTGCCAAGAATGTCATACTTTCTGGGGCGGTGTTGCTCTAAAGCTGTGTCAATCAAATATGCATCTTCCAGTGACATTGTTTTGTGAATCATCTATATCTCATATGCCTGATGAAGCCAGAAACATTTGAACATATACAGTTCTTTTGTCCATGGGTGCGCTGTATCTAGTTCGGCTCACAACTCTCCTTGCATATTGACCATGCTGATATCTACTCTTTTGAATGCAGGTTTAGCACGCAATATCATTTGTAGCAATGGAGATCTGCATGATAATGATGTTTGTCTGATAGATTGGTTGTTGTGGCTGATTTGGAAAGAATGAAATGATGCCTTGTTTAATTTCAAACCTCTGACCCAGCATCGGTCTTAAATCAAGCCCGGCAGGGAGTGCATGAATTTTGTTCTACCATCCAAGCTGAGACCCTGATTGTCCCAAATGAAGCCACCGATTGCTCTCCAGGTTGGTGTCCCCTTCCTACTGGCTCGTTGAAAATCAATTGTGATGGCTCGTATGATCCACAATCTGGCACTGTTGGTATTGTATTCCAGGATAGAATAGGCTCCTTTCAATGGGCCTTTGGTGATTACGTTCATGCCCAGAACATGTTTATTATTGAGTTGATCAAAATAAAAAAGGCTATCATGATCTGCTCTAAGCTGGCACTTAAGAGGGTGGTTATTGAATATGATAACAGGAGCTTGTTGCTTGTTTGAAATCCTCTAATTTCCACACGTGATTGGTGTGGTTGGCATTTATTGAAGGAGACATTAGAACTAGCTGCATCATGCTCAGGTCTCTCATCCTCCTTTTCTCCCAGAAAAGGAAACTGTGCTGCTGATTGTTTAGTGGTCTCGGTGCGAAGGAAGGGGTGCTCTTCGGAGTGGGTATCGTCACCAACACCTTCTATGGTTTCTCTACTTTGTCGTGATGCTGCTGGAACTAATGCTTCCCCACCTTGGACGTCCGATCCGGTTGTAACAGGAGAAGGATTGGACCGAGAAGGCGTTGGCTAATGGCTTGTTCTCACTTCAAGTTTCTTTGTATTCGTTTTCTAAATAATTCCAGGTCATTCATCGGTATGAGTCATGTGCATTTTATTTGGGCTTACGGGGGAAAAATGTCTATGTATTTTCTTAAAAGAATTTAGCACCATAAACTTCATTTTAGGATAAAAGGCCCATAAACTTTTTAAGAAAAAATAAAAATGTCAACTCTATTAATATTGATAGTTATTTTATGGTTGGTGGGCCCCATAAGATTTTTTTAAAAAATGATTATTTATAAAAAACAATGGTTATTAAACATAGACAGTACTGATTGATTCGAACTTAAAATCGGCAAACTAATTGGTAAACTGGTCCATGAAACAAACCGGATCACTTTTCTTAAAAAGAAATATCAACTTTTTAAAAAAATTTTTATAATTTTATATTAATAAATCTGAAATATTGATTTTTTTAAAGATTTAGTCCAGATGAGTTCGATTTAACTCCAATCTGACTCACTAACCCTTCTAATACCCCGACCGATTCATTGATTGACCGATCCGATTTAATAACATTGAAAAAACACAACCTCTCCCTTCCCACGCCCCTGACGTTCTGTTTCGGAGAAATTCATCGAGAGAGAGAGAGCCATCGGGCGCAGAATTAGCTTAAAAAGCATGTCACACAAGAGAAAAGAAGTTTTTGAATTATATGCTCTATCAAAAAGTATAACCATTTTGGAGAAATTGCGAAACTACTCTATTTTCAGCATGGTAAGAACAACAGAAGGCACCTCTCAATCCTTTCTCTTAGTCTCTGAAGTAACCGGAGATTATCATTGTCAATGTGCTTGATGAGCTTGCCAATCAACTAATGCCTTTCAAGTGCTCCGAGTTTAGTAACATCAAACGACCCTTTTACTGTCTGACTTCAATCGTCTTCTACTCTCTGATTTTAAATTGATTTCGCTGCTGCTGGTGGTTTGTCCACCATCATCTTCAATCACACCAATAAACGAAGTTCTGATCCTTTTGAAAGTGGGTAATTTTTCTATGGCAGCCCAGTTTGAGAGAATCGCCCTATCTTTCTCCAAAACAGAATCTGCATCTTTGTCAAAGCTCAAAATCAAAGGAGAGTGCTGGGTAACCCCATCAGAATTTATCTACTGGGTCTTTTTTCAAACACCTAGTGGACACTCTTGAAGCACCCAAGTCTGAAGCTTTTAACATGCACGATTCTGAGCAGAGATTTTCTGGAGCTTGATTCTTAACGATGTGGTCCTGCCGGAAGGCTCTCTCTCAATAGATTTCTCCGGAACAGAACATCAAGGTGGTGAGGGGGGCTATAAATTAAGAGAGTGGGAGGCTGAGGAACGCTGGAAGGGGGAGGGAGTGTTTTTTTTAAAGAAAAATAATCATTTAAAAAACAATCATGCGAGGTACACCAACCATAAGGTAATTTTTGTTCTTTTTTCAAAAGTTTATAGGCACTTTAGCTGTTAAAAAAAGTTTACGGTACTAATACTACTTTAAAAAAAGTATATAGGTATTCACTCATTCATCTATTTGTGATTCAGTAACTAATTACTAGATATTATTTATTTTTTCATTTGATGGATTATTTCTTCAATCCTTTATATATTATATTTATTTATTGATGATCTTTTTTCAATCTATATCTATTTATTTCTTCTACAATACACGTTATGTTCTTGAATGAAAGACAAGTTATTTATTTAGCAAGAGATTAATAGAGGGTGCAATTACAACAATACAATTTAAGCCCCGAAGTTTTTTATTAAAAGGGCCTGTCACAGTTAAGTTTTGAATAGTGTAAAAGTTGACACATTTTACAGAGGGTGCAATTTTAGCAACTCTGTTAATTTGACCCAAAACGTCTATTATAAAGTTAGAGGGATAATAAGTGAGTCCCCATAAAAAAAGGATGAATGTTTGAGTCAATTTAACATATTTACTAAAATTTCTTTGTTTTTAAAATATTATGTCTACTTTTACATCATTTTAAAACTTAAAAGTGTTAGACATTCACAGCAAAAAAAATTTATTGCTGAAATTGCACCTTAACCCTGTTTTAAATATATACAAATTAGTTATCTTACTCTTGCAGGATTTGAGGGAATATTTTGTAACTAATGAAATATTTTTCTAAAATTTATAGTTATCAATTTAGTATACTTTGTTATGCTATGCTTTCGCTTAACTTTGGCATATGTTCAGTATTTTTGTAATATCTCTCAAATGACAAATATTTTTGAAGTGAAACTTATTTTATATGAAACTAGACTCAAAACCTGGTTTATAGATGTGACACTCTTATTTCCAAAGTTATCAGATGAGTTTTTATACAATGAATTTGGACCACTAAGCTAAGATTCAATTATAGGACAAATACACTTTTGAAAATAATTTGAAATCCCATCTTCAATAAAGTGTTTAAACCTATAATTAAATAGGCTTTTCTGAAAGATTTAAATATTTCAAAAACAGTTATATAGTAGTTCGCAATTTCATTATGACTTATCAATCCATAGCTTTATTTATTATTATCAAAGTCCTTCTCTGCTCATAAACTAGTATATTGATGATTCAAATATAGGCCCTTAACACACAAATGCCCAATCTTAGTTCATTTATTGTAATAGAGATTATTACCGTTTCGTTATGTATAATGGGTAAACTAAAACTACCCCATGCTACCATGTTATGCTGCCTCTACTACTACAACTATAAGTACTAGCTTCAATATGGTTATGTATATACATATATATATATATATATATATATATATATAAAACATGTAGCTACATGAGGCTACCAAAATATCCTAAGTTTAAACAAAATTTATATACAGATCAAAAATAGAACTTCAAGCCCTTCTTCTCCACCTTCTATTTATCAGCAATTACCTCTTTGTTCCTGGTGCTGCTTGCCTTAGCTGTATGTCATTTAATGGAAATGGTGAGATTTGTGAGAATCTCAATAGTAACAACAATCAATCATAAAGTATGCAAATTCACAAAGCATGCTAAACAAACCATCATACGAACAACATTCAACCATCAAGATGCAACATAAATATCAATCATGGGACACACTGGTCCAATATAACTCAGATGGCATATAAGATCTTACATGCCAGGGTCACTGCCCCATACAAAAATGCACTTTTGATACTTATAGTCTCAGGTTACTACCCCGGTATAGCCTTGAATGCATGTTAGGTCTTACGACCTCAGGACACACTAATCCTAACAAGCCGTACGACCTTAAGACATCCTGGTCCAATATCAATTCCATATATTTATGAAACTAATATAATCAATGGTAAAAGCATACATGCAAAAAAATACACATTATATGGGAGAAAGAGTTACTATCTGATTGCCTTTTCTGCAATTTACCTTTATTAACAAGCTTCTTCTCTAAGCTTGGCCATATATCGAATCCTAGAATTTAAAATTCATGAACAGATGGGTCATTACTTATTTCAATTCTATTGACATAATAAAGATTATGTTATTCTTGACCCATTCCAAATTCTTATCCTTTATTTCAACTTTGTAGGTTATCTTTAATACTATTTTGGTGCTATGTCTAATGAATATCTAATTTAAGACAAGTGATATGTCTTCCTCCCTTGTAATTTGGGTATTCAGTGTGGTCAAATTGATCTTTAAGAATGTCTCTAGTCCTCTTTTATCTCATAATCACAATTTCCTTTACAACTGGAAATTTCCAGATTTAACCCAATCTACCAAAATTCTTTAGGCAACTTTGAAAATTCATATCTTAATATAGAAAATTCTAAATAAGGAGGTTCAAGCTTTTATGTGAAGCTCTTTAAGCCCCCTATATAAGAAAACTATTAACCAATGTAATTAAAGATGTTAAGTTCCAGAATTCACGACCAACATGACTGTCTCAAAATTTTTCCCAATTTTGATGCCTAAACTTTAAAAATTCATAACTGACAAATTACTCATCCAATTAATGCATTCTAGCACTTATTTTAAAGCTTTGGATGTATACTATTTACCTATAACATTTTATAATCATTGGACAAGATTTGATCGATCAAAACGAGACTTGAAACAATCTAACTCCCTGGAAAACTCAATTCTAGCAGCAAAACCCCTTATATAATCTTTAACTCTAATTTTTGGATTTTCAATCCAGTCTTTCTAAATTATTTGTACAAGCTATTCTTACACATTTTTGCATGTAGAATCTATTCTAATCTCAAATTTAACAAAAAACCAAGTCCTACCCTATGAACCAGCCAAGATCGAAACTTATGGGTCTTTAGGCAAAAATTCCATTTCCAATTCTGATGCTTCCAATGTCACTTTCTCATCTTTATCCTACACAATTTTTTATTCTAAAATCATTGAAAGCATCAAAATTGACAAAAGTTCATTCCTTCCCCTTGCCCAGATCTAGCTGAAATGTACCCTAGGGGAAAACAAAGTGGTTTTGCCACTTCAATTTACAAAACTTCCCAAAATTCCTATCTACCATGCATAAACCTCTTTTAGTATCATTTTCATGTTCACAACATCATTAAAACCATAAGGTTCCTTCTTGACATAAAGAGGGCAGCATATCATCATCACGAAAACTTAACCAATTTCCAAGATGATTGGTTCAAATCTAACCTTATGCTTACCTCTTCCTTTGCTATAACCCTATCTTGATTCCTCCAAATTCTACTCATCTTAGGCAGCACAAAACACCTCTTCTCAAGCAATTAAAACCATAGAAATGTTGCTCTTGATAAGAGGAACAAGGTTTATGAAGGCACTTTGAGCTAGAAATGTGATCTTGATAGTGTAAATGGATTTAGAACTCTTCCTCTCTCTAGTTTCTCAAGCTTTCGGCTCACTCTCTCTTCTCAACTCTCTCTCTCTCTTTTTGTGCTTGGCCGACTTCAAATGAATGAAAGGTAAGGAAGTGTATTAATTAAACTCTCTTTCTCTTGTGTCTTGGTTGACTTGACCTGAATAAAAGGTGAGGAATGTATTTTTAACCCCCTGCCTTAAATAGCGTAATTATAATTCGATATTACGTAATCAAATTGGTTTAGAGACCGTCGAATAGTTCAAAACTCATTTAGAACTCCCTGTGAAGTAGGGACTTTATAAAATTTTCAAAACTTCTTTCCTATTCCGGTCTCAAGTTCAATTATCGAATATAATCACCTGTGCAGTTAATTCACATTCATTCATATCAGAATATCTAATAGCAATCCCGGCAACCCCCAGGTTCCATTCATACACAAAAAGGGTTTACAACCTCCATATAGGGGACTACACAACTACGTTCAACTATTCTTTACAACCAACATAATATACAGACACCCTGTCCAACAAGTTTAACCAACATAACCAAAATAAATGTCCCTACAGGATTCTAACCGCTCCGGGTCGTACGCTTCTCCTTAGAGCCACTCGCCCTGTCTGAAAGGTTAGTTAAAGGAAAGAATGAGATTCAAGAGAATCCCAGTAGTAACAAAACATTTATACCACACATAAGCACACAGCATGTAAGCAAATCATCATACAGCAGCAGCACCACAAATCACACTCCACCCTCATCCCCTTTCTCCGCCGGGAAGGCACACCGCCTAACCCGAACCGTTGTTAGCTACTCAGGGACTATTGGCGTGGCAGTGCATACATATAGCCTTATAGCCCATACAGCTATTCGGCTTTCACAAATGGCCCGTCGGCCTCCACAAATAGCCTTTCGGCTCACATAATCACATATATCACACCTCATCCTCATCCCCTTTCTCCGCCGGGAAGGCACACCGTCCTAACCCGAACCGTTGTTAGCTACTCAGGGACTATTGGAATGACAGTGCTAACACAAATCCACAGATGTCGCAGCATACGAATTCATTACAAATCAATGATATAACACACATACAATGCATCATATATGGTACAAAAGAAAAGTCACTACCTCGTTCCTTTCTGACGTTCGCTGGCGTAGTTGGCTCACGAGGGCGGCAAATATCGAATCCTACAATTCCAAATGCACTATTTAGACACTTCCATAGTGTTACTTGGGGTTATATGAGTCTATAATGAAAATTTACAAAAATACCCCCGGGGACCCGGCCCGGGCCCGCCGTACCCGGTCCGGTTGCACTTTTCCCGAAATTCTAATATGGGCTTTCCTAACATATTTCAGCCCAAGGAATCCATTTCCGGACTCGGAATTATCAAATTCAATGTAAAATTACGAAATTGCCCTTGGCAGCCCTACTTTCAGGGTTTTAGGGGTGTTTCCGTAATTATGCTTTCTCGGCCTTTTTTGAAAAAGTGCCCAACTGTAACCCCACCTAATTTTCGCCCCTGAACTCAATGGAACCATCAAATCATTGAAAATCCAACTCTAAGACCCATTTCTAGGGCTGGCCGAAATAATGGTCTTCTCCAGGGAAAATCGGGGTTTTACGATTTCGGCTCCGTAAACGCGTTCCTTTCTACTCCTAACCACTTTATTAACCATTACATTAGGTTACAACTAACATTAAGACCCAATTTGGGCAGCATAACCCCTAGGCCACATCATTTCCAAACTTTAAAACCAATGGCAATCCGGCGAAATTTCACCGATTAAATTGCCCACAGCAGCCAGAATAAGCAATATACGAAAGTTTGGAAGTTACCTCAAGCTCCCACTAGCTTTTCCCAAATTTGGCTGAACCCTAGCCTCTTTAAAACACCAAGTTTTGAGCTTCACAACCTTAAAGAATAAAGAGAAGTGGCTTAGAGTCGGAGTTATACGCGTTAGGAGCTAGATCGTCGGAGAAATCGGCTTACCTTGCGAGATTTCTTCCTCTTTTTCTCTCTTTTCTCCAAGCTCTCTCCACGTTTTTTTTTCTTGCTTCAGCTGCTGTGTGCGACAGAAATGAGCTGAGGAAGATGATAACATATGTAATTCCATGCTGACATCATCTTTTAATGAGATGATGTCATAATTCCCATTTTCGGATTTTCTGGCAGATTTTCTGCCCAAACTTTGAAAAATCATAACTAATTCTAGAAAAATCGAAATGAGGTGATTCCAAAGCCAAATGAAAGATATTTAAGTCCTCTTCATAGGAAAAATATTGGCCATTGATAAAAATCACCACACAATTCCAGAATTACATAAAACTCATCACTGCCCCAAAACAGAGTTCAGTTTCCATCCCAAACTTTGGACAGTTATATCTCCTGGTTAACAAAACGAAATGGAACAAATTATATGTCCATTTTGAAGCTTGAGATGTGAACTATAAGACTGGAAAATTTCATAATTTTTAGATACCATTTGGTCATTGAAAACGTTCACACAAACGGACTGCCCAGAATAGAATTTCACTGGACAGAATTTTAGATTTTGCATCTTTGCTTCCATTGGTTCCATTTTCATACCAAACATCATTCCCACATAAATTTTCACAAGGAATCCATTGGAATCATTAAAATATCCAAATTCCCATCACACATTCTTCAAAAGTGTTTATTCAATAATAATTACATCCACTTTTGAAGTCATTAGCCCTTAATCACTTTTTGGGATATTACATTTCTCCCCCCGTAAAATAAATTTCGTCCTCGAAATTTGTCACACAACTTGAGCCATAAACTCTGGATAACGTCTCCGCATATCTGCTTCTGCTTCCCAAGTTGCTTCCCTCTTAGTCATTCCCTTCCAGATCACCTTCACAAATGGAATGCTTCGGTGTCTGAGCAGTCGTTCTTCTCTATCAATGATCTGTTCTGGCTCTATCGCATATGTGAAGTTGTCTTGTAACTCAACTTCTTCATATTCAACAATATGAGATGGATCCGGTTGATACTTCTTCAGTTGGGAAACATGAAACACATCATGGAGTCTGCTCAAGTTTGGGGGTAGGGCTATTCGATAAGCAACAGGCCCAATCCTTTCAAGGATTTCAAAAGGACCTATGTACCTTGGGCTCAGCTTCTTTCGCTTGATAGCTCTCCCAATGCCAGTGACTGGTGATACTCTCAGAAATATGTGATCACCAACCTCAAATTCTAGAGGCCTTCTCCTCTTGCCAGCGTAACTTTTCTGTCGACTCTGCGCTGCAAGGAGCCTCTTACGAATGATCTGAATCTGTGCTGAGGTTTGATCAACCAAATCTGGCCCATAAAGCTTCCTTTCGGATAATTCATTCCAGCATAAAGGTGATTGACACCGTCTTCCATACAACGCTTCATACGGAGCCATTTGGATGCTCGCATGATAGCTATTATTGTAAGCGAACTCAGCCAGTGGAAGGAAACGATCCCAACTTCCTTTAAAGTCGAGAACACAAGCTCGCAACATATCTTCCAGCGTCTGAATTGTTCTCTCAGATTGTCCATCCGTTTGAGGATGATAAGCCGTACTGAATCTCAGTTGAGTACCTAAGGCTTCATGCAATGCTTTCCAGAATCTCGAAGTGAATCGGGGATCTCGATCGGAAATGATATTCTTCGGTACACCATGGAGTTTCACAATTTCTCGGATATAAATCTCTGCTAGCTTATCCGGAGAGTAACCAGCATCGATTGGTATGAAGTGGGCTGACTTTGTTAATCGGTCCACAATTACCCAGATCGCATCATAGTTTCTGATCCTGGGTAATGCCACAACCAAATCCATGGTCACGCTTTCCCATTTCCATTCCGGAATCTCAGGACTCTGAAGTAAACCAGGCGGTCTCTGGTGCTCGATTTTCACTTTTTGACAAGTGAGACACCTTGCAACATATTTGGTCACATCACTCTTCAAACCTGGCCACCAATACACCGATTTCAGATTCTGATACATCTTGGTCATACCAGGATGAAGAGTATATCGGCTCTTGTGTGCCTCATCCAGAATCTTCTGCCTCAACTCTGCCTTAAGTGGAACGCAGACTCTTTTCTGGTAACGAACCAATCCACGAGGCGATATGTCATAGCCTGAAATTTCTCCCTGTTCGATTCGAGTCAGATTGCGCTGTATCCAGTCATCTTGACTCTGAGCTTCTTCAATTTCCGCCCTTAGATCACTCTCCTCTTGAGAAACAGTGTAATTGGCACAGATGATCTGGTTTGTCAAATTTAAATCACGGAAATCTTCAATCAATTTCCTTTCTTGTATCATCATAGCTGCAACGAGCACAGTCTTTCGGCTAAGAGCATCAGCGACTACATTAGCCTTACCCGGGTGATATTTTATCTCTAGGTCGTAGTCCTTAAGCAATTCCATCCAGCGACGCTGTCTCATATTCAGCTCTTTTTGATCATATAGATATTTAAGACTCTTGTGGTCGCAGTACAGTTCCACAGTCACACCATACAGGTAATGACGCCAAATCTTTAAAGCAAATACAATGGCCGCAAGCTCCAGATCATGAGTGGGATAATTCAATTCATGAGGTCTGAGCTGTCGAGAGGCGTAGGCCACCACACGTCCCTGCTGCATAAGGACACACCCTAATCCCTGCCCACTGGCATCAGAATACACAACGTATGTCAAACTGGGATCGGGTAAAATCAACACAGGTGCCGATGTCAACCTCTCCTTCAGCTCCACAAAGCAATTTTCACATTTCTCGTCCCACACAAATGGCTGATCTTTTCTCGTGAGCTTGGTCATTGGTAACGCAATACGGGAGAAATTTTGGATAAATCTCCGATAATAACCAGCAAGACCCAGAAAACTGCGTATTTCCGCCACAGATTCTGGCCTCTTCCAGTTCAGTACTGCTTCCACTTTGCTGGGATCCACAGAGACCCCTTCTTGCGAGATAACATGGCCTAAGAATTTCACTTCTGATAGCCAAAACTCGCACTTGCTCAATTTAGCATATAATTGCTTCTCGCACAAGATATTCAATACGATTCTCAAATGATGCTCATGCTCATCCTTATTCTTGGAATATATCAGAATGTCATCGATAAACACAACAACAAACTGATCCAGATATTGCCGAAAGATACGGTTCATGTAATCCATGAAAACCGCAGGCGCATTGGTTAGCCCAAATGGCATCACCAAGAACTCATAATGACCATATCGGGTCCTGAAAGCAGTCTTTGGAATATCTTCTGCTTTCACTCGCAGCTGATGATACCCTGACCTTAGATCAATCTTTGAAAACACACACGAACTAGAGAGTTGATCTAAAAGGTCATCAATTCGGGGAAGAGGGTACTTGTTTTTTATAGTAACTTTATTCAGCTCTCTGTAGTCGATACACAAGCGAAGACTCCTATCTTTCTTCTTTACAAACAACACTGGAGCTCCCCAAGGCGACACACTGGGTCTAATAAACCCTTTCTCAAGCAAATCTTCTATTTGTTTCTTTAACTCCGCCATTTCGTTTGGGGCCATGCGGTATGGGGCCTTGGATATAGAACCAGCTCCAGGTACAATGTCAATTGGGAACTGAACTTCCCTTTCTGGAGGTAATCCGCTCAGATCGTCCGGAAACACCTCAGGGAATTCATTTACCACGGGTATATTATTCAAGGTTTCGCCATTTTCCCCTTGCACAGAGAAAAACACTACATACCCCTGGCAACCCTTTTCAAGATACTTTTCAGCTTTGGCTGCCGAAAGAAAATTCATACTAGCATCCACATCTTCAGCCCTCTGAGATACAGGATATACTATCCTCTTGTTTCCACAATCAAGTAATATATTATTTGCCATTAACCAATCAAAACCCAAAATGACTTCTAATTGACTAAGAGGCAAACATATCAAATCTACAATAGATTGATGCCCTTCCACAGTTATGACACAACTCAAACAAGCTTCTGTGGTCAAGGCCTTAATACCCATTGGATTTGACACTACTAATTCAAATGGTAGTTTGTGCACATGCAATCCCAGGCGCTTCACGCAATCATAGGCAATGAAGGAGTGACTTGCACCCGAGTCAAATAAAACTTGCAACAGATGGCCATGAAGTAGAAGTTTACCTTGTATCAGCTCAGGAGATTTGCGGGCTTCCTCGTGGGTCATAGCAAACACTCGACCCTGTGTCTTCGGCCTCTGCTCAACTCGTGGTTGTTGACAATCTCTTGAAAGATGTCCTGGCTGCTTACAGTTAAAACAAATCATTTCTCCCCGACAATTCTGGCCATAATGTGATTTGTTGCAACGACGGCATTTCCACTCGGTCGCAACTCTCTGAGGTTCACGGTCTCTAGGCTGATAGGGCTTCTTATCACCGCCCTTATATGAAGAAGATCCTTGGCCTTTCCGCTTCTGAGAGGTATTACCCTTGCTGGGTTCATTACGGTGACCAGTGGCTCTAGCAGGATACACTTCTCTTAGGTTGTTCTCTGTGATTCGACACTACTCCACAGCCTTGTTAAACTTGTCAAATTGATGAGTAGCTAGGCGTTTCCTCAACTCTCGCCTTAGACCGCGAATGAGCATGTCTGAGCTCCATTCTTCATCATCTTTGAATCGGAGGTAGGAGGAGTATCGAGCCAATCGAACGAAACGGGACAAATAATCATCGAAGCTCTCTGTGTCCCCTTGCCTGATGTTAAGGAATTCTGTCTCCTTTTCAAGCCGAACCGATTTTGGGAAGTACTTCTCATTGAATTCTTGTAGGAACAATTCCCAAGTTAGCGGCACATTTCTGCTCTTCAGTGTTAGGGCGATATTCCGCCACCAACGATCCGCATCACCCTCGAGTTTGTAGACCGCCAATCGTGGCTTCACCTCCTCTGGACAACAAAGCACCTCAAATATTTTCTCCAGCCTATTCAGCCAATCTTCGGCTGCTTGAGGGTCAAACCTCCCTCTGAACACCGGAGGCATATGCTTGCAGAATCGGGTGACCCAATACTGAAGGTCTTTTTCCTCCCTGGGTGGCATCCCATATGATTCCTGATTCAAGGTAGCACGAGGTGGGGATTCCAGAGGTCGTGCTGATCCTTCTGCAGTGTCCTCATGTCGAGTCTCTCCTTGAGTCTCCTCCGGAGTGGATTGAACCGGACCTTCCTGGTTCTTCGCCTTCTCAGCTCTGAGCTCTTCCCTCAGTTCAGTGATCATATCTCTCTGATCCCGAATTAGACCCATAAGCTCTTGTATTGCATCCGGTGGGTTTTCATTAACAACCTCCACTTCAGGGTCTACACGCGGAATATTGGGGCGTCCTCTAGTTTTCTTCATTCTACAAACAACTTGCCCCATTAATTGAGCAGAAATAGTATGCACAATAGTCATAAAACCCATATATGTCCACATCAATAAACATACATGTGCATACACAACAATCGTTCACAGATAATCTTCTATCCCTAAAACCAACTAAGGGAGCTATCCTAGCAACCTCTACCCTTGCCAGGAACTACAGCTCTGATACCAAAATGTAACCCCCTGCCTTAAATAGCGTAATTATAATTCGATATTACGTAATCAAATTGGTTTAGAGACCGTCGAATAGTTCAAAACTCATTTAGAACTCCCTGTGAAGTAGGGACTTTATAAAATTTTCAAAACTTCTTTCCTATTCCGGTCTCAAGTTCAATTATCGAATATAATCACCTGTGCAGTTAATTCACATTCATTCATATCAGAATATCTAATAGCAATCCCGGCAACCCCCAGGTTCCATTCATACACAAAAAGGGTTTACAACCTCCATATAGGGGACTACACAACTACGTTCAACTATTCTTTACAACCAACATAATATACAGACACCCTGTCCAACAAGTTTAACCAACATAACCAAAATAAATGTCCCTACAGGATTCTAACCGCTCCGGGTCGTACGCTTCTCCTTAGAGCCACTCGCCCTGTCTGAAAGGTTAGTTAAAGGAAAGAATGAGATTCAAGAGAATCCCAGTAGTAACAAAACATTTATACCACACATAAGCACACAGCATGTAAGCAAATCATCATACAGCAGCAGCACCACAAATCACACTCCACCCTCATCCCCTTTCTCCGCCGGGAAGGCACACCGCCTAACCCGAACCGTTGTTAGCTACTCAGGGACTATTGGCGTGGCAGTGCATACATATAGCCTTATAGCCCATACAGCTATTCGGCTTTCACAAATGGCCCGTCGGCCTCCACAAATAGCCTTTCGGCTCACATAATCACATATATCACACCTCATCCTCATCCCCTTTCTCCGCCGGGAAGGCACACCGTCCTAACCCGAACCGTTGTTAGCTACTCAGGGACTATTGGAATGACAGTGCTAACACAAATCCACAGATGTCGCAGCATACGAATTCATTACAAATCAATGATATAACACACATACAATGCATCATATATGGTACAAAAGAAAAGTCACTACCTCGTTCCTTTCTGACGTTCGCTGGCGTAGTTGGCTCACGAGGGCGGCAAATATCGAATCCTACAATTCCAAATGCACTATTTAGACACTTCCATAGTGTTACTTGGGGTTATATGAGTCTATAATGAAAATTTACAAAAATACCCCCGGGGACCCGGCCCGGGCCCGCCGTACCCGGTCCGGTTGCACTTTTCCCGAAATTCTAATATGGGCTTTCCTAACATATTTCAGCCCAAGGAATCCATTTCCGGACTCGGAATTATCAAATTCAATGTAAAATTACGAAATTGCCCTTGGCAGCCCTACTTTCAGGGTTTTAGGGGTGTTTCCGTAATTATGCTTTCTCGGCCTTTTTTGAAAAAGTGCCCAACTGTAACCCCACCTAATTTTCGCCCCTGAACTCAATGGAACCATCAAATCATTGAAAATCCAACTCTAAGACCCATTTCTAGGGCTGGCCGAAATAATGGTCTTCTCCAGGGAAAATCGGGGTTTTACGATTTCGGCTCCGTAAACGCGTTCCTTTCTACTCCTAACCACTTTATTAACCATTACATTAGGTTACAACTAACATTAAGACCCAATTTGGGCAGCATAACCCCTAGGCCACATCATTTCCAAACTTTAAAACCAATGGCAATCCGGCGAAATTTCACCGATTAAATTGCCCACAGCAGCCAGAATAAGCAATATACGAAAGTTTGGAAGTTACCTCAAGCTCCCACTAGCTTTTCCCAAATTTGGCTGAACCCTAGCCTCTTTAAAACACCAAGTTTTGAGCTTCACAACCTTAAAGAATAAAGAGAAGTGGCTTAGAGTCGGAGTTATACGCGTTAGGAGCTAGATCGTCGGAGAAATCGGCTTACCTTGCGAGATTTCTTCCTCTTTTTCTCTCTTTTCTCCAAGCTCTCTCCACGTTTTTTTTTCTTGCTTCAGCTGCTGTGTGCGACAGAAATGAGCTGAGGAAGATGATAACATATGTAATTCCATGCTGACATCATCTTTTAATGAGATGATGTCATAATTCCCATTTTCGGATTTTCTGGCAGATTTTCTGCCCAAACTTTGAAAAATCATAACTAATTCTAGAAAAATCGAAATGAGGTGATTCCAAAGCCAAATGAAAGATATTTAAGTCCTCTTCATAGGAAAAATATTGGCCATTGATAAAAATCACCACACAATTCCAGAATTACATAAAACTCATCACTGCCCCAAAACAGAGTTCAGTTTCCATCCCAAACTTTGGACAGTTATATCTCCTGGTTCACAAAACGAAATGGAACAAATTATATGTCCATTTTGAAGCTTGAGATGTGAACTATAAGACTGGAAAATTTCATAATTTTTAGATACCATTTGGTCATTGAAAACGTTCACACAAACGGACTGCCCAGAATAGAATTTCACTGGACAGAATTTTAGATTTTGCATCTTTGCTTCCATTGGTTCCATTTTCATACCAAACATCATTCCCACATAAATTTTCACAAGGAATCCATTGGAATCATTAAAATATCCAAATTCCCATCACACATTCTTCAAAAGTGTTTATTCAATAATAATTACATCCACTTTTGAAGTCATTAGCCCTTAATCACTTTTTGGGATATTACAGTATTAATCTCTCTCTCTCTCTGTGCCAACTTAATTGGATAAAAGGGGAGGGAGGTGTGTTGATCAAGTCTTTGCATGTGTGTGTAGTGTGCAGGGGACGGCTAGTGTGTGTATGTGGTGAGGGAGTGTGCCATGTGGCCAAATAAAGAGAAGGATGAGTGATTAATTGTGAGTGTTTGTGTGTAATTCAAATGGTGTGTTTTTAATATATATATATATATATATATATATATATATATATATATAGGTATATTTTTATCCTATTAATCACACACACTAGGCTCTCAATTTCCCCCTTTATTTAATTTAAGATTCCTTAAATTCCTTAGGTCCCATAATTTGGCTTGTCTCTATTTTGTTTCACCTCCACCTCCAACAAATATCATTGTTTTATCACTCCATATTATCAAATAGCCAAGATTGCTTCTTTTTCTTTTCCCCCCCCACAAATTCTCAGGAAAATAATGTCTTTAAATCCCAAAATTAATTCTAACATCATTTAAATTTTCTTTTTGGAAAATTTATTCTCTTACTAAATTTTAGGATCTTACAATAGACATCTCCTTTAGTCTCAAATGTTTTTATATGAAAGAGATACGTGTTTCAAAAATTTTTGTTTGTATTTCACATGTTGTCATCGACCCTTGTTCACTCTTTCATTAATATCTTACAAACTACAAGACGTTTTAGTACGGTTCTTTCTAATGATAGGTTATGTGCCAAATTTCGATTTAAAATGAGTGTGATTTATGCTCATCCAAAATGCACCTTGGAACAAAAGAGCTTTTCATGTTGTGTCTTATATCTTACAATTCGAATATGGGAATAAGTGTCCTGAGTCAAAATTTCCCTAAGTCAAATGCCTTATACGAGTCATAACAAATGGAGAAACTTGTTTCTTATGCCTTGAATATGAGAATAAAAGTTCATGATAAAAAATCCTTCAAGTCATAAGTGTTATCCATGTCGTAGTCACAAAATTATAATAATTGTTTCTTAACCTAAATCATTGTATAGAACTATTATGAACTAATCTTAAGTGCTTACATATTCATTGAAACCCTTTGGAACTTAATTATAAATGATTATTAACTTATTTCATCCAAAGAAAAACAAGTTTTCATGGAGGAAGTAATAAATTAAAGCTCAACATCTAAATTATGTTAAAGTGGCTTTTGTCAGAATCTTCCAAATGCAAGCTCCAATGATCATATTCCAAATAGGAAGAAGAAAAACTCAACGTTTTCCTAACAAACATATAGCCAACATCATCTATAAATAGAAGAGCATTCAAAACAAAAGGTAGAAAGAGCAAGTGCCTACAAAGCCAAAATGATGAAACTCTGAATCCTACACTTTGACTTTTTGACTCATATAATCTCTATATTTCAATATTTATATAATTTACTTTAAAGAGAGATAATTTGATTGTACTTAAGTAATTATCATAATCCTTTCTGTGATAGAAGACTATCATTTGTAATTATTCACCATCAAATGATATGATTAGCTTACAAGTAGTAAGGTGGAAAGATTCTCAAGTACCCCTATTAACTTGAGGGAGTTGTGAAGGTTCTCAAGTACTTGTGTTAAACTTGAGGGTTTGTAAAAACTTTTCTTGTATCCAGTTAAACAAGAAGGAATATAGTGGATAGAAAATCTCGGGGTGCTTAGGGATTGGATGTAGATTTGTGGTATGATCAAACTTGGATAAACTTCTTATGAATTATTCATCTTCATCTTCATCTTCTAAGTTTGAACACTCTTCTTGGCTCACTCAGTGTATATGCTTGAAGTGCAAAAATTTTGTATCACCCAATTCACTCCCTCTTGGGTGAGTAGTCATTCTAACATTTGGTATCAAAGCAAGTCTCCTATTTAAAGGACTAAATAGTATCAAGAGTTTTCAATGGCTAATTTTGAGGGTTATATGGTTTTTAAAGGTTTTGATTATATTGTTCCACCATTTCTGAAAGATATCAATTTTTTTTTTGGAAAGCTAAAAAGACTCATTTTATGAAATCATTTATTTTTGATATGTGGAATTTTTTTACAAATGATTTTGATTTCAAACTAAGGAAGGATTGGATAGAAAAAGAAAAGAAAATGTTTTCTTTGAATATTAGAGCATTGAAAATTCTATATAGTGCTATGATGATAAAATTGATTCTGAGAAAATCATATTTTGCTTAAGCGCCAAAGATATTTGGGATACTCTTAAAGTTAAAATTGTTATAGTTCATCTAAAGCTAAAAGTTTCATATGCACTCTTGAACAAATGGAAGATGAGTTTGAAGATAGAGAAACCACATAACACTTCTGTAATATCCCAAATTTTGGGCCTAGAGATTTAAGGATAAGCCTGTATCAAACAGACGACTAAGATCAATTCAGGAAGAATCCAAAGAATATTGAGAGATAGAAAGACTCTCAAGGACTATGTGATTCGGCCTTATCAAGCAGAGGGCCCAGTATGTGTAGGCAGTAGGATCAAAGTATTGGTGTAGATGTGCAAAGGACATATATACATGCCATGGGGTTGGTAGAAAGATGCCACCCTGATGTGTCATGAGGTATAGGACTGATTGATCAAGCAAAATATGCCGGTATAGGTATGCACATGACATTTTCAGGGCAGACGTGTACCCTGTGTTTTTGGAAACAGACATTGGTGTGTGGCGTTATGTGGGGCCCACACACATATTGTAACCCCCATCACGATTAAGGCCAAGATTTACGTTTGTAACATGTAATTAAGTTTGAATTAGAGACTGTAAGATGATTTGGGACTTATTCAGATTAATCTTCCCAAAATCAGGGTTTTCAAAAACTTTTTCAAAATCTTTTCATAACAATCTCATATTCATAATACGAAACAAATATGGCCTATATTGGTTGGTTTCATTCACACATATCAAAGTACAGCATAAATTCCTGACACACTTGGGTTCCATTAATAAATAAAAAGGGATTTACACAAGGCACAAAGCCTACAATTCATACCCTTTTTCTTGGGGATTTCACAAAATCTACTACATACAATCGTTTCTACAAAAAATATCCAAAAGGTATACAATGATAACCATTAACCCAAAATATACTCCTAAACTGGAGTTCTAACTGCTCTTCGTCGCCCGTTTGCCTTTCGATCCTTCAGCCCTGTCTAAAATGTTTAATTTTGGGAGAGTGAGATTCTAAAGAATCCCCGTAGTAACAAATCAATCATATAATGTACAATAATAATGCATGTAAGCAAATCATTAACCACAACAAGCAACTACAACGGCAATGGTTAGTATGACACATGTCATCCCTTACGATTGCTCACCCTGAATTGCTCATGTTGCATTGCATCACAGCAATCCACACAGTACATTTCACCACAGCTGGGATTCATATAATGCATTTCATACACAAGCCATAAAGGCAAGATACACACAGCCCACGGCTGGATTCTCAAACGCCGCCCCACGGGTTGGATTCACAATATCCATGTTGATTATGATGGCAGTTCAACGTCCAACCTAGAGATGACCACCGTCAATCCCTACACGGCTCACGCTGACCTGCTCACGCTGTAATGGACCATGGCACACATTTCACAAATTCAATGATAAGTTATGCATGCCAAAACATCATACATAATGTGAGAGAAGAGTCACTACCTGAGTTCTTCCGGGCGTGTCCTAGCGCCGGTCTCTCCCGAGGAAGGCAAATGTCAAATCCTATTTTCACAATTAGGGACGAAGAGTTATTCTCTATTTCAAGACTTAATTCACTTTATAATACTTAATTGGTTATCATTATTGCTCTTTTAGAGTCATTAAATACCTCTAACAAAACTCCTAAAGAGTAGGAAGAACTATCCTAAAGATCCCCTTTTGGAAGCACAAAAACTCATTTTTCACTGCTTCACCTCGAGTGAAAATGGTCTCACTCGAGCACAGGTACGGACATCACCTCAAGCACAAAATCCTCACTCGAGCACAGGTACGAAAATCACCTCAAGCACAAGGAAGTGAAGACAGAAAGCACATGCCCGAGAGCACAAGAACTTTCACAGAAAAGGATCACTCGAGCACAAATATGGAAATCACCTCAAGCACAAAATCCTCACTCGAGCACAGGTACGGAAATCACCTCAAGCACAAGGAAGTGAAGACAGAAAGCACATGCCTAGAGCACAAGAACTTTCATAGAAAAGGATCACTCAAGCACAAAATCCTCACTCGGGCACAACTATGGAAATCACCTCAAGCACAAAATCCTCACTCGAGCACAGGTACGGAAATCACCTCAAGCACAAGGAAGTGAAGACAGAAAGCACATGCCCGAGAGCACAAGAACTTTCACCGAAAAGGATCACTCGAGCACAAATATGGAATCACCTCAAGAACAAAATCTTCACTCGAGTGATATTCTTCCCTCACTCAAGCACACTCACTCTCACCTCAAGCATGATTATCAGAAACCAGAAAACGCAGAAGGTATGACAGCATTTTCAGAAATTTTTCCAAGTGATCCAAATGAACCCAAATACCAACCCAAAGCTACTCCCACACAAAAACACCCAAGCAATTCAATGGAATCATTAAAATGATCAAAATCCAACTCCATTTTCATGTTTTGGTTTGAATCGACACAAATCATCAATTTTCCCAAAATCACTAAACTTAACATTTCAACCTCCAATCAATCTATCTATCATAAACTCATTCCAAAACACCATTCTCATGCCAAAAACATACCAAATGAATAGTGGCACTCAATTTTCAAATTCAAGCTAAAATTTCCAGAAATTAAAAACTACTTCAAATGGTATGAAACTTAGATAGATAGATTGGTTTCACTCACCTTATCAACTTCTCCAAAGGGAGTTCTTGTTTCACTACTTTCCAAGATTTTATGTGACACAAAACAACACCAAATAGCCAAACTATACACACCAAAATGAAGCTCATCACTCAAGGATCAACATTTATGAATGGTGTTTAAGCAATGGAGATCATTTACTTACCCAAAGATCAAGCTTTGCCTTTCTCTTTCTTGCCCAACAATGGCAGCTCGAATTAGAGAGAGAAAATGTGAGAGATGGAGTGAGGAAGAAGAAGCACTCATCATCCCTCTCTACCCATACCTCCAGCCAAAAGAGAGATAAGAGAGGAGAGAGAAAATAATATATTATTCCATTTGACTTACACACCATGCACTCTCTTTGCCACTGTCAAATTGCTATTGGCTCTCACCAAATAAGTCACCAAATAACTTATCTAATCTCTCCATTAGCCATTTAATCACACATCTCATTTTCTCTTAGTTAGTAATTAATTTCTCCCATTAATTACCACTTATGGCCAATATTTCCATTCTTCCAATTTTTTTCTAATTATGACATATTACTTAATATTGCCATAAAACACATAATAATTCCAATTAAATTCATAATTATCCATAATAATTATGATTATCCCTTAATCAAACATTGGGATATTACAATTCTCCCCCCGTTCAATAAATTTCGCTCTCAAAATTTGTTACATATCTCTAGAAATAAACTCAGGAAATTGTCTTTTCATGTCTGCTTCCGCCTCCCAAGTTGCTTCCATTGGAGACATTCCCTTCTAGACCACCTTCACAAACAGTAAGCTTCGATGCCTGAGCCGTCGCTCTTCTCGTTCAATGATTCGCTCTGGCTTTACCGCATAAGTGAAGTTATCTTGCAATTCCACTTCTTCATACTCAATGATATGCTCAGGGTCCAGTTGATACTTCTTGAGCTGCGAGACATAGAATACATCATGCAATCGACTCAAACTTGGGGGTAGTGCTATCCGATATGCTACAGGTCCGATTCGTGCCAGAATCTCAAATGGACCAATGTATCTCGGACTCAGCTTCTTCCGCTTTATCGCTCTCCCGATGCCTATGACCGAAGACACTCTTAAGAAAACATGATCCCTCACTTCAAACTCAAGAGGTCTTCTCCTCTTATCAGCATAACTCTTCTGATGACTCTGTGCTGTAAGGAGCCTCTTCCTGATAACTCGGATCTGCTCAACGGTTTGGTCAACAAGATCCAGCCTATACAACTTCCTCTCAGACAACTCTAACTAGCACAACGGTGACTGGCACTTCATCCCATACAGTGCTTCATACGGAGCCATTTGAATGCTCGCATGGTAACTGTTGTTATAAGCAAACTCAGCCAATGGAAGATAGTAGTCCCACTTTCCCTTGAAGTCTAGGACACACGCTCTCAGCATATCTTCTAAAGTCTGGATAGTCCTCTTTGACTGTCCGTCTGTCTGAGGATGGTAGGCCGTGCTAAACCTCAATTAAGTACCTATAGCTTCATGCAGAGCCCTCTAGAATCTCAAAGTAAACCGAGAATCTCTATCAGAGATAATATTCTTCGGTGTACCATGGAGCCTCACAATCTCTTTGATATAAATCTTAGCTAGCCTTTCAGGAGAATAGCTAGCGTTGATAGGTATGAAGTGCGCCGACTTCGTGAGTTGATCAACAATCACCCAGATCGCATCATAGTTTCTGATCTTGGGCAGACCCACTACTAAATCCATAGTCACACTCTCCCACTTCTATTCTGAAATTTTTGACCTCTGAAGCAAACCTGGCGGTCTCTGGTGCTCAATCTTCACCTTTTTGACAGGTAAGACACCGCGCCACATACTTTGTCACATCACTCTTCAACCCTGGCCACCAATACATAGACTTTAAGTTGTTATACATCTTGGTCATACCGGGGTGAAGAGTATATTGACTCTTATGAGCCTCATCAAGAATTCTCAACCTCAAGTCAGCCTTCAGTGGAATATAGATTCTCTTCTGGTAACGCACCAACCCACTAGGCGACAAGTCATAATCTCGAGTCTCTCCTCGCTCAACCCTAGCTCGGATCGACTGGGCTAGCTCATCATGCATTTGAGCCTCTTCAATCTCAGTCCTTAGGTCATTCTCCCCTTGGACCATACCATAACTGGCACACAGGATTTCCTTCGAGAGATTTAAATCCCAAAAATCCTCTATCAGTTTCCATTCCTGGATCATCATTGTTGCCACCAGCATCGCTCTCCGACTCAAAGCATCCGCGATGACATTAGCCTTACCAGGATGATATTTGATCTCCAGGTTATAGTCTTTCAGCAACTCCATCCATTGACGTTGTCTCATGTTCAACTCTTTCTGATCATACAGATATTTGAGACTTTTGTGGTCGCAGTACAATTTCACAGTCACACCGTACAGGTAATGACGCCAAATTTTCAATGCAAACACTATTGCCGCCAGCTCCAGATCATGAGTGGGGTAGTTCATCTCATGCGGTTTTAGCTGTCGAGAGGCATAGGCCACCACACGTCCCTGCTGCATCAGGACACACCCTAACCCCTGCTTACTCGCATCATTATACACGACGTAAGCCTCACTGGGATCAGGTATAATCAACACTGGTGCCGTAGTCAATCTCTCCTTCAGCTCAGTGAAACTTTGCTCACAACGTTCATCCCACAAAAACGGTTGATCCTTCCTCGTGAGCTTGGTCATTGGCAATGCAATACACGAGAAGTTCTGAATGAACCTCTAGTAATAACCAGCAAGACCCAGAAAACTGTGAATCTCAGAAACAATTTCTGGCCTTTTCCATTCAAATACTGCTTCCACCTTATTGGGATCCACTGATACCCCGTCTCGAGAGATCACATGGCCAAGGAACTTCACTTCCGTAAGCCAAAACTCACATCTGCTTAGTTTGGCATAGAGTTGCTTTTCCCTCAACACTCCTAGCATAATTCTCAGATGCTGCTCATGATCCTCCCTACTCTTGGAGTAGATCAAGATGTCGTCGATAAACACAACCACGAACTTGTCAAGATACTGTCGAAAGATGCGATTCATATAATCTATAAATACCACCGGTGCATTCATCAAACCGAAGGGCATCCTAAGGAACTCATAGTGCCCATATCTTGTTCTAAAAGCAGTCTTCGAAATGTCCGCTGCCTTCACACGTAACTGATGATATCCCGACCTTAGATCAATTTTGGAGAATACACACGAGCCAGCCAATTGATCTAACAAGTCATCAATTCTTGGGAGAGGGTACTTGTTCTTAACAGTTACCTTGTTAAGTTCTCTGTAATCGATACAAAGCCTCAAGCTTCCATCTTTCTTTTTCACAAATAACACCGGAGCTCCCCACGGTGATACACTGGGTCGGATGAATCCTTTCTCAAGCAATTCTTCAATTTGCTTCTTCAACTCCGCCATTTCATTCAAGGCCATACGATATGGGGCTTTTGATATCAAACCAGCTCCAGGCACAATCTCAATTGGAAATTCCACTTCCCTTTCCGGAGGCAATCCACTAAGATCGTCTGGAAATACCTCAGGGAATTCATTTACCACAGGTATACTCTCTATAGCTTCACCTGACTCTTCCTGAACAGAGAAAAACACCATATACCCTTGACATCCTTTCTCAAGATATCTCTCAGCTTTAGCTGTTGAAAGCAAGTTCAAACTGGCATTCAAATTGTTCTCCAGCCGTGCATTATGGAAGGTTATCTTCTTATTACCATAATTAAGAAGTACATCATTTGCTCTTAACCAATCAAAACCCAAAATGACTTCTAGTTGTTGGAGTGGCAAACAGATCAAATCAACTGTAGACTCCCAACCCTCAACAACTATTACACAATTTAAGCAGGCTTCGGCCGTCACAGCCTTAACACCCATCGGCGTCGACACAACCAAATCAAATGGTAGTCTATGCACATGCAATCCCAGGCGCCTTACACAGTCATAAGCTATGAACGAATGACTTGCACCCGAATCAAACAAAGTATTTAATTCATTATCACCGAGAAGAATTTTACCTTGGATCAATTCAGGCGACTTCTGGGCCTCCTTATGAGTCATGGCGAACACTCGACCTTGATTCCTGGGTCTTTGCTCTGCTGGCGGTCTTGGGTACTTAGGAGTGATGTGACCCACTTGCTTGCAGTTGAAGCAAATCACCTCCCCAGCACAAGTTCTTTCCGGATGGTACTTTCTGCACTAATTGCACACTGGTCCCGCTGGAGGTCTCTGGTCACTATGACCCCCAGGTTGATAGGGCTTCTTGTTACCACCCCCATATGAGGATCCTTGTCCCTTCCGCTTCTGGGAAGTGTTAGCCTTGCTAGGCTCACTGCGACTGTCTTTACCCTTAGCTGGGTACCAATCCCTCAGATTGTTCTCAACAATCCTACATTGCTCCACCGCCTTGTTGAAGTCAGTAAATAGGTGAGTGGCTAATCTCTTTTTCAGTTCTCGCCTCAAGCCCCTGATAAGCATATCAGAGCTCCACTCCTCATCATCCTTTTCCCTGAGATGTGTAGAGTACCGAGATAGCCAGACGAAACGGGAAAGATACTCATCAAAACTCTCTGTATCTCCTTGCCTGATAGCCAAGAACTCAGATTCTTTCTCCAATCTCATAGACTTGGGGAAGTACTTCTCATTAAATTTTTCTTGGAACACTTCCCAAGTCAATGGCACATTCCAGCTTCGAAGTGTCATGGTGATATTCCGCCACCAACGGTCTGCGTTCCCCTCTAGCTTATACACAGCTAGCTTCGCCTTTACCTCCGTAGAGCACTCGAGGACTTCAAAGATCTTCTCTAACCGGTTTAACCAGTCCTCAGCAACTTGGGGCTCAAACCGCCCTTTGAACACCGGAGGCATATGCTTGCAAAACTTAGAGACCCAGTATTGCAAGTCCCTTTCCTTACGAGCCGGAACCCCTTGAGACTCTTGATTAGGTACCGTGTGAGGTGGGGATTCATGAGATCCATTGGACCCCTCAGCTGTCTCCTCATGATGAGTCTCTGGTCGAGTTTCCTCATGAGTTGACTGGGCCCTTTCCTCTCTGAGCTCTTCTCTCAGCTCAGCTATCATGTCCCTTTGTTCCCGTACGAGATCCATCATCTCTCGCATAGGATCAGGAGGATTGTCATTAAGTTCCTCCACCTCTGGGTCTTGTTGCCTGACTCTAGTAAGAGGGCGAACCATTTCATCTTTATCACTACAAATGATTCACCACATCAGTACTTTAGCCAATGTATACACATAATCCACAAAATTCATCTCAATCCATCATTAGTAGAAATACTCATGTGTATACACAACAAGCACTTATCAATCATTAAGCTACCCTAAACTCAAAGGATTAAGGTCAACTAAGGAGCTATCCTAGCAAATCCTTACCTTGCCAGGAACTATAGCTCTGATACCATAAATGTAACCCCCCTCACGATTAAGGCCAAGATTTACGTTCGTAACACGTAATTAAGTTTGAATTAGAGACTGTAAGATGATCTGGGACTTATTCAGATTAATCTTCCCAAAATCAGGGTTTTCAAAAACTTTTTCAAAATCTTTTCATAACAATCTCATATTCATAATACTAAACAAATATGGCCTTAATCGTGAGGGGCGTTACATTTATACTAGCTCAAGTGGTAGTGGGAATGCATTGAGGCGCTACTTACCCCTAGGTAGGGGCTTCGATTCCCACGGAGGCGAAAAATCTCACTTGGGGAGCGAGGGACGCCTGTGAGTCTTGGGCCCGTAAGCCCAATGGACCACACCGGTGGGTGGGTCCAGCATCCTAGCTTCAGTCCTGGGTTAGAGCCTAGTGGCGGGTAGGCCGGTTGGCCAAGGGGGATGTGACAATAAAAAGGTGCCTTTTTATTGTGACGGGTAGGCCGGTTGGCCGAAGGGGGGATGTGACACATATACTCTGACCTGGCATCATTTGGCGGGCCTCAGTATACGTGAAGAAATCCCAAGTAAGTCTCGAATAAAACTGGGTAAGCACCAAAAAGTAGCTTTAGTAAGCAATGATGACATAATTTTTATGTTGGATAAATAAGAAGGTGACAAGTGTCCTCTCATCATGACAAAGTACATGTTACTTTGGTGTTGCCACACTCATGAGGCACCACATGTCATCTGAGATAGGAAATCCACCGGTCCTTGGTCTGGTTAGGTACTTGACTTTCCCAAACACCAAACTCGGGAGTCAAGGGAATTTATCAGGCCTCTCCTTTCCCTGACCAAAAAGACACCACCTAAGAAAGAGAAAGAGAAGATAAAAAACTTTATTGACACATTGCAATCTTGAGCTCACATCTTGTGACACTTGTCACACAATAAGTGTTTGAAATTGTGTCTTAGGAGTTAATCATTGTACTTGAATATTATTAATTTAATGAATTTTCTCCATTATGTTATCATATTATTTGCATGTTCACTGTGATGACTGTATCCTTAGATAAATCGTAAAGATTGTCCTAAATATCCCTAGTTGGTCATCTATGCGGGAGCAGAGGTGAAATAAGATTAGTATGACTTTGATAAGATATGGAGATACAAATCAAAGTCTTAAGTACTTGTAAGAGTATAAGGTGATGGACCAACCCATTATAAGAAAGCTACATAGATCAAGTCATAAGCTTATCTCATGTATAACCATGTCACAATGCCCTTCAACCAGAGGCCATCATGGATTCCTACATAAGAATTGCTAAGCTTTGAACTAGTCAAAAGTCACCTTTGACCGAGTGATGATAAAAGTTATAATCGTGCTTGATGGTTTTCATGCAAAGGAATATGAGTGGTCAAGGTGGAATTTGTCCCTCACATTAGTAGAGAAATATTACTGGGCCCTTTAATGAGTGAGCCTGAGAAATGTATGGTTATACTACGATAGAAAGGAATTTCCATTTCTATTGTCAGACTACTCAGGAATTGAGAAAGTAATGGTCAGGAATAAGAGGATGACATTATTCATGCCTCATCTTTGGCCAAAATATCGTGTGACAAAAGGGATGCGACATAGTTGTATGACAAGTTGCATCGGTTTGTCAATCGTCATATGAAATTGGGTAGTCGTAATGTCTTGCTAGAGGCCACTTACAACTTATGGGTTAGTATAGTCATTGGCCCACTACCAACTTTGTATAGGCCTACAGGGTCGCACACAACAATCACTAATGGAAAATTGACTTTTTAGACCGATTAAAAAAGACTTTTTAGACCGGTTGTGAATTAGGTTTTATTATAGCACGTCTAAAAAGTATGTTATTTTTTAGACCGGTTGTTTCAACCGGTCTTAAAAGTCATACTTTTAAGATCGGTTGTTTCTAAAACCGATCTTAAAGGTCACCTTTAAGACCTTTAAGACCTGTTTTGCCTACAACCAGTCTTAAAGGTCCACCTTTTAGACCAATTGTAGGCAAAACCGCTCTTAAAGGTCCACCTTTAAGACCAGTTGTATGTCACAACCGGTCTTAAAGGTCAAGGTGGACCTTTAAGACTGGTTGTGCCTTCAACTGGTCTTAAAGTACTTTTAAGACCCGTTGTGACTACAACCGGTCTTAAAGGTTCTATTTTTTAAAAAAAACGTCCCTTTATATATATATATATATAGGCAGTGGATACTCCAATTTTAACAACAGTACAGAACAATTACAGATTTCAATTTCAATATTCAAAAGTAGTAGTCTATAGCAGCAACAAATTTTCATACAAGCCAGTCACACATTGATGATTCATTTGCAGTACTTTAATTATAGTATGAAAAATATGGCAGCAAGTAATGTAGACTTCATTGGCTCAATTTTAGTGCAAATGCACTTGTAGTTTCAGTCCCTAACTCAACAAATTGGGAAAGTATTTCACAGATTTAATTTACTATGATAGCTTTCCAAAGACACAATTTTGTTTCAGCAAGGTAAATGAAGTGCAAATGCACATTTTCACCTAGTTTCAAACAACATCCACTTCAAATAGAGGCTAGAAACAAGGAAAAACTAGGAATGAGGTCAAACAATGTTAATAGCAAACCAGTGCAATTGAATGTATAGCAAAACTCAGATGAAGATAATCCTTGACCTAACCCAACTTGCAAAATCAAAAAGCTGATAAGAAATTAATATCAAGTGCACAGAAAATGCCAAACAGATTTGCTCAATTTCAGTAAAGGCTTCATAATGATGCAGAACTTTATTTAAATCCCAGACTTCAGGAAACTATACATGACAGATTAATGCACAACTTTAACAGTAATTCTAGTTACAGTAGAGTGCAAGAAAATTTGTCAAGAATTTAGCCAAAGGTAATGACCAACCTTAGTTTAGCACTACATAACACCAAAGTGCAATTAGATAGTAAGGAGGACCAAATGACAGTAGTAATGAATCTTGAAGCAACAGAGAACAATACAAAATACAATGGATGAAATGGAGTGCATGTATTTGTCTATCTACATGCAACTCCCTAAGTATGAAGTATGTAACAGATAAAGGTGTAAGCCAGGTGACTTTTAATTAAACTTCCAACAAATGGTAATTAGTGTAGAACAAGGTTCAAGATCAAATGTCACAATTTAAGCAACAAGCTAAAATCAGATTCTAAGAACTCTAAATTCACCTCATTTCTTGCAATTTCAATGTGCAACATGAAGTTATCTAAAACTAAAAACATGCAGGAATGTCCAAATAGACAAATTTGCTCAGAAATGGATACAAAACTTTGAAATGACAACGATAGCAATAAAATTCAAGTATTGATACAAGCAACAGTAGAAATTCCTCAGTTTTATAGAATACAAAGGGAAGAAAAATTACAAAGGTCACTCCCTCAAACCCCATGCCTCCTGTATCACCCATATCACAGAAATTGTCCTACACAGATACAGAAACCTTGTTAGCAATCCATATGAGAACAATATACAATGTAATGTTGGATTCAAAAACTCACTATTTTTGTAATAGCTCATAGATGAATTCAGCACAACATGTGCGAATGAAATCAATATCTTCTTCAGGAAAGGGATCAGCAAGATCAAACATCTGTAACACCAAAACGAGATGAAACATTAACTTAGTAACTTAAAAACAATAAAGTATTACAAAATTTCTAAAATATAAATTTACCTCTTAAGTAAAATCAGTTATGCCTAGAATGATAATATTGTAAATGTGTCTCAAAATATAAAAACCACATAAGTTGGACCCCTGTGGTTGCCTACGGCTCTGAGAAAAAACATGATATCATTAAAACAAATATAAAGGCATGGCTTATTACATTCTTTAAGCAAATCTATATGTACTAACCTTTGGCATGATCCATATAGGGTCCTTTAAGTCATGAATATGCTTACCACACGTAGTGTGTAGGAATGTCCGCATAGCCTTATGATCATCACAATCACAAAGGTTATTGGTTTTACACAAATTCCATAAACTTTACACATAAAAGGTAATAATGCAAGAAAACTAATGAGTTTATGGTCTTTTTCAAATCATTCCCTGGTTTGAAGTGGAGGGAACATAAGAGGATGACAGTGTAACTACTCTTACATAGAAGAACCAACTGCCAATGATCACTGAAAAAAAGAGAAGAATATTAAGCAAACATAAAGCATTATATAAATTATAAAATATCAGTTTGTTTCTTACCCATGCACATATGGAGCCAAGAAACACTCAGTTCCAGTTTCACTAAGCCTCTTTGATAAGTATCTATGTTTAATAGCAGTAGTGGTCCCTTTCTTTTGGATGTGATAGAGGCATAAGAATCCAAATTTTTCGCTTTTGCCAGAGGAGACCAACCTACGATGCATGTACCTTTAATAATCCAAGCACATAAATCAATGGTAAACAGTGAAACTTTTAAAATATTTACTTTAAATTCTAGAAAATACTTACATTAAGAACAATTGGACAATTCCTATCGTAAGATTTTGTCTAGGAGCTACTAGGGACATCAAAGCATCCTTCTCAAGATAGCATGTCACCCCTGACTGTCCAACAACTGAATCCCTAGGCCAATCTCTTATTTTAAAGGATGTATCATATGCCATTAGAATCACTTGTTCTATGATATTCAATGGAGGCTGTGAAACCTCTTGCTGAGTGAAGGGAGTTGGACTTGGTGGGGCTTTGATCGAACCTTCCTCAGCTCGAATAGAAACAAGGTTCGTTGGCCACAAGATGAACGTACCCAGGACATCACTTACGATCTTGAATTCATCAAAAGTGATAGGGACAGGTGCATCTGCAATGATCACCTTGTCAACTGACACTCAGACTTGATCAGCTTCCATTTGTTGGTGGTGGACAATTGATCCCGGGTTATGCACACTACCCCGTACAACTAACCGTCTTAGAGGATCCTCAACAAAAATATCACAAGGCTCAGTATGTTCTCTTGCAGGACCCTCTGATGACTGCCCGATGTTGCAACAACTCCCTTTAGTGCTCTGCTTATTCAGATCAATCGATTGTGGCTGGGGAGCACTCGTATCTTGTCTTGAGCTCATAAACACTATCATTTCCTCTTTCATCTTGTTCAACCGGGTCTCTAATAGTGCATCAAATGATGCTTCAGCCTCAACCTTTGCTTCTGCTCTTACAATGGCCAACATAGTCTCTAATTCCTCCCTAGTCACGATGTTTGAGGAATGGCGTACGGGGGCTCCAAAGTAATCCCTTATCCCCACCCCTCATCCAACTCCCTTAACACAACCTGGATGCTTATGTTTGCCAGTAGCAATAGTTAGAATATCATTCCTATACTCAGACTTAAAAGATTCCCCAACTTGTTTTTTTCTAAGTTCCTTCTGTAAGATAATACAAAATAATAAACATAAGTAATGAAGTATGTTTCTTATGTAATTAATAACAACAATGATATATACTTACAATTATTTCACCTACTATATGAGATTGTTTCACTCGTATAAGACTCATTCCTCTTTTGGTAGGCAAACAACCATTTTTCTTCACGACGAATCGGAGATGGTGGAGAAAGAAGAACAGAAGGATCAAATTGAGATGCTTCTTCTAATCTCTTTTGTTTTGCCACCAACAAGTCTCTTTCAGCCTTTGCATAACCCCCACGAGACATTGTATGTGGGCAACCATTCTTTCTACCACTCTCTTGTGCTTTTTGCCTTTTTTCCTGCAAAAAAGAAATTATACAAAAGGAAAGTGTTATAATTAATTAAGATAATTGCTAAGTAAATAAAACGAAAAATAAGTCAACTAACCAAAGATTATGGAGTAGTCCGAAGCCTAACAAATGCTTGCCAAGTCGCTTAATCAAGAAATGTATACTTGTCGCATGGATTAGGATGAGGCTAACCATCTTTCACCTCGATATGAATGTAATTGTTGGTCAGATTTGTCTAAACTTGCTCCAGCGCTCATAACAATACGTCATTGTCTTGTTGTACAAGATCTCACTCTGAGAAATGTCATAGGTGAGCTGGAATACATATAATGAAGGAGTAAGTGACAAATTTGTGACATATTTGATAATAATTAATTACATACAGAAGAGAATTGTATACCTAGATAGTGTCTCAAATATGTTGCTTCACCTTTTCATCGACATTTCTTCACTCCTCTATCAAGATGCTCGGCTTGTTGCGTGCAAGGAGGCCGACAAACTCCTATATTGGCTAGCATTAGGCTTGATTGGAATCCAACAACTATCAAACTCAATCGGTATCTTTTAGCTTGCACTCCCACTGAGGGAAATGTCTGTCAACCGTATGCCATGTCTACCCCTCCATACAGACTGGCTACTAGGCTTACTATTTTTGCTTTTGACCTAGGTGTGAGTTTTCTTCTCTTTCTGGGAGGAGAAGAAAAAGGATCAATGAGTTGTGGAGATCCAGAAGAGTCTGTAGGAGTGAGGTTTTTGGTTCTAACCATTTTGAATCAAAGAAAGCTTGAAATTTTAGAAAACAGAGGGAAAAATGCGATATAGGGCATAGTGAATCTGAGCAGATAGGATGTTTATGGGGTTGAAATTTGATGGGTTTTGACAGAAATCAAGTAAGAAAGTGATTGTGAAAAATTTTTCAGAGAGGACTGGGTGATTTACTCGAGGAGATTTTGTGTAAATAACTAAGTTTGTGACAGATAAAGACCTAGAACCCGACGTTACTCGAGGCCTTACTCGAGTGATCATACAGAAAATTTTCAAAATAATTTATTTAAATTGCGTACCTGGCATGAATAATATTGTAATTATCCATGTATGTTCCCTCGATCATTTTGTAGCCAATTTAGAGCATATTTGAGTCGTTTCTCATCAAATTGGTGATCTGGACTTGCAGTTACTCGAGTAACCTTCAAGTTTACTCGAGGCTCACCTCGGGTAACCTTTCATTTTCAGTTTGGACTGTTCAGTTCTCACCAATGAACCGTTTGATTCAAATTCCAAGGAACTTGATACGTTAATTGCAGTTTTGGAAGACCATTACTCGAGTAGTTACTCGAGTAAAGTGTTCTTTTACTTCAAGTTGTTCCTCGGGTAATGTTTCACTGTCAGTCATTACTTGAAGTTTGTACTCCAGTAAAGGTGTCCTTTGATAACCTTTGTTTTAATTTCTCAGAATAGAGTTTCAATCTTCTTGCAAAACAAGTTTCTACATACTCCGATGCTTAAATTAGTAATCATCAAAACATTATCAAATATCTTTATCTAACATTATAAGAGACTGAAATAACTTACAATTCATTGGGATTTACCATTCCCAATTCTCTTCTAATGTATAGAAATTGATCTTTTGCAAGGGGTTTAGTGAAGATATCATCTAGTTGAAGATGAGTAGGAATGAATATTACTTTCACATCTTTCTTTTGGACATGATCTCTGATGAAGTGATGTCTAACATCGATATGCTTGGTTCTAGAATGTTGAACTAGATTTTTTGCCAAGCTTATCGTACTGGTATTGTCACAATATATTGGTATTTCTTTGAGATAAATACCAAGATCTTGTAGTTGTTGTTTTAACCATATCACTTGTGCACAACAACTTGAGACTGCAATATATTCGGCTTCCGTTGACGAAAGAGACACTGTATTTTGTTTCTTGCTAAACCATGAGACAAGAGATCCTCCAAGAAATTGTCCTTGTCCATTGATGCACTTTCTGTCTGTTTTGTATCCTCCATGATCTGAATCTGAATAAGCAACTAGATATTCATTCCTTCCTTTGGGATACCACAGACCCAATTCTGGTGTGTCAGTAAGGTATCTAAAGATTCGTTTGACAGTTTCGGCATGTGATTCCTTTGGTGCTGATTGATATCTTGCACATATGCCAACACTAAATTGAATGTCCGGTCTACTTGCCGTGAGATAGAGTAATGATCCAATCATTCCTCTATATTTTGTGATCTTGTAGTCTTTCCCTTTGACATAAGCATCAAGTAACGTAGTTGAGCTCATAGGTATGTCCGTTCCATTTGCTTCATCCATTCCATACTTCTTCAAAAGCTCTCTCAAGTACTTTGTTTGAGAGATGAAAATTCCATTCTTTCTTTGTTTAATTTGCAAACCAAGAAAGAAATTCAATTCTCCCATCATTGACATCTCAAACTCTGCCTGCATTATCTTAGAAAATTTCTTGCACAGAGATTCATTAGTAACACCGAAAAAAATGTCATCAACATATATTTGAACAATTAAAATATCATCACATTTTCGTTTTATAAAAAGTGTTGTATCAACTTTTCCCCATACAAAACCTTGATCACTAAGAAATTTACTGAGCCTTTCGTACCATGCTCTAGGTGCTTGTTTTAAACCATATAAAGCCTTTTTGAATTTGAAAACATGGTCAGGTTTAGTTATATCCTCAAAACCTGGAGGTTGTTCTACATATACTTCTTCCATAATGTAGCCATTTAGAAATGCACTCTTTATATCCATTTGATAGAGTTTAAATCCTTTGATGTACCCAAAGGCTAAGAGTACGCGTATAGCTTCTAATCTAGCCACTGGAGCATACATTTCCTTATAATCAATCCCTTCTTCCTGATTATAGCCTTTGGCCACCAATCTTGCCTTATTTCTGACAATAATTGCGGATTCATCGAGTTTGTTCTTGAATACCCATTTAGTACCAATGATCGGATGATCCTTGGGTCGGGGTACCAAGTCCCAAACTTGATTTCTTTCAAATTGATTTAGTTCTTCTTGCATTGCTATAACCCAATCATTGTCTGATAGGGCTTCATCAATGTTAGAAGGTTCAATCTCAGAAATAAATGCAGAAAAACTTACTTCATTGAAAATTCTATTTCTAGTTTTGATTCCTTCATTCACATCACCTATGACTTGATCTAAGGGATAACTTTTATTGTATTTCCAGGCTCTAGGTTGTCCTAGTGATTGCTCTTCTTCCTTGGTTTCATCAACTTCTGGAATAAGAGATTTAGAAATAGATTGACAATTTTCTTGATTTAAAATAACTTCCTGTTCTTCATCATTGGTTTTGTCAGAGGATTCAAATTCATCAAATACAATATGAATTGATTCTTCAACAACACATGTTCTTTTGTTAAAAACTCTATATGCTTTACTTCGGTTAAAATATCCTAGGAAAATTCCTTCATCAGTTTTAGAATCAAATTTTCCTAAGTTATCTTTACCATTATTATGAATGAAACACTTACAACCAAAGATATGTAGATGAGCAATGTCTGGCTTCCTTCCTTTGTACAGCTCGTATGGTGTCTTTCCAAGTTTTGTTCTAATATATGCTCTATTAGAAATATAGCATGCTGTACTCATAACATCGGCCCAAAAAACTTGAGATGCGTTCTTTTCATTTAACATTGCTCTAGCCATTTCAGTAAGTACTCTATTCTTACGTTCCACGACTCTATTTTGTTGAGGTGTCCTTGGAGCAAAGAAATTGTGATCAATGCCATTAGTATCACAATATTCTTCAAAGGCTTGATTTTCAAATTCTCCACCATGATCAGTCTTAATACCTGTAATGGACATACCTTTCTCATTTTGCACTTTCTTGGCAAAAGCAATAAATTCTTCAAAGGTTTCATCTTTTGATGATAGAAAAATAACCCATGTAAATCTAGAAAAATCATCAACAATGACCAACAAATATAAGTTGCCACCAAGACTCTTTACTCTTGCTGGGCTAACTAGATCCATATACAATAATTGTAGTTGTCTATTTGTTGAAATCTCATTTTTCAATTTGAAAGATGATTTAGTTTGTTTACCCTTTTGACATGCGTCACAAATCAAGTCATTTTTGAAAGTTACTTTGGATAATCTAAGAACTAAATCCTTTTTGAGTAATTTGCCTAGTTGATGCATGTTGACATGAGCCAATCTCATATGCCATAGCCAACTTTCATCGGTATTACTCAGAAAACAGTTTTCAGATTCATTTCTACTAATATCTAGAGTATAACAATTACCTTCCCTTTTTTCTCTGAGCTTAGCCTTGATATTCTTCTTATCAAGTAGTAAGTCTTTCTTGTTGACAATCAAACATTCCTCTGAATCAAATATTATCCAGTTGTCTTTATCTACACTTTGACTTACGCTCAGCAAATTAGGACACAAGCCTTCAACGTAATATACATCTTTGACTTGTATTCCTTTGTCATTTTTTATTTCCCCAATTCCTGCTATCTTTCCGGATTGATTTCCTCCAAATTTTACCTTTCCACCTTCCTTAGGTTACAATGTGGTAAAACTTTTGAAATCTCTGGTCATATGTCTAGAGCATCCAATATCTATGTACCACTTGTTATTTTTGGATGCTTTAAGACATATCTGCAATCAAATGACTAAGTCTTAGGTACCCATATCCTTTTGGGTCCTTTTAGGTTAGCACAAATAATTTTCTGAACATATGAGCCTTTAGGTACCCATTTGTAGGTTCCTATGTTTCCTTTCTTCTTATGTATGCATGAAGAGGTATAATGACCTTTTCTATTATAGTAATTACAAAATGCAAAAGGATTCGATGTATGCACAAAATGCTGAAAATAATTCAAATATGACTTACCTCCTGCTTTCTTTCTACCTTTCCTTTTATCTGATTTTGGATCATATCCAATTCCAGATCGGTCATTTACAAATCGTTGAGCTTTTAAAATAACATTTAGCATCTCACTTCCTTGTGTAAATATTTCGAGATTTTTTGTAAGATCTGTGTTTTTCTTTTTCAAAGAAGAACAAATTTCACAATTCTTTTCTGAACTTTCTTTAAGTTCAATTTCATGACTTTGTTTTTCTTTTTGAAAACAATTAATTCTTTAACTACTTTGATGAATTCAGAATGTAAGGCATTATATTCAGAGAGTAATTCATCATAAGTAGGATCAGAATCATTTACCTCTTCTTCTATTTCTTCTTGAGCAACAAGACATATATTGGCTACTTCTTCCTTATTACTTTCTTCGTCAGAGGAGCTATCACCCCATATAGCTGATACGAAGGCCTTCTTTTTGTTGAAGAATTTTCCTTTTCTCTTTTCTTTGCTCTTTTGGTTCAGCTCTAGACATTCTGATTTGATATGTCCTGGTTTTCCATATTCATAGCAAATGATATGTTCTTTGCTGCTAGGTCCTCCTTTTTGAAAGTGTTTGAATCCTTTGTTAGAGCAAGTGTTTCACCCAAAAGGGGGGGTGAATTGGGTGATACCTAAAATATCGTCGGAAATGTAAAACTTTAACAGTGAAATTAAAACGGTAAGGAGTAAGGAGAAATATCACCGAAGTGTACACCGGGAGTTATACTGGTTCGGTACAACTACTTTGACCTACGTCCAGTCCTCAGAGCTTATCTGAGAGTTTCACTATAATTTCCAAGATTCAATGGGTTCTTGGCACCTTAGTACCTGCAAGTTCCTTCGCCTGGATACTCGCTCCCCCTTACAAGTTGTAATCCAATCCCAACTCAAGATTCCACAACCTCAAGTTATCTCAATAACAAATATTGAGTTTGAATGAAATATCTCTCTTACAGAGTGAATAAGAATCACTGAAGCATAGAAATATAATTACAACATGAAAACAGAGCAATGAACTTGATGATACGTTTTTGTGTATTCTTGTTGTTTTCTCTGTTTGGATGTTCCCATATATATAGATATGTTAGTGAAGACCGTTGGAACATTTTCCTTTCGTCCGTTGGAGAGTGCGCAGCCACTATTGACTTTTCAGTTTTTGAAAAATATCCGTTGGCGGTGGTTGGCATTTGAACGTTTCATTTGACTTTCATTACTTGATATGATTTCTTCATTGTTTATCTGTAAATAGACTAAGAATACTAATACGATGAAATATTAATCATATAGGAAACAAATCAATAACGTTTGAATGATTTCTAGATTTCTGGGTTTGCTTACTCGAGTAGCTACTCGAGTATTCCTTGAAGTTTACTCGAGTACTTACTCGAGTATCATCGAGAAATCTTTGATCAACTGCAAGTCAACAGACAAATTTAAGATTACTCAGGTAGTGCATGGAATAAACCTTTGGAAATGTATATTTACTCGGGTACCTACTCGAGTAATACACTCACAACTTTATGAGTTACTCGGGTACCAACTCGAGTAAACCTTCAAATAAACTTTTGGTTACTCGATGCTTTACTCCAGTAATGTTGGCAGGATTTCAAGGCCGAGAGCAGATCAAGTTAGATTATCTTGTTACTCGAGTACCAACTCGAGTAAACTTACTTTTTGTGCATAACTTACTCGGGTAATGACTTAAGGTTTTCCTTGAAAATAACTCTGTATACTCGGGTACCTACTCGAGGAATCCACTTAAAATAGAACATTAAATACTTGCATACTAGAGTAATGACTCGAGGAAAATAAGGTAAAATTATATCAAGTTAATCGGGTACTACCTTCAAGTTTTCACTTACTTCAGTGCGTTACTCGAGTAGCTACTCGAGTAACATTGGCAGTAGTACAAAGTGTCGAGAGCATCATATTTTATGAAACAGAGTAACTCGAGTACCTACTCGAGTAACATTGGCAGGCCGAGAGCAACTTGAAAATTTTCACATGGTTACTCGAGTAACGTTGGCAAGCCGAGAGCAACTTCAAGTTTTTACCTGGTTACTCGAGTAGCCACTCGAGTATCATTGGCAGGCCGAGAGCAACTTGAAAATACTTACACTATTACTCGAGTACTTACTCGAGTAACATTGGCAGGTTACTGGAAGGTGCCTCTGGTTACTTCAAGTTTTGTCTCATTACTCGAGTACGTACTCGAGTAATGCCTTAGAGAAATTGCTCCTGCTTAAGTTTCTCAGCATTTTCTCTTGGTCTTTCCTCATTATTCCAATGCTTACTTCAAGTGAAGCTTATCCCTGTTATTACTTTGTTCAAACTCATTTATTAATCAATTCTTTTCCATACCATACTTTTGCCATCATCAAAACATGAGATCTAACATCCTTGACCTTCCTTGTAAAACTTTCTAAATCATTTTATGATTAGGCCCATTTCATCATCGTCAAACTCCTCATCCTTATCTTGATTTTCTTCTTTTCCTTTTAGTACTAGACCTTTCTTTTTCTTGTCACCAATGTCATGTAGTTCCCATTTGAACTTTAGTTTGCTTTCATATTCAGAAAGACTTCCAAATAGAGAAGCAATTGATCTCATTGATTCTCCTTTTGCTTCTTCTATCGCAATAACTTTGGCCTCCCACTCTTTAGAAAGAATATTCAAAATCTTTCATACTTGGGTATGCTGATAATAAACTTTCCCAAGTACTGCAAGTTGATTAACAAGATGAGTATATCTAAGTTGAAATTCAGATATTGATTCACCTGATTTCATTCGAAGTAGATCGAATTCAGTGACCAAGGTGTTGATCCGATTCTCCTTTATTCCCGAAGTTCCTTCATGAGCTATTTCCAGAGCTTCCCACATTTCCTTTGCTGTTGGAAGTGTGCAAATTTTGAAGTATTCACTTTGACTCAAGGCTCTTTGTAACATCAGAGTTGCCTTGCTGTTGAGAATGATAAGTTTCTTGTCATTCTCATCATATTCCGCTAGTGTCTTGGGAATTTTCTGAGAATCTACAATCTTTGTAGGTTGATAGTTTCCACTCTCAATCACATCCCATAGCCCATATTCAGTAGCCATTACGAATACTCTAAACTTTGCTTTCCAGAAAGAAAAGTGTTTGCCATTGAAACCTGGAGGTCTAGTAATGGATGCTCCGTCAGGAAGAATTCCTTCACCCATGCTTGCCATTGGATCCTTTTAGGTTGTTATACCTTAACAAGAAGACCTACGCTCTGATACCAATTATTAGAGCAAGTGTTTCACCCAAGAGGGGGTGAATTGAGTGATACTAAAATTTCGTTGCAAATATAAAAACTTGACGGTGAATATAAAGCAATAAAGAGTAAGGAGAAATATCACCGAAATGTACACCGAGAGTTATACTGGTTCGGCCACAACCACTTTGACCTACGTCTAGTCCTCAGAGCTTCTATGAGAGTTTCACTATAACTTCCAAGATTCAGTGGGTTCTTGGCACCTCAATACAAGCAAGTTCCTTCACCTGGATACTCGCTCCCCCTTACAAGTTGTAATCCAATCCCAACTCAAGGTTCCACAACCTTAAGTTATCTCAATAACAAATATTGAGTTTGAATGAAATATCTCTCTCACAGAGTAAATAAGAATCATTGAAGCATAGAATTACAAATATATTGTAAAATAGAGTAATGAACTTGATGAAACGTTCGTGTGTGTGTTCTTGTTGTTCTTCTCTGTTTGGATGTTCCCATATATATAGATGTATTGGTAATGACCATTGGAACATTTTCTTCACGCCCGTTAGAGTGTGCACAGCCACTGTTGACTTTCCCAGTATTTGAAAAATATCTATTTGCGATAGGTGGCGGTGAGTAGCATTTGAACGTTGCATTTGACTTTCCTTATTTGGTAAGATCTCTTCATTGTTTATCTATGGACATGCTAAGAATACTAATACAATGAAAGGTTAATCATATAGGAAACAAATCAATGAATGTTGGAATGAATTCTCAAAATCTAGACTTGCATACTTGAGTAGTTACTCGAGTATTCATTTAAGTTTACTCGCGTACATACTCGAGTAACATCGGGAAAACTTTGATAAACTATAAGTCAATAAGCAAACATAACATTACTCGGGTAGTGCATGAAGTAAACAAAATTTCAAACCTTTGGAAATACTTGTTTACTCGGGTACTTACTTGAGTATTGCACCCTTTACTTTATAGGTTACTCAAGTATCAACTCGAGTAAACTCTCAAATAAACTTTAGGTTACTCGATGCTTCACTCCAGTAATGTTGGCAGGATTTCAAGGCCGAGAGCACTTCAAGTTTGATTACCTTGTTACTCGAGTACTTACTCGAGTAAACATAAATTTTTTGCATAGCTTACTCGGGTATAAACTTGAGGTTCTGTGTCAATAAATCTGCATATTACTCGATTACTTACTCGAGTAATCCAGTTAAAATAAGTAATTGAATACCTGCATACTTGAGTAGTGCCTCGAGTGAAGTGTAATAAAAGCATATCATGTTATTCGAGTTTTACCTTCAGGTTTTGACTTACCTCAGTGAGTTACTCGAGTAGCTCCTCAAGTAACATTGGCAAGGTTGAAAATGCCGAGAGCAACACATTTCTTGAAACAGAGTAACTCGAGCACAGACTCGAGTATCATTGGCAGGGTTGTAAATGCCGAGAGCAACTGGAAGTCTTTGACATGGTTACTCGAGTACTTACTCGAGTAACGTTGGCAGGCCGAGAGCAACTACCAGTGAGTTACCTGGTTACTCGAGTAGCAACTCGAGTAACATTGGCAGGCCGAGAGCAACTTGGAGTCATTTACCTTCTTACTCGAGTATTTACTTGAGTAACGTTAGCAGGTTACTTGAAGGTTGCTTTGGTTACTTGAAGTTTCTGTCCCATTACTCGAGTACTTACTCGAGTAACCCTTCAGAAAACTTGCCAATGATGAAGTTTCTCAGCTTTTTCTCTTGGCCTTTCTTCATTACTCCAATGCTTACTTCAAGTAATGATTTGCCCTGTTATTACTTTGTACAAACTTATTTGGTTATCAAATCTTTTTCATGTCATCCTTTGTTATCATCAAAACATAAGAGATCTAACAACTATGACCCTGGCTCTGAGCATTGCTAGGCTCGCCCTGATTAACACTAGCTGGCTAACTCTGCTGACCACTAACTAGCTGACTCTTTTGAGCACTAGGTGGCTGACTCAGAGGTGTAGTAGGTGGTTAATCCTCTGCACTAAGGTGCTGGGGATTCGTCATTTGCCTGTAATGACAACAAAGAAAGATAAATCCTAAGCTATGACATGAGAAGACTATATCGATAAAATAACTAAACATATTCATTGGATATAAATCATAATCATAATTACTTTGTTAGTTAACTTCAAAGTAGTATCATAAAGAGATATCCACCCATATTCCCTCGTAATGATCATTTCTTGTGCCGTGCGCATTATCTGCTTCATCTTCTTCATTCAATTCTGGTAGACCCCTGGAAAAAGAGGGAGTCTCAAGAAGATCATAATTTGAGCGACTTTTCTCGTCAATATCAATGACCCTTTTTTATTGGAGAGCTACAGACCACATTTTATTTGCTTGATCAGTTATACAAAACACTTGTTGCACTTGATCTGCCATAATAAAAGGTTCATCTCCAAAACTTCTATTATGCATATCTACTAATGTAAATCCTAACCTATCGATATTCACACCATTATTGACATCAACCCACTTACATTTGAAAATGGGGAATCTAATTTTAACATAGTCAACCACCCTAATCTCTTCAATCACCCCATAATAAGGTATGGCAGCCAATGTAGGGTTCTTATCTTTCGAACTAGAGAAGTGCATAGATTTAGCCACTAATACAATACCATTTTTCTGGACAGTGCTCTTATCATCTAGGGACTTCATGTAAAAGGTATAACCATTGATCACAAATGAAGTCCAACTTATGACATCAACTTCAGGACCACGTGATAACCAATTTATTGTATCAGAAACACATTCTTCTCTATCAACCTTTTGTTTGAGCCAATGCGTGAAAGTTCTGTTATTCTCCCTAATTAACCTTTGCTTAGTCATTTGACTATTTTGTTTTCGTGCAACTTCTTTATGGGCATTCATGTAATATTGAACTTTATCAACATTGTTCAAGATGTACAAGTGGACTTGTGTAATTGATCAGCATCTATGCTCTTTACTGTTGCCCCGCGTCTACACCCCTTCTTGATCATGACGTTTAGGAAGGCCGATATGTCATACATTTGACAAATAATGTTGACAAAATTCCATAGCTTCTTCAGAAACATATTTTTGAACAATAGATGCTTCAGGCCGGTTGGGGTTCTTCACATACCCTTTAAGATTTTCATAGTTCTTTTGATTGGGTACATCCACCAGAAATAGACAGGCCTACACAACTTTATCTCCCTCACTAGATGAACAATCAAGTGTACCATGATATCAAAAAAAGAAGGAAGAAAAAGCATCTCAAGCTGGCACAAGATCATATATCCTTTATTTTACAATTCATCCAATCTTTCTGTGTCAATGACTTTACAACAAATATCATTGAAGAAGAAACAAAGTATAGTCAATGTGTTGAAGATCATATTATGCAATGCCTCGAATAGCTACTGGGAGTAGTTGTTGCATTAAGACATGACAATCATGAGACTTTAGCCCTATAACTTCAAGTCTTTTATCGATACAAGCTTTTTAAAATTTGAAGAATACCCTGAGGGAACTTTAACGCCATGTAAACACTCACAAAAGCTTCTTTTCTTATCCTTAGACAAAGTATGAGCAGCTTGAGGACAAAAACTTCTATTACCATATGGCCTTGGATGTAAATCTTCTTGTATTCCCATTTCTTGCAAGTCTAATCTTGCCTTCACGCCATCCTTAGAACTTCCTTGTATGTTGAGCAGTGTCCCAACAATACTATCACATACGTTTTTCTCCACATGCATGAAATCAATACAATGTCTGATGTCAACATTGCGCCAATATGGAAGATCGAAGAAGACGGAACTTTTTTTCCATATATTTTTCTCAATTCTTCTCTTTGATGACTTACCAAAAATAGTATTGATATTTTTCACCTTTTCATAAATTTTGTCCATATTCAATGCCTCTGGAGCATCTTCAAACTCTTGGCCACCGAAAAAAGCTTTTTTTAATCTACGATAAGGGTGGCTTCATCTAAGAAATCGCCAATGGCCAAGGTGAAATGTCTTTCTTCCATGTTGAAGTTGATGGTAGCATGTGCCTTCTTCACATATCGGACATGCTTTGTGGCCTTTAACGCTATATCCTGACAAGTTCCCATATGCAGGGAAGTCATTTATAGTACAAAAGATCATTGCTCGCATATTAAAAGTCTCCTTGTTTGCATAAAAAACATCAACACCTTTGTCCACAGCTCTTTTAAATCTTTGATCAAGGCTTCTAAGAAAACATTTATGTCATTTTCGAGTTGCTTTGGTCCCGAAATCAACATAGACAACATAATATACTTTCATTTCATACATAACAAAGAAGATAAGTTGTAAATTACCAATAGAACAGGCCATGAACTATGTATACTGCTTAGGCTACCATAAAGATTCTTGCCATCTGTGCTAAGCTCAAGCCTGAGATTTCTAGGTTCTTCACCGAAGCTAGGAAATAATTGATCGATTTTCTGCCATTGAGAAGAATCAGCTGGATGTCAAAGCTTTCCATCAGAAGTCCTCTCATCTGCATGCCATTTCAAATTTTTGGCATCAATTTCATTGGAAAATAGGCGCTTGAACCTTGAAATGATTGGAAGATACCACAACACTTTTATAGGGCCCTTATTTGATTTATACCTCATAGTTTCACATATCAGACATTGCTCCTTCTCTTTATGCTCTTTTCTATACAATATGCAATCATTAGGGCAAGCATGGATCTTTTTATACTTCATCCCTAGTGGACACAATATTTTTTTAGTATCATAGTATCAACAAGGCAACACATTATCATCAGGAAGCATGTCTTTAAAGACCTCAAGCATTTCTGAAAAACTCTTGTCGTTCTATCTATGCCGTGCTTTTAAGCTTACCAATTTCAATACAACTTTTAGCAATTGGTATTTTTTACACCCTGGGTACAGCGGCTTCTCAGCATCACTGTACATATTACCATATGCATGTGATTGTTCAAAAGCCTCTTCTCCTACATCATGAATAATATCTTCTATCCGATCATCCAGATCTGTGTCATTATCATCACAAGTCACTTCCCCCTGTTGAGATGCACTTGGCATTTCTAATTGTTCACCATGCCATACCATACTACATACGTCTTAAAAAACCCTTCATAAATTAAATGTGTTTATATATCTGCAGTACTTAATCGCTTCTCATTCAAACATTTTACACAAGGGCAATAAAATATCCTACTATCATCATCAACATTTCTTTTTGCAAAGTCTAAAAAACCCCTGACCCCAACATCATATTCAACACTTGTCCGTTTGGCTTGTATCCAACTACGATCCATATATTCCAACACCTTTTTTTTCTACTTTTACCCCTAGAAAAGTCAGGAGTATGATGATAACATGCAATCATTACACCCATGTACCTAGTTTAACTACTACATAATGATAACATGGGCTTGCAAGTTGAGTTGAGACTTTCTTATTATTGAAAGTAAACAAAAAAAATAAAATTAGAGAGGCAATGTGTAGGCGATGGAGAGGGGTTGGTATGTCTAATTTCTTGTATCGATTGAAAAGGTTCACTAGTTATGATCTATTAAGAAATCAAATGTAGATAGAGGTTCTAATTCTTTTTAGGAGAGGTCCTGTAGGTGTTGGGTATGTCCTAACCCACTCATCATGCTTAGTTGACAAAGAGGGGATCTTTTGTTTCAGTGTTCACTGGCATGTACGGATACAACTTGCTTCCAGAGCTCAACCCCATTCATGCATATTGAATGTGTGATGACAAGAGCTAGCAACATTGCTGTTATAATTATTATTCTAATTGATTAATTAAAGGCACGTATGCACTAAACTAATATTAAAGGAACACAAACTCATGTTATATTGCCCTTGTACGTATCCCTCCATTATATATGCTCATAAAAAAGCAATAATGAATAATATAGCACTCAGATCATTACCTATATGATATATTCCTATCCTTCCTAATTATTTATGTTCCTATATTTTATTTATCATAATGGGTCCAAAAGTAGTACACAAAAACATAAAACAAGTTTTTTAATAAAACAACTATAAATGGTCCCGCTAGATCCAGTACTTGCAAGCAAATAATTAGATTAATGTAACTAATCATATTAAAGAATCATGCCTTATGACTTAACCCCTAATGTTTATGGATATAATTATAGAAACTAAACACTTGTTAATAGTGCAATAACCACCATGAAAAGACAATAGTATTGGTATATAATTCCCTCATAATAATTATAATTTAACTTGTCTATTATAATCATTTTCTATCACACTCTCACTTCAAGGCCAAAAAACAATCATGTTAAATTTAAGGTAAGGCATTGACATTGGCATTCAATAAATTCACTAATTACACAGTAGTTTGTAATACACTAAACCAAATCCTGCGCATCCTGAACAACTATTCAGTTTTCACTAAAACTTCTGATCATATAAGCGTTGCCAGAACTAATCAAGATTTTTGTGAGAGGGTTTTAAGCACTAAACACACCAGAAAATTTATATTAAGCTATTGTTTAGTTGAGCCCCTTGCTAGCCTAGGTCGATGACCAAATCTGGAGGTAACAACTTCTATATAGTAATTGTAGAGGGGGAAAGGTAGAGGACATTGAAGCATACCTCAAAAAAAAGGATGAAGATGAAGACGTCCCAGAAATGTAGTGAATGACGGACGACAACACCCACGACGACAACCAAGAGTAGCTCAAATAGTGTATGACAGCAACCAAAGAGCGACAACAGACTCGATTCAGAATATATGACAGCGATCGAAAGCGACGACAGACGAGGAGTCGATGCCTGAGGAGAGAAAAGATTAGGAGGGATTTCAGAATGAAAGAAGTAGGAGCTGTGAAGCGCGACGTGAAAATTATATTGGGGAAGACTTTTTAGATCGGTTAATAAGATAACCGGTCTAAAAGAAAAGGATTTTAAGACCGGTTCTCCTAACAATTGGTCTTTAAAAGTGGACTTTTAAGACCGGTTGTTAGGAGAACCGGTCTTAAAATCCTTTTCTTTTAATCCGGTTATCTTATTAACCGGTCTAAAAGAAATATCATTTAGATTGGTTTTGTCAGTAACCGGACTAAAAACTAAAAGGCTTAATTTTTTTAGATCGGTTAGTGTAGAACCGGTCTAAATAATATTTTTTAGACTAGTTAATATAATAACTAGTCTCCTGACTTGTTTATAATTATGAAAATGCCACTACGCATTTCTTTTAGACCTCATCCACTATAACCGGTCTAAATGTGTTGGTCTAAAACACCTTTTTTGTACTAGTGAATAGCCCAACACTAGCTATAATGTTCAGGTTTATTGAATCTAAGATGTGTCATAATGTTTCATCTAGGGTGGACGAATTTTATGTTTACATATATGTATATAATATAAAATTTGTGAAAAGAAAATTAATAATATTATATGAATATATATATGTAGTTTTGAAATACATATTTATATGTGTGTGTGTGTATGATGATATTATTATATTGTGTTAGTTTTAAATTTAGTTTTATCAGATAAATTTAATTTAATGACTAGCATGATAAGGATATAATATCTCGGATTTAATTTATAAAGATAAATTAATTTTATTTCCATTGGCTCTTTATTTGGATTAAATAAATAGGTTAAATTAAAATTATTGGATAGATTTAATTAAACCAAATTTATTTAATTAGCTCATCAAAATAATTAAGTGTTAATTGATTTCAAAATAAATTAAGATTAATTTTGAAAATCCAAAATAGCCCTTATTAGTTATAAAAATGAAGGGGGTAGGTTAATTAGAGCACGATTGAGAGTTTAGAGCCGCAAGGAAACCCTAGGAGACATTAGAGGCACTAGCACGTAGTTCATGTTGGAGTAGCATTTGTGTGGGTACGGGTAGAAGGCGTTGATCAACGTGTTGGCTCCTGAAGATCGAAAACTTATAATGAAAAGAAAGGTACGATTATTTCCAACTCTGTTTAAATGCCATTAATAGATTGGATTGGTAAAATTTTAAACTTCTTCTGTTGTGCCAGCTAATCCCAACAGTGGTATCAGAGCCAAGTCAATTGTGAGTTTAAGTTGAGTTTTTGTGCTTATATATGTGATATATAAGTTGTATATGGTTATAATTTGTTTTGTTTCTTTATTACATTGGAATTCTATAAGTATTGATTTAGAGGAGGAGTTTCTTAGGATTTAAGTACATTATCTCAAAAAAATTCTAGATACAACTTCTTATACTAAGTTGGGTAACTTCATAAGTGTTATTGTAATACCCTGAATTTTGAGACTTAAGGCTAGAGAGTAAGCCTGAGGTAAGTGGACTGCTAAGCCCTGGTTTAGCAAGATCCCAAATTGTGATTAAGAGATAATGACTCCAAAAGTGGATGTGATTAGTGATGAATAAACCCTTTTGGAGATTATGGTGTGATTTAGCACCTGATGTGATTCGTATGTGTTGTGAGCAGCATCGAAACCCTGTATTTAAGTTCAGTTATAGATTAACATCTAAATTGATTTAAAATAAAGGGTAGGGCACATTGAGGAAGAAAAGGAATGATATGGTGTGTTTGGTAGTGATTCAAGAGGAATTGCCGTAATCAGGGGCAAAACGGTAAAGTTACCGACCAATTGGTCAGTTACCGAAGAGGAAACTCATTGATAACTTCAAGATCAATAGTTAGGATTGATTAGTGCAAGAGATCAAGAGGTGGAATCCCATGTATGTGTGCCTTGGTGAGCTCATGGAGGTGTGATAAGATCTTGACACTTGGCACAATGTAAGCCCTTGGATTGGTCAAAAGTGTCAACACCTCTTCCCTCTTTCCTCTCCCTTTTAGGTCGGTTTTGGGGGCCTTAGAACTCCAAAATCTGATCTCTTTCTCTCTCACCTAAAGCTCCCATGGTCGTCCAAGGCAAGGGAAGAAAGAGAAATGCAAAGGTGAGTTTTTTGTTGTCTTAATGTCCTCTAATGCTCAAATACCCTTCTTTAAAGTTGTTCATAGTGATGAGAGCTTCATTGCTATGGTTTAAGATTTGTGAGAGAAGGTGTTTGAGAGCTTGAAGAATTTGGGAAGTGGAGGAATCAAAGAATTGGCATTGGGAAGAGGAAGAGGAGAGTATTTGATGACTATTGACCTAACTATTGTGGTTATGGTTGAGTATTATTAATTGAGAATTTTTCCCTGATTTTATGGTATTTTCGTGTGGAATGTGAATGGTGGAATTGGATGTTGTTTTGTGTTGAAAATGGTGTCATGTTGTGGTATTTAATCATTGGAATTGGTTTGAATTGGATTGGACACAATGGTTGCAAAAACTGGAATTCTGTCTTTTTAAACTCTGTTCTGGACAGTCTGCTTGTGTTGCCGTTTTGAATGGGAAAATGATGTTAGAAAATTCTGAAACTTTCCAGTATTGAATTTCACATCCCAATCTTCAAAATAGACATATAAACTGTGTCATTTCGTTTTGTGAACTGGAATTTATGTTTGCCCAAAGTTTGAGGTCGAAACTGGGATTGATTCTGGAGCAGTAGTGGATTTTGGGGAATTCTGTATTTTTGTGGTGATTTCCATTAATGGCTCATAATTTTCCTATGAAGAGGACTTAAATAGCTTTCATTTGGCTTGGAATCACCTTATTTTGATTTTTTTGGAATTAGTTATGAATTTCCTAAGTTGCCTAGGCTGTAGCGCAAAAGTTTCTGTGCACGTTTTGGCCGCAGCCAGAAATTCTTGGCCATAGCCAAAAACCTTCTGTGCGCATTTTGGCTGCAGCCAGAGGGTTCTTGGCTACAGCCAACCCCTATTTTCAATATTTTGTGATTTTGAAAGGTGATTTCCAATCTAGTACGTCCCAATCCTTTAGGCTTTCTTTGAGCTTATTATAGCCACCTAAAGGGCATGAATGATAACCAACCTTAAGTAATATGGAAGTAAGGCTTTGGAATTTAGATTGACCCTATGTCCTTAATTTGGTTATAGGGTTGGATATTCGCCCTAATCGTGAGCAGCCGGAGCTGGAGCTTACGTGGAAAGAGTGTAGGGAACTTACGTCTCTTGCATGCTTTGATATTTGTGTTTGTGTATTGATGCATGTATTGCTTTGCTGGATTATGTGAAACATGTATGAATGATTGTAGCTCTGTTTCTAGTTATGCTATGGCCATGAGTATGTTGTTGAAACATTGAGCACGCAGATATGTCATTGTGTGAACATAAGTTATGTATTGCAAGCATGTCATGCATTAATCACATATCATACATGCATATAGGTATCTGTTTCCTACTGAGATCCTCTCGAATCTCACCCTCCCCTACCAACATTTTAAACAGGGTAGGTGGATCGAGGATGGAGCAAGCAGTCAATGGCGACGGGACTCGTTCGGGTTGTAATCTTATGATAGTTGGTTATCATAATTGGGATGATTTGTATTCGTATTTGGATATGAGTTGTATATATTGTGGAATGTATATTTGGTTTTATGTTGAATGAGAATATTTGATTATGTATTTGGAATGAGCATTTGGGTATTTGTATTTGTATTTGAGAACTGTGTAATCCCCATTCGAAAAATTGTAAAGGGTAGATGTGCCCTATGAATTCTATGTAAAGGTATGAACCTGGGAGTTGCCGGGATGATATTGTTGTACACTCTGATATTTGTATAAATGTGATATTCCGCGTGATGTGATTATATTCGAAATTGAATATGAGACCAGGTTATTAGATTTCGAAACGTATTTGTGAAAACCCCGTCTGGTAGATAGGTTTGTAAATGTTATTTAATTGTTATTGGTCTCTATTTCACTTTAATCACATATTTCGGATATAATTACGGAAGGGGGTTACATTTATTGTGTCACATACTAAGGATAGGAGACCAAGGAAAATCTGGCCTGGTTTTGGTACTCTTATGTTATGAGATCGTTAGATTCAAAATCTCATAGGCAACATGTTGAGTAGAAATGTGGGGATCTCTTACATGAAATGTTAATGATGAATAGATTAGGAAGATTCATAACTATTCTTGGAAACATGTGATGCCTCCACTGCTAGTGTCAAAAAGCTTGAAAGTCAAGCAAAATATGACTTGAAGTTTAATGCATACTTCTCTATACTTTAAATAAGGGTAAAGTTGAGAAATTGTTCCATTCCTAGGCAAAGTTAATGAGTTAACCATTGGACCTTAATTCCGATATGGATGTTGATTAATTAGAGGTTACTTATAATATTGGTGTGAAAGAGTAGTAATATAATTTACTAATGTGTGACATAAATAAATTAAATAAATATTAATAGTTTGCTATGGCTAACTATTCATAGTGCGACATAATGCTAACATTTATTGCTTTTCATATTATATGAATTGTTATTTGTTGTGGTTTTAATTTCTAAAATTATTTGGGTATGGTGAACAATATGGCTCTAATTATATAAGGGTTGTAAATTTTTAAATATGGCCTACGTGTCGTGCTTTCTCTATATAGTTTGGATGTACATTCTCTGCTCATCTCACTCCCCTCATATGTTTAAATGAGGTTTCTCTCAATGAATTTCTTTTCTTATTTAGAGAATTCCTCTCATTGTCTTGGGAGGATTATGGGTTACGTGAGCCATGTTGTGTCATGTTTAAATTATGCTTTTGATTAAATCATTGCATGTATGCTTTTGCGTTTATATGTATTTATTTGTATGAGATATGACCATGATTGCATTCATATAAACAAAACTAATTGACTGAGCCCTCCAAATCAAATCTTAAGTCATATTGCTATAAACTAATAAATACTTCTCAAAACCTAGATCGCTCAATTGTAGGAACCACCAAAGTGGATGCGTTTAAGTTATCTTGGTGAGACAAGCATGAGTAATTGTGCTACTCAAAAAAATCATTATTGTTTTAACTTAATTGATATTAACAAAACAACTTTAGATCTCAAGGCATTAGGTGAGATTAAACATGTTGGATTATATGATGATAGAATGTCATAAAGATCTAAAAGTTACATGTGATGTAATTGGTGATAGGTTACCTACCTAAATAACTTGAATTTAAGAGTCCTACCAAAGCGGATGTAAGTTTAAGCAAAATATGGATCTTAGCCCCTTAAATATTATATTGAGGGTTGTTAATTTAGTAGGAGATTACTAACTAACTTTGCATGTTTTAATTGTAGAATCATGTCGATTACTAAGTCAATGGGACAAACTTTCTTGACTGGTTCAATAACTTGAGAATTGTTCTCAAGCAGGAAAGAAAGGCTTATGTCCTAGATCAACCCATTCTTGAGGAGCCTGCAACCAATGCTCCAAGAGCTCAAAAAGATGCTTACATGAAGCATAAGGATGACTCTGTGGATGTAGGTTACTTGATGCTTGCCACTATGGTTCTAGAGCTCCAAAGAGATCTAGAACTCATGGAGGCTCATGACATGATTGTTGATCTCAAGGAAACATTCCAGCAACAGGCAAGGAAAGAAAGATATAAGACCATAAAGGCCTTACATTCTTGTAAGATGGTTGAAAATGCATCAGTCAGTGCTCATTTGTTAAAGATGAAAGGCTATATTGATCACCTTAGGAGGCTTGGATTTCCCATGAGCTAAGAGTTAGCTACAGATTTGATCCTGAACTTACTCCTGGAGAGTTATGACCAGTTTTTCATGAACTACAATATGAACAACATCGAGAAATAAATTTTTGAAATACATGGGATGCTTAAAATTGCAGAGCAGAACATCAAGAAAAAGCCTAACACTATTTTGATAGTTCAAAAAAGAAAGGGAAGGGAAAATGGAAGGGTAATGGCTCAGGTGGTAAGACCAAAGAGTTAAACAAGCCTGAAACCAAGCCTGCACCCAAGAAGGCAAAGCCTCCAAAGGAAGGAGTCTGCTACTTCTACAAAGAACTTGGTCATTGGAGGAGGAATTGCAAACTCTACCTAAAAGATTTGAAAACGAACAAGAACGATAGCGAGGCTGTTTCTTCAGGTATTTATGTTATAGACATTCATTTTTCTACTTCTTCTACATAGTTATTAGATATTGCATTTAGTTCTAACATTTGTATAAATGTGTAGGGTCTAAATAATAGTTGAAAGCTGAAGAAGGGCAAGGTGGACCTACGAGTTAGAAACAGGGCAAGAGTTGTTGCTTTAGCTATAGGCACTTATGAATTAGTTCTACCCAGTGGGCTTTTGTTAGTTTTAAACAATTGCTATTATGGTCCTACTTTGAGTAGTAATATTGTTTCTCTTTCTTATTTAGATAAGGAAGGTTATATTTCCATTACCAGGAATGGTAAATGTTCTATTTATCATAATGACATTTTCTATGCTAATGGTGATTTGCATGATGGTCATTATATATTAAATTTGGAACATCCTAATAATAGAAATATCTATAACATAACTACCAAAAGGATAAAATCAAATGATTTGAATCTGACATACCTTTGGCATTTTCGTCTAGGCCATATAAATAAGAAACATATTTCTAAACTATATCAAGATAGATTTCTTAACTAATTTGATTTTGAATTATATGATATATGTGAATCTTGCTTGCTAGAAAAGATGACAAAGACACCTTTTACTAAGCACAGTGAGAGGATCATTGATTTATTAGGCCTCATACATAAAGATGTATGTGGACCACTGAATACAACTACCAAAGGAGGATATATGTACTTCATCACATTTATAGATGATTTTAGTAGATATGACTATGTCTATATAATGAAAAATAATTCTAAATCTTTTGAAATGTTCAAAATATTCCAAAATGAAGTACAAAACCAACTTAGTAAAATAATTAAAGCACTTTGATCTGATCGAGGTAGTGAATATTTAAGCCAAGAGTTTATTGATCATCTTAGGAGTTGTGGGATAATCTCACAATTGACTCCTCTATAAACACCACAATGGAATGACATTTATGAATGAAGGAATCAAACACTATTATTGTTTGATATATGATGAGTCAAACAGATCTTCCACTGTCCTTTGGGATCATGCCCTGAGACAGCTGCATTCATACTACATTGTATTCCATCTAAGGTAATTGAAAAGACACCATATGAGATAAAGACTGGAAAGAAACCCAGTCCTAGTTTATCTTTTCTCAAGATTTAAGGATGTGAGGTATATGTTAAGCAACAAGCCTTAGATAAATTATCGTCCAGATCCCCAAAGTGCCTTTTCATGGGGTATCCTAGGTAAATGAAGGGATACTATGTCTATAATCCTACAGATAACAAAGCGTTTGTTATTCAAAATGGTAAGTTTTTAGAAAGAGAGTTTATCACTAAAAGAACTAGTGGGAGCAAGGTATATCTTGAATTTCGAAGAAGTTCGAGAGTCACAAGATAGTATAGAACCACAGATGGAAAATAGAGAAGACTTACAACAAGTTACTGAGCCTCCTCAAGTAACACAAGGTTTATGTGGATCTGATAGGACACGATATCAGCCTCAGGGATATGGATTTATAATTGTTGATAACTATGATGTGTTGCTCATTAAGTAAAATGAACCAACCACCTATCGAGAAGCCACAGTGGGACCAAACTCTGAGAAATGGCTGAATTCCATAAAGTCTGAAATGTAATCCATGTACGACAATAAGGTATGGACCTTAGTTGATCCACCTGAAGGTGTAAAAACTATTGGGTGCAAATGGTCTTTCAAGGGAAAAACTGACATGGATGGCAATGTAAATTTTTAGATTCCAAGTTTTGATGATAACAAAAGATCATTGTGTTATGGTAAGAAACTCATGTTTTACAATATTTTAAAATTTTACAAAATACATCTCACTAAGTTCAGAGGTCATTGCTGTGATTTTAACTGATGTACTCGAGTGATGGTGCTAGTACTTGAGTGATTAGTACTTTAGCACTTGAGCACAAGCGAGTGTTAAACTGAAAGTGCTTGTCAGAAGCAAACTCTAAGTGGAATTGCCATAATTAGAGGCAAAACGGGTAAAACGGAAAGTTACCAACCAAGTGACCAATTACTAAAGAGAAAACTCCTTGGTAATTCAAAGATCAATGGTTGAGATTTATTGTCAAGAGAGCAAAATCACGTGTGTGTGAACTCATGTGAGCCATGGAAGGTGAAATAAGATCTTGACAAGTATCATGATGTGGGCCATAGGTTTGGTCAAATGTTCAAACTCTTTTCCCTATCTCTTCTCCTCTCCAAAAGTTGGATATGCTTAGGCTAAAGAGGGAAGAGAAATCTAAACATATCATCATCATCATCTCACCTCTCTTTAACTCCATTTTCGGTTGCAAGGAAGGAGGAAAGAGAAAGTGAAAAGGTGAGTTTTGTCTTGGTAGATGATCTCCTTAGCTCAAATGCTCTTCTATGATTTTCTCCATGGTGTTAAGGGCTTCATGGCTATGGTTTCAGATTTTTGAAAGATGGAGTTTGAGCATTTGAAGAAATTTGGAAGTTGGGAAATCAAGGAATCAACCTTGAGAAGAAAAAGAGGTGAGCATTTATGGCATTTTGATATATATGTTGTAACTTTTGGTTACTTTTTGATATATATAGAATTTGCCCTAATTTTAGTGTTAAATTGTTATGCAAAAGTTGCATGGTGATTGATGGTGGAATTGGTATGATGTGATATTATTTGAATATTGGAATTGGTTTTGAACTTTAAAAGTAAGTTGGTAGAATTGAATAATGTGTTATATGAAGACCCAAACCCAAAACCTGTGGTTAGGATGGGAATTTGGTTGTTTTGAGGTTCCTAATAGGTTCCTTATGTAAAATTATGTGGGAATAAACTTATACAGAGATTTTAGAATTGTTGGAAAACATTTGGTAATTCTGTCAGCTGTTGCGTTCTGGCTTTTGATAAGCCTCACTCGAGTGATCTGGGGTCTCACTTGAGTGTAGCATGATATTTTCCCTTTCCTTTCAGTATTTCAATGGAGTTCTCAAGCGAAGATCAAAAGTGTACTTCCTTACTTGTGCGTGATTTAGGTTCTCACTCAAGTATATGGGGTCTCACTCAAGTGCTTGTACATGTAGCACTATGAACTCGCGTCTCGGGTTAACACTTGCAGGCTATTTTTCATGAGTGTGTATGTGCACTCGTAAGTGTTGTGATATCACTCGAATGCCAAGGGTAGTGCTCGGCTAAATTTGTTACTTTAGTTTCATTTGTTCTCAGGTAGTCACTTCCTGTGCCTCACTTGGTTGAACTCGGGTGAGCATGAGGCCATCACTCAGGTGTTGGGGTCAGAACTTGAGTGTGGTGATCATTTTCTATCTGAGTAGCTGTTCTCAGTCAAGCACTCACACGAGTGAGCCAACCTCACTCGAGTGCAAACCATCTTATCACTCGAGTGCTCTTCCAAATGAGGGATCTTTGGTATAGTGTTCCCAACTCTTTAGGCATATGTCTAGGCTTCTAGTAGCCACCTAAAGAGTTCAAATGATAACCAACTTTAAGTATTATGAAGATAAGAATTTAGCAAAAGAGAATAACCTATCATCCTTGATTTTGGTTTATAGGGTTTGATATTTACCCTGCCCGTGAGCCATCCATGCCAGAGAATGTTCGGAGAGAACAAGGTAGTGATTCTTTCCCTTATACTATATGTGATACATGGTATGTTTGATTAATCATGGTTTGTGGGTCTATCACCTATGGCCCATCGGTGTTAACGGTGGGAGGACCGTGCCTTCGGGGTAGTGGAATACGTGGGATGAGACTTTTGTGATTAAGTGCATATGTGGCAACGTGCGTACTATGTTATACTATGATACTGCTTGATGATGTCATTGCATGCTCTGTGATTACATGTTCTATAAGTGATTTGTTACTACTGGGATTCTTTTGAATCTCATTCTTTCCATTGACTAACCTTCAGACAGGGCAAGTGGCTCTAAGGAGAAAGAGACGACCAAGGGCAAATAGGACTCCTTAGTGAGATTTATATTTTGGTGTTAGTTATCATATTTGATTAGGGATTATTGTACATCATGTAAATATTATTTTTGATACAGTTGTGTAATCCCCTGATGGGAATTTATAAACCTTTAGTTTATATATAAAACTTGGGAGTTGCCGGGATTTTTATTGTACACTCTAGTATATAAATGTGCTTTGACTACACAGGATACTTATATTCGAATTGTAAAATTTGAGACTAGGTTTAAAAGAAATTTTGTGAAAAACCCTATCGTTAGAAAGGGATAGTAAATAAGTTTTATTATTATTGGTCTCTATTTCATGTTAATTCCGCCCTTTCAAATCATAATTACTGCTAATAAGGTAGGGGGTTACACACAACTTGTGTCTCTCATCCTAAAACACAAAAAAGTGTGGTATTTGGAAGGAACTGAGAGGGTAATCATTCTGAAGTTTGGCAAGATACAATTGACAAATATGGGTATTAATCTCCTAGTGAGCTAAACTAGGGCTACATCTAAGAGAGAAGCCACTCCATCAAGAGGATATGAGGATCAGTCTTCTGCATCTGACCCAATTCTACCGCCATCTTTTTTAAATGCTTTTCTACCAAGCTATCTAGCTAAAGTGGTCAATCAAGCTGTGACAAGCCTGAAAAAGGAATTGTTGAGCGAATACAAAAAATTGGTAGACAAGCTGGAAACTCAAGTTTCAAGATTGGTAGACAAGGCTAATGCCAATTTTGATATGATGTTCAAGGCACAAGATGATTAGTCTCCAAGAATCACTGACATGGAGATCTTCTTGCGTACTCATCTTCTGACTGCTTCTATTGAGATGCCTCCAGAATCTACTCTTACTACGGCCTCACCTGCCCAGCCTTAAACATATGTACTTTTCACTAACCCTCATTCAAACATTGATGTCACTTATAACCGGCCATCATCCTCAATACCTACAGCCACTGCTCCTCAACCATCATCTCCACCTTTTATGCCTGAGCCACTTGACCCATCCACCACCATGGTGATATATACCCCACTATTTGATCTTATTTTCCCTTATCCCCCTTCTACTGCTAGCAAAATAGGGGAGAAGGATATGTGATGGTTTTGAGCTACTTTGGTATGATATAGGAGTATTTTGGTTTAAGGGGGAGTATTGGGTAGTTTTTCTGTATTGGGGTATGTTTTTCTGTATTTGAACTTTTATGGTTTATTTGGATGAATTAGGGATTCATGGGTAGATGTTGCTTAAAGCTTGCCGTTGTACACTGCAAGTTCATTAATCAATATATGGTCAGTTTCATGATTTTCTAAGTTTTTTGTTCAAATATTATTGTACTATGACTTATCTTGGATTTTAGTGTCCATTGGAAGTATTATAGGAAACTTATGAGGTTAAGTGTAAAAATATGAAAAATGAGTCTAAACTTCAATGAATATGCATTTGGAAATTTTGAAAGTGTTTCAAAAAATTTTTCACTTCAATCAAGTATTTAAAATCTATCATAAAGGTTTTGTTATAATCAAAAAGGGAGAGAATGTTAGATTCCAAGTTTTGATGATAACAAAAGATTACTGTGCGTTGTGGTAAGAAACTTATGTTTTGCAATGGTTGAAAATATTACCAAATGCATCTCACTAAGTTCAGAGATCAGTGTTGTAATTTTAACTGATACACTCGAGTGATGGAGCTAGTACTCGAGTGATAAGCACTTTAGCACTTGAGCATAAGCGAGTGTTGAACTGACAGTATTTGACAAAAGCAAACTCTAGTTTAAAATACCAGGAAAACTTGAGTGATGGACAGAGCACTTAAGTGATAATGTGATTTGTACTCGAGCAAGAAGGCACACTTGTGCAAGTGTTTAACAGAGAATAATGCCAGAGAAAGGATACCATCACTGTACTCGAGCACAGACTCAATACTCGAGTGATAGCCTCAAGTTTACTCGAGTCTTACCAAGTGTGGTACAGGAAGTGTTTACCCAAGAGCAAGATAAACTAAAAGTGTAATGTGCACTCAAGTCCAAGCAAGTAAAGTATAGAAAGTGTTTGCCCGAGAGTCAGCCAGTGCAAGGAAGAGCAAGTATACCCGAGTGGAGAGTACTTACACCCGAGTGATACCTCAGCACCCGAGAGTGAGAAATCTAACTCTCTCCATTCCTGATGCAAGTGTTGAAGAAAAAGAGTATCTTATACAAGAAAATATTATTCACTCGAGTAAGGATCAGTATACTCGAGTGAGGCCCCATATCACCTGCAAGTGTAAAATCACACTCTTGATAAATAGGATACGAGTGTTATCTATAGACGTGGGTTCATAGTTCAAAATACAAGTGCACTCGAGTGAGAGGATATGTACTTGAGTGAGGACCCACATCACTTGCAAGTGTGAAAATGCACTCTCTAAAAATCATGTGGAAGTGTAACATAAAAGAAGAACCAAAAGAGGAAATATGAAGATGTATTTAAGTGAGACTAAAGTCTACTCAAGTGATACTCTGTTAGAAGCCAAAATGCAACAGACTTACAGTGATCAATCCGAACATGGTTTAATATTATTTATTCATTCTATTTTCACTTGTTATTATTATTTAACATCATTTAACATATATTTCAAATGTAAAATAGGAGTTTGATCGTTTGAATTAGAAAGGAACAAAGGAAGTCAAACAATGGCAGATAGAATCATTAGGACCAACTAAGCACGTACCTACCATGATATCTTGTTCAAAGATTTCAAACGTACACATGCTATTCCACAATAAAATGCTCTGCTCCACAATGATTAATATTCAACGGGAAAAATCAACTGACTATAAATGTAGAGCTTCAAAGATCATAAAAAACAAGAACTTAGAACAAGAATTCACGCAAGCAAATTCATGAGTCTCTGTTATTCATATTTTCTCTGTATTTATATTGTACTTCAGTGTTTATTATATTTTCCCTATGAGAGAGTCTGTATATACTTCAAATTCTATTTTCATTTGATCTCAAGGTACAGGGACCATGAGAGGGTAGAGATCCTTACAAAAGAATCAATTGAGAGAATTCCCAATTGGACTTTTTGCTCATAAGACTTACAAGGTACAAGCAGTAAAGAACGTTGCTACTCATAAGACTTATGGTGGTGTAAGTAGGAGAGAACGTTACTGCTTATAAGACTTGTATACGTAAGCAAGAAAGAAAGATTATAGGTTTGTTTTTCTACACAAAAGACTTGTCGTAAGGGGGAGAGAAATTTCTAATTGTTAGAATATTTCTGCTCGTAGTCCATTCAAGGAAGATTGTTTTTTTACGGCATTCTGAGAGCCCACTGAATCTTGGAAGAATAATGAAAATCTCAGTAGGTCTTGATCTCTGAGGACTGGATGTAGGCCTGTGATTTAGGCTGAACTAGTATAAGTCTCCGTATGCTAATCTTCTCAACTTTACTCTATCTACATTATTTTCATATCACTGCATCAGCCAAAAAATTTAACACATCACCCAATTCACCCCCTCTTGAAGCTTGCCTCTTTCATAAGTGTCTTCAAGGCATAACTGGTTGCAAAAGGATTCACTTAAACTTATGGTGTAGACTATGATGAAACCTTTTTCCCAGTTGTAATGGCCAAATCAATCAGAATCCTTCTTTCCATTACAGCATATTATGACTATGAAATATGATAGATGGACTCAAAACAGCCTTCCTTAATGGAAAGTTGCTTGAGGATGTGTACATGACACAACCTGAAGGCTTTATGCTTTCAAGGTCTCTAGGAAAGTATGCAAGCTTCAAAGATCCATTTATGGCTTAAAGCAAGCATCTCAGAGCTGGAATCATCGTTTTGATAAAGTGGTTGTTAGGATTAGTAGGCACAGCGGAAGAATTTTAAAATTTTCGCTGATCCTAATCGAGGATTTATCAACGACATTTAAACCGAGTTAGAAATATTCGTATCTTTTAATTCAAGGTTTTTGATCTCTAGGAGCCAACACGCCATATGCGCTCCCTCTACCGGTATCCACACAAATGCTCTCCAACACAGACTACGTGCTAGTGCCTTCAATTGTCTCATAGGGTTTCCCTTGCAGCTCTAAATTCTCATTCATGTATAAGTACATCTGCTCGATCAACTTTATAACCTAAGAGGGCTATATTTGAATTTCAAAATTAATATTTATTAATTTCGAAATTAATTAATAATTAATTATCTTGATGAACTAATTAAATAAATTCAGTTTAAATTAAATCTGTCCAACAGTTTTAATTTAACCTATTTATTTAATCCAAATAAAGAGCCATTAGATTTAATTTATCTTCATAAATTAAATCGAAGATACTATATCTCTATCATGTTAGTTATTAAATCTAATCTATCTTAATAAAATCAAATTTAAAACTAACACAATATAATAATATCATAATATATATATACACATATATATAAAATATGTATTTCAAATATATATATATATATAATATTATTAACGATTTTATATTATATATATATATAAATATAAAAATCATCCACCCTAGATTAAACATTATCTCATGTTAGGCCATTCTTGTGTGCAACCTTGTAGGCCTATACGAAGTTGGCGGTGGGCCAATAACTATACAAACCCACAAGTCACAAGTGGCCTCTAGCAAGACATTATGACTACCCAATTCATATGAGGATCGTTAACACGATGCAACCTGTCATACAACCATATCACGTCCCTTTTGTCACACGATATTTTGATCAAGGAAGAGGCATGGATAATGTCATCCTCTTGTTACTAACCATTACTTTCTCAAATCCAGAGTAGTTTGACAATAGATATGGAAACTCCTTTCCATCATAGTATGGCCATACATTTCTCAGACTCACTCATCGAGCGGTCCAGTAATATCTCTCTTCTAATGCGAGAGACAATTTCTATCTTGATCATTCATATTCCTCTACATGAAAAACTACCAAGCCCAATCGTAGCCTTTATCATTACCCGTCAAAAGTCACTTTTGACTAGTTCAAAGCTTAGCAACTCTCATATAGGAATCCATGATGACCTCAGGTCAAAGGGCATTGTGATGTGGTTATACATGAGAAAAGCTTATGACTTAATCCATGTAGCTTTCTCATAGTGGATGGGTCCAGCACCTTGTACTCTTACAAGTGCGCAAGACTTTGATTCATATCTCCATATCTTATCAAAATCATACTGGTCTTGTTTCATCTCTGCTGCCGCATAGATGACCGACCAAGGACATTTTAGGACAATCTTTATGATTTATCCAAGGATACAATTATCACAGTTAAAATGCAAATAATATGATAAAAAATGAAGAAATTTCATTAAATTAATAATGTTTAAAGTACAATGATTGTCCCTTAGGGCACAATTTCCAACAGTGGTCAAAGAGTTTGGATTCATTCAAAACATCGATGAACCTTGTGTTTACAAGAAGGTTGGTGGGAGCACAAAATGTATTTCTAGTACTTTATGTAGATGGCATCCTACTCATTGGGAATGACATTCCTATCTTGCAGAGTGTCAAAACTTGGTTAGGAATTTCTTTCTCGATGAAAGACTTAGGTGAAGCCACCTACATCCTAGGGATTAGAATCTATAAAGATAGATCCAAGAGACTGATAGGCCTAGGTTAGAGCACATGCATAGACAAAATACTGCATAGGTTTAGTATGCAGCATTCAAAAAGGGGCTACATGCCCATTTCTCATGGCATATATCTTAGCAAAGATATATGTCTACACCTAATAAGCAAAATCATATGAGCAAGGATCCATATGCCTCGGCCATTGGATCTATCATATATGTCATGTTACATACTTGACCGAATCTCATATTTGCCTTAAGTATGACAAGCAGATATCAACAGGATCCTAGTGATTGTTATTGGATTGCTGTAAAAAATATCTTAAAGTATTGAAGAAGGACTAAGGTCTTATTTTGGTACATGGTGGATTAGATGATGAGCTTTGTGTAACTGATTACACAGTTGCAAGTTTCCAAATTGACCAAGATGACCTTAAATTGCAATATGGATTCATATTGCTCTTGAATGGTGGAGCAATAAGCTGGAAAAGCTCTAAGCAGAGCACTATAACAGATTATGCAATAGAAGCTTGTTAGAATCGACTGACACCCAAGGGGGGTGAATTGGGTGTAAGATAAAAACTTAAGAACTTTCAAAATCTTTTCACATCTTAGTAAAAGTAATAAGTATGGAAGTAATGAATCATAAATCAACAGTTAGATTAAATAAAGTATGCTGGAAATATAAGAACTTAAGGAAGAGAATATGCAAACTGTGATTTATCCTAGTTCGGTCCAATCTGGATAACCTACATCCAGTCCCAGTCTCCTCCTGAGATTTTCAAATCCACTATCTTCTTGTTTAATCCAGGCACAAGAAAAGCCTCTATAATCCCAAAATTTTAGTCAGGTACTTATGAAGCCTTTTACAAATCTCTCTCTGAGATGCTCCCCCTTACGGCAAGTCTTACGAGCAGAGCATTCCCCAAGACCTTCATCTCCTGCTTACCCATACAAGTCTTATGAGCAGTAATGTTCTCTCCTACTTACACCGATGTAAGTCTTACGAGCAACAATGTTCTCTACCACTTACACCTTGTAAGTCTTATAAGCAAAAAGTCTTTCAGGCAATCTTCTCTATAGCTTCCCCATAAGAAAATCAACCCTTTCAAGGTCCTTCTACCTTGAGATCAATTCAAAAATATGTTGAAAGTGTTTAAAAGCTATCTCACAAAGTAGATATAATGCTATCTAAAGTACAATAAAAATAATCACTCTCTCAATGGTAAGTAATATAGAAGCTAGAAAAACAAAGAGGATTTGGGTTGAAGTAGAGGATTCATAATTTTATCATTTTGTCATAGTTTCTCACTGTCTTTATTACACATCGACTTTGAATTCTCTCTTATTTATATTTGATGAAGATGATGACCGTTATGGGTATTACAACCTATTTGTTGTGTCTAATAGCTTTATTTGACCGTTAAGCATATTTGAAAAACTAGCCACTCTGAAATATCCGTTGTAGAGTGGAGTGTCTTATAGAGGAGTAGGATGTGAGCGTTTAAATATCCGACAGTTTTTCGTTATGAGCTGTACGTCACGTTGTGAGCGACATAAAGATGTTTGTATTTTTAGACATTCGTTCATGGTTGGTTAACTTCATGTGATAACAGTTGTCTGGAAGTAGGTGTGTAGTAATGAAGTTTGCCACATCTAACCATACATATGCATCTCTAATCCTGACGTTCAAACTCCTATTTCATAATTGAAATATATGTTAAATGATGTTTTGTAATAATAACAAGTGAAAACATAATGAATGAATAACATTACACCATATTAAGATTGTTCATTGAGTGAATCTATTTCATTTTGGTTTCTGTTAGGGTCTCACTCGAGTACTCCAAGGCCTAACTCGAGTACATCTTCATATTTCCTCTTCTGCTTCAGCTTATGAGCTGCACTTCTATGCAAAATATCAAGAATGTAATTTCTCACTTGAGAATGTGACTGTCCTTACTCTAGTACAGATGTCTTACTTGAGTACACCAGTGTATTTCAGCTTCAAGCTTCACTTCTAGACAACACTTCCACCACATTTTGCAAGAGTGAGCTTTTGCACTTGCGAGTGTTGAGGTATTCACTCAAGTGCAAATGGTCTCATACGAGTACACTTCATGTTTTTAGGTTCTGGCTTACTCTTGGGCAAGCACATTTTGATCTTCACTTGCTTCATTCAAGTGTAATTCTGATCTCCATACTTCAGCCACTTCTAGACAACATTCATATGAAATTTTCCAAGAGTTTGTTTTTGGACTTGCAAGTGTTTAAGTGCCAAGTCAGACTCGACCTATTCATTTGACTTAAAATATGGCAAGTAATGCATCATCAAAAAGCTCTTCTCATATACATTCCAATACAAAAAGAATCATCTCCAAACTCATTGTATTTTACAAGTTATGATAGAAGGAGTGTGCACTATTCCAGATAGTCTTCAAAGTTTCCAGTGTCAACTTCTAAAATGCATATCTCTCAGTATATAACTTTAAATTTTATAAATGACCTATATGTGGAAAGCTCTTTGACTCTAGTTTATATGGCACTAGATTCACCTTAATCCCATGAGTCATTTGTGAGTTATGTCCAAAATACCAAACCTGTCTTAAAAAATGACGGTGACTTCAGTGTTATCTTTCAAGATTCATATCTCTTTCATCTAAGCTCCTTTGAATGCGATCTTAGTGTTTATGTTTCTTGTTATGAGTCTAGTTTTATATGCCACTAGTTTTAGTTCAATCTGACTTGTGCTTTTAGAGATATGGCCAAAATACCGGACCTCTAACAAGCTGAATGGAAAACAGAGCAGAACAGAGTGCTTTCAACACTCGAGTGCTCTTCCATTACTTGAGTGCTATAGTGTGGCACTTCCTATAATTTTTATACACTTGCTATAGTATACTCTAGTGCTACAATTCCCTTAATGCTATAGTACCAACATACTGCTGTACCAACTGCTAAAGAAGTAATCACTGCAGTGCCGACTGCTATAGTGCCAAACAGTGTCGATCCCACTACATGTCACCTCGCCTTTTCTTTTGACCATAAAAATCTCAAGAATTACTTCTAAGAACTTGAATCTTAATATTCCTATTAGATCTTGCAAGATCTTCTTTCTTCAATATCTTTCTTCTTGATTTTTCTCTTGATAATCATTCTCCATAGCCCAAGTAGGTAGCTCCTTGACAGTCTTCATTTCCTTTTTTTTCTCCCTCTTCTTCATTCTCATCAATTCAATTACTTCTTTGTTCATTCTCCCATATTTGATAATGTTGTCTTCTTATTCTTCATTGATAATTTAACTTAATTAGTTTAAAGATATTTCACATTAAACACAGTAATTAGTCAAAGTATTACATAAAATTTTTTCTCTTATCATTGTACATCTATATTTGACATCATCAAAACTAATCATATCAAATAAAGCTGAGAATATAGCAGCATCGGATGCAACTAAGGAAGACGTTTGGATAAGAAAGTTCATTACTAAACTAGAGGTCACCATCTCAAATCCAATAGATTTGTTCTATGCCAATAGTAGTGCTATTGCACAGGCCAAAGAGCCTAGGTCATATCAAAGGACCAAGCATATACTCATGCGATTTCATCGTATTAAAGAAATCAATGGTAGTGGTGATATCAAAATATGCAAAGTAGAAGGAGAAGACATTGTTGCTTATCCTCTTACTAAGTCGCTTGCATAGATAAAGCATGGGCATCATGTTAGGACAATATGAATTAAGAAAATTAATTATTGTATCTAGTGTAAATGGGAAGATGTTGGAAATTGTGCCCTATGACCCAATTGTAATGTCCCAAAATGTGATTAAGGGCTAATGACTTCAAAAGTGAATGTAATTACTGTTAAATAAACACTTTTGGAGAATATTATGTGAATTGTGATCTAAATGTGTTATAATTAAAGCCCAAACCCTCTATTTAAGTTCCATTGTAGATTAATATCTAAATTGAATTAAGTTAGAGGGAGGGCTCATGGTAAGGTGTAATGGAAAGATAGAATGTGCTAATTGGTGATTCGACAGGAATTCCCATAGTCAGGGGTGAAGTGGGAAAAAGAAAAGTTAGCGATCAAATAGTCAGCAATCGAAGAAGGAACTTATTAGTAATATAAGAGATTAATAAGTGTGACAATTGTTTAAGTATTATAGAGGGAAATATCCCATGTTTGTATGTGTATGGAAAGTGTTGAGAGGAGGCTCAAGATCAAGACACTTGGCAACATGTGAGCCATGGGATCATGGTCAAAAATTCAACATAAACTCTTCCCTCTCTTTCTCATTTAGGTTGGCCAAGGGCGCCTTGGGATCTCAAAAAACTGCTCTCTCTTCATCTCATCTTTCTCTCTCCCATTCTCCATTTTTGTCTAGCTTAAGGAAGAAAGAGAAAATAAAAGGTAAGATTTTGGCTTTGTAGATGATCTCTTTGGCTTAAATCATCTTCTTTAATGTTCATCTTGATGAGATCTTCCTCTCTATATTTTAGATTTTTGAAAATAGGTGTTTGAGTGCTTAAGGAAATCTAAAAGTTGAGGATCAACAAACAAGCTTAAGAAAGAGGAAGAGGTGAGTAATAGCTTCCTTTTGACATATCTGTTATGGTCATTGGTTAAGTTTTGGAATTTATGAATTTTTCCATGATTTTTGTGTGATTTTGGAATGAATGAATTGCCTAGTGTATTGTGATAGAATTGGTGTCATATTATGTCATTTGAACAATGAAATTGGTTTTAGAATTTGGAATGGAAAGGATTGCAATATTGAGACTTTTGTAAGATATTGTGTTGATATGTTATGGCCAATGTGGAACATGTCAATGTGATGTAAATTTGGTTGTTTTGGCGTTTTCAATGGATTCCTTATAAAAATTTGTGTGGGAATAAAGCTGGTTATTGATTTTGAAACCATTGGACACATTGGTTGAGAATTTGAAATTCTATCAAGTGTAAACTCTGTGTAGGGCAATCGGGTTGCATGGAAGTTTTGAATAGGCAAGTGGTGTCTAACAATTTTGAAACTCTCTAATTTAATAGTTCACATGCCAAGCTTCAAAATAGATATGTGATGTGTTTCATTTCGCTTTGTGTGCTTGGAGTTATGATTTTCCAAAGTTTGGGATTGAAACTGAAATATGTTTGAAGGAATATAAACTTTTGTGCAATTCTGTATTTGTGTGGTGGTGGTTGGTGATATTTCATATTTTTCCTATATAGAGGACTTAAATAGGTTTCCATAGGCTTTTAGATCACCTCATTTCAATTTTTCTAGAATTAGTTATATTTTTCGAAGTTCATTAAAGAAACAGAATTTTCTTGGCCATAGCCAAAAGTTATTGGCCACAGCCCAAAAGTTTCTGACCTGCTTTTGGCCGCAGCCAGAAGACTCTTGGCTGCAGTCAAAACTTACTAACCTCTTTTTGGCTGTAGCCAAACTCTCTTGCCGTAGACAAAAACTTTCTGAGCTTTTTTTTTGCCACAGCTAATTACTTCTTAGCCGCGGCCAACCCGCAAAAATCAGTATTTCCATTTTTGAAAGTGGTTTTTGATATGGTCCTTCCCAAACCCTTTTAGGCTTTTGTTGAGCTTATAATAGCCACCTAAGGGACAGGAATGACAACCAACTTTAAGTTTTCTAAAGTTAAGAATTTTGAAAAGGGAATAACCATATGTCTTTAATTTTGATTGATAGAATTCGATATTTGCCCTTAACATGAGCAACCTGTGCCGGAGCACACCCTGAAAGAACAAGGTAGTCACGCTTTCCCTTATACTATATGTGATGCATTATATGTTTGATTGATCATTGAATTGTGATTATTTTGAATGCTACAAAGCTTGTGGATGTGAAAGCTGAAAGGTTATGTGACAGCCGTAAGGTTATGTAAAAGCTGAATGGCAATATAAAAGGCGTAAGGCTATGTGAAAGCCGAAAGACTATGTGTAAGCCGCAAGCCTATATGTATGCTGCGAAGACATGTGTAAGCCAAAAGGCTATATGTAAGCCGTAAGGCTATATGTATGCTATGATGACTTTGTGTATGCCGTTGAGGTAATGTGTGTACTGTGATCTTTGCTGTTGTGTTGATTGATGATTTACTTACATGCTATATGATTATATATTGTATGAGTGATTTATTACATTAGGATTCTCTTGAATCTCATTCTTTCCATTGACTAACCTACATACAGGGCAAGTGGCTCAAAGGGGAAACAAACAACCAAGGGCGGCTAAGACTCCTTTAAGGATATGATTTTGATATTTGGTTGTCAAATTTTGGTTGGGATTACTGTACATATTATAGATGTAAATTTTGGTATGATGTTATGTAATCCCCTAGTTGGGAAATTATTGAGGAGGTAATGCCTGTAAACCCTTAAGTTATTATATGAAACCCAAAGATTTCTGGGAATTATGGTGTGTACTCTGATATGTATAAATGCAATTGAACTACGCAGGTTAATTATATTCAAAATATGAGTATAAGGTCGAATTAAACATGTTTTGAAAGAAATTTTTGAAAACCCTATCTTACGGATGAGATTGGAAATAAGTCTTTTAACATATGATGGTCTCTAATTCATCTTAATTACACATTTTTAAATTATAATTATGGTTTATAAGGAAGGGGGTTACATTTATGGTATCAGAGCTATAGTTCTTGGTAAGAGTAGAATTTGCTAAGATAGTTGCTTTAGTGATAGAAGATAACCTATAAGTGTTTGTTGTGTATACACATGTATGTTCTTGATATTTTGGATATATACAAGTTTTTTGGACCATGTGTATACATTATCTGTTGTTCTGACGTGGTGAATCATTGTTGAATTGAAAGATATATTGGCTCACCTGAGAATCAGACATGTAAACCCAGAGGTGGAGGTGGTTAATGACAATCCACTAGATCCTATACAGAAAATGATGGGTCTGATTAGAGAATAAAGAGATATGATAAATGAGCTAATAAAAGAGCTCAAAGTAGAGAGAGCGAAATGAAATAAAGACAGGGTTCCATCCACACATAAGGGAACCCAAGAGGAGATCCGTCAGGAAGATATAGCTCAGGGGTTTATTCAATCTCAGGAATCCCCTCCTTATGTTGCCCGAACCAAGAGTCACATGGCGTACCAGCTAGAGAGGAAAGGGACCTACAGTACTGGGTTTCAAAATTCTGCAAGCATTTACCTCCGGTGTTCAAAAGGAGATTTGATCCTCAAGCAGTTGAAGACTGGTTGAACCGTCTGGAGAAAATCTTTGAAGTCCTAGAGTACCCAATTGAGGTAAAGGCATAGTTGACTGTGTAAATGTTGGAGGGAGATGTGAATCATTGGTGGCGGTATATCGCCCTAACATTATGGAACAGAAACATGCTATTAACCTGGGAGTTGTTTCTGTAATATCCCAAAAAGTGATTAAGGGCTAATGACTTCAAAAGTGGATGTAATTATTGTTGAATAAACACTTTTGAAGAATGTGTGATGGGAATTTGGATATTTTAATGATTCCAATGGATTCCTTGTGAAAATTTATGTGAGAATGATGTTTGGTATGAAAATGGAACCAATGGAAGCAAAGATGCAAAATCTAAAATTCTGTCCAGTGAAATTCTATTCTGGGCAGTCCGTTTGTGTGAACGTTTTTAATGACCAAATGGTATCTAAAAATTATGAAATTTTCCAGTCTTATAGTTCACATCTCAAGCTTCAAAATGGACATATAATTTGTTCCATTTCGTTTTGTGAACCAGGAGATATAACTGTCCAAAGTTTGGGATGGAAACTGAACTCTGTTTTGGGGCAGTGATGAGTTTTATGTAATTCTGGAATTGTGTGGTGATTTTTATTAATGGCCAATATTTTTCCTATGAAGAGGACTTAAATATCTTTCATTTGGCTTTGGAATCACCTCATTTCGATATTTCTAGAATTAGTTATGATTTTTCAAAGTTTGGGCAGAAAATCTGCCAGAAAATCCGAAAATGGGAATTATGACATCATCTCATTAAAAGATGATGTCAGCATGGATTATTAATCAAATTGCTCATCTTCTTCAGCCATTTCACGCCATTTCCAGCTGAAGATAGTGAGAGAAAGTTGAGAGCTCTTAGAGAGAGAAAGAGGAGAAATCTCGCAAGGTAAGCCGATTTCTCCGACGATTTAGCTTCTAACGCGTGTAACTCCGATCCTAAGCTACTCCTCTTTATTCTTTAAGGTTGTGAAGCTCAAAATTTGGTGTTTCAAAGAGGCTAGGGTTCAGCCAAATTTGGGAAAAGCCAGAGGGAGCTTGAGGTAACTTCCAAACTTTCGTATATTGCTTATTCTGGCTGCTGTGGGCAATTTAATCGGTGAAATTTTGCCGGATTGCCATTGGTTTTAAAGTTTGGAAATTGAGTTTCCTAGGGGTTATGCTGCCCAAATTGGGTCTTAATGTTAGTTGTAACCTAATGTAATGGTTAATAAAGTGGTTAGGAGTAGAAAGGAACGCGTTTACGGAGCCGAAATCGTAAAACCCCGATTTTCCCTGGAGAAGACCATTATTTCGGCCAGCCCTAGAAATGGGTCTTAGAGTTGGATTTTCAATGATTTGATGGTTCCATTGAGTTCAGGGGCGAAAATTAGGTGGGGTTACAGTTGGGCACTTTTTCAAAAAAGGCCGAGAAAGCATAATTACGGAAACACCCCTAAAACCCTAAAAGTAGGGCTGCCAAGGGCAATTTGGTAATTTGATATTGAATTTGATAATTCTGAGTACGGAAATGGATTCCTTGGGCGGAAATATGTTAGGATAGCCCATATTAGAATTTCGAGAAAAGTGCAACCGGTCCGGGTATGGCGGGCCCAGGCCGGGTCCCCGGGGTATTTTTGTAAATTTTCATTATAGACTCATATAACCCTAAGTAACACTATGGAAGTGTCTAAATAGTGCATTTGGAATTGTAGGATTCGATATTTGCCGCCCTCGTGAGCCAACTACGCCAGCGAACGTCAGAAAGGAACGAGGTAGTGACTTTTCTTTTGTACCATATATGATGCATTGTATGTGTGTTATATCGTTGATTTGTAATGAATTCGTATGCTGCGACATCTGTGGATTTGTGTTAGCACTGCCATTCCAATAGTCCCTGAGTAGCTAACAACGGTTCGGGTTAGGACGGTGTGCCTTCCCGGCGGAGAAAGGGGATGAGGATGAGGTGTGATATATGTGATTATGTGGGCCGAAAGGCTATTTGTGGAGGCCGACGGGCCATTTGTGAAAGCCGAATAGCTGTATGGGCTATAAGGCTATATGTATGCACTGCCACGCCAATAGTCCCTGAGTAGCTAACAACGGTTCGGGCTAGGCGGTGTGCCTTCCCGGCGGAGAAAGGGGATGAGGGTGGAGTGTGATTTGTGGTGCTGCTGCTGTATGATGATTTGCTTACATGCTGTGTGCTTATGTGTGGTATAAATGTTTTGTTACTACTGGGATTCTCTTGAATCTCATTCTTTCCTTTAACTAACCTTTCAGACAGGGCGAGTGGCTCTAAGGAGAAGCGTACGACCCGGAGCGGTTAGAATCCTGTAGGGGCATTTATTTTGGTTATGTTGGTTAAACCTGTTGGACAGGGTGTCTGTATATTATGTTGGTTGTAAAGAATAGTTGAACGTAGTTGTGTAGTCCCCTATATGGAGGTTGTAAACCCTTTTTGTGTATGAACGGAACCCGGGGGTTGCCGGGATTGCTATTAGATATTCTGATATGAATGAATGTGAATTAACTGCACAGGTGATTATATTCGATAATTGAACTTGAGACCGGAATAGGAAAGAAGTTTTGAAAATTTTATAAAGTCCCTACTTCACAGGGAGTTCTAAATGAGTTTTGAACTATTCGACGGTCTCTAAACCAATTTAATTACGTAATATCGAATTATAATTACGCTATTTAAGGCAGGGGGTTACAGTTTTAACAACAGTTTATTGAAAAATATTTTCCCAAGTTAGTGCGGCTCAAGAAGGAAACTAAATTTCTATCTATCAAGCTAGGTGATTCTGAGACCTTCGATGATTACTTGTCTCACTTCATCTGACTGGCTAGGTATTCCTCTTATCTATGGCAAATGGATGATGAGGAATGAAGCTCAATATGTTGATTCATAGGTTAAGGCGTGAATTAAGGAAAGAGGTTAGTCAACTACCAATTTACTGAGTTTAACAAAGCAGTTGAAGAATGTAGAATTATAGAGAACAATTTGAGAGATTTGTATCCTGCCAAGGATACTAACAGCCACAGTAAACCCAGTAAAGGTAATACTTCCTAGAAGTGGAAGGGCCAAGGATTATCTTCATCTAAGGGAAGTGGGAAAAAGCCCTATCAGTCTGGGGATCATGAACCTCAGAAAGCCTCAATAGTATGGATATGTCCTCACTCTGGTAAAGCACACTATGGCAGAATCTGTCAGGGTCAAGTGCTTTGTTTCAACTGTAAGCAACTGGGGCACATTTCTGGAGAATGTAAGTTGCCGCAAGTAGAGCAGAGACTAAGGAATCAGGGCAGGGTGTTCACTATGACCCACGAGGAAGCTCGGAAGTCCCCTCACCTGATCTAAGGTAAAATCCTCCTTAATGGTAATTTATTGCAAGCTCTATTCGATTCCGGTGAAAGTCACTCTTTCATTGCTTATGATTGTATGAAGAGTTTGGGATTACATGTGCATAAATTGCCATTTGACTTGATTATGTCAACGCCGATGGGTGTCAAAGCTTTAATTACTGAAGCTTGTTTAATTGTGTAATAATTGTGAAGGGCACGAGTATGTTGTAGATTTGTTTTGTTTGCCGCTCTATCAACTAGAAGTCATTTTTTTGTTTTAATTGGTTGACAATAAATAATGTGTTGCTTTATTGTGGGAACAAGAGGATAGTGTACCCTACTTCGTAGAATGCTAATAATGTGAACGCCATTTTGAATTTCATTTCATCTGCTAAAGCTGAGAAATATCTGGAGAAGGGGTGTCAGGGGTATATGGTGTTTCTTTTCCGTGCAAGAAGAGACAAAAGAAACTTTGAATAGTATATTTATGGTACGAGAATTCCCTATGGTGTTTCCTGATGATCTTAGAGGATTGCCTCCTGAAAGGGAAGTTCAGTTTCTAATTGAAATTGTGCCTGGAGCTGGCTCTATATCTAAGGCCCTATATCGTATGGCCCCAAATGAAATGGCAAAATTAAAGAAGGAGATTAAAGATTTGTTTGAGAAAGGGTTTATTAGGCCTAATGTGTCGTCGTGGGGAGCTCTAATGTTGTTTGTTAAACAGAAAGATGAGAGTCTATGTTTGTGTGTTGATTATAGAGAATTGAACAAGATAACCGTCAAGAACAAGTACCCTCTTCCGAGAATCGATGACCTTTTAGATCAACTATCTAGTTTGTGTGTGTTTTAGAAGATTGATCTGAGGTCAAGTTATTATCAGCTGCGTGTGAAAGTAGAAGATGTACCGAAGACTACTTTTAAGACTAGGTATGGGCATTATGAGTTTTTGGTAATGCTCTTTGGCCTAACCATTGCACCTACTGTATTCATGGACTACATGAATCATGTCTTTTGACAGTATTTGGATCAATTCACTGTTGTGTTTATTGACGACATTCTGATATACTCCAAAAGTAGGGAGGAATATGAGCATCATTTGAGAATTGTATTAGAAATATTGTGTGAACAGCAACTCTATGCCAAGTTGAATAAGTGTGAGTTTTAGCTGCCAGAAGTAAAATTCTTAGGCCATATTATCTTACAAGAAGGGGTTTCTGTGGATCCCAGCAAAGTGGAATCAGTACTGGACTTGAAGATGCCAGAAATTATTACTGAGATATGTAGTTTTCTGGGTCTTGCTGGTTACTACCGGAGATTCATTCAAAATTTCTCTCATATTGCCTTGCCGATGACCAAGTTCATGAGGAAGGCTTAGCCATTTATGTGGGATAAGTGTTATGAAAGTTGTTTTGTTGAGCTGAAGGAGAGGTTGACTATGGTGCCTGTGTTAATTATACCTGATCCTAGCTTACCTTTTGTTGCATATAGTGATGCGAGTAAGCAGGGATTGGGGTGTGTCCTTATGTAGTAGGGACGTGTGCTGGCCTATGTCTCCCAACAGCTAAAACCTCATGAAATGAATTATCCCAGCCATGATCTAGAGCTTGCGGCAATAGTGTTTGAGTTGAAAATATGACGGTATTATTTGTATGGTGTGACAACAGAATTGTACTGTGACCATAATAGTCTCAACTATTGTATTATTAGAAAGAATTGAATATGAGACAGTGCCGCTAGATAAAATTGCTTAAAGATTACAATCTAGAGATTAATTATCATCCAGGTAAAGCTAACGTCGTCACCGATGCTCTTAGTTGAAAGACTGTGCTTATTGCGTAATGATAATTCAAGAAGTGAAGTTGATAGAAAACTTCCGAGATTTGAATTTGTCAAACCAGATTGTTTGTGCTAATTTCAATATTTCCTAGGTGGAAAGTGATTTGAGAGCTGAACTTGAAAAAGCTCAAAAGCAAGATGATATGGTACAATCTATCAAGGCTATAATTTAGTGAGGAAAAGCTCAGGATTATGATATGTCGCCTAGTAGATTAGTTCATTACAAAGAGAGAATCTGTGTTCCATTAAAGGCAGAATTGAGGCAGAGAATCCTCAATGAGTCACATGAAAGCCAGTATACTCTTCACCCTAAAATGACCAAAATGTACCATGATTTGAAGTTTATGTATTGGTGACCAGGATTAAAGAGTGATGTGACCAAGTATGTGGCGCGGTGTCTTACTTGCTAGAAGGTGAAGATCGAGCACCAAAGGCCACTGGGATTATTGTAAAGTCTTGAAATTCTCGAGTGGAAATGGGAAAGTGCGACCATGGACCTTGTTATGGGATTGCCAGGATCAGAAACTATGATGTGATCTAGATAATTGTTGACTGGTTAACGAAGTTGTCACACTTCATACCAATTATTGCTAGTTATTCTCTAGACAGACTAGCAAAGATTTATATTTGAGAGATTGTACGGCTCCATGGCACACCAAAGAATATCATTTATGGCAAAGATCCTCGTTTCACTTCAAGATTTTAGAGGGCTCTACATAAGGCTCTGGGTATGAAGTTAAGATTTAGTACGGCCTATCATCCTCAGACTAATGGACAGTCAGAGAGGACCATTCAGACGCTAGAAGACATGTTGCGAGCATATATCCTCAACTTTAAAGGGAATTGGTCTACTTTCTTCCATTAGTTGAGTTTGCCTACGACAATAAATATTATGTGAGCATTCAGATGGCTCCGTATAAAGCGTTGTATGGGAGGAAGTGCCAATCACCTTTATACTAGACAGAGTTATCTGAGAGGAAGTTGTATAAGCCAGATCTTGTTGATCAAACCTCAGAGCAGATTTGAATCATTCGTAAGAGGCTCCTTACAACTCAAAGTCGACAGAAGAGCTACTCTGACAAGAAAAGAAGACCTATAGAGTTTGAGGTTAGTGGTCATGCATTTTTTAGGGTATCTCCAATTACCGACGTCAGGAGAGCCATCAAACAGAAGAAGCTAAGCCTAAGGTGTATAGGTCCTTTTAAGATTCTTGTAAGAATTGGGCCTGTTGCTCACCGAGTAGCCTTACCCCTAAACTTGAGCCGGCTCTATGCCGTGTTTCATATTTCCCAACTAAAGAAGTACCAGCTAGATCTAGCACATATTGTTGAATATGAAGAAGTTGAACTGTAAGATAACTTCACATATATAGTAAAGCTGGATTGAATTATTGATAGAGAAGAACGACAGCTCAGGAACCGGAGTATACCATATGTAAAGGTGATATGGAAGGGAATGACTCAAAGAGAAGAAACATGGGAAGTAGAAGCGGATATGCAGAGATGGTATCTGAAGTTTATGGCTCAAGTGGTGTAACAAATTTTGAGGGCCAAATTTATTTTACGGAGGGAGAAATGTAATGCCCCAAAATGTGATTAAGGGCTAATGACTTAAAAAGTGAATGTAATTACTGTTAAATAAACACTTTTTGAGAATATGATGTAAATTGTGATCTGAATATGTTATAATCAGTACCTAAACCCTATATTTAGTGGATTAATATCTAAATTGAATTAAGTTAGAGAGGGGGCATGGTAAGGTGTAATAGAAAGATAGAATGTGCTAAGTGGTGATTCGACAAGAATTCCCATAGTCAGGGACGAAGTGGGAAAAAGAAAAGTTACTGACCAAATAGTCAGCAACTGAAGAAGGAACTTATTAGTAACATAAGAGATTAAGAAGTGTGACAATTGTTTAAGTATTATAGAGGGAAACATCCCATGTTTGCATGTGCATAGAAAGAGTTGAGAAGAGGCTCAAGATCATGACACTTGGCAACACATGAGCCATGAGAGTATGGTAAAAAATTTAACACAAACTCTTCCCTCTCTCTCTCATTTAGGTCGGCCAAGGGGAACTTGGGAGCTCAAAAATCTACTCCATCTTTATCTCATCTTTTCCCTCTCCCATTCTCCATTTTCGTCAAGCTCAAGGAAGAAAGAGAAAGTAAATGGTGAGATTTTAGCTTTGTAGATGATCTCTTTGGCTCAAATCATCTTCTTTAATGTTGTTCACCTTGATGAGAGCTTCCTCTCTATGTTTTTAGATTTTTAAAAGAAGGTGTTTGAGTACTTGAGGAAATCTGAAAGTTGAGGAATCAAGAAACAAACTTGAGAAAAAGGAAGAGGTGAGTTATAGCTTCTTTTTGACATATCTATCATGGTCATTGGTTAAGTTTTTGAATTTATGAATTTTTCCCTGATTTTAGTGTGATTTAGGAATAAATGAATTGGCTAGTGTATTGTGGTGGAATGGTGTCATATTGTGTCATTGGAACCATGGAATTGGTTTGGAATTTGGAATGGAAAGGATTCCAATGTTGAGACTTGTGTAAGATATTGTGTTGATATGTTGTGGCCAATGTGGAACATGTCAATGTGATGTGAATTTGGTTGTTTTGGTATTTCCAATGGGTTCTTTGTGAAAATTTGTATGGGAATAGGGTTGGTTGTGTTGGAAATTGTGCCATAAGGGCCAATCATTGTACTTTAAACATTATTATTTTAACAAAATTTCTCTATTCTGTTATCATATTATTTTCATATTAACTATGATAATTGTATCATTGGATAAATCATAAAGATTATTCTAAAATGTCCCTGGTCAGTCATCTATGCGGGAGCATAGATGAAATTAGACCAGTATGACTTTGATAAGATATAGAGATATAAATCAAAGTCTTAGGCACTTGTAAGAGTACAAGGTGCTAGACTGACCCACTATGAGAAAGCTACATGGATCAAGTCTTAAGCTTTTCTCATGTATAACCACGTCATAATGCCCTTAGACTTGAGGTCATCATGCTAAGCTTTGAACTAGTCAAAAGTCACTTTTGACCGGGTGATGATAAAGGCTATGATCGGGCTTGGTGGTTTTTCATGCAGAGGAATATGAATGATTAAGATAGAATTTATCCCTCACATTAGTAGAGAGATATTACTGGGCCCCTTGATGAGTAAGTCTGATAAATGTATGGCCATACTACGATGGAAAAGAGTTTCTATTTCTATTGTCAGGCTACTCAGGAATCAAGAAAGTAATGGTTAGGAACAAGAGGATGACATTATCCATCCCTTATCCTTGACCGATATATCATGTGACAAAAGGGACGTAACATGGTTGTATGACAGGTTGCATCGTGTTAACGATCCTCATATAGTCGTAATGTCTTGCTAGAGGCCACTTGCGACTTGTAGGTTAGTACAATTATTAGCCCACTGCCAACTTTATATGGGCCTATAGGGTCGCACACAAAAATGGCCCAACACGAGATAATGTATAATTTAGGGTAAACGAATTTTATATATATATGTAATATAAAAATTTGTTGATAATATTATATAGATATGTATTTTCAAAATACAAAATATATATATATATATATATATATATATATGTATATATATATATATTATATGATATTATTATATTGTGTTTGTTTTAAATTTAATTTATTAAGATATAATAATTTTAATAACTAACATGATAGAGATATAGTATCTCAGATTTAATTTATGAAGATAAATTAAATCTAATGGCTCTTTATTTGGATTAAATAAATAATTTAAATTAAAACTGTTAGACAGATTTAATTTAAACTGAATTTATTTAATTAGCTCGTCAAGATAATTAATTGTTAATTAATAAGGATTAATTTTGAAATTCAAATATAGCTCTTATAGGCTATAAACTTGATTGAACATATAGACTCATACATGCATGAGAATTTAGAGCTGTAAGGGAAACCTTAAAAACATTGGAGGTGCTAGCACGCAGTCTCTGTTGGAGAGCATTCGTGTGGATACCGATAAAGGGAGCGGACCTGAGGTGTGGGCTCCTAGAGATCGACAAAACGCTAAGTTGAAAAAGGTACGAATCTTTCTAACTCGATTTAAACGTCGTTGATAGATCCTCTATTAGGATCAGTAAAATTTTAAAATTCTTCCCTATACATGCCGATTCTAACAGGTTGTTGATTTTGGAGCCATTAGACATATTGGTTGAAAAGTTGAAATTCTGTCAAGTATAAACTTTGTGCAGGGCAATCGGGTTGCATGGAAGTTTTGAATAGGCAAATGGTGTATAACAATTCTGAATGGACATGTGATGTCTGTCATTTCAATTTATGTGCTGGAAGTTATGATTTTCCAAAGTTTGGGATTGAAACTAGAATCTATTTTGGAGTAGTATGGAATTTTGTGCAATTCTGTATTTGTGTGGTGGTGGTTGGTGATTTTCATATTTTTCCTATATAGAGGACTTAAATAGATTTCCATAGGCTTTTAAATCTCCTCATTTCAATTTTTCTAGAATTAGTTATGATTTTTCGAAGTTCAGCCAAGAAACAAAATGCTTGATTAATCATTGAATTGTGATGATTTTGAATGTTGCAAAGCTTGTGGATGTGAAAGCCGAAAGGTGATGTGACAGCCATAAAGGCTATGTGAAAGCTGCAAGGATATGTAAAATCCGAAAGGCTATGTGTAAGCCGCAAGCCTGTGTGGATTCTACGAAAACATGTGTAAGACGAAAGGCTATGTGTAAGCCGTAAGGCTATGTGTATGCCATTGAGGCAATGTGTGTACTGCGATCGTTGCTGCTGTGCTGATTGATGATTTACTTACATGCTATGTGATTATATATTGTATGAGTGATTTGTTACACTGGGATTCTCTTGAATCTCATTATTTCAATTGACTAACCTACAGACAGGGCAAGTGGTGCAATGGGGAAACAAACAACTAAGGGCGGCTAGGACTCCTTTAGAGCTTGTTTGGTCTAAGGAGAAGGGAGGGAAAGTAGGCGAAGGGAAAATTTTTTGAGTTGAATTTAAAAAAATTAGAGAAGTTGGGTTAAAATTTTTTAATTAATTTTTCTTACTCTTTTATCTTCTATATTCTCTTTATTAAATTTTTATTACCCTACTTCTTCAATCTTTTAAAATTCAACTCATAATAATTTTCTCTCCCCTCCCCTCTCGTCCAAATCCCTTACACTAAACAGACCCTTAGGGATATGATTTTGATAGTTGGTTGTCAACTTTTGGTTGGGATTACTGTACATATTATGGATGTAAATTTATGTATGATGTTATGTAATCCCCTGTTGGGAAATTTTGGGGCGGAAATGCCCATAAACCCTAGTTATTATATGAAACTCAGGGATTGCCGGGAATTGTGGTGTGTACTTTGATATGTATAAATGCAATTGAACTGCGCAGGTTAATTTTATTCAAAATGTGAGTATGAGGCCGAATTAAACATGTTTTGAAAGAAATTTTTGAAAACCTTATCTTGCGGATGGGATTGGAAATAAGTTTTTTAACATCTGATGGTCTCTAATTCATCTTAATTACACATTTTTGAATTATAACTATGGTTTATAAGGCAGGGGTTACACCAATCATTACACTTTGAACATTGTTATTTAACGAATTTCTCAATTTTACTGTCATATTATTTGTATGTTAACTATGATAAATGTATTCTTGGATAGATTGTAAAGATTGTCTTAAATATCACTGATCGATCATCTATGCGGGAGCAGAGATGAATTAAGACCAGTATGACTTTGATAAGGTATGGAGATATGAATCAAAGTCTTAGGCACTCTTAAGAGGACAAGGTGCTCGATCGACCCGCTATGAGAAAGCTGTATGGATCAAGTTATAAGCTTATCTCATGTATAACCGTGTCACAATGCCCTTCAACCTGATGTCATCATGGATTCCTACATAAGGGTTGTTAAGCTTTAATCTAGTCAAAAGTCACCTTTGACCACGTAATAAACTTAGACAAACACTTTCAGAGAATAAAGTGCGAATTATGACCTGAAGTTAGCAGCAGGAAGTACCTAAACCTTATATTTAAGCTTAATCATGGTAACAAAGCTTAAACTGAATTTAAAATAAAGGGAATGGCGCATGGTATGAGAAATAGGGTCAAATAATGTGTTAAGTGGTAATCCCGCTGAAATTGCCATAGTCAGGGGCAAAACGGGAAGAAATAAATTTATCAGCCAATTAGTGAGCTGCCAAAAAGGAAATTCACTATCAATTAAAAGATAAGCAGTGTGACTAATTTGCTAATGGAATTGGTCAGAGTAATTAATTGGTTACATGTATGTTGTGAGATGCCATGAGATAAAGACACATGGCACCATTTGGTTGAGTCAAATGGTCAAATTTCCTTCTCTTCCCTCTTTCTCTCAAAGTCAGCCAAAGGGAAGTGAAAAACTAAAGTTGTTGCATTTATTTCACCTCATTTTCTCTTTCTCTAAGCTTCCATGGACATTCAAGGTAAAGGAGGAAGATAAAGTGGATTTTGTAAAGGTGTGCCATTTTGACCTTGAAGGTGACTCCTAATGCTTAAAACCTCTTCTTTAATTTTATTCCTCTTGATGAACGCTTAAATCCTAGGGTTTTAGATTTTCAAGAGGAGGTTTTTTGTGAATCCAAGAAAAGCTAGTAGTTTGAGAATCAAAGAGAAAGCTAGAGAAAGTAAGAGAGGTAAGTAAAAGCCATCTTTTGATATGTATATTATGGCTATTGGTTGAGTAATTGAACTTGTGGAATTTTCCCTAATTTTTGTGTAATTAGGGTATTAGAGAGGCCACAGTGTTTTGATGATTGTTTTGATGTCTTGTGGAGTTTATTAGATAAATGAACTTGATTAGAGTCTTAAATGTGCAGTTTGGTGATTTTGAGGTTTTGTGTTGAATTGGTGTTCAAAATAGAACATGTTAAAGGAGTGAGAATTTGGTTGTTTCAATTTTTCTATTAGATTCTATGTGAAAATTTGTGTGGGGAGTGGTCCCTGTGTGAATTTTGAACTTTTGGAAACATTAGTTGGAAAACTGGAAATTCTGGGAATTTTGCTTTATGAAAATGCTATGCAAGGGTGCTTGTTTGCATAGTGTTTTGAAATAGCAAATGATGTCAAAAAGTTGTTAAGCTTTCCAATTTTGTAGTAGACATTGCAAGCTTTAAAATAATATAAAGTTTGTGTTATTTCAATGTGTTTGAAAAGTTATGATCGTTAGAAGTCAGCCAAGAAACATGCCACTTCTTGGCCACGACCAGGGGTTCTTGGCCAAAGCCAACAAGTGTTTGACCAGTTCTTTGCCGTAGCTAAAAGGGTCCTAGCCGCAGCCTAAAACTCTCTGACCTGCTCTTGGCTACAGACCAAAAATTTCTTTCCTTCCCTTGGCTATGCCCAGAGAGGGTCTTGGCCACGGCCAACCCCCAAAATCTGGCATTTTAAACTTCCAAAAGGTGGTTTTTGGTCTAGTTCTCGCTAACCCTTTAGGCTTTTGTTTGAGCTTCTAGTAGCTACCTAAAGGTCTCAAATGATAACCAACCCTAAGTGTTTTGGAGTTAGGAATTGAATAGGGAAATAACTCGTCATCCTTGCTTATTATTTATATGATTTGACATCTACCCTGAGCATAAGAAACGGGTGCTTGAGCAGGAACGGAAAGAATAAGGTAGTGACTCTTTCTCTTATATCATGTATAATGCTTTTATGTTTGTGCTTACCATTGAATTGTGATGAATGTTGTCATGAATACAATGAAAGTTGTCATGATTGTGAATACAGCAAAAGCTGTCATTATTGTGTATACAGCAAAAGTTGTTGTGATGAAAGTCCATGCATCATTGTGATTATAGCGAAGGCTGTCGTTTTGTGATGCAAGTCATGTATCAATGTGGTAGCTGAATACATCAAAAGTTGTTATGATAAAAGTCACGCATCATTGTGATTATAGTGAAGGCTATAGTTTTGCAATGCAAGTCATGTATCAATGTGGTAGCTGAATACATCAAAAGTTGTTATGATGAAAGTCACGCATCATTGTGATTATAGCGAATGCTGTCGTTTTGTGACGCAAGTCACGCATTAATGTAGTAGTTGAATACAACGAAATCTGTCATTTATGTGATGAAAGTCACGCATGTGATTGCTGCTGTAGATGCTATTGTATTGCTTCTTTGTGATAATTTCTTACATGCTTTGTTTATGATATATCATATGAATAAAAATGTTACTACTAAGATTCCTATGAATCTCACTCTTTCCACTACTAACCTACAGTTAGGGCAGGCGGATTAAAGGAGTAGGTATATAAGGACGGCTAGAGTTCATAGCATGGAAATTTGTCTTATATTGGTTATAATTTGTTGGGATTATTGTATATGTATTTGTATACCGATGTAAGTTAGATTGTGTAATTGTCTGTAATCCCCGTTTGAAAATGGGCGAATATGCCCTATAAACCCCTGTTAGTGAATGAATGAAATCTGGGAATCTGCCAGGAAATTTTGTTTTGGCACTCTGATATTATGAATGGAACCATACTGATCAAGCCAAACATGTTTGGTAAAGCAAAAACAGTCCAATCATGTTTTGAAAAGTTTTTGAAAACCCACTTTAGTACAGGTCTAAATCTTGTCTTGAAGTTAAGACTTCTAATGAGTTTTGAATTAACCGTTGGTCTCCTGTTTATTTTATGATCATTTTCGAACATTATTAACAGCTATTAAGGTAGGGGTTACATGTGGCCATACTATGATGGAAAGGAGTGTCCATTTCTATTGTCAGACTACTCAGGAATAGAAAAAGTAATGGTCAGGGACAGGAGGATGATATTATCCATACCTCATCCTTGGCCGACATATCTTGTGACAAAAGGGACATAACTTGGTTGTATGATAGGTTGCATCGGTTTATCAATCCTCATATGAAATTGGGTAGTGCAATATCTTGCTAGAGGCCACTTGCGACTTGTGCGTTAGTATAGTCATTGGCCCACTGCCAACTTTGTATGGGCCTATAGGGTTGCACTCAAGAATGGCCCAATACGAGCTATAATGTTCAGGTTCATTGAATCCAAGATGTGCATAAGATTCAATGAATACAATGTTTAATCTAAGGTGAATGACTTTTATATTTATATATATGTATATAATATAAAATTCTTAAAAAGGAAAATAATAATATTATATGTATATATATATATGTATTTTCGAAATACATATTTATATATATGTGTGTGCGCAAATATATATAATGATATTATTATATTGTGTTAGTTTTAAATTTAGTTTTATCAGATAAATTAAATTTAATAACTAGCATGATAAGGATATAATATCTCAGATTTAATTTATAAAGATAAATTAAATCTATTTCCATTGCTCTTTATTTAGATTAAATAAATAGGTTAAACTAAAAGTATTGGACAGATTTAATTAAACCGAATTTATTTAATTAGCTCATCAAAATAATTAAGTATTAATTAATTTCAAAATTAGTTAAGATTAGTTTTGAAAATCCAAGATAGCCCTTATTAGTTATAAAAATGAAGGGGGCAGGTTAATTAGAGCATGGATGAGAGTTTAGAGCCGTAAGGAAACCCTGGAAGATATTATAGGCGCTAGCATGCAGTTCGTGTTGGAGTAGCATTCGTGTAGATACTGGTAGAAGGAGTTGATTGATGTGTTGACTCCTGAAGATTGAAAACTTAGAATGGAAAGAAAGGTACGATTCTTTCCAACTGGTTTAAACCCTGTTGATAGATCCGCAATTGGGATTGGTAAAATTTTAAAATTCTTCCACTGTGCCAGCCAATCCCAACAATAAGAGCATCTAATTGCATGATCAAATCACAACCATTCCCTTCCTTTTATGAGCATTTCGGCCAGTACTAGAAAGGGAAGAGAAAATCTAAAAATTACACAAAATTGGTAGAAGAAAGAGAAAGGATGAATAGTGTTGTGTTCTTGAGCTTCAGAGCCAATTCTGACCCCGAATTGCCATTATCGTCGTGTAAATCCTTCAGGAAAGTTGTTCTAGTCACTGAGAGCTTTCTTTCTATAGTATCATTTTTCCGATTGGAGTTGTTTTGTGTCATCTAGTTAACCGGAGTGCCGCCGGAGTTCAAAACCAGTTACAGAAATGCGAAGAGATAAGCCTAAGCTTCATTTTGAACCGATTGGCTTGAGGTTTTAATGAGTTTTCTTGGACCTTTGGGCTACCATATGTTTTGTCCTAGCTGGGTTTTTGAGGTCTAATTTTGTTTTAATCATGAATATATGATGATCTATGATGTTTGATGATAATATAAGATTAGTTTAAGTGCTGCCAGATTTGAGTTTTGTGAGACAGTCTGATAGTAATGCATTTTTGACTGAGCAAACGATATCCAATAGCTATGAAACTTTCTATACCTAAAGTAGACATCATAAGCTTTAATTTGATAGGTCATTTGTACCATTTGGATTAATATATTAGGAGATATGAATTTTTGAATTTGGATCTGTAAAACTGGCAAAAAACTGAGACAGTATGAGTTTATTAGTGATTTTGTGGAACTAGCTGGAGAAAATATTTTTCCCATAAAATAGACTTAACAAGAGCCACATAGGGCTTTGAAACACCCTAATTAGAGTTTTCTAGACAAAGTTGTGATTTTTCAAAGTTAAGTGAAAAATTTGCGGACTTTCTAGAATAGTAAAAAAATAAAAAAAAAATAATGGCATTTGGTAATAATATTAACTTCCAAGAGTTAAGTTAAGCACTTGGAGTTAGTGTGGGCCTATCAAATTGTTTTACAACTAACTATTAAATCTATTTTATAATTGAAACAATGTTTTAAATCAAGCTGGAAATTCATATGGAAAGAAATAAATTAGGCAGATTGATTATTTAAGATTGCTTCCACTTGACCAACATAACACTTGTAAAACTTTTCATGATAAGCATCATTCTATCATTTGCAATTATTGTGGAAACCAAATCACATTTCCCATACATATTGTGTTGGAAGAAATTCTAATGTGGGAAGTAATTTGTTTTTGTTCCTAAAGGAAAAGTAAGGTCCAATACTAATATACAAGGACCTAAGTATAAGTGGGTATCGTAATGTCCCTATTCTTCAATTTTGCATAATAATATTAAAAGGAATGAATATCCTGTTACAAGGAGAAAAGGACATCAATGAGCTTGTCATGCACCTAAAAGGAGATTCTCATAATCTATATTAATTAGGAGAAAGAAACCATTGCTACAACTACAAAACCTGATCTTAAAGAAGAGCAATGGGGACAAAGAAGAAGAACACCTCAAACATTTAGGATGGACTACCATAGAGTATTATTGAATTACCTTGAGGAAAGAAATATAGTTTAAGTGAATCTAGAATAGTCATAAACTATAACTAGTGTGTATAATTTTCCATTAGAACTTTAAGTGTCCAAGTAAGTCCATACGTGGCAATTGAAGTGTCCTTTCTATCGAGTCTGTCTTCTTAGATTTTTGAAGACTTTCTTTGTTTCCCTCTTTGACAAGCATAAAAAAAATAATAACATTCTTAAAACTAATCTTAAGAAAGCTCAAAACCACCCATCTTGTATCAATTTATTAAGTTGGTTCGTATCACGAGCATGATGTTTATGCTATAACCAACTTTCCTTTATTTGACTAATAAAGCAATTATAAGAAGATTGTGCACTAAAGTCAATAGTATAACAGTTACTATCCCTTGATTCTTTGAGCTTTATCTTGAGTTTTTCATTATTGAGCTTAAGATCCTTTTTGCTACCCACTATACATTCTTCTGTTGAAGATGGTCCATTTCATCTTTTCAAAATTACCAATTTTTCTACAACACAGTAGTGTCATGACCCTTATTATTACAAAAATTACATTGAGAATAAGGGTTAGAAGAATTTCTTTATAAACAAAAAGAAATGTAAATAATGATTCTCTCCTCTCTTTTTTTGCTCTTTTCTTGATCCTTATTTGGATCATATCCCATACTTGACTTATCAAAAACACATCTTGAATCTTCTAGAACTAGATACTTTGAGTATTTCACTGCCCTTAGTGAATTTACTAACATTTCGAAGAAAATAACATTCTTTTTCTTTAATTATTCATAGTGGAAGCAGCTCGCAATCTTAGCCTTTTTAGGGCCTGTTTGGGTTAGCGTTGAAGAAGCATGTTCATGTAAGTCAAGGCAAAACTTCTCTCACATACTTACCTCCTACACCGTAAATCACGTTATAAAAACAGCTTCTATCGCCAACCCAAACAAGCACTTAATATTATGTTCTTCCTCTATTTGGCTCATCCTCTTTCTTGTGCTAACTAGGTCTTACTAATTTAATAAATTTTAAATGTAAACCATTATATTCATATTGTAATTTATCATAAGATGGTTTAGAGTACACTATGTAAAATCCTTTTCTTAAGCTTCAATTACCCATATACTTAATCAAATTTTAGAATAATAAATAATACTATAGGGTAAGAGAGAAAACTTAAACTAGAAAGTCAACTATAGTAGAAAAGATTACAACTCATTTTTCAAAGTTAACCATGATAAAAAAAGAGTTCAGCTAATCATTTGAAAATACTACTATGGTCATAAAGGATCTAAATTACTACAAACCTATCCATGATGGAAAAGAATAAACTAGTCATTTAAAAATAATCATGGATAATAATCTATCCATGATGGAAAAGAATAAACTAATGAGGGATAACCAGAGTAGGACAACAACATATTGTTTACAAGGAGGTGTTCAAAAATGTAATCCCATAATCTAAATTGTTGTTAAGGTAAACATCATTATTATTATACAATTTCTTCATCCCAGTAATTCTAATTGCAATAAATTATAGTACAATTTATTCTTCCTTTTTAGGTATAATACATGTTAAGTATTTATTCAAATGAGTACCACTAGCTTTATTGGTAGAAGGTAGTTTCATTATAAGTTCCTAAAATTGTTCTATTTCATACGAGGATTAAATTGTAATGGAAGGATGATTAAATGATTTGAAATTATTTCATACATAGCTACTTCATTTGCCATTTTCTTACAAATGATACATATTGTATATAGCTTTGTTTTCATATCTATATTATTGATTCATATAATCTATACTAATATGTTTCTTTAAACAAATGTATCTTTTAAGTAATGAAAATCGTCAAACTGCTTGTCAAGAATGGGCAGAGGATGTTAGCTGCCCAACCTCAGCTACGCCCTCTGCTGCCCCCTTATTTTGAGGATCTTTTTAAATGTATTTTTTTATGGTTCTTAGAATCATTACATTCTACACAAAATGATTGAAATTTTGATAAATTATGGGAAAAAATGGATCTATTTTCTATTTTTTTATGATTTTTCAAAGATATTTCAGAAAAAAGTGCTTAAAGGGAAAAGAAAATATACACCATTTTTCTGAAATATCTTTGAAAAATCATAAAAAATTTAAAATAGATATATTTTTTGCCCATAATATGTCAAAATTTCACTCATTTTGTGTAGAATCTAATGATTCAAAGAGTCATAAAAATATATTTAGGAAGAACCCCAAAATAAAGGGGGTAGCCGAGGGTGCAACTAAGGGAGGGCAGCTAACAACCTCCGCCCGTCAAGAACATGTGTCCATATCATATCAATGCCAACTAATGACCATGATAGAAGTAGACCTACTTCTTTTTCTTTATCCTAGGAGCTATCTAGATGTTTGGATTGTTCATTTATGACTGTAGACATTCTATCATTTACTTATTTTGCATAACCTTCCTTATGAACGTCTTTGTGTATTTTTTATGTACCCAGAATGTTCTGAACTCTGTTATGCATTTTTCCTATTAATGGATTTAAGTTTCATTTGTATGCTTACTATTTTCCTTATGAACATCTTTCTATCTTTCAGCATCCTTGATTCAAACATTATCAAAGCGAATTGCTTCAATTGACATCATTGCAACCCATTTCTTGATAGGGTTGATAATTAAAATAAGATAGATGCGTGGGAAGTTGCTGGTATGTTATGGAAAATGTTGTAATGAAAGTATCGCAAATTCACATTACTTGGAAATACGTTTTTGCCTTAACAACATGCTCCCCACACGGCTCGTTAGGGGTAAAATTGCACCATAAAATATTTCAAGGTGTTAGATGCCCTTAAAAATATTTCATGGACCTGCATGCATCTTAACTCAATATTAAATTATTCGGGATTGGAAATGCCAACTGTTAGAATACTATTATGAAAACAATTTCCTTATGGTGTTACAAAAATGTCAGTTTTAATTTTTTAGAACACACATAATTATTTTAAATATTAATTAATTGAAACATAATTATTTTAGTTTTCTTATTAATTATCAATTAATAGGAAAACTAAAACAATGTCGTAGTTGGTTCAATTGCCATTCCCTTTAGTGGTTGTTTTATTTCCTTTTGGTGTTATTGAAAATATTCACTACAAATAAAATGACTTTCAATCATTATTGTAGAAACTGTCTCTAAAGCTTTCAGCTGTAAGTCACTTTCGGCAGTGCAAATCATTTTCAATGAAATGAAGAAAGAAAAATCAATATAAACGAAATCAGAGTCTGATTAATGAAAAATCAAACACCAACAAGAACTGTGACCTGAAAATATTTAATGAAATAAAGGAAAAAAATCAATATAAAAACCATATTGTAGGCTCGCAGGCACTCATTCTCCCCGTCATATAGTGTATATCAAATTGAAACAGAGGATTGAAATCGAGCTCAAGAAGGTCACTGACCTAAAATTAGGGCTAACTAACTCAGGAGTGAGAAAGATTAGAGAGAAAGAAGAGTTGTGTGGAAAGCAAGAAGCTTGGCTTGATTAAAGGGAAAATCGAAAGAGACGACAGAGAGATAAGCTAAGAATGAAATTGCAGAAGCAAATCGCAAAATGAAACTAGATACAAAGATGACGGAGAGAGGAGGGCCGTGTGAAGGATCAGTGGTTTACGATGGACATGTTTCTAAAGAAGTCAATGTAGTTGGAGTGTGATGCGAGTGAGAGCCTGAGATTTGAGAAGTTGACATAAGACGAAATGAAGATTTAGGGTTAAGGCATATTGAAATTGCAGATGGCTAATTACCTTTTCACCCTCCTTGCTGATTTTTTTTTTAAAAAAATACCTTTATAAGCTCAGGTAGGCCTAACACGCATACCAGGCCTGTCAGTAAGCCTTGGCCTAGACTTTTAACACAAGCAGGCTTTTAAAATGGCCTTGGCCTGGCCTTTTGGCTTGACAGGCTAGGCTTTAAGCCCTTGATAGGCTGCCTAGCTTGTTTCCACCCCTATTCACAGACGATTGCCTGTCCAAAAATGTTGTTTCCCTATCCTAGTTAGGTCCCATTGGGCTAGATGGTACTTGTGAATTTCCTACCGAGTGATGCTTACACTTTTCCCACATCATAACTAGGTTGCGTGCCTACAACTTATGTCATGGAACATGGCAATAACACATATAAATAATCACATAGTGTAAGAAAGAAAAAGTCACTACCTAAAATTCCCTTTTCGCAGCCTAGTTAGATTGTTCACTAATTTTCCTTATCCTATTCGAGCTACCTATAAATTCCAAATTTACAATAAATGAGTTAATACCCATTCATGTCTCATTCCTAATTTCAAACATTTGGTTATCTCTACCCTTAGAGTTCAAGATAATTACATTTTGTCATTACCTTTTTAATTTCGTACATTTACTAAAAGTTGACATAATTTTAATCAAACTTTGAAAATTCATATCTTTTTGTATGGATGTCCAATTGTAGTGATTCCAATGGCCATAAGACCCTTATTAACCCTATTTTTAAGGATAAATATTGCTCTCAGGAAACTGGATGCATAGCATTCCAGAATCATCATTTATGGGACACTGCCATAGAAACTTGCCAGTTTTACTTGTCTAACTTCGAATATACATAACTCTTAGTGTACAGGTTCAAATGACTTATATGACCTATTAAATTAAAACTTGATATGTTTAATTTTATTTTAGAAACTTTCATAGGCATTGAACATCATTTGCCTATTAAAAAATATCACAAAGCCAGACTGCCACGCAGAAAAACACACTGGCAGAAAATTCCAATTTTACAATTTGTGTTTCAATGATCCAAAATTTATAACCAAGGGCATTCCTACATAGTTTTTCGTCTAGAACACAATGGTAACATCAAATTGGTCAAATTCCTATTCCTTGGTCATACCCTGTTCAAACCAGAAATTAGACATGCCACCCAACAATTACCAAACTTCCAATTTAAGCTTCCAACTAGTTCTATATGTTCACAAAACACCACAAGACACCATTTGTATCATCAAAACACCATGGCACTTCAAAACCCTAGCATGACTGAAAATAGGGCAGAAATTACAAGTTCCAAAAACTCAACCAAACAACACAATTCATAGCTCAAAGTGAAGCTAAAGCTCACCTCTTTAATTTTGTAATACCCCGAATTTTGAGACATAAGGCTAGAGAATAAGCCTGAGATTAGTGGATTGCTAAGCCTCGGTTTAGTAAGATCCCAAATTGTGATTAAGAGATAATGATTCCAAAAGTGGATGTGGTTAGTGATAAATAAACCCTTTTGGAGAATATGAAGTGGATTGTAGTCGCTTGTGTTATGAGCAACGCCAAAACCCTGTATTTGAGTTCAATTATGGATTAACATCCAAATTAACTTAGAATAGAGGGAAGGCATATTTTGCGATAAATGAAACGATATGAAGTATTTTGTGGTGATTCAGTGGGAATTACCGTTATCAATGGCAAAATGGTAAAGTTACCGACCAATTGCTCAGTTACCGAAGAGGGAACTCATTGGTAACTTCAAGATCAATGGTTGAGATTGATTTGTGTAGAGATTAAGTGGGTGGAATCCCATGTGTGTGGGTTCATGTGAACTCATAGAGATGGAATAAGGGTGTGACAAGTGTCACAATTTGGACCCTTGGATCTTGGTCAATTTGTCAACTCTTCCTTCTCTCCTCTCCTCCCTTATTTGGAAGTCCAAATGGTCAAATAAGGGCTAAAAATCTGACCCTCTTCATCTTCTTCATCTCTTTCCTTAGCTTCCATGAACGCCTAAAGTGGAGGAGGAAAGAGAAAGAATCAAGGTGAGATTTAGCTTGTTTGTTGGCCTCTAATGTTCTAATCACCTTCTTTAATGTTGTTCATAGTGATGAGAGCTTCTTCTCTATGCTTTTAGATTTTTGAAAGGAGGTGTTTGATGGCTTGAGGAAAAGTGGAAAGATGGAGAATCAAGAAATTGGTTTAGGAAAGAGGAAGAGGTGAGCATTTGCTTCCTTTTGATCTAAGTTTTGTGACTTTTGGTTAAGTATTATAAATTGAGAATTTTGCCCTGATTTTAGGGTATTTTCATGTGGTATGTAATTGGATGAATTGGATGTTGTTTTATGTTGAAAATGGTGTCATGTTGTGGTATTTAATCATTGGAATTGATTTGAATTGGATCGGACACAATGGTTGCAAAACTGGAAATTCTGTCCAGTGAGAATTCTATCTGGGCAGTCTGCTTGTGTTGCCGTTTTGAATGGGCAAATGATGTCAGAAAATTTTGAAACTTTCCAATCTTGAAGTTCACATCCCAAGCTTCAAAATTGACATATAATTTGTGTCATTTCGTTTTGTGAACTGGGATTTATGTTTGCCCAAAGTTTGAGATCGAAACTAGGTTTGATTCTGGGTCAGTGATGAAATGTGTGTAATTCTGTATTTTTGTGATGATTTCCAGTAATGATCCATATTTTTCCTATGAAGAGTCTTGAATAGATTTCATTTGGCTTTGGAATCACCTTATTTCAATTTTTCTGGAATTAGTTATGAATTTTTGAATTTTCCTTGGCTGCAGCGCAAAAGTTTCTGTGCACTTTTTGGCCGCAGCCAGAAATTCTTGGCTGTAGCCAAAAACCTTCTGTCTATGTTCTGGCTGCAGCCAACCCCCATTTTCAGCATTTTGAGAATTTGAAAGGTGATTTCCAACCTAGTACGTCCCAATCCTTTAAGCTTTCGTTGAGCTTATTATAGCCACCTAAAGGGTGTGAATGATAACCAACTTTAAGTAATATGGAAGTAAGGATTTGGAATTTAGATTGACCCTATGTCCTTGCCTTGATTATAGGGTTGATGTTCACCCTGAACGTGGTTTGATATTCGTTCTAATCGTGAGTAAGCGTTGCTAGAGCATACATGGAAAGAACAAGTGTAGGGAACTTATCTTTCTTACATGCTTTGATATTTGTGTTTGTGTATTAATGCATGTATTGCTTTGCTTGATTATGTGAAACATGTATGAATGATTGTAGCTCTGTTTCTAGTTTTGCTATGGCCATGAGCATGTTGTTGAAACATTGAGCACTAGATATGTCATTGTGTGAGCATGAGTTATGTATTGCAAGCATGTCATGCATTAAACACATATCATACATGCATATAGGTATTTGTTTCCTACTGAGATTCTCTCGAATATCACCCTCCCCTACCAACATTTTAGACAAGGTAGGTGGATCGAGGTTGGAGCAAACAGGCAAAGGCGACGAGGACTACTTCGGGTTATAGATTTTGGTAGTTGGTTATCAAAGTTGGGATGTATATTTGGATATTCGTATTTGGATTTGGATGTGTATATATGGATGTATATTTGATTATGTATGGAGATAAGACTTGTGTAGTCCCCGTTTGAGGCATTGTAAAGGGCGAATGTGCCATATGAATTCTATGTAAAGGAATGAACCTGGAAGTTGCCGGGATGATATTGTTGTACACTCTGATATTTGTATAAATGTGATATTCTGTGTAATGTAATTGTATTCGAAATTGAATATGAGACCAGGTTAATTAGATTTCGAAAGTTATTTGTGAAAACCCCGTCTGGTATATGGGTTTGTAAATGTTATTTAATTGTTATTGGTCTCTATTTCACTTTAATCACATATTTCGGATATAATTATGGAAGGGAGTTACAAATTTGCCTTTCCCAAGCTCTTTCTTTGATTCTCAACTTTGTTTCTTCCATAATGACACACACAAAACACCTCCTCTTGAAAAATAAAACCATAGAATTGAAGCTCTTAGCAAGAGGAAAAATGTTTAAGAAGAGACTTTGAGCTAGAAAAGTGGTTTACAAGGAGAAAATCAAGATTGAACCTCTTACCTTATTCTTGTTCTTCAAATTTTCCCTTTCTCTTTCCTTTTTCTATTTCCTCTTCTTCTCTCTCTCTTTTTAGAGTGCTGGCCGACTTTGTGTGTGTGTGTGTGAATGAAGAGTGCTTTAGTTAAATATTGATCCTTGACTTTGTAACACCCCAAATTTTATATTCACCAAATATATTGTAATTATTTGGGAAAACTCAATAAAATGGTGAATATTCATGAATTTGGAATTTATGAATTTAATAAATGTTCAATTTCACGGGAAATTGGGCAAAAATGAAGATGGAATTAATCAGGGTGATCTAAAAAGCCCAATATTAAAGTCCAGAAATGAAGAAATATTGGAGAAAATATTTGGTCCAAAAATAGATAGATATTGGCCAAAGAAAAATAAGAGAAGAAATTGGATTAGAAAGGTAATGGCAAAATCGTAATTTTGCCAAATTATCACAAAATTAATTATTTTCTGATTAATTGAAGATAATTTCAATTAATTAAGGAAAATAAAAGAAAAAAATATTTATAATATTTTGGTCAATTTAATATGAATTTATGGAAAATTTGAGCAAAAATGCAATTTTGACGAAAATTGAGACTTTACATGTGTGCATAACCGAAACAAGTTGTGAAGCTAATTGAGACCATAGGGAGGGACCCCTAGGTGTCTCCTACATGTGGCATAAATAAGGAAATATTGGTTGGACATGATGGCATGGTTACATGAATGTAGGAAGTTATGTAATAAAAATTAGTTTTGGAATTGTTGGAAAATTCCATAAATCATTAAAATGATATAAGATATTATAATATATCATTCTCATATTCTTCATTTAGCATCTCACGCACAAAATAGTAGCTGAAGGTGAGAGAGAACGTTCAGATTTTTAGAGAGAGAAAGGAGAAGAAATCTCACAAGGTAAGCCGATTTCTCTGACGATTTAGCTCTTAACGCGTATAACTCTGACCCTAAGCTACTCCTCTTTGTTCTTTAAGGTTTGGAAGCTCAAAATCTGTTGTGGAACACCTAGGGTTTTCAGCCATATTTGGGAAAAACTTGTGGGAGCTTGTGGTAACTTCCAAACCTTCATATATTAACTGTTCTGACTACTGTAGGCAATTTAATCGGTGAAATTTCGGTTCAAATGGTAGTTATAACCTAATATAATAGTTAATTAAGTGGCTAGGAGTAGAAAGGAACGCGTTTACAGAGCCGAAATCGTAAAACCCCGATTTTCCCCTGAGAACTCATAAATTTCGGCCAACTCTAGAAATGGGTCTTAGAGTTGGATTTTCAATGATTTGATAGTTCCATTGAGTTCAGGGGCGAAAATTAGGTGAGATTACAGTTGGTCACTTTTTCGGAAAAGGCCGAAAAAGCATAATTACGAAAACGCCACTAAAACCCTTAAAGTGGGGCTGCCAAGGGTAAATTTGTAATTTAACATTCAATTTGATAATTTCAAGTCTGGAAATGGATTCCTTGGGTGGAAATATGCTAGAATAGCCCAGGTTAGAATTTCGGAAAAGATGCAGTCAGACTTGGTACGGCGGGCCCGGGCCAGGTCCCCAGGGATTTTTGTAACTTTTCATTATAAACTCGTATAACCCCTAGAAACACTATAGAAGTGTCTAAATGATGTATTTGGAATTGTAGGATTCCATATTTGCCCTGGATCGCGAGTAGCCTGTGCCAGCACCAGTCAAGAAAGAACGAGGTAGTGACTCTTTTCCATTATACTATATGTGATACATGGTATGTTTGTTTGATCATTGTTTGTGAGTCTATCACCTGCGGCCCATCGGTGTTGACGGTGGGAGGATCGTACCTTTAAGGTGGTGCAATCCGGGGGATGAGACTATGTGAAAGCCGTAAGGCTATATGTGAAAGCCGAAAGGCTATTTGTGAAACCTTCACTCGCGGCCCATCGGTGTTGACGGTGGGAGGACCGTGCCTTCGGGGTGGTGGAATACGGGGGGTGGGATTATGTGATTATGTGCATATGTGGCAGCCTGCGTGCTGTGCTTTATACTGGATGCTGCTTGATGATTTTCTTGCATGCTTTGTGATTACATGTGGTATAAGTGATTTGTTACTATTGAGATTCTTTTGAATCTCATTCTTTCCATTAACTAACATTTCAGATAGGGCAAGTGGCTCCAAGGAGAAATGAATCACCAGGAGCAGCTAAGATCTTGTAGAGATGTGTTGTTAGGTTGTTAGTTATCTATTTTGAACTTGGGGTTACTGTTTATTTTTGAAATGTAGATATTAAGTTGATGTTGGTCATGTAATCCCCTAGTTGGAACTTATAACCCTTAGTTTATACATGTATGAAACCTGAGAATTGCCGGGAATTTGGCTATGCAATCTGATATGTATGAATGCGATTGAACTGCGCGGAGTAATTACATTCGGAAGATGAATCTGAGACCATGTTGAACGAATTTTAGAAAAGAAATTTGAGAAAAATATATCCGTCGGTCTCTAATTCATTTAAATTACGCATTTTCAAATCTTAATTACGGCTATCAAGGCAGGGGATTACATACTTCTTCAAGTAGTTGGCCGAATTTGTGCCCAATAAAGGAAGAGAAGATGAGATGTCAAAAGGTGATGGCGCCTTGGTTAATTTAACCAAAGGTGGTTTAAGTTATTGCATGGTCTTAATTCTTCCTTTTCTGTCTTCCACCGTAAAGGTTGGCCCTTTAAGAGATAATTATCTCTTAGAAGTTTCATCTTCCACCTTCTTACATAATAATATTTAATGGCATTTTTTAACATATGTAGCCTTTTTTTTTGTTTTTTACTTTTCTTCATCTTTTACTTGGCTAATATTGCTCTAGCTTTTGACATACTTATCTAAAATATCAATTTCCCTTCTTGCTCTCTCTTGTTGGACGTCCATCACCATAAATGGAAGAGAAAATATTGGCTTTCAATTTTATTTAGCTAATTGACTATTTTGCCTATACATTTTTGTATTAAATCATAACTTCCTTCTTTCCTCCTTGTTTTTTTTGCCGAAATTCACATATATATTGGGCTAATATTTGTACTCCTTCATGCTCCAATTTGGGTTTCAAAAATAAGCCTTCAATGGAACAAAGTTGCACTCTTGTGTTCACATTTAGTCAAGTTGTGTGTGACCACCAATTGCATTATTTTTTACATTTCATGTTCACCAAAATTCACAATTTTATTCTTTTTAATGTCACAAATACACAAGGAATATTAGTGAAAAAAAAGTGGGATGTTACACCACCACATGCTGTAATATCCCAAAAAGTGATTAAGGGCTAATGACTTCAAAAGTGAATGTAATTATTGTTGAATAAACACTTTTAGAGAATGGGTGATGGGAATTTGGATGTTTTAATAATTCCAATTGCTTCCTTGTGAAAATTCATGTGGGGAGAGTGTTTATTGTGAAATTGGAACCATTGGGAACAATTGTACAAAAGTTGGAAACTTTGTCCATTGAAACTCTGTACGGGGCAGTCGATTTATATGGACGTTTTAAATAGGAAAATGGTGTCTAAAAATTCTGAAATTTTCCAGTCTTAAATTTCACATGCTAAGCTACAAAATGGACATATAATTTGTGTCATTTCAATTTGTGAGCTAAGAGTTATGATTTTCCAAAGTTTGGGAAGGAAACTGGAATCTGTTTTGGAGCAGTATGGACTTTTGTGCAATTCTGTATTTTTGATGTTATTAAATGCAGTGATCCATATTTTTCCAATAAAGAGGACTTAAATAGATTTCCATTGGCTTTGGAATCACCTCATTTTGATTTTTCTAGGATTAGTTATGATTTTTCAAAGTTTGGGCAGAAATCTGCCAGATTTTTGTAAAAATCCGAAATTGGTGGAAATTTAGTAAATAATTAGAAAATAATATTATATTATATTAAATCATCATCCACCTCCTCCATAGCTCAAAACCGTGATATTCAGCTGCAACAAGAGAGAGAAGGTATGAGAAATTCTTTAGAGAGAAGGATAAGAGAACTTGTACGGTAAGTCGATTTCTTCGGTAAATCCTTACCTAACGCGTATAACTCCGCTCCTAAGCTATTCTTCTATGTTCTTCAAGGTTTGTGGAGCACAAATTTGGGTGTTCTAAGGCTAAGGTTTTCAGCCACCTTGAGCAAAAGCTAGTGGGAGCTTGAGGTAACTTCCAAACTTTCATATATTACTTATTCTAGCTGCTGTGGGCAATTTAATCGATGAAATTTCGCCGGATTGCCATTGGTTTTAAAGTTTGGAAATGATATGGCCTAGGGGTTATGCTGCCCAAATTGGGTCTTAATGTTAGTTGTAACCTAATGTAATGATTAATAAAGTGGTTAGGAGTAGAAAGGGACACGTTTACGGAACCGAAACCGAAAAACACCGATTCTTCCCAAAGTATGCCAAGATTTCGGCCAGGGCTAGATCTGAGGGTTAGAGTTGGATTTTCAATGATTTGATGGTTCTATTGAGTTCAAGAGTGAAAATTAGGTGGGGTTACAGTTGGTCATTTTTTCGGAAAAAGGCCGAAAAAGCATAATTACGAAAACGCCCCTACAACCCTTAAAGTGAGGCTGCCAAGGGTAATGTTGTAATTTAACATTGAATTTGATAATTTCGAGTTCAAAAATGAATTCCTTGGGCGAAAATATGTCAGAATAGCCCATGTCAAAATTTCAGGAAAAGTACAGCCGGACGGGGTACGGCTGGGCCGGGTCCCCGGGGGCATTTTTGTAAATTTTCATAATATGCTCATATAACCCCCAGAAACACTATGGAGGTGTCTAAATTGTATTTTGGAATTCTAGGACTAAGTTGTGAGCCCAGTGGTTAACACGTTTTACGATGCACACTAAAAGGTGGTCTTTGAGATAGTACTCTCGAACCCTTTAGGCATATGTCTAGGTTTTTAGTAGCCACCTAAAGAGTCCAAGTGATAACCAACTTTAAGTGTTTTGAATGTGAGAATTTGGAATAGAGAATAACTTGTCGTCTTTGACTTTGATTCATAGGGTTCGACATTTGCCCTAATCGCAAGCAACCTGTGCCGGCGCACGTCAGGAAAGAACAAGGTAGTGACTCTTTTCCCTTATACTATATGTGATACATGGTATGTTTGTTTGATCATTGTTTGTGAGTCTATCACCTGCGGCCCATCGGTGTTGACGATAGGAGGATCGTACCTTTCGTGGCGGTGGAATCCGGGGGATGAGACTATGTGAAAGCCGTAAGGCTATATGGGAAAGCCAAAAGGCTATTTATGAAACCTTCACCCGCGGCCCATCGGTGTTGACGGTGGGAGGACCGTGCCTTCGAGGCGGTGGAATACGGGGGATGAGATTATGTGATTATGTGCATATGTGGCAACTTGCGTGCTGTGCTTTATGTTGTGATGCTGCTTGATGATTTTCTTGCATGCTTTGTGATTACATGTGGTATGAGTGATTTGTTACTATTGGGATTCCTTTGAATCTCATTCTTTTCATTGACAAACCTTCAGACAGGGCAAGTGGCTCCAAGGGAAAGGAGACGACCAAGGGCGGATAAGGCTCCTTAGGGAGATTTATATTTTGGTGTTGGATATCATGTTTTGTTGGGAGATCACCATATATCTTATAAATGTTGTTTTGGAGACAGTGGTGTAATCCTCTATAGTGGATATCAAATTTTATACAAGCAATAAATGAATTTTTTGGGAGGGGTAGAAATGAAATTTCCAAGGAATAAAATGGTGATACCTACTTCAAACTTAATACATCAACTACCTATATGATTATTCGGAAAACAAAAAAAAATTATAAACTCTTTCCTGTTAATGAAAAACAATTACTTGGTCTCTGCTTGATAACTTACACCATTTGATAAAATGAACTAACAATAAAAAACTATTTACAAGTACAACCAATCACAAATTTTGAAACAATAGAAATATTTCTTCATGATCATATTTTAAAATTTACATCATATAATACACAAACCATGCGCCACATGGGGAGAAGCCTCTATTACTAATAATAACTACCAATGTTTATTTTTAAGTATTATTTTAAAAAATAATTTTTTATTATTTAATTATTTTTAGCTATATACATATACACGTGTATATATATATATGTATATATCATATATTCCTCACTTATTCATTACTAAATAGTCCCTTCTTTCCGGACGGAATTTTAACGCTACGTGGGCTTTCTTCTTACATAAGGAACACATGTATCCCTTCATTTTTTCATTGCTGATTAGTCCCTCCCCACTCGCAAGTCGGAATTTTAACGCTACGCGGCCTTTCGTCTTACAAAAAGGAACCCTCTACGGCTGCCTTGATGTTACTGTCGCCTGACTGCCTCGCCTAATTTGTGAATGAGAGAGTCAGTTGCGGACACTTCGACGTTCGGCGCTTCTGTGTGCGAGTGTTCTTAGGGAAAATATCTTCCGAGCTCGATTTCCTTCTCTACAATCCCTTGCCCTAATTGACTTTATTCGCTGCAAGGATCTATCTCGTCCATACGACGTAAGTCTTTTTATTGATTTGCTTAGGCTTTTTCATGGCAGCGTTGTAGCGTATATTTACCACACCATATTCGGATCTTCTGATTGAAATTTATTGTTGTTTCTCTCGTTGCTTGGCTGAAGTTATTTCTTGATCGCCACCGCTTGCAAGTCGCAACCATCCTCACTGAGGATTAGTTGACTGACCCTCAAAGGCACATTGCCTGTAGTAAGACGATGTGCATTATTCTATTCTTGCAAAATGTTGATATTAATTGTATTTGTCTGCCGTTAAAATCTCATTTTGTAATGCATTTTGCCTCTGTACGGTCACTGATTGAAGTTTCTATTTTATCCGTGCTGGCGAAATTGCTCATGATACCATTAGGATAATCGCTATCTTCCTTTTTCGCCTAGTGCTGCAATCATTGTGGCATATGCTGCACCGTGTCTTGTTCTTTCTATTATGGAAATCTCGTTTGTAGTTAATTGAAATCCAAGTGTTAATGGAGTTTGTTTGATGTGTTTTCAGTTTGGGAACATAAAGCTTCTGCATCGTTTGGAAAGTTACAAGCATGTTTGGTTCAACAAACCGTGAGTGTTGCACTATAATCTATTATACTGCCTGCTATTTTTTCTTCTCTGCTCCCCATTAGATCAAGTGCGTAGGCTATCTGTCCTTCTTGGCTATGCTACTCAAGCTAACAAATTCCTATAGGGCTTGCGAAAGGACTAAACATAAAATTGCTGTCTGAAAATTTATTCCAAGAAGTTACTCAACTCTGTATTTTCATTTTGTTGTCTACTTCAACATTTGGTCATGCACCATTTTTGTGCTGGTTCTATTCTTGCTTCCCTCAGCACTGAAATTCATCTTTGTTATTGCGTTTATGTTCAACCTGCATTTTCAACATTCTGTTGTCTTATTCCTTGAGGTATTTAGTTTTTCATTGGTACTTCAAGCAATCAATTAATTATGCCTGTGGTGATACAGGTCCTTTCGCCCCCCATCTTCAACTTTAATTTTGGTAATGCTCTTGATTACCAAAACTGAGCCAGTTCTATTTGTTCTCATAATGAATTAGATTATTGCTTTTTATTATGTGACACATAGGATATTGATTGCTTGAAGTGATTATTTGTTGGACGTGCTACTTTTGTTATTTATTTCTTAAGCTTTTATGTTGCAATTTCACACGGAGCATCTTGCTTCTTTGCTTGCTGTCTGCTTCGGCAATCCATTTATATGGTGACATTATTTAACAGCTTTTGGGCAATCATCTTCGAGTCCATTTGGCTCCCAATCAGTTTTTGGGCAGACCAATGCATCAAGCAGTAACCCTTTTGCCCCGAAGCCATTTGGTAGCACAACACCATTTGGCTTGCAAACAAGTGGTTCCTTGTTCGGAGGTACTTCGACTGGTGTATTTGGTGCACCTCAATCTTCATCTCCCTTCTCTTCAACGAACACCTTTGGTGCTGCTTCTTCACCAGCCTTTGGCAGTTCAGTGCCTGCTTTTGGGTCATCTTCAACTTCAGCTTTTGGTAATTCATCTTCATCATTTGCTGGTAAGCAAGTGCACATGATTTATTTGTTATACCTTTTGTTATTAGAAGTCTATCTCTAGTGTTAATCAGATTCACTTATTCGAATCCTTGGGAAGCCAGCTTACTGCCATTATGTATAATGGTGGGTAACACTATATTTCACTGATGGCATTCTGTCTTGTTTAATTTGCTTGGCTGTGTATAAATAGATTAAGATAGAGTGTACACTCACATATATATGCTTAAAAATGCATGACTATGTTAAGGGCCTCTGTGCGTTCAATTATTGCGTGTCATAAAGCACAACAAATAATTTTCCATATTTTTGGACTTGCTCCCTCTGGCATAAGTTGTCTTCATGTCAGTACTTGATTTCATTGGAGGCATGGGTTCATACAAAATGTTTGCAATGATTTTCATGTATTATGGCGTCATTGACTTCTTATAAGGACAATCATAACTACTCTTTGTCCTGTTTTCCCATGTTTTAATTTTGACTGAATGTTCTGGAATCTACTAATTTTTAGTTTAAACCATCTGATTGCTGTATTGTTTTATTATGTCTTGTTACAAAAAATTACCACTTGTCAGCATGATCTCAAATTGTCTACAATTAATGTTGATGAAGTTCTCTTGCTCCCAGGGTCATCTGTCTTTGGCCAAAAGCCTGCTTTTGGTGGCTTTGGGTCTACCACTCAAACAAGTCCTTTTGGAAGTGCTGCTCAACCTTCACAACCAGCATTTGGAAGCAGCATATTTGGTTCCTCGACACCTTTTGGTGCATCATCTCAGCCAACATTTGGCTCTACAAGCACCCCTGCTTTTGGTACTACAAGCTCCCCTGCTTTTGGTACTTCAAGCTCCCCTGCATTTGGTTCTACAAGCACCCCATTTGGTGCACCTAGCACGCCTGCGTTTGGTTCAACCTCAAGTCCAACTTTTGGCGGCACAGGGAATGCATTTGGCGTAAGTCCCCCTGCGTTTGGAGGTGGTGGAGGATTTGGACAATCAAGTACCCCTTTATTTGGTTCTTCAACTACTTCAGCATTTGGGACTTCAACAACTTCTTCATTTGGGACGCCTAGTGCTCCTGCTTTTGGTGCTTCTAGTACTCCTTCCTTTACTTTTGGATCCACTCAAACTTTTGGTCAGTCTACTTCAGCATTTGGTAGTAGTCCATTCGGAAGCACTTCTTCACCTTTTGGAGCACAGAGTTCTCCATTTGGTGAGTTGAGAATCTGGAATAATGAATAGTTGAATATATATAGGTTAAAGTTACAAGGGTCTTTTATTTTTTAATAATTTTTTGTATATTATGTGTTGTAATTTTTTGTCTTTTTCATGTCTCCTGCTACAGTTGGGTCACCGTTCTATATTTTCTCTTTCAGGATCTCAGACCACTTCATCAGCTTTTGGAACTAGTGGTATTGGGCAGTCTGGTTTTGGGGGTCAACGGGGTGGGAGTAGAGTTATTAATTATTCACCAACGGCTGAAGCAGATGGTGGTACCTCTGGACAAACTGCAAAATTGGAGTCCATATCAGCCATGCCTGTTTACAAAGATAAAAGCCATGAGGAGCTAAGATGGGAGGACTATCAAATTGGAGATAAAGGTGATTGCCATATTTCTGAGTCATTAATTAATGGTTCATAATTTTATAGTTTTACTGGTTTTCGTTGCAGTAATGATGAACTTGATTATTCTATAATATTCAATACAAATTTAGGTGGGCCACTCAGTTCTACTCAGTCCACTGGCTTGGTTGGCATTAGTTCAACCCCCTCCCAGACAAATACATTTGCTCCTTCTCCAGCTTTTGGTCAATCGGCTGCTAATCCTTTTTCTACCTCAACCCCTTCTAATCCTTTTGCATCAAAGAGTTCAGCATTTAATACTGGCTTTGGGACTTCATCTACTCCCTTCAGTTCATCCGCATTTGGTTCATCAACATCAGCAACAGCACCTATTTTTGGGTCATCAACATCTACATTTGGGCCTACCTCTCCATCCCCTCTGTTTAATTCTTCTCCTCTGGGTACATCCTCACCATTTGGTTCAAGCGTAAATTTTGTCAACACACAGCCATCAAATATATTTAGTTCTGCAGCGCCTACAATTGCACAAACGGGTTCTGCTTTTGGACAGAGTACCTCCTTGTTTGGACAGAACACATCTGCTTTTAGTCAATCAAGCTTGTTCAATTCAACTTCTTCTGGACTTGGTGGAAACATTTTCCCAAGCAGTGCTTCACCCATTTCCAGCAATCTGGCAGGCTTTGGTCAAACAACAGTAAGTAGTTTTTGATTATGAATGTTTCAAAATGTTTGTTAATCTCGCCTGTTATCTTTGGATTCTTAATTAGAGTACAAGTCAAGTTTGATTTTTACTCTTGTTTATGTATCACAGCCTAAGTAGTTTTATTTTTGATTTTGTTCATTTGAAGGATAGACTTAATTCAGTTCTTGTTTATTTTGAGTCTTGTTGATTTGTACTGACTATATTTGCAGCCATCACTATCGACACCTTTCCAAACAGGGCAAGCACCTCAAACTAGTGGTACTTTTGGATTCGGTAATTTTGGTCAGACTCAACCTGGTCAGTTCAATCTATTCTCTATATTATTTGTTTGGGTTGCAATGATTGAATTGCTAAAAAGTGACGCTCCATGTTATTCTGCTGGCTCCATTTTATTCTGCTTCCTTGTGCAGCTGGTGCAAATAACTATATTGGCACCCCAAGCATATTTGGTCAGACTAGCATTGGACTCTCGTAAGTTTCAAATGATAAGTCTGCCAAAGTTATTCACCATGTTTAAGTTGTTTGTCTTATATACCTCTTGCTTGTTTTGGCTGCTGCCGTGGGTTGGATGTCATAGAGTTCAACAGCATGTTTGGCATGGAATTGAAAATTCCTAATTATAACTTAGTAAACTACTTTTAATACCCTCGTGTTAATGAAGCGAAGGGGATATTAATGTAAAGAGTTGGGGCTGGTATGGATTGAAATTAGTTTATCTCCCCTAGGAATTAATTGTTTACCCATCACCTGTTAACTAGCTTATGATGAGCAACTTTTGTTGTTTAACTGATATCTTAATCAATTTGATTGTATTAGGAGACGTACTGGGGTCAAGCTAACTATTTCAATTTCTAAATGTTAGCTCAATCCAGATCCTATGGTCTTACAAAGATCATGAAATTGTTTGCGTAATACGAGAGACAGTTTTCTCAACAATTAAATTGTTTACTGTATCAATATTTGCAGTGTTATTTATGCAAAAAAGTTCAAAAATTTAGACCTACCTAGAATCTCACAGGTAATTTAATCTTAATCGGAACTATGTACAGACATAAGAGATGAATGGCAAAGAAGTGGCAAACTATGTTAAGATCACATGAAGTGGGACTAATTCTAGTCTATCCTTTGTTTAATCTCTGGAATTAAAATTTTTGAAAAAAGGTGTAATTTTGTGCTTATCAGAGTGATCAATGATCAAATATACTTGAAGGTCAGGAAGGGTTCAATACTTTATGCATGATATGCTTATTTGGTCCTCGTTAGTTAAATCAGTATTCTTTAGATGTCTTGTGGTGGAGTCAGCCTAGTGGATTCTGTACTGAACATCACTATAAAGGAAATTTCTTAACTTCGTTTTTTCCTTGAACAATTATTTAACTTGTTTAGTAGCAGTGCTTTAAATTTGATGACAATTTATATATTGATATTTCATATGCTAATTACTGTTAGGAGAAAAGGCTGGATCTTCCTGTCATTTTATCCATTTGAAGTTTTTTAATATTGTGCTTTTTGTTCATTAGGTCTTCTGTCCAGACCCCTGCATTTGTACAAGCGGCACCCATTTCAAATCCATTTGGAACACTTCCTACTTTGCCTCAGATGTTAATTGGTCGAGCTGGAACTGCTCCATCAGTTCAATATGGAATTTCTAGCTTGCCTGTAAAACAATCTCTCGCATTTATATTTTATTTGATGCGTTGAGATTTTTAACTTTGCATAGATTACTTTCAGTTACTTGGCATATAAACTTTGATTAATTTTTCCGTTAGACTTAAATCTGACTCTCTTTTTTCTTTTAGATCATAGACAAACCTCCTTCTGCTAAACTAGCATCCTTGTTAACATCTCGACACCTCTCGCAAAGGCGGATCAAGTTTCCTGTCAGGAAGTATCATCCCAAAAATGATGGAGTGAAGGTGAGTTTGATAGTTTAATTGGTAATTATCTTGGTTCATTTAATATGGCTGCTAGTTGAGGTGTTTATGGTGTGTGCACACACTTTGTCATGCAGGTTCCATTCTTTAGTGATGATGAAGATACTGCATCGACACCAAAGGCTGATGCTCTTTACATTCCCAGGGAAAATCCAAGGGCGCTGGTCATTTGTCCCTCAGAACAGTGGCCTACTAAAGCTTATTCTGTGAAAACTTCCTCGTTTAGGGATAGATCCACTGCAGTGAATGAGAATGGTAATATTTTAGATTGATCAAAGTAATTTTTCTTACTTGAGCTATATAGGAAGTTCAGTGTGATGCATGTTCCGGTATGATATTCCTTTCAATTTTCTGTTCCATGAGAGAGACCAATAAAGATTCTAGTTTAATACTCCATCCGATCCTATTTATGAGTAACATTATCTCATGTAGGGCTGGTTCTAAATTTAAGTAGCAATTTGTGTTTGTCAAAAAAATTGATGCACTTTTTCCTCTCTCAAACTCGTCATCTTCATAAATAAGGGTATAATTAGAAAAAAAAATATCCCTTGCACATTTATTATTTTTAACTAATTTTAACCAAGTTTTTGATATGCATGATTTGGGTAGTTGTTACTTATAAAAAGGATTGGTGGGTGTAGTTTATAGCTTGCTATTTGAAACGTTATGTGCAGGAATTAACACTAAAGAAGCATGTGTTGCAGCTGCTACTGATGGTAACAACTCACAGGAAAAAGAGAGTGTGTTTTCTTACATGACTTTAAGGATATATCATAATGGAATTTTCTAGTTTATTGGTTAACTTTGACAAATTGAGTTGTTTTATTGACATCTTGGTTTTGGCTGGGTTGTCGATGATTCCTGATTCCAGGTGAAAATGGTTTTGTCAAAGAGCAAGGTGAACCTTCTAGATTAGAGCAGACATCCAACGGGAGAAAAGAAGATCACTCTCTTCCGAAGGGGAATACTTATATGACACTCAGTGGCCACAGAGCTGGTGAGGCTGCTATTGTGTACGAACATGGAGCTGACATTGAGGCTTTGATGCCAAAGCTTCGTCAGTCAGATTACTACACACTGCCTCGGATCCAAGAATTAGCTGCCAGGGAAAGAGCTGAACCGGGATTCTGCAGTCATGTCAAGGACTTTGTAGTTGGAAGGCATGGATATGGCTGTATTAAGTTCTTTGGAGAGACAGATGTACGACGGCTCGATCTTGATTCTCTCATGCAATTCAACCACCGTGAAGTGGTTGTCTACAAGGATGACACCAAGAAACCTCCCGTGGGTCAAGGGCTTAATAAGCCAGCTGAGGTAACACTACTCAACATAAAATGCATGGACAAAAAAACTGGACGTGAGTTCACTGAAGGACTGAAGGTGGAGAAGTACAAGGAAATGCTCAAGAAGAAAGCCGAGGACCAAGGGGCTGAGTTTTTATCATATGATCCTACAAAAGGAGAGTGGAAGATCAGGGTTGACCACTTCAGTAGCTACAAGCTGGTAGATGAAGGCGAAAGTTGGGATCAGTGTTGACAAATTAGAGGCCGTGCCGGTCTATGTGTACTCTACAATGGGGCAGCATTACCTTGTATGTTGCCAACACTGAATTTTGCATTTAATTTACTTGTACATTTTGTTGGATCATAATGATGCAATTTTATCGGACATGGTTGTGTTTTTCCCTTTTGTTTTCTACTTTTTAATGTTGCGTACTATGGAAGGGTCTATCTGTAGTTTTTCCTCCCCAAAAGTGGTAAATTCTAGTTTTTTGGATTGAATTTTGATGTTCATCAAGGAGGACTGGAAATCAAACCGGTGAGGCTTAACTTTGTCATGGTTTGTACGGTCGGCTGGTAGTTGGACATGTGACATAATTAAATGAAAAAATAATGTGTGTATGGGGTTAAAGTACAAATTTGTTCTGTAAGTGTTTGAGGAGTAATTTTACTATGAAAGTTTTTTTAGGTTTAATTGTGTCCCGAAAGTGTTTAAATAGAGTAAATTGTCTATTTTCGTCAAAAAGTTAATGGTTAATGTCAATTTTTTAACGGTCAACGTTAGTTTTTTAACAGAATAGGATAACATTACTACGTTTTGAAAGTTTCAGGGTGAGATTGAATCTAAAAAAACTTTCAGGTAAATTTACTCATTAGTGAAAACTTTCGTGGTAGATTCACATCTTAACCTCTTACCTTATATATATATATATATATATAATATCCATGAAAAGTAAATAGTTAAGTTATCAATTAATTTAAAAATTAAACATAAATAGTTTAATTTTATAATAATTAACAAATTTTACGCTTAGTTAAGCCCAATAAGGGCATGGTTTGAATTGCCCACCAGGAAAATCAGTATATAAATTTGGAAAATACATAGTTAATTTTATATTAATTACTCAAGATGAAAATAAAATAAACATGCTATGAATAAAGGTGAGTAGGAACAAACTCATAAATCATAAATCAAGCCTCTGGTTCTTGGAATCAGTCTACTACCGTTGTGTCTCGATTTATCCCCAGAAATCTTCCCTCTTCTGTAAAAAGAACTCTTCAATAAAATAGAAAACCTTATAGAAATCAATCATCCTCACCTTGTCAGGAATTACAGCTCTAAGATCACAAATGTAACCCCCTTCACAATCAAGGTCGAGATTAGTTCACAAATATGTAATTATGTGAAATTAAAGATCATAAGATGATTTGAGACTTATAGAAAATTAAATTTCCCAAAATCAAGGTTTACAAATCCTTTTATAAAACCTGTTCACAACGGTCTCATATTAACATTTCAATACATAAATGGCCTGTACAGGTTGATTTCATTCATACATATCAAAGTACAGCATAAATTCCTGACACACTCAGGTTCCATTAATTAATAAAGGGTCTACAAGGTACAATTACCTATAGAATTTCCCATAACAAGGGGATTACACAAATACTATCCAATATGTACATGTAATACCCAACAAAATGTATTCAAATGATTTACAAATGATAACCAATTATTCCCAAAGTAAAACTTCTTGCCCGGAGCTCTAACTACTCTTCCTCACCCGCTTGCCTTTCAATCCTTCTACCCTGTCTAAAACATGGTTTTTGGGAGAGTAAGATTCTAAGGAATCCCCATAGTAACAAATCACTCATAATATGCACAACATCAAAGCATGAAAGTAAATTATCTATACAACACACAGTAATCCCAACAACAGTTGCAACGGCCGGGGTAGGTATCATGGGCATTGCCCCCTACGACGGCTCACGCTGAACTGCTTGCAGTATTGCACATCCATATGAACATATCACATATATCACCACAGCTGGGATCCATATAAAACATTTCACAACACGCAGCCCCATGGCTGGATACTCAAACAGGAATCCACGAATCCATAACGCAACCTTCGCACTTACAATGGCAGATGCAATGGCCGGGGTAGGTATCATGAGCATTGCCCCCTATGAAGGCTCACGTTGAACTGCTCACGCTGTAATGCCCTATGGCCGATAACATATTCACAATGATAAACATGCATACCAAGTATCATACACAACATAAGATAAAAGTTACTACTTTGGTCCTTCCGGGCGTGTCCTAGCACCGGTCTCTCCCGAGTAGAGCAAATGTCAAATCCTTGAATCATAATTAAGGACGAAGAATTATACTCTATTCCAAGATTTAATTTACTTCATAACACTTAAATTTGGTTATCATAATTGACCCTTAAGAGGCCACAAATGCCTCTAATGAAAGCCCTAAAAGGTTGAGAAACAATAGGTTAGAGATCTTCTTTCAAAAACTAAAGTGCTGGAACACATGGGTTGGCCGCGGCCAGCCCTTCCTTGGGTCGCGGCCAAAATATGGTCAGAAGGTCACTGGCCGTGGCTAGCCACCCATGGGCCGCGGCCAAGAAATTCCCTAATTCTTGGCTGAATTTCCAAAATTCATAACTAATTATAGAAAAAATCAAAATGAGGTGATTTTAAAGCCAAATAAAAGGTATTTAAGTCCTCTTTACTAGAAAAATATGGACCATAACCCGAAATCACCACAAAATTCTAGAATTACCCAAAACTCAACACTACTCTAAAACATAGTCCAGTTTTTGTCCCAAAATTTTGCAAAGCATAACTCTCAGTTAACAAAATGAAATGACACAAAACATATATCCATTTTGAAGCTTGGGATGTGAATTTTAAGACCGGAAAGGTTTAGAATTTTCCAACACCATTTTGTTATTCAAAACACTCGTGCAAACTGATTGCCCAGATAGAGTTCACACAAGACAGATTTTCCAATTTTCTACCAAAGTGTCTAATGGCTCCAAAATTAACAATCAAGCCTATTCCCACATAAATTTTCACAAGGAACCCAATGGTAACCTCAAAATGACCAAAATGACAACCCAATTACTGTTGGAAATTGTACCCTAAGGGCCAATCATTGTACTTTGAACATTATTATTTTAATGAAATTTCTCCATTCTGTTATCATATTATTTGCATGTTAACTGCGATAATTATATCCTTGGATAATTCATAAAGATTGTCCTAAAATGTCCCTGGTCGGTCATCTATGCGGGAGCAGAGATGAAACAAGATCAGTATGACTTTTATAAGATATGGAGATACGAATCAAAGTCTTAGGCACTTGTAAGAGTACAAGGTGCTGGACCGACCCACTATGAGAAAGCTACATGGATCAAGTCATAAGCTTTTCTCATGTATAACCACGTCACAATGCCCTTAGACCAGAGGTTATCATGGATTCCTACATGAGAGTTGCTAAGCTTTGAACTAGTCAAAAGTCACTTTTGACCGGGTGATGATAAAGGCTACGATTGGGCTTGGTGGTTGAGGAATATGAATGATCAAGATGGAATTTGTCCCTCACATTAGTAGAGAGATATTATTGGGCCCCTCGACAAGTGAGTCTGAGAAATGTATGGCTATACTATGATGAAAGGAGTTTTTGTCTCTGTTATCAGGCTACTCAGGAATCGAGAAAGTAATGGTCAGGAACAAGAGGATGACATTATCCATGCTTTATCGTTGATCGATATATCATGTGACAAAAGGGATGTGACATGGTTGTATGACAAGTTGCATCGTGATAACGATCCTCATATGAATTGGGTAGTCGTAATGTCTTGCTAGAGGCCGCTTGTGACTTTTGGGTTAGTATAGTTATTGGCCCACTGCCAACTTCATATGGGCCTACAGGGTCGCACACAAGAATGGCCCAACACGAGATAATGTTTAATTTAGGGTAGACGAATTTTATATTTATATATATAATATAAAATTCATTAATAATATTATATAGATATATATATTTTCCAAATATATATCTTATATATATATATGTATATATATATTATATGATATTATTATATTGTGTTAGTTTTAAATTTAATTTATTAAGATATATTAAATTTAATAACTAACATGATAGAGATATAGTATCTCAGATTTAATTTATGAAGATAAATTAAATCTAATGGCTCTTTATTTGGATTAAATAAATAGGTTAAATTAAAACTGTTGGACTGATTTAATTTAAACTGAATTTATTTAATTAGCTCATCAAGATAATTAATTGTTAATTAATTTCGAAATTAATGATGATTAATTTTGAAATTTGAAAATAGCCCTCATAGGTTATAAACTTGATAGAGCAGATATATTTAGATGCACATGAGAATTGAGAGCCGCAGGTGAAACCCTAGGAGACATTAGAGGCGCTAGCACGCAGTCTCGGTTGGAGAGCATTCGTGTGGATACCGGTAGAGGGAGCAGACCTGACGTGTTGGCTCCTAGAGATTGTGAAACTCTGAATCATCAAAAGGTATAAATCCTCCCAACTTGGTTTAAACGCCGTTGTTAGATTCTCGATTAGGATCTGTGAAAATTTTTAAAATTCTTTCGCTGTGCCTACCTATCCTAACAATTACTTGCCCTGTTTTTGCCTAATGCACAAAACCAACATAAAGGTGTCAAACCTTATATTTAAGCTTCAATCAAATTCTATCTACCCAAGATACATCTCAAAGCATCATATCCATGACAACAACAATTCAAACACCATAAGACCCTAATTTTTGAAATTTCAAGCCAAATTTCCAGAATTTCCAAGCTAAAGCATTTGGCACAAAACTTATATAGAAAGGTCTCTTAAACTCACCATAACAACTTTCTCAAAGGAGCTTCTTGATTCTCCAACCTCCACAATTTATTGAAGTCTCAAACCAACACCAAATGGAAAACTATAACCATAGAAATGTAGCTCTTAACTCAAGGAATAACATTAATGAAGAGAACTTGAGCAATGGAGGACATTTTCCTTACCTTTTCTCAAGCTTTTCTTCTCCCTTTTTCTGCAACAGTGGTGCTAGAATGCAAGAGAGAGAGAACGAGAGATGAGCTTGATGAAGAAGCAAAATGATCACACTCCCTCTAATCTTTCATGTCAGCCGAAAAACAAGGGAAGAAGAGAGAGAAATGACATAAAATAATGAAATTTTTGACTTCTCACACACTCTCTTGCTTCCTCTCAAATTGCCATGTGTCATAGTTTCATTGGTTCTCATAAAGCAACCACCTAATTAGTCACTTTAATCCTTCCATTAACCATTTTAATCACACTTCTCATTTTTCTCTAAGTTAGTAATTAATTTCCCATTAATCACCAACTTATGGCTAATAATTCCATTCTTCCAATTCTTCACTAATTATGACATATAAATTAATATTGCCATAAATCACATGATTATTCCAATTAAACGCATAATTATCCATAATAATCATGATTAACCCATAATAAAAAAATTGGGATATTACAATTCTCCCCCAGTTCAATAAATTTTGTCCTCGAAATTTGTTACACATTATGGGGCATAAAATCAGGACATCTTTTCTTCATGTCTGCTTCCGCCTCCCAAGTTGCTTCTCTTAGAGACATTCCCTTCTAGACCACCTTCACAAATGGTAGGCTTTGATGCCTGAGCCTCCGCTTTTCTCAATCGATGATACGCTCTGGCTCTACCATATAAATGAAGTTATCTTGCAACTCAACCTCTTCATACTCAATGATATGCTCAGGGTTTGGTTGGTACTTCTTGAGCTGCGAGACATGGAACACATCATGCAATTTACTCAAACTCAGGAGTAGGGCTATCTGATATGCCACCGGCCCGATTCTTGCCAGAATCTCAAATGAACCAATGTATCTCGGAATACCCAACTTCACATGGGAGCTATCTGACTTGCTGTAACTCTTCGTAGGAGAAAAGGCATCCTTGTTACTGCTCGAGTTTCTCTAGTTGACTCAATATACAAATACTATCCTAATGCTCTTATTAGTGCTCTCCTAACCACTTTGAGTAATGTAAGTGTTATTCTTACCATCCAACCAGACTTCAACATCAATTTGTTGGACTCTACTCTTACCAATTTGTTCAAAGTACACGTTCAGATTGTTGGAGCAAAGTTATCATGGCTACTCTACAACATCAGGTGGTTTATAGACTTCAAAACCACTCTCCTAACCTTTACCTCCCAAACTCCACAAAAGTTGCCTTTTTTGCAATTTCCAACAGATCTGATGATACTTCTATGACCCAGATCCCCAGACAAATTCCTTTAGGAGAACCCTCTCAGTTGATGCCCCCTGAATGGATCAACAATTATGCAAAGATCTTCCGAGGAATCCAACTAGATGTCCATACTACTATGCCCCCTCTTATTCAGAGACTTCCAAATAGTACTATCAAACCTACTTTTGAGAGATCAAATCCACAAGCACCTTCTGTTCCCCTTGGAAGGATCCTTGTTCTCTCTCCTGCCTATACACCCTCCAGGAAAGATCCACCAATAGCTTGGGTAGATCATAATGCAAACCCTTGCTATGTTTCTCATTTGAATGGCCACTTTTTATGTGATGTACCAGGCTCAGGTATGTGTGACCCTAATTATGAGTGTGACACTCTAGAATGGTAGGAAGAGTTTGATGATGATGAACAAGGACTTTACCCATAAAAATATGCAACTAAACAGGCTAAGAAAAACAAATCCTTCAAAGGATCTTCTTGTTCGTACAAGTTTAATAAATGTCATAAAGATGATGATGACTATGACTCTTCACAACTTGCTATACAAAAGAAAAGAGGATCGCAACCTCCTCCTCCTCTTGAAATATCTTCCAAAGATATGTCCCTTGTTGAATTAATGATAGAAACAGGACATACAAAACTTGTTGACAAGTTCTTTCCAGATCTACCAGAAAATCCAGAACCTATAATTCTGGCTACTTCTTTTACACCAGACAACCATTACCTTGCATAAAGATGATCAGACATCCTTATGACTCTGAATTTCCTCTTCTCGAGAGAAAAACAAATGAGGACCTAAGGTTTCTGCTCGGCCTTATGTTATTCCAAATATAGTTGATTGTCAGGGAAAGCTCAGACCAGCATCTGCAGCTGTAGAAGTTTTAAACCGACATACTCATAATGCTAATTGTCAAAACATAGTACTGACTAGAATTGATTCTAAACTTGATTCATTGACACTCAAGACAGACGATTTGACTACTTAAATGGGTCATTTCTCTGAAGAAGTTAGACAGATATATGTTTTTCAAACCCAGCAAGCTTAGATACTGGATGCAGAGTTGAAAAGATTTATCGCTACTGGTTATATGGGAAAAAAGGTCAAACAGAGAGAAATGGAGTTATCAACAATACAAAGAGGTCTACAGAAGATAGAAGTACTAGATATGGCCAAGAGACAATCTCAGGTCATATATTAATCTTATCTTTCATACCCTACCATCCCCAAATTTTCATACCTAGCATCACCAATTGCTTATCTTAAAGAAGCTGATTATAGTAAAGTTTTCAAAATAAAATATGCTATGTTTAGACAATTCCAACATCCTTTGCTAATACAACCCAAGCCTACTTCAAAGCCCTTAGTAGGACCACCAAAAAGGCCTTTATCTCATTGGCCCTCTCATTCTACCTACCATCATGGAAATACATCAGGTACTCAAAGACCTGTTCAATCGGTTTTGAAGATTAACAAACTTGTTATTTCTCACTTGTACAAAAAAGGTGTTTTAGACCGGCACATTTAGACCGGTTGTAGCAGATGATGTCTAAAAGAAATACGTTGTGGCATTTTCATAATTATAAATAAGGGGGGAGACCGGTTATTCTATTAACCGGTCTAAAAAATATTATTTAGATTGGTTCTACACTAACTAGTCTAAAAAGATTAAACCTTTTAGACCTGCTTGGATTTTAAACCAGTCTAAAAGGTTTAGCAGAGAAAAAAATGTAAAACTCATTATTTTTTAGACCGGTTACTGAAAGAACCGGTCTAAAAGATATTTATTTTAGACCGGTTAATATGATAACTGGTCTAAAAGAAAGCTTTTTAAGATCGGTTATTCTAACTACCGATCTAAAAGATAGACTTTTAAGACTAGTTGTTAGAAGAACCGGTCTTCTAAAGCTTTTAAAATAATCGGTCTTAAAATTCTTCCTTAAATTTCTTTCGCACTTCAGCTCCCCACCTTCTTCCATTCTAAAATCCTTCCTTTATTCCTAAATTTGAATCAGCCTACTTTGATCCCAATCTTCTCTCTTCAGCCCTCGACTCCCTGTCCCTTACTTGATCTTTGAATTCAAACAATTGAACCCGGTCTAGCTGCTCCTAGTCGTGGCTCGTGGGTTGCTGTCATCCTTTACTTTAGGTGGTCAGCTCCATTATTCACTGCATTTTAGGGATGTCTTCGTCTTTATCCTCTTTTTTGAGGTATGCTTCCTCGTCCTCTAGATTTACCCCTCTTATGCCTGAACCTTCAATCTTTCTCTGTTATTTCTCACTCTCAGCCTTCTATTTCTTCTATTCAATGTTTCTTTGGCAACGGAGGGGACTAACAATTGTAATGCTTGCTTCTTTGGGTTGAACTTCTTCTTTCTTAATGTTTGATTATCCAATTTTTCAGTGCCTCTCTCATATTTCTATTCATTGTTTGCTTCTCTTTGATTTTTTCTATTCAATCTTTCTCTGTGATGCTATATTAAGAAACTTATTAGTGTTTATTTGAAAAAAATACTTGATTTTTTCAACAGAATTGCTATGGAAACAGAGGGCGTTAACAATAGGAATGCTTGATTTTTTTTCATGCGTTTACTTGATGAAATTAGAAATACTTGAGCAAATCAAAAGTACTATTTGTCTTCAAACTTCTCGTTCTTAAAGCACGATGCTATAAAAAAATGAAAAGAACAAAACATGCCGACCCATATATTCCACTTTAATGTTTACGCTCGTATATAAATTGCAAGTGGCATTAAGCCTTATTACTTATTAATGGATGAAATTATTGGAAATTTGCAGTTTTAGAGCAATGAATTAGTTTAGTAGACTTTCTTTTTATACATGAAAGTCTTTATGATGCATGGTCTTCACTATGTTTTGTCATTATGGGCATGTATGTTGAAATGGCATTGGAGATTTAAGTTAGACAAACCTATACTCTGATAAACCTATGTTTTGCTGAGTAATTTATAAAAACAGGCTATATATTGAACAAAACATAACTCGCCGCCATATTAAATAGAATACAATTTGCTATATTGCAAAACAGATTGGCTTGTTAGAGTTTAAGAAAAATGTTCAGATGCAATGTAAAAAGCTTAATGATGTGTCACATTCTGATCTGAGTTCTTATATTAATTCAATAGACAGAAATTAAAATTGCACATGGATGTGTGAAAGTTAAACTCATATTTCCAGTGAAGTTTTTGATCTTTAAAGCCTTTTTTGTTCGAGTGATTGACGGATAATTCAATTAGTCTTTGCCATTAAATAATTGAAATGATGCCAACCAAAAAGATCTTTGCTATATATATGATATGATATCGTAATTGGAATATTTTGAAAGTTAGTTAGGTTAGTAAATTAGAAGGCACAAATTAACCCTTAGTAGTACTAGCTGTTTAAGAGCGGCATCAGCCAAACATGGCCTTAACTGTTTCTAATTTCTAATAGGTCTCTAATTATTGAACCCCTAATCCCTATGGTACTATTCTTTTTCTTCTGTTCATACTGGCAATATATATGGGCAGTTGACCCATTGTATTGGACAAATTTGCATTGTTAATGAGAATTGTACTATTCAAATTACTCTTCTTCTATCTGTATCTCTCAACTCTCTTCTACCTATTCATTATGTAGTAGTTAAACTAGGTACTTGGGTGTAATGATTGCATGCTCTCATCATACTCCTGCCTTTTCTATGGGAAAAAGTAGAAAACAAAAAAAAAGGTGTTGGAATATATGGATTGTAGTTGGATACAAGCTAAATGGACGAGTGTTGAATATGATGTTAGGGTGAGGGGTTTTTTAGACTTTGCAAAAAGAAATGCCGATGATGATAGTGGGATGTTTTATTGCCCTTGTGTAAAATGTTTGAATAAGAAGTGACTAAGTGCTACAGATATATTTACACATTTAATTTGTGAAGGGTTTTGTAAGACGTATATAGTATGGGTATGATATAGTGAACAATTAGAAATGCTAAGTGCATCTAAACAGGGGGAGTGACTTGTGATGATAATGACACGGATTTGGATGATCGGATAGAGGATATTATTTGTGATGTAGGAGAAGAGGCTTTTGAACAACCACATGCATATGGTAATATGTGTAGTGATGTTGAGAAGCCATTGTACCCAGGGTGTAAAAAATACCAATTGCTGAAAGATGTATTGAAATTGGTAAGCTTGAAAGCACAACATGGATAGAGCCACAAGAGTTTTTCAGAAACACTTGAGGCCTTTAAAGACATGATTCCTAATGATAATGTGTTGCCTTGTCGATACTATGATGCTAAGAAAATACTGTGTCCACTAGGGATGAAGTATAAAAAGATCCATGCATGCCCTAATGATTGCATATTGTATAGAAAAGAGCATGAAGAGAAGGAGCAATGTCCGATATGTGAAACTCCGAGGTATAAATCAAACAAGGCCCTTTAAAAGGTGTTGTGGTATCTTCTAATTATATCAAGGTTCAAGTGCTTGTTTGCCAATGAAATTGATGCCACAAATTTGAGATTGCATGCGGATGAGCAGATTTCTGATGGAAAGCTTCGACATCCAGCTAATTCTTCTCAATGGAAGAAAATCAATCAATTATTTCCTAGTTTCAGTAAAGAACCTAGGAATCTCAGGCTTGGGCTTAGCATAAATGGCATTAATCCTTATGGTAGCTTAAGTAGTATACATAGTTCATGGCCTGTTCTGTTGGTAATTTACAATTTATCTCCTTTGTTATGTATGAAACGAAAGTACATTATGTTGTCTATGTTGATTTTGGGACCAAAGAAACTCGGAAATGACATAGATGTTTACGTAGAACCCTTGATCAAAGACTTGAAAGAGTTGTGGGATGAAGGTGTCGATGTTTTTGATGCGAACAAGAAGGAAACTTTTAATATGTGAACAATGATATTTTGTAATATAAATGACTTCCCTGCATATGGGAACTTGTCAGGATATAGCGTTAAAGGCCATAAACCATGTCCGATTTGTGAAGAAGGCACATGCTACCATCAACTTCAACATGGAAGAAAGATAGTTTACCTTGGCCATAGGAGATTTCTTAGACGAAGCCACCCATATTGTAAATTAAAAAAAGCTTTCTTCAGTGGCCAAGAGTTTGAAGATGCTCCAGAGGCATTGATTGGGGAGAAAATTTATAAAAAGGTAAAAAATATCAATACTATTTTTGGTAAGTCATCAAAGAGTAGAAATGAGAAAAATATATGGAAAAAAAGTATGTCTTCTTCGATCTTCCATATTGGCACAATCTTGATGTCAGGCACTGTATTGATTTCATTCATGTGGAGAAAAACGTATGTGATAGTACTATTGGGACACTGCTCAACATACATAGAAGTTCTATGGATGGCGTGAAGGCAAGATTAGATTTGTAAGAAATGGGAATATAAGAAGATTTACATCAAGGCCATATGGTAACAGAACTTTTTGTCCTCCAGCTGCTCACACTTTGCCTAAGGATAAGAAAATAAGCTTTTGTGAGTGTTTACATGGCACCAAAGTTCCCTCAGGATATTCTTCAAATTTTAAAAAGTTTGTAACGATTAAAGACTTGAAGTTAGTAGGGCTAAAGTCTCATGATGGTCATGTCTTAATGCAACAACTACTCCCAGTAGCTATTTGAGGCATTGTCGAATATGATCTTCAACAAATATTGACTTGACTTTTTTTCTTCTTCAATACTATTTGTAGTAAAGTTATTGACACAGAAAGATTGGAGGAATTGGAAAATGAAGGATATATAATCTTGTGCTAGCTTGAGAAGCTTTTTCTTCCTTCTTTTTTTGACATCATGGTACACCTGATTGTTCATCTAGTGAGGGAGATAAAGTTGTATGGCCCTATCTATTTCTGATGGATGTACCCAATCAAAAGAACTATGAAAATCATAAAAGGTTATGTGAGAACCCCAACTAGCCTGAAGCATCTATTGTTCAAAAATATGTTTCTGAAGAAGCTATGTAATTTTGTCAACATTATTTGTCAAATGTATTACATATTGGGCTTCTTAAACGTATGATCAAGAAGGGGGTAGATGTGGGGCAATAGTCAAGAGCATAGATGCTGATGAATTGCAACTAGTCCACTTGTATATCTTGAATAATGTTGATGAAGTTCAATATTACATGAATGCCCATAAAGAAATTGCACAGAACAAAATAGTCGAATAAGTGAACAAAGGTTAATTAGGGAGCATAACAAAACTTTTGCACATAGGTTCAAACAAATGGTTGACGGAGAAGAATGTGTTTCTGATACAAGAAATTGGTTCGCACGTGGTCTTGAAGTTGATGTCATAAGTTAGACTTCATTTGTGATCAATGGTTATACCTTTTACATAAAGTTCCTAGATGATAAGAGCACCATCCTGAATAGTGGTGTTGTATTAGTGGCTGAATTTATGCACTTCTCTAGTTCGAAAGATAAGAACCCTAAATTGGCTGCCATACCTTATTATGGGGTTATTGAAGACATATGGGTGGTTGACTATGTTAAAATTAGATTTCCTATTTTCAAATACAAGTGGGTTGATGTCAATAATGGTGTGAAGGTTGATAGGTTAGAATTTACATTAGTAGATCTGAATAGTAGAAGTTTTAGGGATGAACCTTGCATTATGGCAGATCAGGTGCAACAAGTGTTCTATATTATTGATCAGGAAAATAAAATGTGGTATGTAGCTCTCTAAGGAAAAAGGGTCATTGATATTGTTGAGAAAAGTTGCTCGAATTATGATCTTCTTGAGACTCCTTTTTCCAGGGGTCTACCAGAATTGAACGAAGAAGATGAAGCAGATAATGAGCACGGCACAAGAAATGATCATCATGAGGGAATATAGGAGGATATCTCTTTATGATACTACTTTGAAGTTAACTAACTAAAGTAATTATGATTATGATTTATATCCGAATAATGTATATAGTTTTTTCATAGATATAGTTTTCTCATGTTATAGGTTAACGATTTATCTTTCTTTGTTGTCATTATAGGCAAATGACAAATCCCCAGCATCCTAGTTTAGAGGATCAGCCACCTATTAGCTAGTGCTCCTTAGAGTTAGCCATCTATTGCTTAGTAGAGTCAGCCATCTAGTGTTAATCAGAGTGAGCCTAGCAATGCTCAGAGCCAGGATCATAGTGAGCCTAGTAGCCAGTCTATACGAAGGGGTAGACGTGGCACACGGTTGAGAAACATTTCCCTCAGTAGGAGTATAGGGCAAAAGATACCAATTGAGTTTGATAGATATTTGAAACCAATCAGGCGTAATGCAAGCCGATATAGGAGTTTTGTCAGCCTCCTTGCACGCAACAAGCCGAGCATCTTGATAGTGGAGTGGAGATATGTCGATGAAAAGGTGCAAAAACATATTTGAGACACTATCCAGGTATACAATTCTCTTCTGTATGTAATTATTATCAAATATGTCACAAATTTGTCACTTACTCCTTCAATGCATGCATTCCAGCTCCCTTACGATGTTCCTTAGAGTGAGATCTTTTATAACAAGACAATGACGTATTGTTATCAGCACTGGAGTAAGTTTTAGACAAATCTGGCTAACAATTATATTCATATCGAGGTGAAAGATGGTCAGCCTCGTCCTAATCCGTGCGACAAGTATACTTTTCTTGATCAAGTGACTTGACACGTATTTGTTAGGCTTCAGACTACTCCAGAATCTTTAGTTAGTTGACTTATTTTTCATTTTATTTACTTATCAGTTATCTTAATTGATTGTAATATTTTCCTTTTGTTTAATTTCTTATTCGTAGGCAAAAAGGCAAAAAGTATAAGAGAGTGGTAGAAAGAATGATTGCCCTCATACAATGTCTCGTGGGGGTTATGCAAAGGCTGAAAGAGACTTGTTGGCAGCCAAATGGAAGAGATTGGAAGAAGCATCTCAATCAGATCCTTTTATTCTTCTTTCTTCACCATCTCCGATTCGTTACAAAGAAAAATGGTCGTTTGCTCATCAAAAGAGGAGTGGGTATTATACGAGTGAACAATTTGATATAGTAGGTGAAAAAATTGTAAGTATATATCGTTGTTGTTATTAATTACATAAAAAATATATTTCATTACTTATGTTTGTTATTTTGTATTATCTTACAGGAGGAACTTAGAAAACATGAGCATCCAGTCGTGTCAGGGGATCTTTTGAGTCAGAGGGTAGGAATGATATTCTAACTATTGTTACTGGCAAACATGAGCATCCAGTCGTGTCAGGGGAGTTGAAGGAGGGGTAAGGATATGAGATTACTTTAGAGCCCCCGTACGCCATTCCGCAAGTATCGTGACTAGGGAGGAGTTAGAGACTATGTTGGCCACTGCAAGAGTAGAAGCAAGGGCTGAGGTTGAAGCATCATTTGATGCACTGTTAAGGACCTGATTAAGCAAGATGAAGGAGGAAATGGTAGTGTTTATGAGCTCAAGACAAGATACTGGTGCTCCCCAGCCACAATCAATTGATCCTAATAAGTAGAGCACTAAAGGGAGTTGTTGCAACATTAAGCAGTCATCAAAGGGTCCTGCAAGAAAAATTACTAAGCCTTGTGATATTTTTGTTGAGGATTCTTTGAGACCGTTAATTGCATGGGGTAGTGTGCATAACCTAGGATCAACTGTCCACCACCAACAAATAGAAGCTGATCAAGTTTGAGTGTCAGTTGATGAGGTGATCATTGCAGATGCACCTGTCCCTATCCCTTTTGATGATTTCAAGATTGTAAGCGATGTCCTGGGTACTTTCATCTTGTGGCCAAAGAATCTTGTTTCTGTTTGAGCTGAGGAAAGTTTGATCAAAGCCCCACCAAGTCCAGCTCCCTTCACTTAAGAAGTTTCACAGCCTCTATTGAATATCATGCAACAAGTGATTCTGATGGCATATGATACATCCTTTAAAACAAGAGATTGGCCTACGGATTTAGTTGTTGGCAAGTCAGGAGTGACAAGCTATCTTGAGAGGGATGATTTGATATCCCTGGTAGCTCGTAGACAAAATCTTACAATTGGGATTGTCCAACTATTCTTAATGTAAGTATCTTCTGTAATTTAAAGTAAATATTATAAAAATTTCACCGTTTACCTTTGATTTATGTGCTTGCAGTATTGTAGGTACATGCATCGTAGGTTGGTCTCCTCTCGCGAAAGCAAAAAATTTGGATTCTTATGCCCCCATCAAATCAAAGAGAGAGGGACCTTTGCTGCTATCAGACATAGATACTTATCAGAAAAGCTTAGTGAAACCGAAACTAAGTGTTTCTTGGCATCATATGTGCATGGGTAAGAAACAAACTTATATTTTATAATTTATATAATGTTTTATGTTTGCTTAATATTCTTCCAATTTTTCAGTGATCATTGGTAGTAGGTTCTGTTAGGATCGGTAAGCACAGCGGAAGAATTTTAAAAATTTTCACTGATCCTAATCGAGGATCTATCAACGGCGTTTAAACCAAATTGGAAGGAATCATACCTTTTGGATGATTCAGAGTTTTCACGATCTCTAGGAGCCAACACGTCAGGTCCGCTCCCTCTACCGGTATCCACACGAATGCTCTCCAACCGAGACTGCGTGCTAGCGCCTCTAATGTCTCCTAGGGTTTCACTTGCGGCTCTCAATTCTCATGTGCATATGAATATATCTGCTCTATCAAGTTTATAACCTATGAGAGCTATTTTCAAATTTCAAAATTAATCATCATTAATTTCAAAATTAATTAACAATTAATTATCTTGATGAGCTAATTAAATAAATTCAGTTTAAATTAAATCTGCCCAACAGTTTTAATTTAACCTATTTATTTAATCCAAATAAAGAGCCATTAGATTTAATTTATCTTCATAAATTAAATCTGAGGTACTATATCTCTATCATGTTAGTTATTAAATTTAATATATCTTAATAAATTAAATTTAAAACTAACACAATATAATAATATCATATAATATATATATACATATATATATATAAGATATATATTTGGAAAATATATATATCTATATAATATTATTAAATATAATAATATCATATACACATATATATATACACATATATATATATAAGATATATATTTCAAAAATATATATATCAATATAATATTATTAATGAATTTTATATTATATATATATATAAATATAAAATTCATCCACCCTAAATTAAATATTATCTCGTGTTGGGCCATTCTTGTGTGCGACCCTGTAGGCCCATATGAAGTTGGCAGTGGGAAAATAACTATACTAACCCAAAAGTCGCAAGCGGCCTCTAGCAAGACATTACGACTACCCAATTCATATGAGGATCGTTATCACGATTCAACCTGTCATACAACCATGTCACGTCTCTTTTGTCACATGATATATCGATCAAGGATAAGGCATGGATAATGTCTTCCTCTTGTTACTGACCATTACTTTCTCGATTCCTGAGTAGCCTGATAACAGAGACATAAAGTCCTTTCATCATAGTATAGCCATACATTTCTCAGACTCACTCATCGAGGTGCCCAGTAATATCTCTCTACTAATGTGAGGGACAAATTCCATCTTGATCATTCATATTCCTTTGCATGAAAAACCACGAAGCCCGATCATAACCTTTATCATCACCCGGTCAAAAGTGACTTTTCACTAGTTCAAAGCTTAGCAACTCTCATGTAGGAATCCATGATGACCTCAGGTCTAGGGCATTGTAACGTGGTTATACATGAGAAAAGCTTATGACTTGATCCATGTAGCTTTCTCATAGTGGGTCGGTCCAGCACCTTGTACTCTTACAAGTGCCTAAGGCTTTGATTCGTATCTCCATATCTTATTAAAGTCATACTAGTCTTGTTTCATCTCTACTCTTGCATAGATGACCGTCTAGGGACATTTTAAGACAATCTTTATGAATTATCCAAGGATACAATTATCACAGTTAACATGGAAATAATATGATAATAGAATGGAGAAATTTCATTAAAATAATAATGTTCAAAGTACAATGATTAGCCCTTAGTGCACAATTTCCAACAGGTTCTTCTATGTAAGAGTAGTTTTACTATCATCCTCTTATGCTCCCTCCACTTCAAACTAGGGAATGATTTGAAAAAGACCATGAACTCGTATATTTTCTTGCATTATTACCTCTTGTGTGCAAAGTTTATGGAATTTGTGTAAAATAAATAACCTTTGTGATTTTGATGATCATAGGGCTATGCAGACATTCCTACACATTGCTTGTGGTAAGCATATTCATGACTTAAAGGACCCTACATGGATCATGCCAAAGGTTAGTACATATTGATTTGTTTAAAGAATGTAATAAGCCATGCCTTTATACTTGTTTTAACGATATCATTTTTTTTCTTAAAGCCGTAGGCAACCACAGGGGTCCAACTTATGTGGTTTTTATGTTTTGAGACACATTTACAATATTATCACAATAGGCACAACTAATTTTACTCAAGAGGTAAATTTATATTTCATAACTTTTGTATTACTTTATTGTTTTTAAGTTACTAAGTTAATGCTTTGTCTAGTTTTGGTGTTACAGATGTTTGATCTTGCTGATCCCTTTCCTAAAGAATATTGTGATTTCATTCACAGATGTTGTGCTGAATTCTTTTATGAGCTATTACAAAAATAGTGAGTTTTTGAATCCAACGTTTTATTGTACATTGTTCTCATACGTATTGCTCCTGCTGTATGAATTTCTAACTAGGTTTATGTATCTGGGTAGAACAATTTCTGTGATATGGGTGATACATGAGGCATAAGATTTGAGGGACTAACTATTGGAAATTGTGCCCTAAAGGCCAATCATTGTACTTTGAACATTATTATTTTAATGAAATTTCTCCATTCTGTTATCATATTATCTGCATGTCAACTATGATAATTGTATCCTTGGATAATTCATCAAGATTGTCCTAAATGTCCCTCGTCCGTCATCTATGTGGGGGCAGAGATGAAACAAGACCAGTATGACTTTCATAAGATATGGAGATATGAATCAAAGTCTTAGGCAGTTGTAAGAGTAAAAGGAGTTGGACCGACCCACTATGAGAAAGCTACATAGATCAAGTCATATGTTTTTCTCATGTATATCCACGTCACAATGCCCTTAGACCTGAGGTCATCGTGGATTCCTACATGAGAGTTGCTAAGCTTTGAACTAGTCAAAAGTCACTTTAAGACCGGTTGTGCCTACTGTTGGAAATTGTGCCCAAAGGGTCAATCATTGTACTTTGAACATTATTAATTTAATGCAATTTCTCCATTCTGTTATCATAATATTTGCATGTTAACTGGGATAATTGTATCCTTCGATAATTCACAAAGATTGTCCTAAAATGTCCCTGGTCGGTCATCTATGCGAGAGTAGAGATGAAACAAGATCCGTATGACTTTGATAAGATATGGAGATATGAATCAAAGTCTTAGGCACTTGTAAGAGTACGAGGTGCTGGATCGACCCAGTATGAGAAAGCTACATGGATCAAATCATAAGCTTTTCTCATGTATATCCACGTCACAATGCCCTTTGACCTGAGGTTATCATGGATTCCTACATGAGAGTTGCTAAGCTTTGAACTAGTCAAAAGTCACCTTTGACCGGGTGATGATAAAGGCTACAATCGGGCTTGGTGGTTTTTCAAGTAGAGGAATATGAATGATCAAGATGGAATTTGTCCCTCACATTAGTAGAGAGATATTACTGGGCCCCTCGATGAGTGAGTCTGAGAAATGTATGGCCATACTATAATGGAAAGGAGTTTCCATTTCTATTGTCAGGCTACTTAGAAATCGAGAAAGTAATGGTCAGGAACAAGAGGACATTATCCATGCCTTATCCTTGATCGATATATCGTGTGACAAAATGGATGTGACATGGCTGTATGACAGGTTGCATCATGATAACGATCCTCATATGATTTGGGTAGTCGTAATGGCTTGCTAGAGGCCGCTTGCCACTTTTGGGTTAGTATAGTTATTGGCCCACTACCAACTTCATATGGGCCTATAGGGTCGCACACAAGATTGGTCCAACATGAGATAATCTTTAATTTAGGGTGGACAAATTTTATATTTATATATAATATAAAATTTGTTAATAATATTATATAGATATATATTTTTGAAATACATATCTTATATATTATATGTATGTATATGTATATATATATTATATGATATTATTGTATTGTGTTAGTTTTAAATTTAATTTATTAAGATATATTAAATTTAAGAACAAACATGATAGAGATATAGTATCTCAAATTTAATTTATGAAGATAAATTAAATCTAATGGCTTTTAATTTGGATTAAATAAATTGGTTAAATTAAAACTGTTGCACAGATTTAATTTAAACTGAATTTATTAAATTAGCTCATCAAGATAATTAATTGTTGATTAATTTCAAAATTAATGATGATTAATTTTGAAAATTTGAATATAGCCATCATATGTTATAAACTTGATAGAGCAGATATACTCATACGCGTATGAGAATTCAGAGCAGCAAGGGAAACCCTAAAAACATTGGAGGCGCTAGCACGTGGTCTCGGTTGGAGAGCATTCATGTGGATACCGGTAGAGGGAGCGGACCTAACATGTGGGCTCCTAGAGATCGTGAAAACCCTAAGTTAAAAAAGGTGCGACTTCTTTCTAACCCGATTTAAACGGCGTTGATAGATCCTCGATTATGATCGGTAAAATTTTTAAAATTCTTCTGCTGTGCCTGCCGATCCTAACAACTGACCTCTATAATTTTTCTTCCTTTTGTATTATGTTAAACTGAGGAATTTCTGCTGTTGCTTGTATCAATAGTTGAATTTTATTGCTACCATTGTCAATTCAAAGTTTTGCATCCATTTTTGAGCAAATTCGTCTGTTTGGACATTCCCTCATTTTTAGTTTTAGATAACTTCATATTGCACATTGAAATTGCAAGAAATTGAGTGTATTTGGAGTTCCTGGAATCTGATTTAACCTTGTTGGTTAAATTGTGACATTTAATATTGAACCTTGATATCTAGAAGCTTGTTCTACACTAATTACCATTTGTTGTAAGTTTATTTAAAGTCACCTAGCTTACACCTTTATTTGTGTTGGTTGTTGATCTTGCTGCTGTCATTGCTAAGTGAAATATGTTATGTTGCCTCTGTGCAATCTAGGATAGAAATGGTTTATTGGATAAGGTATATAGAAGGGACATTTTTTTAAAAAATTAGAACCTTTAAGACAGGTTGCAACTACAACCGGTCTTAAGAGTTACTTTAAGACCGGTTGTGCCTACTGTTGGAAATTGTGCCCAAAGGGTCAATCATTGTACTTTGAACATTATTAATTTAATGCAATTTCTCCATTCTGTTATCATATTATTTGCATGTTAACTGGGATAATTGTATCCTTCGATAATTCACAAAGATTGTCCTAAAATGTCCCTGGTCGGTCATCTATGTGGGAGTAGAGATGAAACAAGATCCGTATGACTTTGATAAGATATGGAGATATGAATCAAAGTCTTAGGCACTTGTAAGAGTACGAGGTGCTAGACCGACCCAGTATGAGAAAGCTACATGGATCAAATCATAAGCTTTTCTCATGTATATCCACGTCACAATGCCCTTTGACCTGAGGTTATCATGGATTCCTACATGAGAGTTGCTAAGCTTTGAACTAGTCAAAAGTCACCTTTGACCGGGTGATGATAAAGGCTACAATCAGGCTTGGTGGTTTTTCAAGTAGAGGAATATGAATGATCAAGATGGAATTTGTCCCTCACATTAGTAGAGAGATATTACTGGGCCCCTCGATGAGTGAGTCTGAGAAATGTATGGCCATACTATAATGGAAAGGAGTTTCCATTTCTATTGTCAGGCTACTTAGGAATCGAGAAAGTAATGGTCAGGAACAAGAGGATGACATTATCCATGCCTTATCCTTGACCGATATATCGTGTGATAAAAAGGACGTGACATGGTTGTTTAGCAGGTTGCATCGTGTTAACGATCCTCATATGAATTGGGTAGTCGTGATGTCTTGGTAGAGGCCGATGCGACTTGTGGGTTAATATAGTTATTGGCCCACTGCCAACTTCATATGGGCCTACAGGGTCGCACACAAGAATGGCCTAACACGAGATTATGTTTAATTTGGGTGGATGAATTTTATATATATATATATATGTAATATAAAAAATTCGTTAATAATATTATATAGATATGTATTTTCGAAATACATATTATATATATATATGTATGTATATATTATATGATATTATTATATTGTGTTAGTTTTAAATATAATTTATTAAGATAAATTAAATCTAATAACTAACATGATAGATATATGGTATCTCAGATTTAATTTATGAAGATAACTTAAATCTAATGGCTCTTTATTTGGATTAAATAAATAGGTTAAATTAAAACTGTTGGACAGATTTAATTTAAACTGAATTTATTTAATTAGCTCATCAAGATAATTAATAGTTAATTAATTTCAAAATTAATGATGATTAATTTTGAAATTTGAAAATAGCCCTCATAGGTTATAAACTTGATAGAGCAGATAGAATGAGATACATAATAGAATTGAGAACCGCTAGGGAAACCCTAGGAGACATTAGAGGCGCTAGCACGTATTCTCGGTTGGAGAGCATTTGTGTGGATACCGGTAGAGGGAGTAGGCCTGACATGTTGGCTCTTAGAGATCATGAAAACCCTGAATCATCAAAAGGTATGCATCCTTTCAACTTGGTTTAAACGCCGTTGAAAGATCCTCAATTAGGATTGGTGAAAATTCTTAAAATTGTTCCGCTGTGCGTACCGATTCTAACACCTACAACCGGTCTTAAAGTCAGACATTTAAGAGCGGTTGTAGGCACAACTGGTTTTACCTTTAAGACATTAAAGGTGACCTTTAAGACTGGTTTTAGGAACAACCGGTCTTAAAAGTCATACTTTTAAAACCAGTTGTAACAACCGGCTTAAAAAATAACAAAATTTTTAGACCTGCTGTAATAAGACTTAATATACAATCAATCTAAAAATTCTTTTTTAACCGATCTAAAAGACAATTTTCCACTAGTGTCTTAGCCTATTACCTAGCCAATCACTCCATAAAAGGAAAAACAAAAATATTCTGAGACCTTAACTTCTCAAGTTACCCAACCTTCTAAACCAATAACCACAATATTCTACATTGGCTATTCTCCAAACCCATAACCTTTCTGAACCTATCTTGGATTCATCAAGTTCTCAATCAGATTCTAGTATCCAATCTAATAATTCTTCTGAATTCACTACTGATGATAATTTAGAATATCATTTTACTGATATTACCAGAATTGCAATGGTTCAACCAAATGATGAAGATAGTGATCCTGAAGAATCTCCTATTGATCAGAGTACAGACCCTCCTCAACCTCAATGACAACATGATTTCACTTATAAGCTAACTTCAGGACCTTGGTTTACTATTGATGAAACTCCACAGGATAAATGGAGACAAAAGCTTCATGAATTTTGAGCATGGATTGACCTACAGCTTACAGTACACAGTGTAACTCTTGAACAAATTCTCAAAGAATTTGTTTCCAGATTTACTGGAGCTTTAAGAGATTGGTTTCAAAATCTCAATGCTTATGAAAAACTATAGCCATTAGAAGTTGCAAATTCTGGACTTCTCCTAGGAGCTATTCATAAAGATTTCAAGGAGACTTCAACATTATTGATAAAAGAGATAGACAAGAATTTTTTAAGATGAAATGTTGTTCTCTTGATAAGAAGGACTTGCAGAAGCATTACACTATAATGGTTGAAAAATACTACATGTTGAATGGTCACAATGATGTCAATCTTTGACACACTTTCATCACTTCTCTCTCTCTGATGAAATTCAACCAGAACTACATAGAAATCTTCATGCCCTCCGAAGAGATATGTCTCAATTTCCAATGGAGAAATTTATCAGCTAGCTCTTGCAACAGTTGATAAACTCTGTGAGCAGTACAAGTATTTCAAAGATATGCTTAAAGGCACTACAAAGATGAAACATGCCTGCAAAAAGCCTTATCTAAAGATCAAGTGCAAGGATGATTAGACTTGCCATTGGTCAATAAAGAATGAATCTCATTATCGATCATATTCCAAAAATCTCGAAAAAAGATTTTTTCCCATAAAACAATCAAGAAGAAGAACAACTTGGTTTTTTAATCCTAGAAAATTCTTAAAAGGGAAGGGGACAAAATGTTTCATCTTCAGATAGAAGGGATATTTTGTAAAAAAATTGTCATAACAAAACCAAAAAAGATATCAAGATGATACAATGCCTTCATAATATCTTGATGATTATAGATCAAAATGCAGATATTGAAGCTTTACTTAAAGAACAACCCTTTGAAGATAAAGATACTCAGTATGTTCTTCCACTCTTTGATGAAGAAGAAAATTCATAATTCTCTGACTTCTCTGATCTTGAATCTGAGACAGATGAAAAAGAGATTTATTCTTATGGACCATCAACCTCATCAAACCAGTCCTATCTCCTTCACCTTCTGAAATTTTAGAACCCTCTTCTCTAAACCAGCCTTTTATAGGATCTCTTGAGTCTCTTCGATCCAATCCTAAAGCAAATCTCAACATCCCCTACCAAACATCAAAGCTCAAGTTCTTCCAGACAAATACTCCAAACCTGTAATAGCTATTGCCTTTTGTTGATACTGGATCCTATAAAACAGTAATGATGCCAAACATTTCAAGATTGATCTTATTTCCAAAAGAAAGATTGGTATTAAATTCTTCCCAGGATGTGCTTTAATAATTAAAGTACTAGGGAGTGATCTTCCAGGCAAAGATATTCAGTTAGGGTCTGATGCTTTCTATCATACCTAGAATCTTATGATCCTACCTAAAGGAATTAAATGAAAAGGAAATTTTTGTCCTTATACAGAAACCCCAGGCTTGTTTGAACTTCAACAAGCTCTACCTCTCAGATATTAAGGATTAATTACTTCACTATTGTTCAGATAGTCATGATCAATATTCTCATCCTTTTCCATTATGGAAAAATCAGGAGTTCTTTATCAATCTACCTTTCAAGAAGAATGAGGATATTAATCCTACTAAAGCTTCTCATCTAGGTATAAATCCTGATGAGTTGAAACTTGCTAGAGATGAATGTGTAGCTAAGGACTCATTGAAGCTACAAAGTCTGATTGGGCTTGTCAGGCTTTCTTTGTTGGAAAAAGATCAAAAATAAAAAAAGAGATTTGTCATTGATTACAAGCCACTGAATCATTTTCTCTAAGATGATGAGTTTCCCTGACCAAAGCCCAATACTTTGTTCTCTCATCTTAAAAAAGCCCAAATCTTCTCAAAGTTTGACCTCCAAGTAGGATTTTGGCAATTGGTTATTCACCCAGATGATAAGCCCAAAACTGCTTTCTACATTCATAATACTCAGTACCAATAGACTGTTGTGCCTTTTGGCCTCAAAATTGCCCCATTACTATATCAAAAGGCCATGACCAAGATTTTTGTACCTATTCTCCAAATTTCCCTAATCTATATTGATGATATTCTCCTTTTCTCTGAAAATTAAGAATCTCATAAAGCCTTATTAACTTGATTCACTGATATCGTGGAACAACATGGCATTATGCCTTCCTTTAGGAAAAGTGAGATTGGAGTTAAAGAAATTGAATTCTTGGGAATGCATTTCAAGGATGGTCAGTACAGCCTTGAACCCCATATCACACAAAACTTGTTGAATTTTCCTGATGACAATCTTACTCCTAAGCAAGTTCAATAGTTTCTTGGAATTGTGAATTATCTCAAAGACTTTATCCCTCATATGTCTCATCATACTAGCCAACTGTCCAAGATTATAAAAAAGAATCCTCCAAAGTGGGGAAAACAACAAATAGAAGCTGTCCAGATCCTTAAAAAAATCACTTAAAATGTTCCACCATTAAAAATTTCTAGATCAAGGAGAAAGGATCTTACAAATGGACGCCAGTGATGAATTTTGGGAGTGCTATACTTCTTGAAGAAGTAAATGGAAAAAGATATTACTGTGGACATGCTAGTAGACAATTTAGAGAACCAGAAAAGCATTATCGAGCAACGTACAAAGAAGTCCTTACTGTTAAGCGTGAGACTGAAAAGTTCAACTTTCATTTGAGCCCCTACCATTTTTTTATAGAAATGGACAATCCAAAGAAAAAGATCTTACCATATGCCCATTTACTCAGATGGAAGGATTGGTTTTCTTGCTATAAATTCATAGTTAGACATCTTAAAGGTCACCACAATACTATTGCGAACTTCCTATCTTAACCTCAAAAGCCTTCTGTTCCTCCAAAGCATTTGTATATCCTAACCATCTTAAGAGCACAGCCAACCATGTCTCATAGCATAAAAGCTACCCTTGTCCCTCCAGATACTCATCTTGAAAGCCCTCACCATGTTCAAAATATTATTGAACAATAAGTTTTCTACTGGCTTCATCTTCTTTTTGTTAAAACCAAACTTGTTCCCCAGTTTAGGCATTTTAGTTTGAATATTCCTTTCACCACCTTACCCTTCCTTCAAGGACCTATGCCTAAAGAACTTTTTTGGTATTTATGGTCTCTGACTACCCTTCATGTTACCACCTGAGCCTTTGCACCATTACCTATTTACCACTACCTTTATGATAAAAACCATAAAGACTCTCTTCTCCATGAGTTCCTAAGCCTCTTTGCTCCTCTACCCTACTGGAGAGGAAAACTTTATAGTGTTATTGATAATAATAATCTATGGAGAATTGAAAAAAGAAAGCAAGAAAGATTTTGTTGTATTTTTATTCTTAACAGATATTATCATCTTTACTTAGATGGACTTTACTCCAGTGGGATAGTAGAACTGTGGAACTCTCCTTTTGATTGTGTTTGTCAAAAAACCCATACTCTTAAGGAACTTGGTCATTATTTGGGACAAATCAATGTTCAAATAAAGACTAATTGTCATCTCTTAGGCCCTATTCCAATTGAACAAGAATATGATCCATTCCGAGGACTTGCTTTTCTAGAAATTGGTTATGTTACTCAGGGATTTTCTTATCATACAACATCTAGTCAAATTCCCATAAGAAAACTAGGCCTTGAATTTCAAGATTCTCAAGATCCATATGAAGACTATCCATGACTCAGTCTCTCCATCCTAGGAATATCATCTCAAGTGTTTCAAGAATCACAACCTGAAGACCTCAAACTACCTTAGCCCATTTTACCCTTGGCATACCCACCGTACTGTACTGAGTCCTCATTCCAAAATGCTCTAGACTTGACCTATCCAGATTACTTTCATTATAACATATGGGATTTACATCGAGTACGTGTTGAGCTCTATGAAGATCATGATAATGATAATCTATCTCCTGACAATGATCATGAGCCCATCTACAAGGATTGAATCAGGCCCCTCAAAACTATCAACAACATCCCAGTCATCTAAGAGTATCGGCAGCCTTATCCTATATAAAAGATTCTAGTGTGACATACTTTTCAGAATGATTATATCAGTATGCTTATGCATAGTCTTAAAGGTGTGATAAAAGTGTTAAAGTCTATAGTCATGCTTTGTCATGTAATATAAAGCTTGTCGATCACGTGTCTGTAAAATAATTATGAGTGCTTTGTCCTCTTCTGTTCATATTTGCCTATAAATACGATGCTCCTCCTGTCATAAGGATCATCGAAGAATCAGTTGTAATTCCACCTTGTGATATATAATGTCTTCCTTTTAAAACATCTCTCTTATTCTAAAAACCAGAGTTCTTAGCCTGTTATCTCTATCTCTGAAAGATTTCAATATGCTCTGCACTTGCCTCTCTATGAGGAACATGTGCATAAGAAAGAATACAATCATGATCCTGTGAAGATTACTGTAGAAATGATGAACTAATAAGCACAAGAAAATCTGTAATGACAGGAAGTTCTAAAGTGTCCTTGAGCATGAGATGAGAAAGCTCGACTTACTATAACTAAGGTCAGAAGGATGTACCTGGCTTACGTTAGTTTGTTATTTCTCAGTCCATTTATATCAGATGGGATTGATCTTTGTCCTAATGTCTTTGTTGATGTCTGAGTTTTAGATTTTCTAGCCTCACGGTCAAAGACACCACAATGACATAGGATCCAGATACATTCACTCTCCACTATGGTAACAAAAGCATAAATAAACATCTTGAAAGATAGGGTTAAGGGGCAAAAATACCTATAAACTTTACTCAAAAGGGCATCCACTACAATAAACTTTTTTTGCTTGCAAAAGTAACCATGAATTTTTAAAAGGAGGCAAAAGTGACACTAACATTAAAACTAACTAACAGCCCATAACTCTAGTGCAAAAGTACCAAAATACCCCTATCTAGAAAATGTTAAGAGGCAAAAATATCCGTAAACGTTTTTTAAAATTTCGTCCACCATCATAACCTTTATTCTAGATAGGGGTATTTTGGTATTTTTGCACTAGAGTTAACGGCAATTAGTTAGTTTTAACGGAAGTGTCATGTTTGCCCCCTTTTTCAAAGTTCATGGTTACGTTTGCACCAAAAAGATGTTTATGGTGGTAGATGCACTTTTGAGAAACGTTTATGGGTATTTTTTTCCCCTTAACCATAAAAAAAATATTGTTTCCATATGTTATCAAAATTATAAAAGGTTAAAAAATTTCTTGCTTTAAAACTAAAAAGGAAAATTCCTCGATACACACAAGTTAAAAAGTTTCTACGCCTCATTGAATGTGTATGGCTATAACCAAAGGCTCTTAGAGAGTCTCTAAGGATATCGAGGGTAGGAAAAATTGTACTTTAATTGTTGTTGACAGAGCTATACCATCTCATTCATCCGCGGGGGAGGGGGTTAGGATCAGAGAAAAATACACTTAGCCTTGTTTGGCATGCAAGAATGATTTTTGAAGGAATGAGGATGATAATAGGAGTGGAAATGATAATGGGATTCAGATTACGGTTGGCTTTAAAGAAAAAAGACATTTGGTAAGACTTAAAAATTGAATAAAATTATTGTGTAAAGTTTCTTTGGTATGTAGGTTATAAGCATGACAAAGTGATTAGAGTTTAGTAAAAGACCACTAAGGTATTCCTATGGGACTACTCACTTGCCATCCGAAGTGTTGTCTTAGCACTAAAAAAATCTGTGGTTTAGTAGCGGTTAAAAGTGTGTTTTTGTAGCCGTTTTAACCGCTACAAACATAATTAGTAGTGGTTCATTAAACCGCTACTAAATCCACTGTTGCAAGGGAATTTGTAGTGGTTATTTTTAACTGCTATTCAAGTGAAAAAACTGCTACTAGATTTATAGCAGTTCATTGGCACCACTACAACATTCTCAATCAGGGCAATCATTTTATGGGAACTTTGTAGCGGTTATATAACCGCTACAAATGGCAAACCATGAATTTTGGATGGCGGGAAATGAAAATGAAAATGTGGCTTGTTTTTTGTAGCGGTTTTTGATTGAAATTAAAAAGGGCGGCAAATATTAGTAGTGGTTACATAACCACTACTAATTTCAATAGAAATTCAAATTTTGCGCCAAAAAATTAATTTGTCTCTTAAAAAGGCTCTTTATATTACTAGGAGTTATACAAATGTCAGTGAAATTGAAAAAAAATACAATTATCTGTTTCCATTTTTTTAATATTAAATTAAATAGTTTATTATCCTAGTAATTTAGCTAATTTAATTAGCTTATTATTCATTAGTTTAGGTCATTTATAATTTAAAAGGAATGATTTAATTATATTAGATAAGTTTGAAGATTGTATTGATAATATTATTAGGGATACGTTGGTAATAAAGAACTATTATGTTGTCTGCTACAATGTGATTATGATTATGTAAGGAAAATAGGTAACAATGAGAAAATGTTCTTAAATATCTGCAAAAAAAAAGTAAGAATAAATATTATGCAAAGGAAAAAAGTATTGAAATAAAAATTTTAAAAATTTCTTACCATATTTGATCACCTTGTTAAGCTCCTTGGCTCATAAAAAAAAGTGAAAATGAAAGAGAGGTAAGGTGGAAAGAAATAGGGGAGTGTTTGAAATGAGATGTGGTTGAGGTATTTATAGGGATCTGCGTGGAACTTGTAGTAGTTAGTGTCATGGTTTTGCAACGGTTTTAGGTTGTAGCAGTTTTTATATGTTTTTGTAGGGGTTTTGTAACCGCTACAAATATTTCATTATTTTTTTAAAAAAACAAAAGAATAATTTGTTTTAAAACAAAAGAATAATTTGTTTGATCAGTCATCCTCGCCATCCCTCCAGAAATTATGTAGAAAAATTGTTAATGATGTACTTTTTTGTTAAAAAAATTTAATTAGAATTATGTGAATTTTAAAAATGCACCGAACTATAGGTAAATTGTGATTGCCTTCAGGGAAGAAGTTTTCAAAATTGGTGGTCTGAAATGGCTCACTCTTGTAGGCGATGTTATCACCATCACCCATGTTGTAAATGTCTCGAGGCTTTAAATGAACAACCATGTGCCAATCCCTCGTCTCTCGTCCTCAATATAATAAACCTGGTATGCCTTTGAGGCAAGAATATACCGCTCATTATCTTGAGAATGACCAGTGTGAACTGGCTGCGAGAAATTTATCGATGTGATACCTAAGTCGTCAGTTGTGAGTCCTTAATAAGTAGTGGTATTTACCCACAAACACTTGAATAGCATAACAGTGAAACGGCCTTGGTAATTAAGTTGCACGACATCAAGAAGCTTTCAATAGTAAGGGACGCCTCCGAACTACATGTTGGCATCACTGCTACTTACATAACTCCTTGTCCCAAAGGTTCCAAAAACACCCAAATTTTGAGTTTGCAATCCTTGATCTCGTGAAACCGTGCAAAACTTGAAACCACTGACATTGTAAGTTGTAAACCTTTTTGCATGGTTAAGAGGGCCGATTGTGAGAGCTCTAAAATCTGGGGAGTATGGGTTGTGGTCATTTAGTATTCTGTATGCAAACCAGCTGGGAATTCTCTATGGAACTTTTTGTCAACTTTGGATGATGTTTGTGTACGGATCCTAAGTTGACATTTCACATGACTTCTGAATTCCTTGCAATTATGGTGGAAAGCCGCTGATCATAAAATGTAAGTACAAAATGTTATGAAAGATATAGAATAACATATACGTGTACAATTCTTACACAAGGAAGGGCTCAACTTGAGTGCAGCTAATCAAGACATGTCAATGTGCTTGCAACTTCTCAGTTGCCATTAGTTTGAAGCTCTCAGTTCCTCCAACTGGTTTACCAACTTGAGAGATAAATTCTCTTGATGTTGGCACAGGTTCAGGACAATCGTCTACATGAGGTGGTCGGTTGAAGGTAGTCTCAATGTCATCAAAGTATCTTGATCAGAAATACAGAACCTCATCTCCTATATAACCTTCAGCTATAGAACCTTCTGGGCAAGCCTTATTCCTTTCGTAAGATTTCATTTTCCCAAGAAACCTATAAAGTGAAGAAGGGAAAATGATACAAAAAGCTCAAAAGGGTGACTAACAAACATAAGAACTAATAATGGAACACATATATAAAATGAGTACCTCTCAATAGGATACATCCATCGATATTGAACAAGGCCTGCCAGCTTTATTTGATGAACAAGGTGGACTATAAGGTGAACCATCACAGCGAAAAAGGATGGAGGAAAGATCATCTCCAAGTGATAAACTGTAAGAATGATCTTGGACTGCAGCTGATCGAGCTCCTTAACCATTAAAACCCTGAAACACAACTTCCAAAAGAAAGAACAAAGTTCCACCAAAATGATTGACACATCGGGACGAACTGCATTCTATATAGCCAGTAGAAGTAACTGTTGCATAAGCACATGTGAGTCATGACTCTTTAGGCCAGCAACCTTGCAAGCCTGCATGTCAGTACATCGTGAAATATTGCTTGAATACTGATTTGGAACTTTTATTTTCTTCAACATCATGAGGAAGACTTCGTTGTTCGGTTTTGTGAGGGTCATCTTAGCAGACTGAAATTTTTCATGCTCATTTGGCCACGCATCTTCACAAACTCCCATGGCACATAAATCTTTCCTTACTTGAAGATGATCTTTTGGTTTTCTCGGTTCGTTAAGCAGTGTATATAGCGCATTGTCGCATACATTTTTTTCAATGTGTATGGCATCATGACTGTGGCAAAGTAAATTAGAATTCCAATATAAAAGAGTGAAGAAAATGCTTATCTTTCTCTATTACTGAGGCGCAAAAGTCTTGCCCTTCTTTCAGCCTGCTTATACTGCATCGTCGCTTTTTCCAAACTCTAATTCAACATCCTCAAGCTGCTGTAAGATGTCTACGCTAGATAAAGTCTAAGGTGGCCCTCTTGTTTCTGGTTTCCCATTGAAGCGATTCTGTTGCAATCTAAACTTATGCCTTTTATCGAGAAACCTTCGATGCCCCATAAAGCACCACTTTTGACTGTGGGGAAGCGGTACTGTGTCAGAGTCAAAATTGCAAGCTGGACACATTGAGCTAGTATGCACATTCCACCCGAATAATGTTCTAAGGCTAGGAAAGTCACTAATTGTCCTCATCAAGGCTGCATGCAAGTTGAACAATGTCTTCCCGTAGGTGTCATATGTCTTGATACTGACATTCCATAGGTCAAGAAATTCCACAAAAGCGGATGGAGATACATATTGATGTCATTACCCAGTGCCTTTTTGCCTAAAATGATCATAGACAAAATGAAGGAGCTTTGTTTCATACACATCTAAGGGTAAATTGTAAGGAACTAAGACTACCGGCCAAATATTGTAACTTGTACTAAGATTCCCAAATGGATTGAAACCGTTGGTTGCCAAAGCAAGTTTAACATTTCTGGGGTCAGCAGCGAAAAATGGAAAGTCTTTGTCAAACATTTTCTAGGCATCTACATCCTGAGGATATCGTAATTTACCATCTTTATTATTATCAACCTCATGTGCTTTTCCGTTTTAGACAACATAAACATCTTTATAAGAATGGTTACAAAGGGAATATCCAAGAATCTTTGCAGGTTTTTTCTTCTGCTTTTTTACCTTCTAAATTGTCTTGTACCTTGATGTGTGACATCGCTTACAAGTCTCCCTGCTATCATCGTTTCCCCAATACAGCATATAATCATTAAGCCATGTATCATTTTTTTGGTAGTTCAAGCCCAATATGTTAATAATCTTCTTGGCCTCATAGAATGTTGTGGGAATCTCCGCGTCAGGGAATGGATCTTGTAATTATTCCAGCAACATCGATATTCCCTTATGTATGATTCCATACAACTACTTGATATGATACAACTTGATTAATAAAGATAATTTAGAGTATTTTTTACAACCTTGATTTAAAGGACGATCTGCTTTATCCATCAAGCTGAAAAAATCCTGAGTGGCTTCATTTTACATGAACACCGAATCTGAGCCCTATACTTCTTCGTTGAAGTTGTCATCATGAAAACCCAATGCATCATACACAGCATCATTAACAGGATCATCTCCATCTAGTTGAACTCCTACTTGTGAACTTTGTGGAAGAGTGTCATCATATCTCATACCAGCCTTCTTACCATGAACTGCCCAGAACGTATAGTCTTACGGGAAAGGCTTTAAAAGCAAATGTTCCTTAACAACTTTTCATGCATGCCACTTCTTGAACTTACATCTCTGACACGGACAGACGATCTTGCCATTACAGTTGGCGTAAGTGAATGCGAATTCTAAGAAATTGTTTAATCTATAGAAATATTCTGGAGAATTGCTTGGCAAACTAATCCATGACTTATCTATCGCTACTAGTGAGAGAAAAGAAAGTATAGTGAAGAAGATGAGTGAATAGAGAACTATTAATACCTTGAAGCTTATATTCTAATTTTCCAATGTTTAATATTTTGTACTGGTTCCAAAACCACTACCATAACTGCCACTGTATCCCAAATTTGTAGTAGTTATATAAGCAAAACCGCTACAAATTTTTTGCCCGTTGAATGAATTAGAAAAATTTATTTTAACCTTGTAGCAGTTTTACTATAGAATCGCTACTAATATATATTTGTAGCGGTTATAAATTATTAACCCCTACAAAGTTCTAGCGATAGAAGAATTTCAAATTTAAAATATTTTAACTTTATAGCGGTTATAAGAAAAAGACCGCTACAAATATTCATAATCGTTGGATAATTTTGAAAAAATTGGGGTTTCAATTTGTAGCGGCTATAAGCGTAAACAGCTACAAATATAAAACATAGTGGGGGGAAATTCAAAATCCAAATGTTGAATATTTGTAGCGGTTATTACTGTAACCGCTACAAAAAACAACATTTGATTTTTGAATTTCCCTCCATCGATGCTATACATTTGTAGAGGTTTAGACACATAACCGCTACAAATTGACAACCGAATTTGTAGCAATTTTTAACAATAACCGCTACAAATATATTACAAAATTTCTTTTATTATTTGCTGTGGTTTAACAATAATACCGCTATAAATATATGTGATTATTATTTTTTTGTGGTTAGTTTTAGAAATATAAATAAAACTATTGTAAACGCAACAAGAATTTAAGTTCTGAAAATAAATGCTACAAAAATTTAACAAGGCTCAGAAAATATAAATATAACTACTGTAAACGCAATGAGAATTTAAGTTCTAAATATAAAATATCCAGGTTTATTTATAAATATTTCAAAAATAAAAAATGTAAATGTCCTAAAATAACTAGCAGGAGGCTGATCATCTGGTCCTCCCTTAGGTGGGGCTCCCTCAATATAGCTGTATCAGAGCGCTGGGTAGAGTTAATAGCACCATCATCATCAATATGAGGAGGAGGTTGGATGAAAAATCAAGGGAGAAGGGGAACCTGTGGATGCTGCTTGTCCGGAAACAGGCGACTCCATGACCGCTCGAGCATGGAGTTTGTGATATCGCGCCACTGCACATGCTAAGTGTAGTAGAAATTGGCCTGCTGCTGTATCTGTTGCATCTGCTACTGCTACTAAGCTACTGCAGCCTGTGTCCTGGTTAAATTAGGGCATAGCTCCTCAACAGATTCGTCCCTTGGACATTTGACCCTGGACATCTATGCTCTAGAGCTACAGCCTTAAAGGCGGCGCTCCTGCTGTAGACCATGCTAGGTCTAGCGCCTATCCCCATCCCCCGCATGTGTCCGGGGTGCTCAACCTGACTCAGACCTCCTTTAAAGGAGCTGTGGGGTCCACAAACCCTTATCACTCCTGGGTCTGGGTCTCTCGCAGCTCAGCCTGCGACTGCTACATCCGCTTCTGCCATTTTATGAAATAATTACTTATTATTATTTTTCATAATAAAGTTGGTTTTATAAGCAATATAATAATGAAATCACTTACACACTAGTGGAAAAATCACTTTTAAGACTGGTTAAAAATGACATTTTAGATAGGTTTTGGATAAGGTCTTGATACAGTCGGTCTTAAAAGTCTGCTACTTTTTAGACCAGTTAAGGAATAGATCTTAAAAAAAAGTTTTAAGGCTGGTTATTTATAAAACCAGTCTTAAAATAATTATTTTTAGACCATTTATCGAAGAAACCAGTCTAAAAAGTTCAACTTTTAGTCCGATTTTCTAAACAACTGGTCTAAAAAGTTCCTGTAATACCCTAATTTGAGATTAAGGGCTAATGACTTCAAAAGTGAATGTTATTATTGTTGAAAAACGCTTTTGAAGAATATGATGCGAATTTCGATTCGAGTGTGATATAATCAGTACCTAGACCCTACATTTATGCTTAATTGTGTGATAAAGCTTAAAATGAACTCTAATGTAGGGGAGGGCGCATGGTTGAGGTAGAAGTAATGATAAAATGTGCTTAGCGGTGATTCAAGTAGAATTACCATAATTAGGGGTGAAATGGGAAAACCTAAAGTTACCTACCAATTGGTCAGTTGCCGAAAAGGAAGCTTCTTGGTAACTTAAAGATCAATGGTTGAGATTCATTGAGCAACAGAGTGGAATCATATGTATATGAGCTTATGTGTGCCATGGAAGGTGAAACAAGATGTTGCCAAGTAGCAAGGTGTGAGCCATGGGATTAGGTCAACTTTTCAAACACATTTCCCTCTTTCCTCTCTCCTTCAAGGTTGGCTAGGGAGCATGGAATAAGGGGAAAAAATCTGTTTCTTCATTATCATCTCATTCTGTCTCTTCATTCTCCATTTTTGTGTGCTCAATGAGGGAAAGAGAAAGTGAAAGGTGAGGTTTTAACTTGCTTAGTGTCTCCTTTAGCTCCATTCATCTTCATTAATCTTGTTCATGGTGATGAGAGCTTCATCGCTATGGTTTTAAATATTTGAAAGGTGGGGTTTTGAGAGCTTGAAGGAATTTGAAAGTTAAGGAATCAAGAAACCAACCTTGGGAAGAGGAAGAGGTAAGTATTTGAAACATTTTGACATGTTTATTGTGATTGTTGGTTAAGTTTTTCATATTTTGGATTTTACCCTGATTTTAGTATAATTTTGGAATGGACAATTTGGATAGTGTATTATGTTGGATTTGGTGTCATATTGTGTCTTTGTGCCATTAGAGTTAGTTTGGAACTTTGGAAAGGAAATTGCTATAATTGGGTAATAAGTGAGAATGTGGTGTCTAAAACCAAAACTTGTTAGAATGGGAATTTGGTTGTTTTGGGGTTCCCATTGGGTTCCTTGGGCAAAATTATGTGGGAGTAGTTTGGATAAGTATTTTGGGACCCTTGGAAGTATATCGGTTAAGTTTGAAAAATTCTATCAGTTGCTGCGTTTTGGCTTCTGATAAGCCTTACTCGAGTATATAGGGGTGTCACTCGAGTATAGCATCCTGTTTTCCCTTTTCCTTCAATTTTTGGTCACACTTCCATGCCATAATGTAAAAGTACATTTTCTAACTTGTGAGTGATATGGGTTATCACTCGAGTGAACCTTGTCTCACTCGAGTGCAAGAGTATTATACACTATAGACTCATGTCTTAGGGAAACACTCATGGCCAAATTGTCAACAGTGTGTGCTATCACTCGGGTGCCAGAGCTAGTGTTCAAGTGCATTTTTTATTCTAGGGTTTCTGTTGCTCTCAGGTAGTCACTCCTTGTGCATCACTTTGTAGGACTCGGGTGAATATAAGGCCAACACTTGAGTATTGGGTCTAGGACTCTAGTGCTATGATCACTTTTTGTCTCTGTGGTTGCTCTCAGGCAAGCACTCCTACAAGTGAACTTCCATGCTCGAGTGCAAATCTCCTTATCACTCGAGTTAGGTCTTCTTCACTCTAGTGCATGAGTCAAAAATCAGTGTTATACTTCTAAAAGAGGGGTATTTCGTCAAGTTCTTCCCAACCCTTTAGGTAGGTGTCTAGGCTTCTAGTAGCCACCTAAAAGAGTTCAAATGATAACCAACTTTAAGTGTTGTGAGATAAGAAATTGGAATAGAGAATAACCTATCGCTTTTTATTTGGTTTATAGGGTTTGATATTTGCCCTGCTTGTGAACAGACTTGCTGGAGCACACCATGAAAGAACAAGGTAGTGACACTTCCCTTATATTGTATGCGATATATTGTATGTTTGATTTATCATTATTTGTGAAACCTTTACCCACAGCCCATCGGTGTTGACGGTGGGACGACCGTGCTTTCGAGACGGTGGAATATGGGGGATGAGACTATGTGAAAGCCATAAGGCTATATGTTAAAGCCGAAAGGCTATTTGTGAAACCTTCACCTGAGGCCCATTGGTGTTGACGATGGGAGGATCGTGCCTTCAGGGTGGTATAAATATGGGGGATGAGACTATGTGATTATGTGTATATGTGACAACTAGTATGCTGTGTTTCGTGCTGCTATACTGTGTGATGATGTCATTACATGCTTTGTGATTATGTATGGTATGAGTGATTTGTTACTATTGGGATTCTTTTGAAACTCATTCTTTTCATTGAATAACCTTCAGACAAGACAAGCGGCTCAAAGGATAAGCAGAAGACTAAGGGCGGATAGGACTGTTTAGGGAGATTTTGATTTTGGTTGTTGGTTATCAATTTTGGTGTTGGGATTATTGTATTTATTGGGGATGTAAATATTAAAATGATTTTGTGTAATCCTTTAAGTGGGAATTTGTAAACCCTTAGTATTTATATGAAACCTGGGGGTTGCCTGGATCTTGTTGTACACTCTGGTATATGAATGTGTTTTAACTGCCCAGGGTAATTATTATTCGAATTGAGAAATTTGAGATCAGGTTTAAGTGAGATTTTGAAAGGAATTGTGAAAACCCTACCATAAGGAAGGGATTGAAAAGAGTTTTGATTTTCCTTTGGTCTCTAATTCTTCTTAATTACGTATTTTTGAATCATAATTACTGTTTATAAGGCAAAGGGTTACAGTTCCGGTCTAAAAAGTATGAATATTTAGACCAGTTCTCTAAAAAACCGGTCTTAAAGTAATACTTTTAAGACCGGTTTTTTAGACAACCATTCTTAAATGTGCTTTTTAGACCGGTTGTGGAAAGAACCGGTCTAAAAAAGTGATTTTCTTAAAAAAATTGTTCCATTTAAAAGATTTACCCAGCAAGTCATTTCCCCTGTTTAAACATTTCACTCAGCAAGCAGCCATTTCAATGACATCCAAAAAAATTCTTCTCTTACATATTATAATAAACATATATATCAGCATTTTCCTTCAATTTCCAACTGAGCAAATCACAAGCAATTCACAGAGTTTGACTTCTACAATGAGGATTTATGTTTGCAAGAAAGAGTCTTTAGACAATAAGGCGAAAGGAGCAACTTTTACTTCACATTTCTTGGAGATATGGTTGTAAAAGGGGCCTGGAAGATGTGTTCATATCATTGGTTCGGTTTCTTTTTTGGCTCTAAAAGTTTGGTTACTTTTGGTAATAAATGGAATGGAGAGCATCATTGTTAACTACATGCAAAACCTTATTGAAAAAATTAATATAAGAATGATAAACTTCCCTAACAAATACATCACAAGACTAAAACTATCCCAATATAAACCACAATGATCAAGTTACTTGCACCTCAGACTAAAAATACAATTCCACCTAGAGCTAAATATTGACAAGCCAACTAAGTATATACAATATGTACTTTAACCAAAGAAGAGGACAAATAAGAAGGCTCACAACTAGTACCACCTTTCCCTCTCTCTTGATCACAATCATTCATAGAACCTTCATTTTCCTTCATATCCTTTAGTTTCTTGCGACGATATAAAAAAAAAGTAGTTTTATATATACCAATAACAATATACATAATTCAAATATAGTTCATAATAATTATTTTAGCTAACCAACCTTCAAAGTAGTTTTATAAAGGGATATCCTCCCATATCACTTCATGATGATCGTTTCTTGTACCGTGTTCATTGTCTGCTTCGTCTTCTTCGTTCAATTCTGGTAGACCCCTAGAAAAATGAGTCTCAAGAAGATCATTCATTAAATGACTTTCCTGATTAATGTCAATGACCTTTTTTCCTTAGAGAGCTACAGACCATATTTTATTTGCCTGATTGGTAATATAGAATACTTGTTTCACTTGATATGCTATAATAAAAGGTTCATCTCCAAAACTTCTACCAATCAAATCAACCAATGTAAATCCCAACTGATCAATCATCACACTATTGTTGACATCAACCCACTAGCATTTGAAAATGGAAAATTTAATTTTAACATAATCAACCACCCAAATCTCTTCAATGACCCCATAATAAGGTATTGCTACCAATCTAGGATTCTTATCTTTCGAACTAGAGAACTGCATAGATTCAGCCACTAACATAACCCCATTTTTCTGGACGGTGCTCCTATCATCAAGGGACTTCATGTAAAACGCATAACCATTGATCACAAATGAAGTCCAAGTTATAACATCAACATCAGGACTACGTGCTAACCATTTAATTGTATCAGGCACATATTCTTCTCCGTCAACCTTTTGTTTGAACCAATATTCAAAAGTTTTGTTATGCTCCCTAATTAACCTTTGTTCGGTCATTCGACTATTTTCTTTCTGGACAATTTTTTTATGAGCATTAATGTAATCTTGAATTTCATCAACATTATTCAAGATGTACAAGTGGACTTGTTGCAATTCATCAGGATCAATACTCCTTACTGTAACCCCTCATTTACCCCCTTCTTTATCATGACATTAAGGAAGCCTAATATGTCTTACATTTGACAGGTAATCTTGACAAAACTCTATGACTTCTTCAGAAACATATTTCTGAACAATAGATGCTCTAGGCCAATTTGTATTATTCACATACCCTTTTAGGATTTTCATAGTTCTTTCAATTGGGTATATCTATCGTAAATAGATAGGGCCACACAACTTTATCTCCCTCATTAGATGAACAATTACATGTACCATGATATCAAAAAAAGAAGGAAGAAAAAGCTTCTCAAGATGGCACAAAATTAGATATCCTTCATTTTCTAGTTCATCCAATCTTTCTGTCTCAATGACTTTACTACAAATAGCATTGAAGAAGAAACAAAGTCTAGTCAAAATATGTTGAGATCATATTCAGCAATGCCTCGAATAGCTACTGGGAGTAGTTGTTGCATTAAGACATGACAATCATGAGACTTTAGCCATACTAACTTCAAGTCTTTCATCGACACATCCATCCTAAAATTTGAAGAATACCCTGAAGAAACTTTGATGCCATGTAAACACTCACAAAAGTTTCTTTTCTCATCCTTAGACAAAGTATGAGTAGTTGGAGGACAAAAAGTTCTCTTACCATATGGCTTTGGATGCAAGTCTTCTCGTATCCCCATTTCTTACAAATCTAATCTTGCCTTCATGCCATCCTTAGAACTATCTTGTATGTTAATCAATATCCCTACAATGCTATCACATATGTTTTTCTCCACATGTATGAAATCAATACAGTGTCTCATATCAAGATTGGGCCAATATGGAAGATTGAAGAGGACAAACCTCTTTTTCCATTTATTTTTTTCATTACTATTCTTTACAGTCTTACCAAAGGTAACATTGATATTTTCACCTTTTCATAAACTTGCTCCCTAGTCAATGCCTTCAGAGCATCATCAAACTCTTGTCCACCAAAAAAAACTTTCTTTAATCTATGATATGGGTGGCCCCATCTAAGAAATGTCCTATGGCCAAGATAAACTATTTCCATATGCAGGGAAGTCATTTATAGTACAAAAGATCATGGCTCACATTTTAAAAGCCTCCTTCTTATTCGTGTCGAAAACATCAACACCTTCATCCTACAACTCTTTCAAGTCTTCGATCAAGGGTTCTAGGTAAACATCTAGTCATTTTCAAATTTTTTGGTCCTGAAATTAACATAGAAAACATGATGTACTTTTGTTTCATGCATAACAAAGGAGATAAGTTGTAAATTACCGATAGAACAGGCGGTGAACTATGTATACTGGTCAAGCTACCAAAAATCAGTGCAAAGCCTAAGCCTAAGGTTCCTAGGTTCTTCATCAAAGGTGGGAAATAATTGATCAATTTTCTTCTATTGAGAAGAATTAGCTGGATGTCAAAGCTTTCCATCAGATATCTTCTCATCCATATGCCATCTCAAATTTTTTTCATCGTTTTCATTAGCAAACAAGTGCTTGAACCTTGGTATGATTGGAAGATACCACAACACTTTTGCAGGGGCATTATTTGATTTGTACCTCGAGGTTTCACATATCAGACACTATTGTTCCTCTTCATACTCTTTTCTATATGATATACAATCATTAGGGCATACATGGATCTTTTTATACTTCATCCCTAGTGGATACAGTGTTTTCTTAGCATTATAGTTTCGAGAAGGCAACACATTATCATCTAGAAGCATGTCCTTAAAAGGCTCAAGCGTTTCTGAAAAACTCCTGTTGCTCCATCCATATCGTGCTTTCAAGCTTACTAATTTCAATGCTACTTTCAATTGTTGGTATTTTTGACACCCCTGGTATAGCGGCGTCTCAGCATCACTACACATATTAGCATATGTATGTGAATGCTCCAAAGCCTCTTCTCCTATATCTATCCTCTATCTGATTATCTGTATCTGTGTCATTATCATCAAAGGCCACTCCCCCTATTGAGATAAACTTAGCATTTCTAATTCTTCACCATACCGTACCCATACTATATAACTCTTATAAAATCCTTCAAAAATTAAATGTTTATATATATTTGCAGCACTTAGTCACTTCTTATTCAAGCATACTACACAAGGGCAATAAAACTTCCCACTACGATCATCAATATTTCTTTTAATGAAGTCTAAAAAACCCCACACCCCATTATCATATTCAACAATCATTCATTGAGCTTTATCCAATAGCAAAAGGATAGACAAAAAAAACAACTATAGAGTTTTAGAGATTTCAACAAATTTTAACATGCACTATTTGAAACTAGTATTATTTCAACAAACCAATAACATTGACAATCAAACAATCACACTAAATTAAAACAAAACATAGAATGGTATTACTCCAAGCCAAATATCACAAGTCAGAGCATCTTATTTACTTTTGGTCCAAAACAAGAAAAATGTATATAGTAATAAAGTTATCACACAGTTTTCGCTTTCACCTTGATTACTTTTTTCTGCATTTATTTTGTGTCTAACTATTTATCAGAGTTAATATTGTTGATAATAAGCAAATGCAAGCTAAAAGTTGAGGGCATTAATTAACAGAACACTAACCTGATTGAAGACCAAGGAGTAAGCTTCTACTTAAAGTCATAGTGGAATCGACTGAGGTTAAAATGAAGTCTTCAAATTCATGGTACTGACAAAGGGAAGTCACGACAGAGGAGAATTGTCACTACGGAGAATAGAGGTAGCGGCGGAGGAAAGTGACGACGATCAAAGAATATTGACGAGGAATACAGCAACGGAAGTGGTGATAACAAGGAGAGTTGTGCAAATGAGAAATGGGGAGTGATAGAGGAGTTCAGAACAAACAGGGGTAGAGCTCATAGAGAAATGATGACAAGAGAAAAAAGGGTTTAGAGTACGGGAGTGAAAATATGGGCAAAAAACTCACCTTTTAGATCGGTTTTCCATAAAAACCAGAATTAAAAAGGTGAAAAAAATAATTTTTAAATTTTTCATCTTTAAGACCCGTTATTAATAATAACCGGTCTTTAAAGTATCAAATTTTAATTTTTTAAATATTTTGATATTTTTAGACAGGTTTTATTTATAATCGGTCTAAATAATTTTTTTAAGATTGGTTTTTTGGAGAACCGGTCTTAGAAGTTCTATATAATTACAAAACTACCACCGGTCAAATTTTTAAGACATTATCTGCTATAATTGGTCTAAATGTGGTGGTCTAAAAGGGAATTTTGTACTAGTGACAATAGCTACCTCTTCCTGTTGAGAGGTCGGAGTCCCGTACGGTGTCTGTGTGATAGCGATCAACTCCCCGTAGTCCATTTGACAGTTCTCCTGTTATGCCTTCCTCTCCTAAAACAATTACAAAACTAAATTAATTTTATCAAAAAAAAATATTAGATTTATAATTTGAAATAGCCAGCTAAAAGTAATTGATATTGTGAAAAGTTACCAGCTCGCTGTAAGTGACAGCAAAGGTCTTCGATTCTGCTATGTGGTGGATCGTCTGTTGCCTACAGCACCTCGTGTTCCCTCTGAGAAAGTGCCTGGAAAAAAATATTAAAAGTATTAAAACAATATAAAAAATTTATAATTAATAAAATCATAAAATTAATTAAATTTAAATTGAAATTATAAATTAAAATATAAATTTAAAAAGTATATATAATTAATTAATATCTATATTTATATAATATAATCTAAATCTAATATTTTATATAACTAATATTTATATAAAAAATTAAATATAAATATTTAATTTTTTATATAATCTAATCTAAATATAATAATCAAAATAATCTAATAAATACATTACTTGCCCCTCAGCGCTCCTCCTGAACTGGACGAAACTCGCCTAGTCATTCGATTGGATGTCGTCGAGAACGTTCTCGATCAGTTGCTGTAGAGGAATCGTCCTATCCTTATCCATACTGTGGAAGAGACGATTCCTCCTGTTCCTCTAGCTATCGCCTATCTTTATCAGTGTGTACCTCTTTTGGTTGTCCTGGATGGCAAACCTAAGCTGTAACACTATTGAAAAAAAAAATTTAAATATGACTAATTACAAATTAGACAAAAACAAAAATATTAATTAAATATAATTAATTACAAAAAATATAATATAATAAATACTATTAATTACCTACACCACCTCGTCCCATGCCAGTGCTTCGGCCCCTTCGGAACGTTCCTCTACATCCTAAAGTGAAGGGGGAACCGCATTCAATTCGAGCCTAGCTCATTCAGGAAGCGGTTGAACAGGTGACCCCCATTGTTGATGGGCTGGTCCATGGCCTCATTCCATGAAACTACAACTCATAGTGTCCGGTCCAAGCTATTCATACTAGCCATGTCCAGCCTCCTCGTGGACACATTCCCTTGCTCATTTACACAATTCACCACACATTAGATAAATTGTACTTCAAATTTAACATTTTGAATTTAAATATATAATTTATTAAATGAAAAAACTATATTTACCTTGGACCTGCACCTCAAACCTAATAGACCGAGATGATGACCGTCGTGGGTTATTCTGGTCTCGCGCCTCCTCCTCATTAAGGACCGCTCCATGTCTCTGATCAGAATCGGGATGTTGAAGTCCTCGTTCGCGTCATAGTCACTGACACTAATATCTTGCTCTCCAAGATCAACCACCTCTGGTACAGTCGTCTCCTATGAGACCATCTGTGGTGGCTGTAGTAGGGCTGACTCCTGTGGCTGCTGTGGGGAGATGTGCTGAAATGGTGTGGTCACTCTCCCTCCATGCTGCCCCCTCCCACTACCCCCTCCTTTGCTATTGTTACCCTACATAATCGGTCTCAGGACCTGGGGATCCTACCCCTTGTCCATCCCTGAAGCCATTGCAATTGCAAAAATTCAAAAAAAAACCAATTAGTCACATATATATGTAAAATTATAATGAAAATAAAAATAAAATATGTATTATCCGTACTTCAACTGAGAATAATGAGAAATGCTGCAGTGAAAACTCTCTGATAGACGTTAGAACGCTCAGATTTGAAGGAAAACTCTCAGAGAAATGTTAGAAAACAAAATGCCCAAATGTGAAAAAAGGAAGAGGCTGTGGGCTTTTATAGGTTTGGGATTTTTAGTGGTTCTTGAAAAAACCGCCATAAAAAAGCTAGGGTGGCAAAGCTTGTAGCGGTTATTAAAGTTCTGTAGTGGTTATGAAAATGTAATTGCTACAAATGTGATGAAATTTGAAGTTCTGTAGCAAATATGAAAACCTAACCGCTACAAATAGGTGACCATTGGCATTTTGTAGTCGTTTAGTTTGTTGTAACCACTACAAAGAACCGCTACACTATTGGCACGGCTTGGTAGCGCCAAGTTGTGTGAACTTTGTAGTGGTTCATATATTGTATCCTTTACAAGTTAACTGTGACAAATTTTGGCGGGCAACTAGTGCCATATTTGTAGAGGTTTTATGCTTTTAACCGCTACAAATAATGTTGCCAATCAGTTGCGCCACTTGGTGCGTAGCTTACTGCTATAAATTTGTAGCGGTTTTTGTTATACCTACTACAAATGTCACAGTTAGCAGTAGTTAAGTTTAACCGCTATAAATGCACCGCTATGAAATCCCTTTTTTTTGTAGTGTAGGTGGTGCCAAACATGCTATTCAAGTTGGCATCCTATATCTCAATCAAGTCCCACAAAACAATATACGGTGTCCAAGGCCTAGATGGCATGCCATGTCACCAAATTAGAAATGCTCATGTAGTTTTTGGAAAATGATGAAGCGATCCATGAAGGCCATTGCTTTATTCTTTAGCAATGTTAGTTTATGATGTTGTGTTCTCCACACGACTTGCTATGCAACTCTGTTGTATGTTCATGTTGTTGCCAAGATTCTCTAATTGAGTTGAGCTTCTGTTCAGCATGCTCAATGCTTATTTGTATTGGCATATGTATTTATTGCTTTGAATATTGCATCCAATATATCTCCCTTGATTGATTGTTAAAGCATATGTCATCATATATGCTCCTTTTAGTGTGTTGAGGAATGATCTTGCATAGAACAAATTCTCCTGTTATAAATAAAAATATTCTTGCAAGGAGAATAGTTAGTGCAATCAAGTATTGAATTTATTGCACAAATCAAAGTCATTCTTTTTATATGATATGTTAAAAATTGAGATCATGAAAGGAAAACACAAGAGTAACTCATCATCAAAACTAATTAAAAGATAATAAATTTAGATGAGTATGTTAATAAGATTTTCTTCCAATAAAGAAGATGAGCTTTCAAGATATAACACACATGTGAATGTGAAGCTCCCCCTTGATGAATGCATGGCTTAAAAGAAAATCGTCATGAGCAATACAATTAATAACTCTCTTGGATTAGTAAAATCATTGGAAATTTTGTAGAGAGAATGATTGTGAAAGTATGAAGATTTGGAGAGAAATCAAGTTTTTAAAATGATGATGCTATTCAGGGTTTAAAGGCTGTAACCCTTTATTACTTGAGTCATTACTCAAGTGTTCACTTTGAGTGATGCAACTCAGAGAATTTGAATTAAAGAATACAATACCTCACTCGAGTAATATGGTAATCACTCGAGCCATAATCCTCTGAAGTCCATTGATGCATCATTGGCTAGTTATTATCTATAGATGTGATCAGTATAGAGGGATTCTGAAGCATAATCTATGTGATTACTTAAGAATACCAAGATGAGCTCAGAATGAGGCCTTGAAGTTTTAGTTGATCAAGTCACAAAGTTTGTCTAATCTTGCAATTCACAGAAGTGATGAACTTAGCTTGTTTGTTGCAAGTTCTGTGTGATTGTGATTGTTGAAGTTCCTCTCTCAGATAGTCTTGGACAGATGGACCAAAGAATTAAGGATCAGGGAGACCAACTCTAGCAAAGTATTGTCTCTCATTTATTCTTGAAGTCTCAACTCTCATCCTCTATTCCTCTTGTGTTAACTTGGAGTGAGATTCAGACTTACTTGGAGTAATTGCTAATTACTTGAAGGTTTACTTGAAGTAATTTCAGATTACTTGGAGTAAGTCCTGTAGAAGTATATATATACCTCTTGTTCTTTGAGAGACATGATCTTTCTAGTATTCCTCTCCTCCTTGCTTATATTATAGGCCATTATGTGGTAATTCTTCTCAATGACGTAAGTAAAGTTATTGGCCTTGTTCACCATAGCTCTAGTGTATGTATATCAGATGATGCCATGAAGATCACACATAGAGCTAAGGTTGAAATTGAGAATCCCCATAGGCTCACCAAGCTTGATGATTCTGTGCATCTTAGCATCTTCCTCTAAAAATCTCGGTTGAGTCCATATCACAATGAAAATGTCTGACCACCTTGGAACGATAATGAAGGTGGGTAGGCAACAAAGATTCATATTGGCTAAACTTGTTCTTGGCCTTGAGTTGCTTTGAGATGAATCTTGTCTAGATTCACCTAAGAGATTTTCCTCCTCTTTCTCTTTCTCTGGCTGCATCACTAGCTAGTTACTTGCTAGTGATGTGGTGTCACTTGAGTGATACTACAAATTTTGCTTCTGCTCATATTGCAACACTGTCAGTCACACCTCCTCTATTAGCCTCTGATCTTTGTATCCAAAAGTAGAGCATTTTGTTTAATTCCTGCAAAAGTATATGCTCTTTGGTACCCAACATTCTCTTGGGTCCATACAGTATCAAATATTATAACTCTTATGCTCTTATACAATTGAATCATACGATATTTGAGCAAAAAGTATAATAATCAGCAAAGACCTGAATATAATTTTACCCAATTAAATAAATTCAAGCAATTGAATCATAAAGGGCAACGAACAAATGATACCAAGAATGATGATTTCAAAGATCAATGATAATTTGTAAATACATTTTAAAAGATATGTCATTGATAAGATTTTCATGCAAGGCATGTAAGTGAGATCAAAAGAAAGTAGTAGATATATCCATAAAAGTTTTCATCAAGTTTTTCAAGAATATGCAAATTGATTCAAATCTTAAATGTAATTTCAAATCATAACAATGCATTGTAAAATTGAGATTTTGAATATTGCAAAACTCATCTTTAAAATATGTTTATAATCAATGTTCATGTTGAAAATGGTGGAAGTCAACAGTTTAAATGTACATATACCAAAAAGCTTCCTTTTTAGACAACAAGTAAGATAACATGTTAGACATTGGAATTTAACATGTTTGAGAATTTTCCCAAGAGAAAAAGTCATATTGAAAATGAATTAGCCAAAAAGGCTTAGCTTCAAGGATGTATATTAACACAATGACTTTGCTATTGACCAAGAGATAAACTTGACTCTTAGGGATGTGTCATAAAGAATAGGAATATTCAACTCAAGAATTTGAATAGAAGGCTCTAGTTACTCGAAAAATGGATGAAGGCAAATGGTAATGCATTTGAGCAACAAGATGAGTATATGAATTTATGGATGATGAAGTACATACTCATTGATCCAAATGACTAGAGTTCTAAAATATTATCCTAGCAAATTATTCCACAATAATGGTTAATGCATTAAGATTTAATGTACTAATGAACATTCATAATGCTTGGAATAACATGGCCAATCAAAGATTTATAGATTAGGCATAAAGCTTTTATATATTGGATTCTTTTCTATAAAATACACTTGAAACTCATATAGATAGTTAACTTGTTAGAAATAAGGTCTAACTTGTTAGAAAATAATGATTGAGGAGTTCAAGCATTGGATAACACATTTAAGATCAATGATCAATATGTAAATGATGGGGAAATACTCTGATGGATGAATTTAAAGCATTTCTGATTTTCAGTATACATAAATATTAACTTCCAATTTTGAAACCGATTTAAATGCATACAAGTTACGAATAATCTTTAAATAATGTGTATGCATTTTTATAAACAAGATGAATTTAAAATCTAAGTACATTTTTGAAATGAGCATTTCAAAACTCAAATACATAGAAAGATTATGCACAATTTCACTTTCAGTCCATTTAGCAATCTAAAAACAATTTGAAACCCATAAATGATTGATTGCTAATGGTATGCATAATATCGGGTAAGAATAAAGAAGACAATACCGTATTCAAGTAATCTCGTAATTCCTTGAAAAATAATCCTTTGAAGTTCATTTGTGCATAATTCCTTAACTTTTTCCTTCCAATCTTTCAATTGGTCTTATCACTTGAACATTCACTTCCAGTATCACGTAGTAATGATGATCACTTGATTAATTATTTGAGTGATGCTTCATTGTGTATCGTTTCTTACTTCATTGCTAGCTAGGCCTTCACAATGATGCTTCGAGTAATGTCTCCTTTTGTTTACACATTTAAAATATAGCTTTAAACTCCAACTTAACTAAGATTTGAGTTAGATTCTATGTAGTCATGATCTTGAAATGAAGCTCTTCCTTTCTTTTTCCTACAAAACCATATAGACCTTTTTCTTCCTTTGGTATCCAGTTTTACTTGGATCAACGCATAGTTATCTTGTAGGAATTATAATTCACATGCTCTATTAATATAGTTAATTTGAGACAATTGAGCTTAATCAATTAAACATGACTTTATGTAAATAAATAGTTTCTTTTGAAATATGCATATATGCAAAAGGGGTTAAACTATTGAACATTGCAATCTTTTTATAAATGAATTTATTGAGTGGATTTTCTAATGGTTATGAAAACATATTTTCAAAAATAGTTTGCAATGCTTATTCCTAAGGTTTCAAACTATAAAACCTCAATAAATATTACAGACAATAGCATAGGAGGTTTTATCATTGTGTACCTTTGCCTTAGATACTTGGAGGATTGCTTTTTCTTACCCACTGCATCTTTCTATGATGTTGATACTTTGAATATCTTGCTTTGGGTATTGGCAACCTTCTCTCAAAACATATAGACTCCAAGAGTGTTCTACTTGATGCTTGAGAGATCCTCTTTTTCTTGTTCTCCTCATTGTAGTTAAATGGTACTCTATGGTAGCCCTTTCTTGAGATGGAACGTACTCCTTTTATCCACTGCTTCTCTTCATAATCATATTTGGTAGTTCTAGCAATGGGTGCTATGAGAGTTCTCCTTTTCGATATAGATGATATAAACTTCTTTCCTAGTGCATGAGAAACTCTCGGCTTCTTCTTTATCATCTTTGTATCCTTATGTCCATTTTTCTTAGATTCAATCTGCACACATAAAGTACTAGATGGACATTTTGGTACCCAATTTGCTTTGGGTCCTTGATTGTTAGCATTGGACTTTACTTGACTTTTCAAAACCCAAACATATTTATTTCTCACATTAGAATTTCTTCTAATATAGCATGTATGAGAAATATGGCCGGATTTACCACAATAATTGCAAATTGTATGATGATATGCATTATGAGATTTTATGCAGGTATTATGTCGGTCAAGAGAGTAAAAACCTAAATAAATTTCATTTGAACATTCTTTCTTCCCAATAAACTTTCTAGTATGATTGAAAACATTTTTGCTTTTCAGAATAGAATCGATACTTGGTTGAGAAACAATTTTTTGCAAACACTAAAAATTATTTTTCAAAATAACTCTAGAAGAATTGGAATTGTTTATCATATGTGCATCTTAAGCTCTAAAGGATGATCCATCAAATTCGTTCATAATGAGCTCTTCTTGGGAATCATCTTCCTCTTGTTCTTCTATGTTGACAAGATTATGGAAGTATTCTAGATTTCTCCTTCTTCATTGTCAACTTCCACTTGTTCATGAATCATAGATATGCAGCTTGTAGTTTCACATGAACTGTGAACACTTTCAACTTCAACACACTTGTTAGAAGTATACATAGAATCAAGAGTATCCCAAATATCTCTTGTAGTAGAGCAAAATCTAATTTTCTCAAAATCATTTTCAGTTAAAGCACTATACAAAATTTTCATTGCTCCAATGTTTAATGAAAACATTTTCTTTTCTCTTTCTGTCCAATCCTTTCTTGGTTTGAAATCAAAGACATTTGTAAAAGCATCCCACATATCATAATCGAAGCATTTTATAAAAGATGTTATTCTAGCTTTCTAAAACCAAAAATTAATATCTTTCAAACTAGGTGGAATTGTATAGTCAAAACCTTCAGAAACTATGTACCACCCAAAATCAGCCATTATAAGCTCTTGAGACGATTAAGTCCTTTAAACAAGAGTCCAGCTCTGATACCAAATGTTAGAACTGACTGACACCTAAGAGGGGGGTGAGTTGGGTGTAAGATAAAAATCTTAAGAACTTTGAAAATTTTTTTGCATCTTAGAGGAAGCAATAAATATGAAAGTAATGAATCATAAATCAACAGTTAATATATATTCGAAATATAGGAGTTTAAGGAAGAGAATATGCAAACTGTGATTTATCCTGGTGCGGTCCAATCCGCGATGGCCTACGTCCAGTCCCCAGGCTCCTCCTGAGATTTTCAAATCCACTATCTTCTTGTTTTAATTCGGGCACAAGAAAAGCCTTTACAACCTCACAAGTTTAGTTGGGCACTTGTATAGCCTTTTACAAATCTCTCACCAAGATACTCCCCCTTACAACAAGTCTTACGAGTAGAGCAACCCTGAAGACCTTTCCCTCCTGCTTACCTGTGCAAGTCTAATGAGTAGCAATGTTCTCTTTTACTTACACTACTGTAAGTCTTACGAGCAGCAATGTTTTCTACTGCTTGCACCTTGTAAGTCTTACAGGTAGAAAGTCTTACCGGTGATTCTCTCTACAGCTTCCCATAAGGAAATCAACCCACTCAAGGTCGTTCTACCTTGAGATCAATTCAGAAATATAAGTGAAAGTGTTTACAGACTCTCTCACATAGTAGGTATAATGAACACTGAAGTACAATACAAAAACTCTCTCTCAAATATACATGATGTGGAAAATAGATAAGAATAGAGAGTATTCGGGTAGAAGTGGATGATTCATAATCTTATCATGTTCTGCGTTGGTGTTATTGTTCTCTGCTTGAATCTCTTGTATTTATAGTTGAGTAGGATATGACTGTTGTGAGTATTTCAACTTGTCCATTGAGTCCCGCTGCTTTGTTCTTCCATTTGCTTGAATTTGAAAATTAGCCGTTATGAACGTTGATGCTCCGCTTCCGTAAAGTCAACTTTTGTCTCTTCACAATATCTTTTCATTGTATTCCTGGAGACATACATTAAACACTAATATAATAAAGTGTAAGAATGATTGGAATCAAGAAGAATGAGTTTCATAATTAATTCCATGATTTTCAAAAACTTCAGTACGTAGTTCTATTCTCCTAGGAAGCATTACTCGAGTGGTCACTCGAGTAATCCTTGGTCATTACTCGAGTGAGCCCTCGAGTAATCCCATTCAAAATTTGGCCGAGAGCATTTCCAACTTCATTTCTCTAGTGATCCCTCGAGTAATTTACTTTTTCATATCTAGTTACTCGAGTAGTCCCTCGAGTGATGTGTGTAATACCCTAGCTTTTGAAACTCGAGGCTAGAGAATAAGACTAAGATTATTAGATTGGTAAGCCCCGGTTTAGCAAGATCCCAAATTGTGATTAAGGGTTAATGACTTCAAAAGTGGATGTGGTTAGTGATAAATAACCCTTTTGGAGAATATGATGTGATTTGGCACTCGAATATGATTCGTGTGTGTTGTAAGTAGTGCCGAAACCCTATATTTAAGTGCAATTATGGATTAACATCCAAATTGACTTAGAATAGAGGGAAGAATTGAATGTTAATTGTGTTGACATGTTGAGATTGTTGTGAAAACATGTCAATGTGATGTGAATTTGATTGATTTGGTATTTCCAATGGATTCTTTGTGAAAATTAATGTGGGAATGATGTTTGGTATGAAAATGGAACCAATAGAAGCAAAGATGCAAAATCTGAAATTCTGTCCAGTGAAACTCTATTATGGGAAGTTAGTTTGTGTGAACATTTTGAATGACCAAATTGTGTCTAAAAATTCTGAAACTTTCCGTCTTATAGTTCACATCTCAAGCTTCAAAATGGGCATATAATTTGTGCCATTTAGTTTTGTGAACTAGGAGATATGAATGTCCAAAGTTTGGGATGGAAACTGAACTCTGTTTTGGGGCAGTGATGAGTTTTATGTAATTATGGAATTGTGTGGTGATTTTTAGTAATGGCCAATATTTTTTCTATGAAGAGGACCTAAATATCTTTCATTTGGCTTTGGAATCACCTCATTTTGAGTTTTCTAGAATTAGTTATGATTTTTCAAAGTTTGGACAGAAACTCCACCAGAAAATCCGAAAATGGGAATTATGACATCACCAAAATAAAAGATGACATCATCATGGAATTAAAATATTTCCCATCTTCTTCATTCTCTCATTTCTGTCATGAGTTTTAGCTGAAAAGAGAGAGAGACGTTTGAGAGCTCTTAGAGAGAGAAAGAGGAGAAATCTCACATGGTAAGCCGATTTCTCCGACAATGTAGCTCCTAACGCGTATAACCTTGCTCCTAAGCTTCTCTTTCATGTTCTTTAAGGTGTTGGAAGCTCAATTTTCATGGTTAAGAAGGGCTAGGGCTTCAGCTACTCTTGAGAAAAGCTAGTGGGAGCTTGAGGTAACTTCCAAACTCTTGTGTATTGACTATTCTGGTTGCTGTGGACAATTTAATCAGTGAAATTTCGCCAGATTGTCATCGGTTTCAAAAATGGAAAATATGTGTGTGGGGCTGTTATGCTGCCCAAATTAGTACTAAATGGTAGTTGTAACCTAATGGAATAGTCAATAAAGTGGTTAGGAGTGGAAAGGAACGTGTTTACGGAGCTGAAACAGAAAAACCCCAATTTTCCCCGGAATACTTGAGAATTTCAGCTAGCTCTAGAAATGGGTCTTAGAGTTGGATTTTCAATGATTTGATGATTCCATTGAGTTCAGGATCGAAAATTAGGTGGGGTTACAATTGGGCACTTTTTCGGAAAAGGCCGAAAAAGCATAATTACGAAAATGCCCCTGAAACCCTTAAAGTAGGGCTGTCAAGGGTAATTTTGTAATTGACATTGAATTTGATAATTCTGAATCTAGAAATGGATTCCTTGGGCAAAAATATGTTAGAATAGCCTATGTCAAAATTTCGGGAAAAGTACAGCCGGATCGGGTACGGTGGGGCCGGGCTGGGTCCCCGGGGGCATTTTAGTAAATTTTCAATATAGCCTCATATAACCCCCAGAAACACTATGGAAGTGTCTAAATAGTACATTTGACATTGTATGATCGAATATGAAGCCCCGAGCTGTTAGCACGTAGATTGAGGCACACGTTTCGAGGCATAAAAGGGTTAAGGTAGGGAACTTATCTCTCCTGCATTCTCTGATAACTGTATTAATGTGTTGATGAATGTTATTGCTTTGCATGATTATTTGGAACATGTATGAATGATTTGAAGCTATGTTTCAATATATGTTATGGCCATATGTGGATTGTTTGAAGCATTGAGCTTATAGATTTTTTATTGTATGTGTGCATGAGTTATGTGATGTAAGCATGTCATGCATTTAACACTTATCTTGGCTGCATATTGATAATGTTTCCCTACTGAGATTCTCTTGAATCTCACCCTCCCCTACCAACAATTTAGACAGGGCAAGTGGCTCGTGGAGGGAGCGGCATGGACTCCTTCGAGATGAGAGTTGGTAGTTTGTTATCAATGAGTTGTGAAAATTGTATATGATTCAGTTGAATATAGGGTTATGAATTTGAGATGAGATTGTGTAATCCCTATTTGAAAAATTGTAATGGGCAATTGTGCCTAGCGTATCTTTAGCGAAGGTATGTACCCAGGATTTTCGGAATGAGTATGTTGTGCACTCTGATATTTATATGAATGTGATTTATCTTCGCGTAGTAGTTGTATTCGAAATATGAATATGAGACCAAGTTTTTTAATAATTTCGAAAGGTATTTGTGAAAACCTCGTCATATGATGGGTTAGTAAATGTTATTTGATTATTATTGGTCTCTATTTCATTTTAATCGCGTATTTCAGATATAATTACAGAGGGGGTTACAATGTGAATCATTTCTTGGTTGAGAGCTACTGAAAGATTTCTTCTCTGGTTACTCGAGTGATCCCTTGAGTAAGCTTTTAAATAACTTTGCAGATTACTCGAGTGGTCCCTCGAGTGATATCATTCAAATCTTGGCTGAGAGCATTTCCCACTGCATTACTCTAGTACTCACTCGAGTAAGCTTCCAAATAAAACTGCATATTACTTGGGTGCTGACTCTGGTAATCTGGTTACTCAAGTAGTTACTCGAGTGGCATTCGCTTTTCTTTACACCTCACTCGAGTGGTCCCTTGAGTAGATTTCAAATAATTCTGCATATTACTCGAGTAAGCATTTCAAGTGAATTCTTGATTTTGATTCAAAACATGGCAAGTTATATATCATCAGAAAGCCCTGATCATCTACATTCCAATGCAATAAGAATCACCTCCAAACTCATTTTGTACATAAAGTTATGATCTAAAGAATATCTTCTGCACTTAGAGAAATTCTGAAATCATGAGCGTCAATTTCCAGAAGACATAGATCTTAGTATATAACTTGAAACATGACAAATTATATATCCATAGAAAGATCTTTGAGTCTACTTTCATATGGCACTAGTTTCGTCTCAATCCGATATGTATTGTGAGAGTTATGTCCAAAATACCAAACCTTGTTCTGGTACAAGACGCTAATTCATCTTAACTCCTTTTAATGTGATCGTGGTGTCCATAGTTCATGTTGGAAGTCTAGTTTCATATGCCACTGGTTTCAGATCAATCTAACATGTGGTTAGATAGATATGTCCAAAAAACCAAACCTCTATCTTCTTGTTTTCCTCTTGATGATCATTCTTCATCACCTAACTAGATATCTTCTTGAATTGATGATCATTCTTCATAGCCCAATTAGATGTCTTCTTGAATATCTTCAATCTTCTTTAATCTTTGCTTGATATTCCCATTAGTTCTTGCAATGCCTTCTTTCTTCAATCCCTTGTCTCTTGATTTTCTTCTTGATGATCATTCTCCACAATATGAGGCATTATAACATCAACCCACCATCGGGTTTATGACTTATCTACAAGATATACAATATTAAATATAGTAGTTAATCAATGTAGAGAATAAGTATATCATACAAAATTTTTGCTCTTAATACTTGACATCTATATTTGACATCATCAAAACTATTCATATCTAACATATTTAAATGTGATTTATCTTTGTGTAGTAATTGTATTCGAAATGTGAATGTGAGACTAGGTTATAAATGATTTCAAAGGGTATTTGTGAAAACCCCGTCTGATTGATGATATTGAAATTGAGTTTTGATAATTATTGATCTCTATTTCATTCTAATTGTGTATTTTGGATATAATTACGGTAGGGGGTTACACACTCAAGTGAGGCCATTCACACTCAAGTAAGATCTTAATACACTCACAAGTGAGAAATCTCACTCTTGCAAATATCAAGCGAGTATGGTCCAGAAGCAGCTGTGAAGTGGAAGAATTTTAGCAACACTCGAGTGAGAGATGTTGCACTCGAGTGATGTCTAGATTTACACTCGAGTCCTACAAATGTGACACTAAAAGTGTTTGCCTGAGTGAATTACATAACGTAAAAATATGAAGTGCACTTAAGTGATGACCTTATCACTCGAGTGCTAGCAACCCATACTTCCTGCACTTCTAATTGCACTTGAGATTTTGGCAGCAAGTGCACTTCCTAGACTTCTAAGGTGCACTTCTAGCAAAATCAGAGCAAGGCTACATAACTTTTGAAAATCATAGGAATGATGTATAACTCATTTTTCTTGCTTTTAATCACTCTAACACTTCATCATATTAGTGTTTAAGCATTTTTCAGGTAATCAAACAAGGATTAACACACAACCTTAAAATGTGATGGTGACAAAAGCAAAATGCATTACAGAGTTGCAGCAAACAATCTGAATATGGTTAAAGGTTATTTATTGATTATGTTTTCACTTGTTATTATACATAAACATTAATTAGCATATATTTCAAGTGTGAGATAGGAGATTAAACATTCGGATTCTATCTTCAAGTATAGAGGTCACTCATGACAAATATCGTGTCTTGAAGTAATGAGTCCCTGAAACCAGAAAGTTATCTTTTGACCAATGATTTGACATACCCATGACTAACACTTTATCATATTAGCGATTAAGCATTTTATAGTGTGAAACAAGAAATTTAACGTTGAGATTACAAATTAAAATGAAAGAGTCATTTGTGGTAGGTGGCATCATTACACATCGAATATCAGCTACCTACTACAACAAAAGATGGCCCACCATGAACAAATGTTTGAAACACAAATGCTCTACAACATGATGTTTAGTTTCATAATGGAACATCTTGCTCCATAAGTTGACGTACAGTTCATAATGAATCATCCCACTCTTCAACGAGACGTTTTATGCTGCAACAAACATTTCGTAGTGGTTAGTTGTTCAAATGCACTTAATGGTCAAATGAAGCAATGGGACTCTAACAAATGAATGCTTATAATGGTTATCTTCTACAACTCATCTATAAATATGGTAGCATTTAGAGAAGAGAAGATGATGACGTAAGGAAAATGATGCCAATATGCAAATATCATGAATCCTCTACTTCAACTCAAATCCTCTATGCTATTCTAGCTTCTATATTACTTACCATTGAGAGAGATTATTTGTATTGTACTTTAGTGTTCATTATATTTACTTTTAGAGAGAGTTTGTAAACACCTTCAACTATATTTCTGAATTGATCTCAAGGTAGAGGGACCTTGAGAGGGTTGATTTTCTTACGGAAGAAGCTATAGAGAGAATTGCTGGTAAGACCTTCTGCTTGTAAGACTTACAAGGTGCTAGTAGGAGAGAACGTTGCTGCTCATAAGACTTGAATAGGTAAGCAGGAGAGGAAGGTCTTTAGGAATGCTCTGTTAATAAGACTTGTCGTAAGGGAGACTATCTCAGAGAAATATTTGTAAAAGGTTTCACAAGTGCCTGGCTAAACTTGTGGATTAGTAAAGGCTTTTCTTGTGCCTGGATTAAATAAGAAGATAATGGATTTGAAAATCTTAGGAGGAGCCTAGGGACTGGACATAGGTCATCGCGAATTGGACCGAACCAGGATAAATCATAATTCCTTAAGCTCTTATATTTTCAGCATACATTATTTAATTTAACTGTTGATTTATGATTCATTACTTTCATACTTATTATTTTCACTAAGATGATAAAAGATTTTCAAAGTTCTCATGTTTTTATCTTACACCCAATTCACCCCCTATCATAGGTTCAACTGATTCTAATAATCTTGAGAGGGATGATTTAATGTCCCTGGTAGCTCCTGGACAACATCTTATGGTTGCAATTGTCTAACTAGTTTTAAATGTAAGTAAATATTTTACAAATTACGCCATTAAAATTTGATTCGTATGCTTGCATTATTTTAGGTACATGAATTGTAGGTTGGTTTCCTCCGGCAAAAGTGATAAATTTGGATTCGTATGCCCAGTTCAAATCCATGACAACGGGATCACTGCTGCTATCAGACATACATTCTTATCAAAGAAGCTTAGTGAAACTGCAACTAAGTGTTTCTTAGCTCCATATGTGTATGGGTAAGAAACAAATATATATTTCATAATATATATATAATGCTTTATATTTGCTTAATATTTATTCTTTTTGTTCAGGGATCATTAGCAATTGGTTCTTCTATGCAAGAAGAGTTATATGGTCATCCTCTTATGCTCCCTCCACTATAAACTAGGGAATGAATTGAAGAAGACCATTGACTTGTAAGTTTTCTTGCATTACAACCATTTGTGTGCAAGGTTTATGAAATTTGTGTAAAATAAGTAACCTTTGTGATTTTGATGATAGGGTTATGCAGACATTCCTATATACTGCTTGTGGTAAGCATGTTCATGAGTTTAAGACCCTACATGGATCATCCCAAATGTTAGTACATATTGGTTTGTTTTAAGAATGTATTTAATAAGCCATGCTTTTATACTTGTTTTAATGATGTCATGTTCTTTTTCAGAGTCGTAGGCAAACTGGGGTCCAACTTATATGGTTTGTATGTTTGAAGACACATTTATAATATTATCACCCTAAGACATACTTATTTTACTAAAGAGGTAAATGTATATTTGAAAAATTTTTTATTCCTTTTATTGTTTTTAAGTTACCAAGTTAATGTTTTGTCTGGCTTTAGTGTTATAGATGTTTGATCTTGATGTTCCCTTTCCAGAAGAAGATATTGATTTCATCCGTAAATGTTGTGCTAAATTCATCTATGAGCTCTTACAAAAATAGTGAGTTTTTGAATCCAATGTTTCATTGTTCTCATACGTATTGCTTTTGCTCTATAATTATAAAGTGTTGCTGTAATTGCAATTACTGCTATGTGCTGGATTATTGTGTTGCTGTGTGCAATTCCATTTCAATGCAATTACATGCTGTATGCAATTATAAAGTGTTGTGGTTTCCATATCTAACTAGGTTTATGTCTCTGTGTAGGACAATTTTTGGGATACGGGTGATACAGGTCTGATGTTGATACAAACATAGGATTTGAAGGGTTGACCTCTGTACTTTTTATTCCCTTTATTTTTCAGTAAAACTAAGGAATTTTCTGTACATACTGAAGAATTTGTCTTCCCTCTGCTTTTCTTTAAATGTTTTGGAATTGAAAGTTCACATCTAAGTTGAGATTTTGCTGCTGTCATTGTCAAATTGTGGGTCATTGTTATTTCGGTAGGTTCAAATTGTGTTTTAAAATGCTTGATGATAATATGTTAATATTGTTGCTGAGAATGTGGGTAGGAAGAATGATGATAATTGTTGATAAATGAAATTGTTGCTTCTTATTATGTGTGACAATGTGTTTATTTTCAATGATTTTTATTGTTGTTGCTTCTGTGAAATATGGGGTGTAGTAATGCTGCTGTCATTACTTCTGATTGTGTATGATAATGTGTTGTTACTTTTGTCGAATCTAGGATGTTGTTGAAATGACTTGCTAGGTAAAGTTAGTTTGTAAGAGGAATGTTTTAAAACAAAATGGAACTTTTTAGACGGGTTATGGCTACAATCGGTCTAAAAAGTCTGTTATTTTTAGACTGGTTGTATCAAAACCTAATATAGAACCAGTTTAAAGAGTCATTTTTAACTGGTTTAAAAAGTGATCTTTCCATTGGTGCAAGTTGACTAATTTAAGGAGATTAATGAATCTAATTAAAGTACTTTAAAGCATGTTTGTGTGTCAAATTCCTCTAAATTGTAAAATCCCTTCCTTAAAACTCAATTCTCTATACACTTAATCAAATCTTTTGAAAATGTATAGTACTATAGCGGAAAAGAGAAAAGCTTAAGCCCGAAGGTCTACCATAGTAGAAAAGAGTACAACTTATCTTTCAAAAGTTAAATATGGTAGAAAAAGAGTTCAACTAACCATTTAAAAACACTACCATGGTAATAAATGAATTAAATCACTCTAAAGATCTATCCAAGATGGAAAAGAAAAAGCTAGTCATTTTACAATTTATCATGAATAATAAAACTTTTCTCATCGCTTTACAAACTAAACCATAATTTATCAACACACTTGGACCTTGGACTTGTCGAAGTCCAGAATATAATCAATCGACTAAAAGCCCAATATCAAATTGAATTATCAAAACACTTAAACATCAATTTTTCTCAAATATCCACTTGAGTTACCTATCCACGATAGAAAACAGTATAACCAAAACCTTAATATCACATCATAGTATGCAACACGAGCCCTACAGTGGCAATAAACAAAAATTTACCACATAAAGAAAACACTACTACAAAAAGGGGCTTTAACCTCCCAAATTTGGCACTTTTAACGTCCCAAAACGGGGGGACGTAGATGCTGGGGGCGTAGTAAGTTGAAACAAAAGACGTCCCAAATGATAGGGACGCCTAATGATAGACTTTAGGCGTCCCAAATTAAGAATTGGGACGCCTAAAGTCCCCACAGGGTGGGACTTTAGGCGTCCCAAATTACAATTTGGGACGCCTAAAGTCCCTCCCTGGGGGACTTTAGGCCTCCCAAATTACAATTTGGGACGCCTAAAGTCCCACCCTGGGGGACTTTAGGCCTCCCAAATTTTAATTTGGGACGCCTAAAGTCCCACGCTGGGTTACTTTAGGCCTCCCAAATTTTAATTTGGGACGCCTAAAGTCTCACCTGGGGGACTTTAGACCTCCCAAATGTTAATTTGGGACGTCTAAAAGTTTGGTTTTTTTTTATACCATAATTTACATTCTGTATTACCCAACGAATTGAAACTGCAGAGACAGAATAAAAGATGGATTCATAAACCACACTGTCCGTTACAAACTGGTAAGGACATCCAGCACTACAATCTTTACTATATATACATACAATAACCTTTCATGCAACCTACTACTATATATATCAACAAAAAACAACCAGAAAGTGTCAAAACGCTGTCATCACACAAGTACAAACTGATATAAAATAACAAGTTTACTGCTCTATATGTTGAAGAAGATGTCCAGCCAAAAGATCTCTGATCAAATCAAGGTCTTCACGTAGGTAGGCATCTTCATTATCAAAAATCTGAAAATTAGAAAGTAATAAGCTTAGATGAAATGAATCTCAAGCAAATGAATTAATTAGCATTTCGATTAGAACACCAAAAATATTATCATTTGAGAATGAAGAAGCAATTACCTTTTCAAAATCGCTAGTAATTCCACTTTGAGTTATGTTATACATATAAAGTATAACATAATATCCGCATTCAGTGTTGCCAGGTTGCCGAGGGCACTTTTAATCAAAGGGATGCAATTGGTTGTTAAAATCAATAAAGGTATGTATAAAAGGACCGTCAATGAAACAATTATGTAGGATCGAATGTACTTACTATGGGATAAAACCACTTTGGCTTTTTAACAACTGCACCCTCGCGTGACCCACCTAGGATTCTATATGTTTGACAAGCACTATCATGAAAAGCAAAATGAACAGAAATTAGAACCATTCCTTTATTTTGTTGTCAATGAAATACAAACAGGATAACTTACGTGTCGAAGACGGATTTTGTATCTCTGTCTGGCTTGTTACTCAAGGGATCAAACCAATAGACTATGTTGCGGCGGGGACATATAACACACAAAGTCCAGTGGTTTCTTTAACAACATGTACACATTAAAATGAAGTTAGATGAGTGAGAAGACAATTATTTAGTAAACTTCTGAAATTGACAAAATGTAAATACGAACCGTTGGACAATGGGTGCTAGATAACAACGAAGTTTGTGTTGTGCCATTTGGTAGCCGACATAGTGAGTCCTATGCGCCACAGTACAAGTATCCCCTGTCGTATTCGCAGGACATAAGAATCCATACCAATTACCTCTTTCCATGTTTGCGCAGAGATCGTGCAAGGTGCTATAATAGAATTAAAATAAGGAATCAATGATTGAATGTATGAAAACAAAAAACCACTAAATGAATTCTATGGGAAAATTGAAAAAAAAAACTTACCGGACTGCAAATTTGACCCAGCCTGCATCTATCTCCTCCAACCTGATAAACTGCTTGAGATCTTTATTGTCAATCGTGTAGGGATACTCCTCTTGGCCCACAATCCCTGGAGGCATCTTCAAGTCAATCTGTTTAATGCCCTTGTAGATCTGTTGCAGCCGTGCTAAGAAGGGCCATTTGCTCGCAGCTTCGTCATCCTTTTAGAACATCAAAAAACAAATTGTTATTAGGATGCCAACAGATTTTCAGTAACAGTAAGGTAATTCCTACCATTGGAGGTGTTGCGTCTGAACCAATAAGATTGCGAGGCCAAAGGATGAAAGATCCTATCGCTTGACCTAACGTGCCAACCTCTGGATCGGGAACAGGGATGGCTGTACCTTCTTCCCCCTTTCTAACACTCGTCACATTCACCCTACGATAATCCTCCGGAATTTGCTGATTATGGTGGGTGGTAGCATATGTGTGAACGAGAGCATCAGCAACGAGAGCATCATCCTCCGTACTCATTTCTGTACAGTACGCAGTCATTAGGGCAAGCATGTATCTTCTTATACTCCATACCCATTGTAGACAGGATTTTCTTGGCCTCATACATACGATTTGGAAGTACATTATCTTCCGGAAACATATCACACAATAGTTCAAGCAACAATGTGAAACTACTATCGGTCCACCCACAAGTTGCCTTTAAGTTAACCAAATGTAATGTTCCTGTCAGCCGCGTGTACTTACTACCACTGTACAATGGTGTCTCTGCATCACTCCGCAGGCTATCATACTCCTGCGACTGCGCAAAGGATTCTGCCTCAACATCGTTAATCATTCTCTCCATTCTATCTTCATCTATGACATCCACAGCTCCCTTCTTGTGTGACGGACAATCAGTTATTTCCTCACCATGCCATATCCACCTTGTGTATCGCAGATTTATTCCATCACAAAGTAGGTGATCCTTTATGACATCAACATCCCGTCTACTCTCATTCAAACAATTGACACAAGGACAAAAATACTTCCCATTTCTTGCAGGAGCATTCTTTTTAGCGAATTCAATAAATTCGCCCACCCCTTTCTCATATTCCTCACTAGTTCTCAAAGCATTCATCCAACTATGATCCATTTTGTTACCACCTAAGGCATTACCAATAACATTCACACGTTTAGTACAATTCTCAAGGACATATGATGGGATTGCCTAATTAAGTTATCAACCCAATTTAGGATTTTAAAATATGGGCTTAATAACTTTATTGCCCCCTCCTAGCCTCATCTCTCCTATTAAAAGGGTTTCAGTGCTATGTAACTTATTTTTTTAATAAGTATATGTATATAAAATTAATGTATAATAAAATAAATACAATAAGATTAAATTAAAGAATTTTTTTGAGGTTTGGAAGAATTAAAAACAAAACGAGTTTCATATTAACAAAACAATTTTAAGTTGAGTTCTTCCAAAAATAAAATTGTTTTATTGAAAATATTTAGATAAAAATCATTTAATGAATATTGGGGTTATCGTTTTCTTTTTAAGTTTTGGCTTGAATTATTCTTCATAATTCAAGAATTTGGAATTAACAAAACAATTGTGTGTAATTAATACAAGAATTTCTTTAATTTAAATAAATCATATTTTATTTTATTATATATACTAATTAATGGTGCAGGATTTTAATACAACTATGAATTGTATTGGTTTCATGTGGCATACACTAATCAATGATTGAAAGAAACTTTTATGAGCCACTTTCATTATGTTACACTTGAACAAATAAATAAATAAAAGTTCAATCAATAATTAACGAGAGGCAAATTGAAACAGGGAGTAACTTTTAAACTTTACTCATATTTAACACAATGGAACGGGTGAGAACTAAGAAGACTTGTTTCTATTATACACAAGTAAATTTATATTTAAACAAGAAAATAAACCATTCCCAAATCAATGCAATTTAAACAATATAACCACACCAAACACATCAGGCTAATCTTTGATATCTCAATATAAGCAATATATATATAATAAGCACTATGTCAACCATTCGGAAATATTTTTCAAAAACAAAATAAACCATGTTCTGTTACAAAAAAAAATTGAAGAAAATAAACCAACCTGAGGGCGCCCCCTAGCTACTATGTTTGAGAGGTTGAGAAGATGTTGGAGCTCCACCCACGCACAACAATGGAGGAGAGAGCAAAACCCACTGTGGAGGAGGTGAGGTTGCAGCCGTGGAGGAGGTGAGGTTGCAGCCGTTCAAGAGGAAGAAGAAGAAGGGAGGAGGGAAGAGTTCAACAAAGCTAGGGCCGATGGTGGGGGAGGGAGCTTGAACAAGGGAGGAGGGAGGAGTTGAAGGAAAAAAATTCCTGAGGAGGAGGGCCGACGGTGTGGGTGGGAGAGGAGGAAGAAGAGTAAAGTATGTGAGGTGAGGGTGTGATGGTGATGAGAAGACCGCATGTCAGACAAGTGTCTGACATGCAGGGACGCCTTTAGGCGTCCCAAATGGGATTTGGGACGCCTAAAGGTGACTTTAGGCGTCCCAAATGCCATTTGGGACGCCTAAAGTCCCACTTTAGGCGTCCCAAATATCATTTGGGACGCCTAAAGTGGGACTTTAGGCGTCCCAAATTCATTTGGGACGCCTAAAGTGGGCTCCTGGCGCTAAAAAAAATTTATAAAATTTATATTTCGCGCCAGGAAGCACTTTAGGCATCCCAAATTCAAATTTGGGACGCCTAAAGGTTCCCCTACACAAAAATAATTACGAAAATGCCACCGCCTCCCTTTTTAACCACCCAATTCTCAATTTGGGACGTCTTTGGGGGTGGTTATATCTCAATTCTGTAGTAGTGAAAAGAAGGAGGCTTTACAAAGATTATCATAATAATCAAACCTCTAGAGCCTTCCCCAACTAACTAGCAGAAGAACTTTTACTTGAAAAATGTTACATCAACGGAGTGAGACAAAAGCCTCAATAACCAGCTATTAAGCTCATTATACATGCTAATATGTGCTTGCAGAGGTCCCAAGTTGAACAATTTTGTAAAACAAAGTTTTAGTGATTTAATTCATAAATCCTGTATCAAAATCTTTGTGTCACAAATTTCATATCACCATTTACATATCACGATTTCCATATCACAATTTCAACATCACAAATTCCGTATCACAATTTCCATATCGCAATTTCAACATCACAAATTATGTATCATAATGTCTATATCACAAGTTCAAGTTCACAAATTTTGTATTACAATTTCTATATCACAAATTCCATATCAGGAATTCCGTATCACAATTTTATATCACAAATTCCATATCAGGAATTCCGTATCACAAATTTGGTATTAAAATTTCTATATCACAATTTTATATCACAAATTCCATGTCAGGAATTCTGTATCACAAATTTTGTATAACAAATTATGTATTATATATTCCATATCATAAATTCTGTATCATAATTCCCAAATTGCCTCCTATCAATCTAATAGAACTGCCTTATTTTCACCGACTAGACCCTTAGGCTAAGTAACTATCCATGTTACTTACCACTAAAAAGCTCACTGGTCATGTGATGTGGACCAGCTAAAATCCATAGAACACATGCCTAGACCAAGGGTCTTTTTGTAACCCCCTGCCGTAATTATATCCGAAATACGCAATTAAAATGAAATAGAGACCATAAGAAACAAAACTTATTTAAATTCCCATCTTCACGATAGGGTTTTCACAAATCACTTTCGAAATCTAATTAACCTGGTCTCATATTCAGTTTCGAATACAATTACATCACGCGGAATATCACATTTAAACAAATATCAGAGTGTATAACAATAACTTCCCGGCAACCCCCGGGTTCATACCTTTACATAGAATTCATAGGGCACATTCGCCCTTTACAATTTCAACATGGGGATTACACAAATCCTCTCAAATACATCTACAAATATCATATCCAAACATATTCCAATCCGTACATATCCAAATCTAAATCCAAATATACATAATACTCCCAACTATGATAACCAACTACCAACTCAAATATTCCGAAGGAAGCCTCGTCGCCCTTGGTTGCTTGCCTCCATCCTCGATCCACCTACCCTGTCTAAAATGTTGGTAGGGGAGGGTGAGATTCGAGAGAATCTCAGTAGGAAACAGATACCTATATGCATGTATGATATGTGTTTAATGCATGACATGCTTGCAATACAAAACTCATGTTCACACAATGACATATCTGCGTGCTCAATGTTTCAACAACATACTCATGGCCATAGCATAACTAGAAACAGAGCTACAATCATTCATACATGTTTCACATAATCCAGCAAAGCAATACATGCATCAATACACAAACACAACATCAAAGCATGCAAGAGAGGTAAGTTCCCTACACTTTTCTTTCCACGTATGCTCCAACTCCTCCGCTTACTCGCGATCCAAATGAATACTGAACCCTATAAACCAAATCAAGGATATAGGGTCAATCTCAATTCCAAACCCTTACTTTTATATCTCTTAAAGTTGGTTACCATTCACACCCTTTAGGTGGCTAAAATAAGCTCAACGAAAGCCTAAAGGATTGGGATGTACTAGGTTGGAAATCATCTTTCAAAATCACAAATTGCTGAAAATTGGGTTCTGGCTGCAGCCAAGAATTCTCTGGCTGCAGCCAAAAATGGCTAAAAACGTCACAGAAACATTTTGGCTGCAGCCAAGAATTTCTGGCTGCGGCCAGGACACACACAGAAAGTTTTGCTCTGGAGCCAGAATTTTGGCTGCAGCCAAGGAAACTTCAAAAATTTATAACTTGCTCTAGAAAACTTAAAACAAGGTGATTCCAAAGCCCATTGAAAGATATTCAAGTCCCCTTTATTGGAAAAATATGTCTCATTACCAGAAATCACCACACAAATCCAGATTTACACAAAATCCAACATTGCTCCAAAACAGAATCCAGTTTCGTCCTCAAACTTTAGGCAAACATAAATCCCAGTTCACAAAACGAAATGAGACAATTTATATGTCCATTTTGAAGCTTAAGATGTGAACTTTAAGACTGGAAAGTTTCATAATTTTTAGAGACCATTTGGTCATTCAAAACGTCCACAACACCAGACTTCCCAGAACAGAAATTCAAAAGACAGAATTCCAGTTTTTGCAATTTGGCTTCCAATGGTTCCATTTTCATATCAAACATCATTCTCACACAAAATTTCACAAGGAATCCATTGGAAATACCAAATCAACCAAATTCATATCACTTTGACATGTTTTACCAACAATCACAACATGTCATCACAAATCACAACACAAACACCACATTGTTATCCTTCTCATTCCAAGTTCTCAAACCAATTCCAATGACCAAATTACACAACAAAACACCATTTTCAACACAAAACACATGACAATTCATGCATTTCACAATTCCACCAAAATCAGGGCAAAAATTCACAATTCACAAAACTCATCCACAAATTACAAAACTTAGATCAAAAGGCTTCAAATACTCACCTCTTCCTCTTTCCCAAACCAATTCTTTGATTCTTCATCTTTCCAAATTTCCTCAAGCCATCAAACACCTCCAATCAAGAATCTAAAACCATAGAGATGAAGCTCTCATCACTATGAACAACATTAATAAAGAGTGTTTGAACATTAGAGGACAAGAACAAGGCCAAAACATCACCTTTCTCTTCCTCTTTCCTTCCCAAGCTTGGTGAAAATGGAGGTTTTGGAGAGAGAGGGATGAGATGGAGAAGAGATCAGATTTTTTGGGAAAATGAAGGCCACTTGGACTACCAAATAGAGAGGAGAGAAGGGAGGAAAAGCTTTGACAATTTGACCAAAATCTAAGGGCTCAAATTGTGCCAAGTGTCACACCCTTATCACATCTCTCATGAGTTCACATAGGCACACACACACATGATTCCACCTCTTGATCTTTTGCACAAATCAATCCTAACCATTGATCTTGAAGTTACCAATGAGTTTTCTCTTCGGTAACTGACCAATTGGTCGGTAACTTTACCGTTTTGCCCCTGATTACAGTAATTCCTCTTGAATCACCACCAAATACATTTTCTCATTCATTCACACCATATATACACCCTTCCCCTTATTTTCATTCAATTTAGATGTTAATCCATAATTGAACTCAAATACAGGGTTTCGGCGCTGCTCAGAACACATACGAATCACATCGGGTGCCAAATCACACCATGATCTCCAAAAGGGTTCATTTATCACTAATGACATCCACTTTTGGAGTCATTAACCCTTGATCACAATTTGGGACCTTGCTAAACCGGGGCTTAGCAATCCACTAATCTCAGGCTTATTCTCTAGCCTCAAGTCTCAAAATTCGGGGTATTACACTTTTCTCCTTGTTGACTAATGGGGTGTCGATGTCGCTCATTGAACCAGTGGGGCAGTCCTTCATTGAACTAGTGAAAAACTCCCTCTTTGAACTAGTGGGACAACAGAAAGCCAACCAACGTGTACAATGAATGCTATACCACATGGTAAAACAAACTACCCCATCTCATCCCAACCAATTACCACAATAACTATCAATAAATAGGTCAATGGAATTTCTTAAGATTTTCACAAATATATAATGATATTCAAATTATCTTTGCAAGTTCATTTCTTCCTTGCATCAACTCTTTCTTACCTATTAGAAACATTAAACTATAATTATCTCCTCAATTTCTTCCAAAACACCCAATTTCCAACACCAAACAATCTAACTTCATTCTACATAATTATTATACAATTTCTCACTACTCAAATTGCTAAATAAATAGTCAATTTAATTACATAGACTTAGACCAACACTACTTTTAACTTCCAAATATCACTTTTAATGATAAATCTCCAATCCAATACAAATCATATCTTTTCCCAATCATAATATCTCTTTTAAACTAATAATTTAACCCATACTTACTCAAATGGAACAAAATCATCAATTTCTCCAGCTTAGGGTGTAACCCTCGCCTCGAGAAAGACCACAATTAGCATTTAAACATGTTTAATAATAGAATGAGAGATCCGGGATAATTAAAAAACTTTTTTATAACACCTGTATAAATAGATCTCCATTCATTTTGTTCCTTAAAACAAATGGTTTATTCGGTTTGTTACATGTACAATATCAGAGTATACCATAATTCCCAAAATTCACCCAAGATAATAACATTAATTCAAAATAATAATCAAGGCATCAATGCCCATCTCAGTATCCATATTGGGGATTACACAAAACTATACTTCTATAGTCTATTCAATATGTACATTTATCCAAAATGATAACCAGTTCAGTATAAAACCAAAATATCTAACTAAGACCACCGCTGGCAGTCCTAATCATCCTTGTTCACTTGCTTGTTCTTCGATCCACTTGCCCTGTCTAAAAATATTATTTGGAAAGAATGAGATTCTGGAGAATCCCAGTAGCAACAGTTTATGTATATGATGCATATAAACAAAGCAAGTAAACATATATCACAATGCAGCAATCAATATTCGAGGTCGGGCACATTGCCACGTCCCCTTCACTGTATACAAGGTCAGGCTTACGCCACATCCTTTACTATATCTATATTCGAGACCGGGCTTACGCCACGTTCCCTTACTGTATATGTATTTGAGATCGAGCTTATACCATGTTCCCTTCACTATATCTATATTCGAGATCGGGCTTACGCCACGTTCCCTTCACTATATTCAATGATTAATGCAAATAAGCAATGCAATATACATGATATAGGATAAAGTGTTACTACCGTGGTCTTTCTATTCTTGAGCAGGCACATGCCTTCTATTCTCCAGGAAAATATCAAATCCTAAAGTCATAATTAAGGATGAAGCATTATTCTCTATTCCAATACTCAATTGACTCTTCAACACTTAGATTTGGTTTCAATAATGACCCTTAAGAAGCTACAAATGCCTCTAATAAAACCCCTAAAAGGTTGGGAAACAATAGGTTGAAGATGTCTTTTCAAAAACTCAAAGTGCTGGAACACAAGGGTTGGCCATGACTAGCCCTCCCTTGGGCCATGGCCAAAATATGGTTAGAAGGTCACTGGCCATGGCCAGCCACCCATGGGCTGCGGCTAGAATCAGGTCAGAAAGGTTTGGGCCGTGGCCAAGAAATTCCCTGATTCTTGGATGAACTTCCAAAATTCATAACTAATTTTAGAAAAATCGAAATGAGGTGATTCTAAAGCCAAATGAAAGGTATTTAAGTCCTATTTACTAGAAAAATATGGACCATAACCAGAAATCAGTATAAAATTCTAGAATTACCCAAAATGCAACACTACTTCAAAACAAAGTCCATTTTTTGTCCCAAACTTTGGCAAAGCATAACTCCCAGTTAACAAAATGAAATGACACAAATTATATGTCCATTTTGAAGTTTGGGATGTGAGATTTAAGAATGAAAATTTTCATATTTTTCCAACACCATTGGGTTATTCAAAACGTTCGTGCAAACTGACTGCCCATATAGAGTTCACACAAGATAGATTTTCCAACTTTCTACCAAAGTGTCCAATGGCTAATACAAAGTTCCCAAACTTCACCTTTAAGCTTCAATTCAATTCTATTCATTCAAAATACTAAACAAGGCACTAATTCCATGACAACAACATGCCAACAACACAATGACCCTCAATTTCAAAATTCAAAGCAAAATTTCCAGAAAATTCAAACTTAACCAATGGCTATAAAACCTATATAGAAAGGTTTATCTTAGTCACCTCTATAACTTTGCCAAATAGACTTCTTGTTTTACCACTTCCCAAAATTTTGTGTGGGCATAAACCAACACCAATGGACACATTATAAACATCAAAATGAAGCTCTCACTCCAAGGATCAATTTTAATGAATGAAGTTTGAGCAATGGAGGCCATTTACTTACCTTGAATCAAGCTTTTCTTCCTCTATTTTCAGCAACAATGGTGCTGAACCAAGGAGAGAGAGAATGAGAGAGAGATGAGGGATGAGATGAGTAATGAAGAAATAAAATGATCACACTCCCTCAATCTTTCATGTCAGCCAAAAAAAACAAGGGAAGAAGAGAGAGAAATGAAATAAAATAATGAGATTTTGACTTCTCACACACTCTTTTACTTCCTTTCAAATTGCTGTGTCATAGTCTCATTGGTTCTCATAAAGCAACCACCTAATTAGTCACTTTAATCATTCCATTAGCCATTTTAATCACACTTCTCATTTTTTCTCTGAGTTAGTAATTAATTTCCCATTAATCACCAACTTATGGCTAATAATTCCATCATTCCAATTTCTCAATAATCATGACATATTAATTAACATAGCCATAAGACACATAATAATTCCAATTAATTCACCAAATAACCACATTAATCCTCGTTAGCCCCTAATTAAAATTTTGGGGTGTTACATAGGCTTCCAATCAAAATAACCATTTTCATTTTACAAGCTTTAATAACTTTCTAAACCAATTAAACATCAATTCTACCTTCAATAAATATAACCCAATGATCAAACTCAAATTTAATCGGTTATAACTATCATATTCAAATCATAACAACCCCATACCATTCAAACCCTAACTCTAAATCTCTCAAATAATGTAATAGAAAAATTCTAAACTGATTAAATGCAAGTATTCACTTACCTCTACAATCTCATGGTTCCCTTTTATTGAAAATCAACACATTCTCTAAGCCCTAATGTTCAAACTTGTTTTGCTCTCACTAAGATTTACACCACTAAAAAGCTCTAATTGAGTAGAAAAATATTTATGAAATAACCATTAAGGTTGGGAGATTTTATGAAGAGAAAATGTAGCTTAAAAGTATCCCAAACCTCCATTAATGGAGGATTGGAGAGCTGGAACCAAATGGGGAAAGATGAAGGACCAGAGGCAGCGTCGGGTTGGGAGGAAAAGGGGATATAATATAGGGGACGTTGGCCTCACTTATGTTTTTATTATTAATATATTCTTTTTTTCCTTTTCTATTCCATTTGTTATTTCTCTACTTTTTCTTTCTTTCTTTCTTTCCTATTCTTAAATTCATATTTTGGCATTGAGGAATCTCTAACCCCTATTTCTTAATTAACCACCATTATCAAAATTCTCAAATAGTCCAAATAATTAACTCTTTGTATATTTTATCCCAATAAAACCTTTATAATATATAAATAATTAAAATATCTTTGATGAGAAAATATGTTAAATACTCCATTTTAACCCCACCAAGCCTTATCAAATTTTCTCTCCATTATTCTCCAAAAATGCATGTGGGATTATTGTCATAAAATTGAATCCACTCAAATAAGTATACAGAAATTTCTATTTACCATGAAATAATCCCAATTAAATTAAATTCATTATTAATAGATATACTACTCACAATTATCAATCATATTTTACTATTTTCTTAATTTTATGCTTATGTATCTCAAATAATATGTTTGATTCACTATACACCTCAAATTACTTAATAAATTATATCCTAACAGTAGAAATAAAAATTAGGATGTTACAATTATCCCCTCCTTTTAAGAATTTTGTCCTCAAAATTCATCATACAACAAGCTTTTTAGTTTCCTTTTTCTTATGGTTCTCTCATATACCATCTTTGAATTTCACTTCTACATAATCGCATCAAGAATTTGATGGGTAACACTATTTCCAATCCATTAATTACTTCTTCTTCTTATCATCTTCTTGGGATGAAGTGTTATCCTTTTCCCCATCACAATCTTGATAAGGATCACACAACTCATATCACTAACTATGCCTTTTTACAGACAAACCTTGACCAATTTAGTACTCTTTTCTATAACTTTTTTATGCAAACCTCATACTATCTACTTTCACATACACACACATCCAAGTGTCATTATATTTAAAACTAGGCATCCTTCTTGAATACAACCGTGTTTAATCTTTATACAAATGATACCAATTGAGAAGAAAATAAAATCAATATTATTGTCATACTATATAAATAATTATATTCCCCAACTCTCATAATCTTCCGCTTATCTCTTACCAATAGGGAATCCAGAAAACCTTCATTGCTCATACGCCATTATTTTTTTTATTTATATATTCTTTTTCACAATTAACTCTTATAATTCCTTGAACTAATCTATAGTATCATGTTAAATTTCATAATTTTAATTATTTTATATTTTGATAGACTATTCTAGCCATAAATAAGATCATAAATAATTGTTATTCTTTGCTTCCAAAATCCTCAAGAAACTCATCTTATGATTTAATTTGTTAAATCTAATTCCATAAACTTCCAATACCACTTCTTGATTTTTTGAATAGATATCCACTAAAAATTAAAATCCTGCTTACCAAATTTTCTATATCCTCAATCCAATCTCCACCATATATATATATATATATATATATATTTTCACGCATCGTCATCAATCACTCAAATTTCGCATAACCTTCAGTTTTTTTTGTTTTGAGGTTAAGAATTTGTAAACCATATAACTTTCAAAAATTGCTTATCAGTGCACTTTCTGTAACCCCCTGACTTTAAACACGTAATTATAACTCGATAACATATAATTAACTCAGATTAATGAGACTTCCTACCTTATAGTAGGATTTTCACAAAAATTATTTCAAAACATTTTTCCTATCCTGGTCTCAATTTCAATGTTTGAATATAATTACCTGTGTAGTTAATATACATTCATTCATATCAGAGTGTGTAATCAAATCCCCGGCAACCCCTGGGTTCCATTCATACATCAACTAAGTCTTTGTAAGTCTCTCTAAGGGATTACATAACCAAGCTCCAATACAATACAATTTACATCTCAAAATAAACAGTAATCCCAAGTTCAAAATGGATAACCAACATCTCCAAAATCAAATATACCCCTAAGGGTCCTAATTGCTCCGGGTTGCCCACTTCTCTTTTGAGCCACTTGCCCTGTCTAAAATGTTAGTCATTGGAAAGAATGAGATTTGAGAGAATCCCAGTAGTAACAAATCACCTCACAATGCATAAACACAAAGCATGTACGTAAATCACAAACAGCAACAGCAGTAGCAACACAAAGATACATGAATTTTACCCAAACGACAGCACTCATGGCTGTATACACAATGCGACAGCTCTCGCTGTAATCACAATAACGACAGCTTACGCTGTAATCTCAATCACGACAGCTTACACTGTAATCACAAAAATGACAACTTACGCTGTAAACGACAGCTTCTGCTGTAAATGATAGCTTTCGCTGTATAACAACAGCTATGACCAGCTATAACCATAGCAGCATTAGAGATCATCACAAAATAGTGATACAACACACATACAGTGCATTACACATAGTATAAGAGAGAGAGAGTCACTACTTGGTCATTTCCTGACGTTTTTCAGTATTATGGGCTCTCGAGGACGGAAAATATCAAATCCTGTAAACCAAGTTTGGGACAACCCATCAATCTCTTTTCCAAGTTCTTAATTTTGTAATACTTTAAGTTGGTTATCATTTAAACTCTTTAGGAGACTATTATAGGTCTAAACATTATGCCTAAAGGGTTGGGAGAAACTACCCTGAAGACCCTCCTTCTTGGAAGAATTTCTGATTTTGGACTGGCTTACTCGAGTGACACCCCCAATTGCACTCGAGCACCAGCGAGTGAGACACAGGAAGTGTTTGCCTGTGAGCAAACCTCAAAATATTTCTCACACTCACTCGAGTATAAGAAGCTGTACTCGAGCAATGACCTCAAGTTCACTCGAGCACCAAAAAGTGAGATCTAACGAGTGACTACCCAAGAGCAACCATAAACTCCCAGGTCTTAAACTGACTCCCTCACTTGAGCATGCCCATACTCACTCTAGTGGGATCATATCTCACTCGTAAGTCAGGAAGTGTGCTCATGGTTTCTGCCTGAAGACTTAACCAAAATACCCAGAATTTCATACTGCACTCGAGTGAGACCCCTCCTCCCTCGAGTAAAGCTTATCAGAAGCCAGATCACAGCAACTGATAAGGTTTTCCAGAATTGACCAATTTGCTATCAATGGTTCAAAAGCTTGTACCAAAACTCATTCTCACTTATTTTAACGCAAGGAACCTATTGGTAACTTCAAAACAACCTAATTTCAACTCAAACAACACATTCCCATCACTAGACCACAAGATCACCAAAAACCACAATTTGCCAAACTTCCTTACTCAACCTCAAATCAAAATTAATAACATTATAACATATCTTAACACCATTTCCTACACATTACCATACCAAACTCTTTCATTATTCAATTCTCATGAAGGGCAAAATTCCAGAATTTACTAAACTTAACCAAAAATCATGACATATATACCAAAATTCATCAAAAGCTTACCTCTTAAGCTTGCTGAAATCAAAACCTTGATTCCACCAACTTTCAAATTTGTTTAACTACCAAACACCACTTTGCAAAATTCTGAAAGCATGGAAAGGAAGCCCTCAACACCATGAAGAACTTTAATAGACATAATATAAGCATTTGAAGGCATTCACTCACATAGAACCAAGCTTTTCTCTTTCTCTTTCTTGGTTAGCTTGGGACAGAAATAGAAGTGATGAGAGAGATGAAAGAGTGAGAGGATGATGATGAGATTTTCCCTTCACACATACACACACCACCGACTTGACAAGGGAAGAGAGAGGGAAAATCATTTGACTTTTTGACTTCAAATCCAATGGCTCTCATTTGACCACATGGCACCATCCCATCCTTCCTTCTATGAAATTATATAACAAATGCACAAGCACTACCAAATTTTCTTAAACACAATCCTAACTATTAGTCTCAATTACCAATGAGTCTCCTCTTCGATAACTGACCAATCGGTCGATAAATTTAACAATTTTCCCCTGATGAACATAATGCTTACTAAACTATCAATAAACACCTTTGCACCATAAATCACATTATTTACTTCAAAAGTGTTTAATTAACATTAATTACATCACTTTGAAGTTATTAATCCTTCATTACAATTCAGGATATTACACTTTCACATTTCAAAATTTTTTAAAAGAGCTTCTCTTTCTCTTCGTTTTTTTTTGTGCTTCATGCAAAAATATTCGTAACTATATCATGGAACGATAGTAGCTAAAAAACTTTGAAAATGTGAAAAATCTGTAGAGCATAAAACATAAATTTCAAAGTCTTTTCCATTTGGTAAACCATCGTTAAAAAATCTTTCATAAAACATCTATTTCTCAAACAAGATTTTTAGTATTTCACCAAAAAAATTTCTAATTGGATCGAAACAAGAAGTAAATTCTTAACAATACCTTGAGTTCACAAAATGTCAAAAACTCAATGTAATGAAAAGGCACTTTCCTGCAATACATTACTTACAAAATTATAATTTGTTAAAGATTCTTCTCTTAGAACAGGTATAGATTTTGAAACTACCAGTAACACTTCAAAGAAATTTCTTGTGTTCATATTTCAAATTCTTGACAACATATATTGCTCAACACTAGTTCTATCTACATTTCCACCCCCCTAAACACAAGTATCCTAACAAACATTATTTTCAAGGTTATATCGATTCCCACTAAGACTCTAATACACAAATAAATAAATCATTCAATAAATTTATGTATTCCTCGATACTTTCAAGTATCCTTTTTCATTAGTCATAATAAGTTTCTTGATGAACTTTTTCCCCCTTTTTACATCATCACCATTAATAGACATCCCTTGCCTACTACCTAGTAACTCTAAATCCATCTGGTACAAAGATTATCATAACAATCAAGCCTCTAGAGCTTTCCCCAGTTGACTAGCAGAAGAACTATTACCTGAAAAATGTTAAATCAATGGGGTGAGATAAAAGTCTTAGTAATCAGCTCTCCAACTCATTACATATTCTATATGTGCTCGTGAGGTGCTAAGTGGAACAATTTTATAAAAAAAAGTTTCAGTGATATAATTCATGAATCATACAATTATTGTGTCACAAATTTCGTATCACCATTTCCATATCACAATTTCAAGATCACAAATTCTGTATCACAATGTCCATATCACAAGTTCAACATCACAAATTCTGTATCACAATATCTATATCACAATTCCATATCAGAAATTTGGTATCACAGTTTCTATATCATAATTCTGTATCACAAATTCCATATCAAGAATTCCTTTTCACAAATTCTGTATCACAAATTCCATACCAGGAATTCCGTATCACAAATTCTATACCACAATTTCTATATCACAATTTCATATCACAAATTCCATATCAGGAATTATGTGTCACAAATTCTGTATAACAATTCCCAAGTTCCCTCCCATCAATCCAACCGAACCGCCTTATTTCTGCCGACTTAACCCATGGGCTAAGTAACTATCCATGTCACATACCACTAAAAAGCTTACTAGTCATGTGATGAGGACTGGCCAAATTTCACAGAACATATGCCTAAATAAAGGGTCATTTCCCCACATTGAACTAGTGGGGTGTAACTACTTCTCATTGAACTAGTAGGTGTAATATCCCAACAATTATTCAAGGGCTAAACATGTAATATCCCAAATTTTAATTAAGGGCTAATGGCTTCAAAGTGATGTAATTAATGATAATTAAACACTCTTGAAGTATATGTTGTGCAATGTGATATAAAGGCGATTATTAATGGTTTAATGAGTATTGTGCTAATAAGGGGTAAAACGGTAAATTTACCGATCGATTGGTAAGTTATTAGAGAGGAAACTCCTTGGTAATTATGATCAATGGCTAGGATTAAATGTTAAGAGGTGGAATCAAGTGTGTTGGAGAGTTTGTGAAATCATAGGAGGAAAGATGAGATGTTGCCATGTGTCCAAATGAGAGCCATTGGATGAGTCAAAATTGTCAAACTCTTCCTCTCTCCCTCTTAAGTCGGCTGTGTGTGTGTGTATAGGACATTGATCTAATATTTCTCATCTCTCTCCATTCTCTCCATTTTCGCTGAAGTTAAGCAAGAAAGAGAAAGAAAGGGGTTGAATTTTAGGTGAGTATTTAACTCTAAATGCTCACTTCACCTTCATTGGTTTTGTTCAAATGGTTAAGAGCTCCCTTGCTATGTTTTCAGATTTGTGAAAAGTGGTGTTTGATTGTTGGACAAATCTGAAAGTTGGTGGAATCAAGGTGTTGATTTCAGCAAGTTTAAGAGGTAGGTTTATGATGAATTTTGGTATATATGTTATGATGTTTGCTTAATCAATGAGAATTCTGGAAATTTAACCTAATTATGACGTTAAGTGAAGGGTAGGTTTTGATTAGAGTGTCACTGTTCATTTGGTCAGTTGTGACACTTGGGAGTGATTAGAATTTGATTTGAAGTTGAATAAGGGAAATTTGTTAGAATGAAGTTTTGAGTGGTTTTATGATCTAGAGTGAGAATGTGTCGATTGGAGATGTTAAGGTGACATGTGGTGATTGTGGTAGAACATGCTCATGGATAATGAATATGGTCATTTTGATGGTTCCAATGTGTTCCTTGAGCCAAATTGTGTGGAAATAGTATGTGATTTGAAATTTGGGAACCATTGGTGCAAAAATGGAAATGTTGACCAATGTAAGTCTGTTCTGGACAGTCAGATGGTGTGGACGTTTTGACTGGGTAAATGATGTTGAAAAATTATGAAACTTTCCAGTCTTAAAGCTCACATCTCAAGCTTCAAAATGGACATAAATTTTGTGTCATTTCGATTTTTGAGCTGGGAGTTTGAACTGTCCAAAGTTTGGCATCAAAGCTGGACCCTGTTTTGGTGCAATGTTAAGTTTTTGGTAAATTTGGACTTTTGTGGTGATTTCTAGTTAGGGCCAATATTTTTCCTTGATAGAGGACTTAAATAGCTTTCATTTGGCTTTGGAATCACCTTATTTCGATTTTTCCTGAATTAGTTATGATTTTTGGAAGTTTAGCCAGAAACTGGATTTTCTTGGGCCGCGGCCCGTGGATTCTGGGCCGCAGCCCAAATGTTTCTGAGCGTCTTTGGACAGTTTTGGGCCGCTGCCCATGGATTTTGGGCCGCGGCCCAACCCCAAAAATCTGTGTTTTGCACTTTTCAAAGGTGGTTTTCGGTATAGCCTTTCCCAACCTTTTGGGTATATGTTTAGGCCTCTAATAGCCACCTAAAGAGTCTAAATGATAACCAACTTAAGTACTATGGAATTAAGAACTTGGAAAAGAGATTGATTTATTGTCCCTAATTTGGTTTATAGGATTCGACATTTGCCGTCCTCGTGAGCCCACTGAGCCAGCAAACGTCTGGAAGGAACGACGTAGTAACTTTTCTTTCGTACCATATGTGATGCATTGTATGTGTGTATTATCATTGATTTGTGATAAATACGTATGCTGCAACATTGTGAATATGTGTAAACACCGTCATACCAATAGTCCCTGAGTAGCTAACAACAGATCGGGCAAGGGTTGTATGCCTTCCCGGCGGAGAAAGGGGATAAGGATGAGGTGTGATATATGTGATTATGTGGGCCGAAAGGATATTTGTGAAGGCCGACGAGCCATTTGTAAAAGCCATATAGCTATATGAGCTATAAGGCTATGTGTATGCACTGCCACGCCAATAGTCCTTGAGTAGCTAACAACGGTTCGGGTTAGGACAGTGTGCCTTCCCGGCAGAGAAAGGGGATGAGGGTGGAGTGTGATTTGTGCTGCTGCTGCTGTATGATGATTTGCTTGCATGCTGTGTACTTATATGTGGTATAAATGTTTTGTTACTACTGGGATTCTCTTGAATCTCATTCTTTCCTTTAACTAACCTTTCAGACAGGGCGAGTGGCTCTAAGGAGAAGCGTACTACCCGGAGCGGTTAGAACCCTATAGGGACATTTATTTTGGACGTGTTGGTTAAACATGTTAGACAGGGATCTTGTAAATTATTTTTGGATTGTAAATATTAGTGGAATACAGTGGTGTAATCCCTTATATGGGAATTAAAACCCTATAGTGAATGAATGGAACCCGGGGGTTGCCGGGATTGCTATTAGATATTATGATATGTTTAAATGTAAATTAACTGCACAGGTGATTATATTCGATAATTGAATTTGAGACCGGAATAGGAAAGAAGTTTTGAAAATTTTGTAAAGTCCCTACTATAAAAGGGAGTTATAAATGAGTTTTGAACTATTTGACGGTCTCTAAACCAATGTAATTAAGTGATATCGAATTATAATTACACTAGTTAAGGTAGGGGGTTACAAAACGTCCCAAAGAGAAAGTGAAATAGTGTTAGAAACTACTTTGTGAATTTAGTAAGGGATTTAGTTTTAATTCATTGAAGGAAAGTACCTAATTCCTTTAAGTTGTGTTAAGTTTGATATAAAACTTAACTTGGATCAAAAGAAGAAGGAATAGTGCCTTGAGAGAGGAAAAACAAAACAAAAGGAAGACCTAATGGCAAAGTAATTAATGTTGCCATAATCAAGGGCAAAAGTGACATTTACTGTTTAATCTTGAGGTTAAAATTGGAAATCAAAATGAAGGAATAGGATTTGCTCTTGAAAAGCAAGAGTAATCATGAGGATCAAAAAGCAAATTAACTCTCATCTCTTCAGGGAACAGCTAAAGAGGGGAAAAAAGGGAAGAGGAAAAGAATTAGTCAAAGTGTCAAACTCTTTAAGGAAAACCAAGGTCAAAATGAACCTATACATATAAGATCAATTAGTCAACATTCTGCCTCCTTTTTCTTAAGGCGATTCAATTAAGCCCAAGGGGGGAGGGGGAGGGGAGAGAGAGAGAGGGAGAATTAAATCAAAGCAAGTGTATATCTATAGACTAAGTCAAAAAGAAGGGAAAGAAGAAAGGAAGAAATGTCAACAAGTCTTGCATTTTGATTCAAGTTGGAAAGTTGACAAAAAAACAAGCCTTCAAGAGAGAAATTGGTCAACAAATTTCCCTTATTTTGGCATTCAAAATGGCGGCTAAGGCAAGAAGAGAGAAGGAAGAGTGAAGTTAATTTAACCAAACTAACTTAGGTTAATTAACTAGCATGCCGTTTTCAAGAAGCCATCAAAAATTGACACATTACCTTTCTTGTTCTCTTAGGCTCATTTTCGGCCAAGTGAATAAGCTAGCTGAAGATTAATGAATCAAATAATGTTACACTCCCTTACTCACTAAAAAGGTCAGCCAAGGCAAGGAAAAAAGAGATAAAAGAAGTGGAAAAAGAAAAAGGAAAGAGAATGAGCAAAAATTCAAGTATAAGAGCTAGGCAAGGCTTCTTGTATCATTTTCACCTTCTAAATCACCTCTCTAGTGTAATATTCCAAATGTTAGGCCTAGAGACTTGAGGATAAGCCTATATCAAGCAGACGATTAAGCCCAGTTTGGGAAGAGTTCGAAGAATGATTAGAGATAGAAAGACTCTTAGGGATTATGTGATTTGGCCCTATCGGGTAGAGGGCTCGGTATTTGTAGGAGTTTGATTAAAGTGTCAGTGTAAATATGCAAAGGACACATATACAGTGCCATTTGGTTGGTAGAAAGGTTCCACCCAACTATGTCACAAAGCATGGGACAAGTTAATTGAGTAAAGTATGCCAGCTATTTATATTGTACATTGATTGTTGAATGCCAATATTGAATGAAAATTGCTGAATACTATCAGAGAACAGGTGGTTCTAGTAGAGTAGAGCCCAAGAGGCTTTGGTAGAGCAAGAAGTTCTAGACATAAAATAGTATATTGATATGGTGTTGATTATACAATGATAGATATATACATAGAAGGGAATATCTTTGTGAACTAGCCTCGGAGAAACAACGAATACCCTAAGGTAGCAATATCAATGTACTGGTCTGAGGGTAGTACAAGGATGACATGAATACCAAGGGAATGGGTTTGAGTAAGGCCAGAGTATGGGCCTCAACCTAGAATAGAATCACCGATAGGCTAATTAGTATTAGGCAAACAAGCCATAGATAAGTAAGACAAAGTCATCTCCAGGTGAAGATCAGAAACTATGGGAGGACTTCTACAATAAATATCATTAGGCTATAGGAAAGCATGACACTCCTATATATCATCATACAAGGGTGATGAAGTGCAGAGGAGTAATGCAAGAAAACGTGCAAGAGGGAATTATGGAAGATATTGGAAGATTAGTTTCATTTTTAAATGATGTAATCATTTAAAGTTTTTGGGTCGGGTAATAAATTCCATATTTATGAGCAGAGAAGCGTTGTAATAATACTCTAATAATAAAGAATAGATAGAAGTTAGTAACCCCGTGAATAAAGTTAAGTAGTCGGGTAATTAATGAATAATGACCCCTTGAATTAAAGATTAAGTCTGGGTTTGGGGGCCTAAGTAATGTCTCCCTTAATGTAACCCCCTCCGTAATTATATCTGAAATACGCGATTAAAATGAAATAGAGACCAATAATAATCAAATAATATTTACTAACCCATCACATGACGGGGTTTTCACGAATACTTTTTGAAATCATTTATAAACATGGTCTTATATTCACATTTCGAATACAATTACTACGCGAAGATAAATCACATTCATATAAATATCAGAGTGCACAACTTAATCATCCCGGCAATCCCGGGTACATACCTTCGCTAAAGATACACAGGGTACAATTGCCTATTACAATTCTTCAAATGGGGATTACACAATCTCATCTCGGAGGAGTCCTAGCCGCTCCCTCCACGAGCCACTTGCCCTGTCTAAATTGTTGGTAGGGGAGGGAGAGATTCGAGAGAATCTCAGTAGGAAACAAATACCATAATGCATGCATGATAGATGCTAGGTGTATGACATGTTAGCTTTATCTAGATGCATACCCCATAATGATATTTCTGCATGCTCAATGTTTCATACAACAAGACTATGGCCACAGCAAAAACAGAAATAGAGCTTCATTTATTCAAATATGCTCTACACAATCAAGTAAAGCAATCACATACATCACTGCACAAGCAAAGTTATCGAATACATGCAAGTAAGGTAAGTCCCCTACCTCCAGTCTTTTCTCCTCGATTTGCGTGTCAGCAACTCGAGGCGTTACATTCGATCCTACAATGTCAAATATACCATTTAGACACTTCCATAGTGTTTCTGGGGGTTATATGAGGCTATATTGAAAATTTACTAAAATACCCCCGGGGACCCGGCCCGGCCCCGCCGTACCCAGTCCGGCTGTACTTTTCTTGAAATTTTGACATGGGCTATTCTGATATATTTTCGCCTAAGAAATCCATTTCCGGACTCGGAATTATCAAATTCAATGTCAATTTACAAACTTACCCTTGGCAGCCCCACTTTAAGGGTTTCAAGGGCGTTTTCGTAATTATGCTTTTTCGGCCTTTTCCAAAAAAGTGCCCAACTGTAACCCCACCTAATTTTCGCTCCTGAACTCAATGAAATCATCAAATCATTGAAAATCCAACTCTAATACCCATTTATAGCCCAGACCGAAATATACAGGTTTTCCAGGGAAAAACGAGGTTTTTCGGTTTCGTCTGCCTAAACGCGTTCCTTTCTACTCCTAACCACTTTATTGACTATTCCATTAGGTTAGAACTACCATTGAGTATCAATTTGGGCAGCATAACAGCCCCACAAACCCATTTTCCATTTTTAGAACCAAAGACAATCCGGCGAAATTTCACCGATTAAATTGTCTATAACAGCCAGAATAGTGAATATGCAAGAGTTTGGAAGTTACCTCAAACTCCCACTAGCTTTTCCTTCTTGTGGCTGAAAACCCTAACTTCAAAACACCAAAAGAGGAGCTTCCAAACCTTAAAGAACATAAAGGAGTAGCTTAGGATCAGAGTTATACGCATTAGGAGCTAGATCGTCGGAGAAATCGGCTTACCTTGCGAGATTTCTTCCTCTTTCTATCTCTAAAGATCCCATATGCTCTCTCTCTATTTCAGCTATTCTCAGCGTCAGAAATGAGGAGGAAGAAGGAAAAAACAGTTTAATAACATATCCCATGCTTATGTCATCAATGTAACATGATGATGTCATAATTCTCAATTTTCGGATTTTTGGCAGATTTCTGACCAAACTTTGCAAAATCATAACTAATTATAGAAAAATCAAAATGAGGTGATTCCAAAGCCAAATGAAAGGTATTTAAGCACTCTTCATTGGAAAAATATGATCCATTACCCCAGAAATCACCACAAAATTCCAGAATTATACAAATTTCATCACTGCCCCAAAACAGAGTCCATTTTCGACCTCAAACTTTGGACAGTCATATCTCGCAGTTCCCAAAACGAAATGGCACAAATTATATGTCCATTTTGAAGCTTGGGATGTGAAATTTAAGACTGAAAAGTTTCATAATTTTCTGACATCATTTGCCTAGTCAAAACATCCACACGAGAAGACTGGCCATACAGAATTCACACTGGACAGCATTTTCAGTTTTGCAACCAATGTGTCCAATTCAATTTAAATCAATTCCAATGATTAAATACCACAACATGACACCATTCCCATCACAATACCCCATTCAATTCTTACCTCTATTCTAAGTCAATTTGGATGTTAATCCACAATTGAGCTCAAATACAGGGTTTTGGCGTTGCTCATAACACAAGCGACTACAATCCACTTTATATTCTCTAAAAGGGTTCATTAATCACTAACCACGTCCACTTTTGTAGTCATTAACCCCTAATCACAATTTGGGATCTTGCTAAATCGGGGCTTAGCAATCCACTAATCTCAGGCTTATTATCTATTCTCGAGTCTCAAAATTTGGGGTATTACATTTCTCCCCCCGTTCAATAAATTTCGTCCTCGAAATTTGTCATACCACTTAATCCAAAAACTACGGATGCTTCTTCACGACAGCTTCTATTTCACAATTCATTTCATATTGGGATGGTCTCTTCTAGACCACCCACACACAATGATACTCCATAAATCCAATTCTCGCAAGAATCTCAAACAATGAATGCAACTCAATTGCCGCAAACTGCAATCGGCCCATATCACGATTGCCACACAAACCCGATCACCATACATTTTGCCAAACAGATACAATTGCTTCGACATACGATTGCCACAACACCATCATCACCTAACCACAATCGTCGCAAGCCCCATAATTCATGAGTGGCTAGTACATCTCAATATCCAGAGGCTCTAACTTATGAGCCATATCATAAGATCTTGGCAGTTGGGTAGCATAGGCCACCACTCTGCTTAACTTAAACTAGTTACTCTTTTCTGGAGTAACCCCAAAACACCACAACCTCAATACATCAAATGACGGCCTTAGCTGTATACACAAGCTCTTCCGCTGTATTCACATCCACAGCCTTTCCCTCACCTGTACACCCACCAGTGACTCCGCTAGTAGTAACCGGGACTTTTGGGTCTCACAACACAATATTACTTCACCGTATCAACTTTCACGGTGTCACCCTCACCCGTACACCCACCAGTAACTCCGCTAGTGGTAATCGGGACTTTTGGGTATCAACACAATGTCACATCATCTGGTCACTCCGGAATCTCAATTTCTTCTATCCAGGCGCCTTTTATTGTCACACCCCCCTTAATGGTTGCCCACGCTTCTGCTGCGTGGCTGGCTCCCACATCACACCCATCCGGTGGATGCCCGGGGGTTACCGGACTCACAATTTTATTGTCACACCCCTTCAGAGTGCCCACCCCCTGGTCAACTACGTACCAGGGCTACGATGGCCGTCCCCTGACCGGGACTGGCAGGCAGCTGGGTTACTCACCTTTCACCCAGGACTCACAAGAAAATCCACTTCCAAACGTACATTGCAGACTCTAATTTTACACACCGCCTTTTGGCCTCAGGTCAACACCAGTGCAACCAACGTGGTGGCTAGCCAGGCTGGTCATGCCGGGGTAATTGCCCTCACAAACAAGAATCCCCAATCATGTAATCGAATTCGCCATCAGCTAAACTAGCTCTGCTCTGCTACGACACAACTCAATCCCAGCTTGTTCACAATTGTCACACATACATGTTGCCTCACTGGCATACACATATCACATTGCCTCTCTGGAAATCACAAAGCCACTCTGGCTTCCAGATAGTCAATCCTCCGTAAACTACCATCCCAGCAGAATGTTCCTCCGCTATGAGAATTACCCCATGCGGCCGCAAGTGAAAGACACACAAATATCCGTCACATTCTGAGCCTATGCCTACCAGGCGCAACCCACCGAACCAACCCGATCCAGCCCAACCAGGGAGATAGACTCACAGTAAACAATCGCAACAAGCTAGAACCAGGTATCTTAACAACTTCACCTTCAACATCACGAATTCTTTTCACATACTGGGATCCCTCAAGACCCCTTCTCACAAATTAATCTGGACTTCAAAGTTTTACTTCTCGAAGCCATCACTAACCCCTTGTACTTTCGGCAAACTTGAGCCTCTGCTCAATGCTATACTTAAACACATCACATTATCACACTTCTACTGCACACTCTGAGGTATTTTGCCTCATCTGTGCTTTAACAATGTCAAGTTGATTTAACAGGAGTCCCATAGGAATTTCCTACTACAACTGACAACATTCACAATTTGTGCCAGACCTTGGACCCATTCAACTCAAATCAATCAAAGCTATGACCAGTACTTCATTGAGATCCCATACTCCCAACGTTCCCAGAGCTCTATTCTACGATTCAACATCACGGTGACTGCTCTCTACGGTTCGTTATCACGGTGGCTGCACACTAGGGCTTACCGTCACGGCGGCTTTCACAAAGTCACATAGTCTCACCCCCCGTATGATATCGCCTGACGGTACGGTCCTCCCACCGGAACCACCGATGAGCCGCAGGTAGTAGACCCACACACATCCCCTGTATTCCACCGCCCTGAAGGCATGGTACTCCCACCGTCAACACTGATGGGCAGTAGGTGAAGAAATAGCCTTACGGCTCACATAATCATATAGTCTCACCCCCCGTATGCTACCGCCCGAAGGTACGGTCCTCTTACCGGAACCATCGATGATCCGCAGGTAGTAGACTCACAAATAGCCTAACCGATTAGGTGTCACCGTAGGTAGCCCTCTCCGATCAGAACTCCCCGTAGGTTGCATTCTCCGCTCCGAATCCTCGTAGATAACTCTTTCAAATTCAAATTCTCTGCAAAATCACTTTTCCCTGTGCTAGATTAACACTAGTAACCTCAGGATACTTGATACACATTTCAATTCCAACCTAGTACCACATCCTGGTACCATAGACCATATAGGTCATATCAACCTCCTAAGGACCAGCTTGACTATTGAGTCTGATCCTTAGATCACAATTCATCTTTCAAACCTTTAACCTCAGTTGAACCGGGAAATCACTTCCCTCAAATCCACGGAGCATCATCCACTCCAGCATAAACTCAAATATCTCTGCCAGCCTAAAGCACCTCAGCCCCCTAGGTCTTAAGGCCTTTAAACACACAAATTCAGGATAACCAAATAATGTATACACATAATCCACAAATCCTAGATATCCACAACACTAGGGATATAAAGGTGTATACCACAAACAACCAAAATCACAAATCATTGCCTATTCCTTAGGCAATCATAACTCATCACTCATTCCCTAGCTTGGCATAAGGGAAATATCCTAGCAAAATCCATCTTTGCCAGGAACTGCAGCTCTTATACCAAAAATGTAACCCCCTCCGTAATTATATCCGAAATACACGATTAAAATGAAATAGAGACCAATAATAATCAAATAATATTTACTAACCCATCACATGACGGGGTTTTCATGAATACTTTTTGAAATCATTTATAAACATGGTCTCATATTCACATTTCGAATACAATTACTATGCGAATATAAATCACATTCATATAAATATCAGAGTGCACAACTTAATCATCCCAGCAATTCCAGGTACATACCTTCGCTAAAGATACACAGGGTACAATTGCCTATTACAATTCTTCAAATGGGGATTACACAATCTCATCTCGGAGGAGTCCTAGCCGCTCCCTCCACGAGCCACTTGCCCTGTCTAAATTGTTGGTAGGGGAGGGTGAGATTCGAGAGAATCTCAGTAGGAAACAGATACCATAATGCATGCATGATAGATGCTAGGTGTATGACATGTTAGCTTTATCTAGATGCATACCCCATAATGATATTTCTGCATGCTCAATGTTTCATACAACAAGACTGTGGCCACAGCAAAAACAGAAACAGAGCTTCATTTATTCAAATATGCTCTACACAATCAAGTAAAGCAATCACATACATCACTACACAAGCAAAGTTATCGAATACATGCAAGTAAGGTAAGTGTAAGTCCCCTACCTCCAGTCTTTTCTCCTCGATTTGCGTGCCAACAACTCGGGGCTTTACATTCGATCTTACAATGTCAAATATACCATTTAGACACTTCCATAGTGTTTCTGGGGGTTATATGAGGCTATATTGAAAATTTACTAAAATACCCCCGGGGACCCAGCCCGGCCCCGTCGTACCCGGTCCGGCTGTACTTTTCTTGAAATTTTGACATGGGCTATTCTGACATATTTTCGCCCAAGGAATCGATTTCTGGACTCGCAATTATCAAATTCAATGTCAATTTACAAATTTACCCTTGGCAGCCCCACTTTAAGGGTTTCAAGGGCGTTTTCGCAATTTTGCTTTTTCAACCTTTTCCGAAAAAGTGCCCAACTGTAACCCCACCTAATTTTCGCTCCTGAACACAATGGAATCATCAAATCATTGAAAATCCAACTCTAAGACCCATTTATAGCCCAGACCGAAATATATGGGTTTTTGATGGAAAAACAAGGTTTTTCGGTTTCGTCTGCCTAAACGCGTTCCTTTCTACTCCTAACCACTTTATTGACTATTCCATTAGGTTAGAACTACCATTGAGTATCAATTTGGGCAGCATAACAGCCCCACAAACCCATTTTCCATTTTTAGAACCAAAGACAATCCGGCGAAATTTCACCGATTAAATTGTCTATAACAGCCAGAATAGTCAATATGCAAGAGTTTGGAAGTTACCTCAAGCTCCCACTAGCTTTTCCTTCTTGTGGCTGAAAACCCTAACTTCAAAACACCAAAAGAGGAGCTTCCAAACCTTAAAGAACATAAAGGAGTAGCTTAGGTTCGGAGTTATACGTGTTAGGAGCTGGATCGTCGGAGAAATCGGCTTACCTTGCGAGATTTCTTCCTCTTTCTCTCTCTAAAGATCCCATATGCTCTCTCTCTATTTCAGCTGTTCTCAGCGTCAGAAATGAGGAGGAAGAAGGAAAAAACCATTTAATAACATATCCCATGCTTATGTCATCAATGTAACATGATGATGTCATAATTCTCAATTTTCGGATTTTTGGCAGATTTCTGACCAAACTTTGCAAAATCACAACTAATTATAGAAAAATCAAAATGAGGTGATTCCAAATCCAAATGAAAGGTATTTAAGTCCTCTTCATTGGAAAAATATGATCCATTACCAGAAATCACCACAAAATTCCAAAATTACACAAATTTCATCACTGCCCCAACACAGAGTCCATTTTCGACCTCAAACTTTGGACAGTCATATCTCGCAGTTCCCAAAACGAAATGGCACAAATTATATGTAAATTTTGAAGCTTGGGATGTGAAATTTAAGACTGGAAAGTTTCATAATTTTCTGACATCATTTGCCTAGTCAAAACAGCCACACGAGAAGACTGGCCATACAGAATTCACACTGGACAGCATTTCCAGTTTTGCAACCAATGTGTCCAATTCAATTTAAATCAATTCCAATGATTAAATACCACAACATGACACCATTTCCATCACAATACCCCATTCAATTCTTCCCTCTATTCTAAGTCAATTTGGATGTTAATCCACAATTGAACTCAAATACAGGGTTTTGGCGTTGCTCATAACACAAGCGACTACAATCCACTTTATATTCTCTAAAAGGGTTCATTAATCACTAACCACGTCCACTTTTGTAGTCATTAACCCCTAATCACAATTTGGGATCTTGCTAAATCGGGGCTTAGCAATCCACTAATTTCAGGCTTATTATCTATTCTCGAGTCTCAAAATTCAGGGTATTACACTTAAGCTGGTATTGCTTTCGCAATGTAATATAAAGGGGTCTAGGGATAGGTATTACATCTAGCATTAAGTGCCTTCATAAGCATTGTTCACCCCATTAAGAACTACAATCTTGTGGTGTTTTTCATCAAGGCGAGGTGCTTTGGGCTGCCAAAGTTGGACAAACAAAAAACAAGCCTTAGAAAGTGAAAGAGGTAAGTCTAAGAATTAATTTAAACCAAACATCTTGTGGCTTAGTTGAGTTTTATGAATTTTCTTGGCTGCCCTAGTTTCAGTCAATATGGAGTTTATAGGGTTTCATATAGCTATGATCATACAAATGATGATATATGATGTTTAATGATGATTCTATACTAGATTAGTGGAAAAATTGTAAACTTGTTGATTGTTGGTTTGGGTAGTGTGTTTCAGCCAGATGCAGGGCAAGAAGAAGGAATGTGATTTTGGTGAATTTAAGGACACCAATGGACTCTACAAAAAAAGTTATGTGGGGATAGCTCATAGTTGTGATTTTGGATGAATTGGATAAGAAACCTTGAAATTGAAATTTGATGTTGCTTAAGTTAAATGCTACCAGATTCAAGGCAGGTTGTTTATAGCTTGTTTTTTATTAATCAAAAGTTATCTAATGGAAATGAAGCACTTTATAATAATATTAGATATTCTAAGCTTTAATTTGATATATAATACGTGGTAGTTGGGTCAATACATTACAAGTTATGGTTAATTAAAGTTAGGCATTAAATCTGGAATGATGTTTGTGGCAGTGAGGATTGATTGAGGTTTCTGGAACTGTATGTTTTTAATGGGAAGTAAGGGGTATTTTTCCCTTAAAATAGACTTAAAGAGTGTCACATAAGACTTTGAACCACCCTAATTAGAGATTTATGGCCAAAGTTAAGAATTTTCAAAGTTAGGTGAAAATTCTAGCAGCATAGGCTTATCATGCAAAAATGAGATACTTAGTGTAAGTTGTAATAAGCTTAAGTTCCAAGGGTAAAGTTGAGTACTAGATGTAACACCCCACCGCCGTCTCACCCCACCGGGCCACAACGGTTGGTGCCCTCTCCCACCACGTGGTGCGGAGCAGGATGGGTCAAGTCTGTTAGACCCACTACTCACAAGAGTCCCTCGCTCCCCAAGCGAGATTTTTCGCCTCCGTGGGAATCGAAGCCACTACCTGGGGGTAAGTAGCGCCTCAATGCCAGTGACTGGTGATACTCTCAGAAATATGTGATCACCAACCTCAAATTCTAGAGGCCTTCTCCTCTTGTCAGCGTAACTTTTCTGTCGACTCTGCGCTGCAAGGAGCCTCTTACGAATGATCTGAATCTGTGCTGAGGTTTGATCAACCAAATCTGGCCCATAAAGCTTCCTTTCGGATAATTCATTCCAGCATAAAGGTGATTGACACCGTCTTCCATACAACGCTTCATACGGAGCCATTTGGATGCTCGCATGATAGCTATTGTTGTAAGCAAACTCAGCCAGTGGAAGGAAACGATCCCAACTTCCTTTAAAGTCGAGAACACAAGCTCGCAACATATCTTCCAGTGTCTGAATTGTTCTCTCAGATTGTCCATCCGTTTGAGGATGATAAGCCGTACTGAATCTCAGTTGAGTACCTAAGGCTTCATGCAATGCTTTCCAGAATCTCGAAGTGAATCGGGGATCTCGATCGGAAATGATATTCTTCGGTACACCATGGAGTTTCACAATTTCTCGGATATAAATCTCTGCTAGCTTATCCGGAGAGTAACCAGCATCGATTGGTATGAAGTGGGCTGACTTTGTTAATCGGTCCACAATTACCCAGATCGCATCATAGTTTCTGATCCTGGGTAATGCCACAACCAAATCCATGGTCACGCTTTCCCATTTCCATTCCGGAATCTCAGGACTCTGAAGTAAACCAGGCGGTCTCTGGTGCTCGATTTTTACTTTCTGACAAGTGAGACACCTTGCAACATATTTGGTCACGTCACTCTTCAAACCCGGCCACCAATACACCGATTTCAGATTCTGATACATCTTGGTCATACCAGGATGAATAGTATATCGGCTCTTGTGTGCCTCATCCAGAATCTTCTGCCTCAACTCTGCCTTAAGTGGAACGCAGACTCTTTTTTGGTAACGAACCAATCCACGAGGCGATATGTCGTAGCCTGAAATTTCTCCCTGTTCGATTCGAGTCAGATTGCGCTGTATCCAGTCATCTTGACTCTGAGCTTCTTCAATTTCCGCCCTTAGATCACTCTCCTCTTGAGAAACAGTGTAATTGGCACAGATGATCTGGTTTGTCAAATTTAAATCACGGAAATCTTCAATCAATTTCCTTTCTTGTATCATCATAGCTGCAACGAGCACAGTCTTTCGGCTAAGAGCATCAGCGACTACATTAGCCTTACCTGGGTGATATTTTATCTCCAGGTCGTAGTCCTTAAGCAATTCCATCCAGCGACGCTGTCTCATATTCAGCTCTTTTTGATCATATAGATATTTAAGACTCTTGTGGTCGCAGTACAGTTCCACAGTCACACCATACAGGTAATGACGCCAAATCTTTAAAGCAAATACAATGGCCGCAAGCTCCAGATCATGAGTGGGATAATTCAATTCATGAGGTCTGAGCTGTCGAGAGGCGTAGGCCACCACACGTCCCTGCTGCATAAGGACACACCCTAATCCCTGCCCACTGGCATCGGAGTACACAACATAAGTCACACTGGGATCGGGTAAAATCAATACAGGTGCCGATGTCAACCTCTCCTTCAGCTCCACAAAGCAATTTTCACATTTCTCGTCCCACACAAACGGCTGATCTTTTCTCGTGAGCTTGGTCATTGGTAACGCAATACGGGAGAAATTTTGGATAAATCTTCGATAATAACCAGCAAGACCCAGAAAACTGCGTATTTCCGCCACAGATTCTGGCCTCTTCCAGTTCAGTACTGCTTCCACTTTGCTGGGATCCACAGAGACCCCTTCTTGCGAGATAACATGGCCTAAGAATTTCACTTCTGATAGCCAAAACTCACACTTGCTCAATTTAGCATATAATTGCTTCTCGCACAAGATATTCAATACGATTCTCAAATGATGCTCATGGTCTTCCATACTCTTGGAGTATATCAGAATGTCATCGATAAACACAACAACAAACTGATCCAGATATTGTCGAAAGATACAGTTCATGTAATCCATGAATACCGCAGGTGCATTGGTTAGCCCAAATGGCATCACCAAGAACTCATAATGACCGTACCGGGTCCGAAAAGCAGTCTTCGGAACATCCTCTGCTTTCACTCGCAGCTGATGATACCCTGACCTTAGATCAATCTTTGAAAACACATGCGAACCAGAGAGTTGATCTAATAGGTCATTGATTCGGGGAAGAGGGTACTTGTTCTTAATAGTAACCTTATTCAATTCTCTGTAATCAATACACAATCGAAGACTCCCATCTTTCTTCTTTACGAACAACACTGGAGCTCCCCAAGGCGACACACTGGGTCTAATGAACCCTTTCTCAAGCAAGTCTTCTATTTGTTTCTTTAACTCCGCCATTTCGTTTGGGGCCATGCGGTATGGGGCCTTAGATATAGAACCAGCTCCAGGAATAATGTCAATTGGAAATTGAACTTCCCTCTCAGGAGGCAATCCATTTAGATCATCCGGAAATACCTCAGGGAATTCATTTACCACGGGTATATCACTCAAAGTTTCACCAGTTTCCCTTTGCACTGAGAAAAACACTACATACCCCTAGCAACCCTTTTTAAGATACTTTTCAGCTTTAGCCGTAGAAAGAAAATTCATACCGGCATTCACAGCTTCAACCCTCTGAGAAACAGGATATACTATCCTCTTGTTTCCACAATCAAGCAAAACATTATTTGCCGTTAACCAATCAAAACCCAAAATGACTTCCAATTGGTAAAGCGGCAAACATATCAAATCTACAACAGATTGGTGCCCTTCCACAGTTACGACACAATTCAAGTAAGCTTCTGTGGTTAAAGCCTTAACACCCATCGGGGTTGACACTACCAAATCAAATGGTAATTTATGTACATGCAATCCCAGGCGCTTCACGCAATCATAAGCAATGAAGGAGTGACTTGCACCTGAGTCGAACAATGCTTGCAACAGATGGCCATTAATAGAGATTTTACCTTGTATCAACTCAGGAGATTTACGAGCTTCCTCGTGGGTCATAGCGAACACTCGGCCCTGTGTCCTCGGTTTCTGCTCGACTCGTGGTCGTTGACAATCTCGGGAAAAATGTCCTGGCTGCTTACAGTTAAAACAGACCAATTCTCCCCGGCAATTTTGGCCATAATGCGTTTTGTTGCAGCGAAGGCATTTCCACTCAGTCACAGCCCTCTGAGGCTCACGGTCTCTGGGCTGATAGGGCTTCTTATCACCGCCCTTGTATGAAGAGGATCCTTGGCCTTTCCGCTTCTGGGAAGCATTACCCTTACTGGGTTCACTGCGATGGCCAATAGCTCTAGTAGGATTCAACTCCCTCAGATTATTCTCCGTAATTCGACATTGCTCCACAGCCTTGTTGAACTTAGTGAATTGGTTCGTAACCAATCGCTTTCTCAATTCTCGCCTCAGACCGCGGATGAGCATATCAGAACTCCATTCTTCATCATCTTTAAACCGGAGGTAAGAGGAGTACCGAGCCAACCGGACAAAACGGGACAAGTAGTCGTCAAAGCTCTCTGTATCCCCTTGTTTGATGTTGAGAAATTCTGTCTCCTTCTCGAGCCGCACTGATTTGGGAAAGTATTTCTCGTTGAACTCTTGTTGAAACAGTTCCCAAGTCAATGGTGTTTCATTGCTCTTTAATGTCAGGGCGATATTCCGCCACCAACGATCCGCGTCCCCCTCAAGTTTATACACTGCCAACCGTGGCTTCACCTCCTCTGGGCAACACAGAACCTCAAATATCTTCTCCAGTCTGTACAACCAATCTTCAGCTGCCTGAGGGTCAAACCTTCCTCTGAACGCCGGAGGCATATGCTTGCAGAATCGGGTGACCCAATACTGAAGGTCTTTTTCCTCCCTGTTTGGCATCCCATATGATTCCTGATTCAAGGTAGCACGAGGTGGGGATTCCAGAGGTCGTGCTGATCCTTCTGCAGTGTCCTCATGTCGAGTCTCTCCTTGAGTCTCCTTCGGAGTGGATTGAACCGGACCTTCCTGGTTCTTCGCCTTCTCAGCTCTGAGCTCTTCCCTCAGTTCAGTGATCATATCTCTCTGATCCCGAATTAGACCCATAAGCTCTTGCAATGCATCCGGTGGGTTTTCATTAACAACCTCCACCTCAGGGTCTACACGTGGAATATTGGGGCGTCCTCTTGTTTTCTTCATTCTACAAACAACTTGCCCCATTAATTCAGCAGAAATAGTATGCACAATAGTCATAAAACCCATATATGTCCACATCAATAAACATACATGTGCATACACAACAATCGTTCACAGATAATCTTCTATCCCTAAAACCAACTAAGGGAGCTATCCTAGCAACCTCTACCCTTGCCTGGAACTACAGCTCTGATACCAAAATGTAACCCCCTGCCTTAAATAGCGTAATTATAATTCGATATTACGTAATTAAATTGGTTTAGAGACCGTCGAATAGTTCAAAACTTATTTAGAACTCCCTGTGAAGTAGGGACTTTATAAAATTTTCAAAACTTCTTTCCTATTCCGGTCTCAAGTTCAATTATCGAATATAATCACCTGTGCAGTTAATTCACATTCATTCATATCAGAATATCTAATAGCAATCCCGGCAACCCCCGGGTTCCATTCATACACAAAAAGGGTTTACAACCTCCATATAGGGGACTACACAACTACGTTCAACTATTCTTTACAACCAACATAATATACAGACACCCTGTCCAACAGGTTTAACCAACATAACCAAAATAAATGTCCCTACAGGATTCTAACCGCTCCGGGTCGTACGCTTCTCCTTAGAGCCACTCGCCCTGTCTGAAAGGTTAGTTAAAGGAAAGAATGAGATTCAAGAGAATCCCAGTAGTAACAAAACATTTATACCACACATAAGCACACAGCATGTAAGCAAATCATCATACAGCAGCAGCACCACAAATCACACTCCACCCTCATCCCCTTTCTCCGCCGGGAAGGCACACCGCCTAACCCGAACCGTTGTTAGCTACTCAGGGACTATTGGCGTGGCAGTGCATACATATAGCCTTATAGCCCATACAGCTATTTGGCTTTCACAAATGGCCCGTCGGCCTCCACAAATAGCCTTTCGGCTCACATAATCACATATATCACACCTCATCCTCATCCCCTTTCTCCGCCGGGAAGGCACACCGTCCTAACCCGAACCGTTGTTATCTACTCAGGGACTATTGGAATGACAGTGCTAACACAAATCCACAGATGTCGCAGCATGCGAATTCATTACAAATCAACGATATAACACACATACAATGCATCATATATGGTACAAAAGAAAAGTCACTACCTCGTTCCTTTCTGACGTTCGCTGGCGTAGTTGGCTCACGAGGACGGCAAATATCGAATCCTACAATTCCAAATGCACTATTTAGACACTTCCATAGTGTTACTTAGGGTTATATGAGTCTATAATGAAAATTTACAAAAATACCCCCGGGGACCCGGCCTGGGCCCGCCATACCCGGTCCGGTTGCACTTTTCCCGAAATTCTAATCTGGGCTATCCTAACATATTTCCGCCCAAGGAATCCATTTTCGTACTCAGAATTATCAAATTCAATGTCAAATTACGAAATTGCCCTTGGCAGCCCTACTTTTAGGGTTTTAGGGGTGTTTCCGTAATTATGCTTTCTCGGCCTTTTTTGAAAAAGTGCCCAACTGTAACCCCACCTAATTTTCGCCCCTGAACTCAATGGAACCATCAAATCATTGAAAATCCAACTCTAAGACCCATTTACAGCCTTGGCCGAAATATACATGTTCTCCGGGAAAAATTGGGGTTTTACGATTTCGGCTCCGTAAACGCGTTCCTTTCTACTCCTAACCACTTTATTAACCATTACATTAGGTTACAACTAACATTAAGACCCAATTTGGGCAGCATAACCCCTAGGCCATAACATTTCCAAACTTTAAAACCAATGGCAATCCGGCGAAATTTCACCGATTAAATTGCTCACAGCAGCCAGAATAAGCAATATACGAAAGTTTGGAAGTTACCTCAAGCTCCTAATAGCTTCTCCTTGACTTGGCTGAAAACCCTAGCCTCTTGAACACCAAATTTTGAGCTTCAAACACCTTAAATAACATAGAAGAGAAGCTTAGGAACAAGGTTATACGCGTTAGGAGCTAGATCGTCGGAGAAATCGGCTTACCTTGCGAGATTTCTCCTCTTTCTCTCTCTAAGAGCTCTCAACTTTCTCTCACTATCTTCAGCTGGAAATGGCGTGAAATGGCTGAAGAAGATGAGCAATTTGATTAATAATCCATGCTGACATCATCTTTTAATGAGATGATGTCATAATTCCCATTTTCGGATTTTCTGGCAGATTTTCTGCCCAAACTTTGAAAAATCATAACTAATTCTAGAAAAATCGAAATGAGGTGATTCCAAAGCTAAATGAAAGATATTTAAGTCCTATTCATAGGAAAAATATTGGCCATTAATAAAAATCACCAAACAATTCCAGAATTACATAAAACTCATAACTGCCCCAAAACAGAGTTCAGTTTCCATCCCAAACTTTGGCCAGTTATATCTCCTGGTTCACAAAACGAAATGGAACAAACTATATGTCCATTTTGAAGCTTGAGATGTGAACTATAAGACTGGAAAATTTCATAATTTTTAGATACCATTTGGTCATTAAAAACGTTCACACAAACGGACTGCCCAGAATAGAATTTCACTGGACAGAATTTTAGATTTTGCATCTTTGCTTCCATTGGTTCCATTTTCATACCAAACATCATTCTCACATAAATTTTCACAAGGAATCCATTGGAATCATTAAAATATCCAAATTCCCATCACACATTCTTCAAAAGTGTTTATTCAACAATAATTACATCCACTTTTGAAGTCATTAGCCCTTAATCACTTTTTGGGATATTACACTAGAGGCTAGTATAGACAGCTTAACTACTCATATGGCATGATGCACTAGTCTTAAAGATAACCAACCTAATTGTTTGAGTTATCAAAGAATTGGGATAAGTAATAACTCACCTGTTCTTGAATTCTAACTTATAGGATTTGATATATTTCTGGGACGCCCAAGAGGATAGGAACAAGATCAAAACTTGGAAAGGCTACTAGGTAGACCTTATCCCTTATATCCTATGTGCTGCTTTGTATGTATTCCCTATTATCTGCTTATATCCAGGACAGTTAGTCCCTAGGCGGTAAGACCTGTAAGTACAAGTTGTATTAGGAGTTACCCTAGACTACAGCATAGTGGGATACCTTATACTGCATGCCTTAAGCCAGGTAGGCTTGAGGCAGAAGGCCCTTGAGTGTACCTTATATGGGGCAGAGGCTTTGGACTACCATATCGAGATCAATAAGCGTTATGGTTCTATGAGAAGGGATCGGTTAGGCCCTTGTTTGCTGTATACTATGAGTGTTATTATTTGATGATTTGCTTTACATGCTTAGTGATTTGCAGATCATATGAGTTATTTGTGTTACTACTAAGATTCCTTTGAATCTCACCCTTTCTAACAATTAATCTGTAGCAAAGGCTAGCATATCCCTATATTAAAGTGTTTGAAAACTCACTCAAGTGCAGGTTCGAACCCTGCATTGAAGTTAGGATCCCTACTATTTAGAAATGATTTCTAGTCTCTGGTTTGAAGATATTATCTGGTTAAACTCATCTAAATGCTTTGAAACTATGGTGTTACAATTTTGGTATCAAAGTACAGGTTCTTGTAATAGGTTAGAGTTCTCTACTTATGTAGGTATATTGACCCTTGTATAGTGACCTTATGTAGGGACTATGAGGAGTAGGGTAAGTCAGAGAAGTAGATCACCCCCATCAGTCAACCAACCTTCTGAGGACAAGCGCATACTAGAGGGTAAACGTGTAGTGACATATAGGACAACGGGTGGAGCAAGAATGATGCGGACCCTGAGGAAGAGAGTCTGAGCACTTGTGATGGTGATGTTAGGACCTACCCCTAGTAGTGATTCTTTTATTGGCAATAATGAGAACTTAAAGGTGGAAGAAGTAGGGCAGTACTCAGACTTCAACACTAACTCCAAGGCTTTAATTATTGAGTTGGCATACGATCCACATCCTGACCATGAACTATGGGAGTATATGAGGAAGTTATACTTGAATGCCTATAATGGCTATGATTCCTCAATAACACAGTACTCAGTATTACTAAACAAGGTGGAAATGTATATGGGAAGTGGGATGTGTATGAGCTATGGATGACCAACAAAATATGGATTAAAACTATATTGGTCTTCTTCCCTGACACAAGTCTCTAGACTAGGAAGAAGAACGAGATCATAGAATGTAGTCCTTTTGGGTTTCTTCTTTTTGTTAAACAAATGTACGAACATATGTTGGATTATATGTGAAGAATGTCATACTAGTATGCACTTGTATTGTAATGATAACATAGAAAATAATGGTTTTGATATAAATACAAAGTCGCTTTTGATGTAAATATGATTATTTGGAAAAATAAATGGATATTCCTATTTTTTGCTGATATGTTGATGTTTAAGTACAAGGAATGTATATATACACATGTCAAGTGTGATAGTAATGATATGATTCCTTTTTAATAGTGAAAAGGAACAATGGTACTTCTGAGAAGAAGAAACATAAAATTGCAACCAAACCCTGAGGAGAGACAAGACTCCTATGCAATAAATCCTAGGCATGCTGACTGGGCAACAAACCATAATCCCTAAAATTAGAGAGGAACTCAAGAAAGTAAAGGAGAAACAGAATGAGGATAGAGAAGAAACTAAGAATATTGAAGTGAATCAAGAGGAAGTAGATGAAGAGGAAGGACAAACTCAACCTGATGGGTCTCAACAACAAATAGAACTGAATCAGGGATCTTATGAGGGACTACCTGTGAAGGAGGAAACTTACAGTACTGGGTTCAAAATTCTCCAAGCATTAGCTTCCAGTCTTCAAAGGGAGGTTTGACCTACAGATAGCAGAGGACTGGTTGCTTAGACTATGGAAGATATTTCAAGTAAAGGAATGCCTTACCGATATAGAAGATATTTCAAGTAATGGAATGCCTTACCGATATAGAAGATATTTCAAGTAATGGAATGCCTTACCGAGAATAAGGGATAGATGACAATATATAACCTAGAGGGTGACACTGATGGGTGGTAGAAGAACACATAAATGTTCTTACAGGACCAGAGTTTTCCAATCACACGGGAATTGTCCAAGACAAATTCAATAAGAAGTACTTCCCCAGATCTATCAGGATTAAGAAATAAGTATAGTTCCTATCCCTTCGATAAGGCAGTGTGGAGACATTTGATGAGTATCTGTCCCAGTTCATTCACCTGTCTCACTACTCCTCTTACTTGTGTATAAGGATGATGAGAGTTGGAGCTTGGATATATTGGTGAGGGGCTAAAGCATGAGATTAAACAGCAGTTGGTTTCCAGATAATTCAAGGAGTTCAACCAGGCCATAGAAGAATGCTGGATTACGAAGAGAAACCTAAAAAACCTGTATCCAGCTAGGGAAGTCAACAGCCATAGTGAACCTAGTCTAGGAAACTCCTCCAAGAAACAAAAAGGTCAAAGGTCCTCATCTAGGGGAAATAATAAGAGACCTTATCGGCTTGAGAACCATGGATACCATAGACCCCTTACACCTCTACCATGCTCTCAATATGGTAAGATATATCCTGGTAAGACGTGTAATAAACTGGTAATCTGTTATGTCTGTCACAACTAAGACACTATCTTAGTGAATGCAAGTAGCGGGCAGTAAAGTCTAAGCCCAGGGCTCAAGGAAGAATCTTTACAATGACTAATGACGAGGCATAAAAGTTCCCCGAAATGATTTAAGGTACAATCTTCTTTAATGGTACTACGCTGCAAGTCTTATTTGATTCTAGTGGTAGTTATTCATTTATTTCCTTTGAATGTACTAGGCAATTAGAGCTAAATATGCATAAACTACCTTATGATCTGGTTGCGTCAACACTGATAGGTGTCATGACTGTTACTATGCATACTTGTTTGAACTATTTTATAAACATAGAGGGGCATGAGTCTAGGTTAGATTTGATCTGTCAACCATTCTACAAACTTGAGGTTATTCTGGCATTGACTAGCTAACAACGCATAATGTATAGTTGAATTACGGAAACAAGAGGATCGTATTTCTGAAACTGTAGAAGGGTGACAATGCTAATACTAGTCTAAATTTTCTATCAGTAGCTAAAGTAAAAATCACACTTGAGAACATACTTGTGGTAAATTAGTTCCCTAAGGTATTTCTAGAAGACATAAGTGGATTATCTTTGGAAAGGTAAGTGGAGTTCACGATTCAGGTCATGCTTAGAGCTGGACTATATCCAAACCCCCTTATAGAATAGACTAGAATGAGATAGCAGAGCTGAAGAAACAAATCGAAGAACTTATGGAGAAAGGGTTCATACAACCTAATGTCTCTGTGATGAGCTTTTGTACTATTTGTTGAAAGAAGGACGGAAGCCTGAGGCTATGTATTGATTACAGGGAGATAAATAAGGTGACCGTCAAGAACAAATATTTGCTCCCTAGGGCTAATGATCTTTTTGATCAGTTATCTAGTTCTTGTTCTTGAAGATTGATTAAGATCAGGCTACTATCAGTTGTAAGTAAAAGTTGAGGATGTTTCAAAAATAACTTTTAGGACCAGATATAGGCACTATGAGTTCTTGGCGATGCCCTTTAAACTTACCAATGTACCTGCCATGTTTATAGACTACATGATCTAGATCTTTCTCTAATACCTATATCAGCTTGTGGTAGTCTTTATTGTCGACATCGTGATATACTCTAAGAGTAAAGGAGAACATAAAGAGTACTTGAGGATAGTGCTTGGCATTCTGAAGGAAAAGTAACTCTTAGCCAAGCTGAGTAAATGTGAATTCTGGCTCTTTAAATTCAAATTTTTGAGTCATGTAATCTCTCGAGAAGGGGTGTCGGTAGATCCCAGTAAAGTGGAAGCAGTATTAAATTGGGAAAGGCCAAAAACTGTATCATACAGAATTTATCCTGGATTGCCTTACCATTGATTAAGCTCACGAGAAAGAATCAATCATATGTGTGGGAGGATAGATGTGAGAAGAGCTTCACGGAGCTAAAGGAAAGGTTGACATCCGCACTAGTACTGATTATCCTAGATCTACAGTGATACTAGTAAGCAAAGATTGGGATTGTCCTTATGAAGTAGGGCGGAGTGGTGGCGTATGCCTCTTAACGGCTGAAGCCTCACGAGATGAACTATCCCACTTATGATCTGGAGCTTGCACCAATTGTGTTTTCCTTGAAAATATTGTGACACTACCTGTATAGAACTACTATAAAATTGTGTTATGACTACAAGAGTCTTAAGTATTTACATGACCAAAAAGAGTTGAATATGTGATAGCAAAGATGGATGGAGTTGTTGGAAGAGTATAACCTGGAGATCAAATACGTTCCAAGTAAAGAAAATGTCATCACTAATGTCTTGAGTTGAAAGGAGGTATAAGTAACAACCATGATGATCTAAGAGCAGAAGCTGATGGAGAGCTTTTGAGACCTGAACCTGTCTAGTCAGGCTTTCCTTAACCAAAACTTATCTAATCAAGCCCTACTTGCTAACTTTAGTATTAGTCAAGAAGAAAATTGTTTGAGAACTAAAATTGAAGAAGCTTAGATGCAGGTTGGGCGAGCACGGTTCATCAGAAATATGATAGAACAGGGAGAGACTTAGAAGTATGATCATTTGTCAAGCAGATTAGTCAGATACAAGAAGTAAATATATGTTCCACCAAAGGCTGATCTGAGGTGAAGAATCCTAGATGAGGCACATAAGAGTCATACACCCTCCACCCAGGAATGATTAAGATATACCACAATCTGAAGTCAATGTATTGGTAACCAGGGCTAAAAAGCAATATAACCAAGTACATAACATGATGTCTTACTTGTCAAAAGGTAAAAATTGAACACCAAAGGCCGCCTAGACTCTTGTAAAGCCCTAAGATTCCAAAATGGAAGTAGGACAGTGTTACCATGGATCTTATTGTATGATTACCCTAAATTAGGAACATAATTCAATTTGGGTAATTATTGATTATTTTACAAATTTGGCTCACTTCCTACCCATAAATGCAAGTTATTCACCCAAGAAATTAGCAGAGATATACATAAGGGAGATAATCAGACTCTATGGTATGCCAAAGAGCATTATCTTTGATAGAGATCCTCGCTTTACATCAAGATTTTGGAAAGCTCTATATGAAGCTCTGGGTACAATGTTGAAATTTAGTAGGCCTATCATCGATAGATGGATAGACAATTAGAGAGAATCATACAGACTTTAGAAAATATATTGAGGGTGTATATAATAGATTTTAAGGGAACTTGGGATCATTTCCTTCCACTTGTTGACTTCGCCTACAATAACACCTATCATATGAGTAAGCAAATACCTCCATATGAAGCACTATACGGAAGGAAGTACCAATCACCTCTCTACTAGACAAAAATGTCTGAATGAAGACTATATAGGCTGGATCTGGTAGATCAAACTATAGGCAAATAAAAACTATCCAAAAGAGGCTGCTTATTACACAGAGTAGATAGAAAAGCTACGCTGATAAGAGGAGAAGACCTATGGAGTTTGATGTCAGGGATCACATGTTTTTGAAGATATCACATGTTACCGATATTGGCAGGGCAATAAAAGAAAGAAGTTAAGCCCTTGGTACATTTGACCTTTTTATATACCGCAAGAATTATGCTAGTGGCATATTGAATAGCCCTACCTCCTAACTTGAGCAGACTCCATGATGTATTTTGATGTCTCACAATTGAAGAAGTACCAACCGGACCCCAAACATGTAATTTAGTGTGAAATATTGAGATACAAGAGAATTCGACTTATGAAGTATAGCTGAAATAAATCATTGATAGGTAAGAAAGGCAGCTCAAACATTGAAGTATATTGTTTGTGAAGGTGGTCTGGAAGGGACTATCGCCAAGAGAGGCAACTTGGGAAGTAGAAGAAGATATGAAGAGATGTTACCTGGAGTTTATGCCTTAAGATATATAACAAATTTTAAGGATGAATTTATTGTATGAAGGGAGAATTGTAATATCCCAAAACTTAATCAAGGGCTAAGCGTCCCAAAAAAGAAAGTATAATAGTGTTAGAAACTACTTTATGAATTTAGTAAGGGATTTAGTTCCAATTTATTGAAGAAAAGTACCCAATTCCTTTAAGTTGTCTTAAGTATGATATAAAACCTAGCTTGGATTAAAAGAAGAGGGAATGGCACCTTGAGAGAGGAAAAACAAAATAAAAGGAAGACTTAATGGCAAAGTAATTAATGTTGCCTTAATCTAAGGCAAAAGTGACACTTACCATTTGATCTTGAGGTTAAAATTTGAAATCAAAATGAAGGGCTAGGATTTTCCCTTGAAAACCAAGAGTAATCATGAGGATCAAAAAGAAAATTATCTCTCATCTCTTAAGGGGTTGGATGATCAAAGAAGGGCAAAAAGGTAAGAGGAAAAGAATTATTCAAAGTGTCAAACTACTTTAAGGAAGACTAAGGTAAAATAAGAACCTATGCATATAAGATCAATTGGTCAACATTCATTTGGAAATTGTGCCCTCCAATCATTGTATTGTGAACATTATTAGTCAATCAACTTCTTCATTTTGTTATCATATTATTTGCATTTTTACTATGATTACTATCCTTGGATAAATCAAAATGATTGTCCTAAATGTCCATGGTCGGTCATCTGTGTGAGAATAAATATGAAATAAGACTAGTATGACTTTGAAGAGGTATGGAGATACAAATTAAATTCCTAAGCACTTGTAAGAGTATAAGTTATTGGACTGACCCACTATGAGAAAACTACATGGATCAAGTATAAGCTTGTCGCATATATAACCATGTCTCTATGCCTTTTGACCTGAGATCATTATGGATTCCTACATGAGAGTTGCTCAACTTTGACCTTGTTAAAAGTCACCTTTGACCAGGTGATGATAAAGGCTATATTTGGCCTTAGTGGTTTTCATGCAGTGGAATGTGAATGGTCAAGATGGAATTTGTGCCTCAGATTAGTAGAGAGATGTTATTGGGCCTCTCAATGAGTGAGTTTGAGAAATGAACGGTCATACTACAATGGAAAGGAGTTTCCATTTTTATAGTCAAACTACTCTAGGATCAAGAAAGTAGTGGTCAGGAATAGGAGGATGACATTCTCCATGCCTCATCCTTGACTGAAATATTGTGTGAAAAATGGGACGTGATATGGTTATACAACAGGTTGCATTAGTTTATCGATCCTCATACGAATTGGGTAGTCGTATTGTCTTGTTAGAGGCCGCTTACGATTTATGGGTTATTATAGCCATTGGCCTACAACCAACTTCATATTGGCCTTTAAGGTCGCACACAAAAATAGCCTAACACGAGCTATAATGTACAGATTCATTAAATCTAATATATGTCTAGATTTAATGAATGTAATGGTTAATCTAGGGTGGATGAATATATATATATATATTCAAAAAGAAAATTAATAATATTATATGTACATATATGTATTTTTTATTTACTTATATATATGTATATATGTATATATATATATTATATATGATAATATTATATTGTATTAGTATTAAATTTAGTTTTATTTGATAAATTAAATTTAATAACCAACATAATAAAGATATAATATCTGGGATTTTAATCTATAAAGATAAATTAAATCTATTTCCATTGACTCTTTATTTAGATTAAATAAATAGGTCAAATTAAACTGATGGACAGATTTTAATTAAACCAGAGTTATTTAATTTGCTTATGGAAAGACAATTAAGTATTAATTGCTATGATATGGATTTTGAAATTAATTAAGATTAATTTTAAGAATCCAATATTTATCACAAAATGGAAAGCCCTGACTATTTATTTAAAAAGGGTGAGTTAGGGTTTTCTATAGGTGATAAAAAAAAGTAAGATAGAGAGTCGTGAGAAAAGAAAACTCTAAAGAGAGATGCTGGTGGCTCTAGGACTCTATTTGTGTTAGATTCCTATTCGTGTGGATACTGGTAGAGGGTGATGATCCAAGATGTTAGCTTCTTGAGATTGAAAAAAAGAATAAACATAAAAGAAAGGTACGCTTCTCTATTACTTGATTTAAATGTCGTTAACAGATCTATAGTAAGGATTGGAAAAATTTTGAATTTTAATTTTCCTGTATGCTTGCAAATCCCAACAGTGGCATTAGAGGTAGGTTAATTATGCTTTTAAGTTGAGTTTGAGGTTTCATCTCTGTTACAAATTGTATATGTGATATTGTGATATATAAGTTGTATGTGATATATTGCGTTGGATTTGATTGATGGTGATTATTTGAGAAGGATAGGAAACCAAGGAAAACTTAGCTTGGCTTTGGTACTCTTGTGTTATTGGGTTGTTAGATTCAAAATCTCATAGGCAGAATGTTGAGTAGAAACATGTGGGGATCTCTTGCATGAAATGTTAAGGATGAATAAATTAATAAGATTCATAACTGTTATTAGAGACATGTGATGCCTCTACTGCTAGTGTCAAAAAGCATTAACATTATGCAAAATATGAGGAAGCTAGTATTATAGAAGCCAACCATTCTAAATTAGCATACCTTTGCCTTTCTAGTACTATGGGATCATTCTTATTAAAATTTGGGATCACTCTTAATTTCAATAAGGCATTAGAGGGACTGCCAAGGCTAACTATCCGTAGCACAACATAATCATAACATTATTGCTTTTCTTTTTTTATGAATTGTTATTTGTTGTGGTTTTAATTTCTAAAATTGTTTGGGTATGGTGAACAATATGGCTCTAGTTTTACAAGGGTTGTAAATTTTTTAAAATATGGTCTGGTACCATGCCTTCCTCTACATAGTTTAGATATACATTCTCTTCTCATCTCACTCCCCTCGTATGTTTAAACGAGGCTTCTCAATGTATTTTTATTTTCTTACTAGAGAGGTCCTCTCATTGGCTTGAGGGGATTTAGGTTAGGTGAGCCATATTGTGTCACGTTTAAATTTTGTTTCCCTTGATTAGATCATTATATGCATATTTTTCATATATATGTATATTTGTATGAGATACAACCGCGATATATGTATTCATATAAATGAAATAATCAATTAAACCCTCCAAATGAAATCTTAAGTCATAATACCGTCAAATAATGAATACTTGTTAAAACCTTGATCGCTCAATTGTAGGTTCTACCAAAGTAGATGCATTTGAGTTATCTTCATGAGACAATCGTGAGTAATGGTGCTACTCACAAAGATTCATTATTAATTTGACTAAATTGAGATTAACAAAATGGTTTTGGATCTCAAGGCATTAGAGGAGATTAAATATGTCGGATCATATGATGATCGAATCCATCAAAGATCTAAGAGTTACGTGTGATACGATTGATAAAGAGGTTACATATCTAAATTACTTGATTTAAGCATGCTGCCAAAGTAGACTTCAATTTAAGCAAAATATGAATCTTAGCCCACTAATTATTATATTAAAGGTTGTTAACTTAGTGGGAGATTATAAACGAACTTTGTATATTTTATCGAAGAATCATGTCGACTAGTAATACTGTTACACTATTATTATGATCAGTCCTTGAAAACGACAAACTCAATGGGATAAACTTTCTTAACTGGTTTAGGAACTCGAGAATTGTTCTCAAATAGGAAAGAAAAACATATGTCCTAGATCAACCCATTCCTGAGGAGCCTATATACAATGCTCCAAGAGCTAAGAAAGATGCTTACACAAAGCATAAGGAAGACTCTGTCGATGTAGGTTGCTTGATACTTGCCACCATGGTTCCAGAGCTCCAAAGAGATCTGGAACTTATGGAGACTCATATGATGATTATGCATCTCAATGAAATGTTCTAGCAATAGGCAAGGCAAGAAAGGTATGAGACCATTAAGGCCTTCCATTCCTACAAGATGGTTGAAGATGCATCTATTAGTGATCACATATTAAAGATGAAGGGCTACATTGTTCACTTTAAGAGGCTTGGATTTCCTATGAGCCAAGAGTTAGCTATAGATTTGATCTTAAACTTACTGCACGAAAGTTATGACTACTCTGTTATGACCTACAACATAAACAACATAGAGAAATCAATTTTTGAACTTTGTGGGTTGTTTAAAACTGCTAAGTAGAACATTATGAAAAGCCCAACACTATTTTAATGGGTCATAAAGGAAAGGGTATGAAAAGGAAAGGCAAAGGGAAGGAGAAGGGTAAAGGCTTATGTGGTAAGACCAAAGAGTCAAACAAGCTCAAAACCAAGCCTGCACCTAGGAAGCAAAGCCTCCAAAGGAAGGAGTATGCTTCTTCTACAATGAACCTGGTTATTGGAAGAGGAATTTCAAACTCTACCTCAAAGATCTAAAAAAGAAGAAGAAGGATATTGGGCCTATCTCTTCAGGTATTTATGTTGTAGACATTCATCTTTCTACTTCTTCTATATGGGTATTAGATACTGGATATGGTTCTCACATTTGTACAAATGTGCAGGGTGTTAAGGATAGTAGAAAGCTGAAGAAAGGTGAAGTGGACCTATGAGTAAAAAACAGAGCAAGAATTGCTGCTTTAGCTGCAGGCACTTATGAATTAGTTTTGCCTAGTGGGCTTTTGTTATTTTTGAACAATTGATATAAGGTTCCTTCTTTGAGTAGTAACATTGTTTCTCTTTCTTATTTGGATAAGGAAGGTTATACTTCTATTACTGGGAATGTTAAATGTTCTATTTATCATAATGACGTTTTCTCTACTAATGGTGATTTGCATGTTGGTCATTATATATTAAATTTGGAACATCCTAATAGTGAAAATATCTATAACATAACTACCAAAAGGATCAAGTCAAATGATTTGAATCCGACCTACATATGGCATTGTCATCTAGGCCATATAAATGAGAAACACATTTCTATACTCCATCAAGATAAATTTCTTAACTCATTTAATTTTGAATCATATGATACATGTGAATCTTGCTAATTAGGAAAGATGACAAAGGCACCTTTTATTGGGCATAATGAGAGGGCCACTGATTAATCATGCCTCATACACATAGATGTAAGTGCACCACTGAATATAGCTGCCAAAGGAGGTTATATGTACTTCATTAAATTTATAGATGACTTTAGTAGATAAAGATACATCTATCTAATGAAACATAAACCTAAATCTTTTGAAATATTCAAAATATTCCAAAATGAAGTACAAAACCAACTTGGCAAAACATTAAGTACTTTGATTTGATTGAGGTGGTGAATATTGGAGCAAGAGTTTATTGACCACCTTAGGAGTTGTGGGATAATCTCATAATTGACTCCTCTAGGAATGTAACCCCCTCACCGTAATGACATCCGGTTTATGAAATTTATGTGAAATAGAGACCAATAAAACAAAATAACAATTCATATTCCCTCATCCCAAGATGGGGTGTTTCAAAATCCGTTTCGAAACATAGTTAATCCTGGTCTCACATTCACAGGCGGATATAATTACTTGAGAAAAACAGAGTACATATTAAATATCAAAGTGCGGAAACCAAAATCCCGGCAAACCCCGGGTTACTTGCATACATAACTTGGGTTTACAGGTTTCCCAACAATGGGGATTACATAACCAAAATAGTCATTTACATAAAATGTACAAATTGCAATCCCAATCCAAAACTATGATAACCAACTACCACTTAGATCTCGGAGTGAGCCTAACTACTCCTGGTCGTCCGTTTCCCTTTCGAACCACTCGCCCTGTCTGAAAAGATTAATCATTTGGGAGGGTGAGATTCTAAAGAATCCCCGTAGTAACTACTATTTCATACCACATGCAATCACATAATATGTAAACACATCATCTCATATCAACAGCAACAAATTCACTCCACCCTCATCCCCTTTTACCGCCGGGAAGGCATACGACCTTCACCCGAACCGTTGTTAGCGACTCAGGGACTATTGGCGTGGCAGTGCATACAAATAGCCACACGGCTCACATATAGCCTTTCGGCTTTCACAAATGGCCCGTCGGCCTTCACAAATATCACACCCTAACCTCATCCCCTTTTACCGCCTGTGAATGTGAGACCAGGATTAACTATGTTTCGAAACGGATTTTGAAACACCCCATCTTGGGATGAGGGAATATGAATTGTTATTTTGTTTTATTGGTCTCTATTTCACATAAATTTCATAAACCGGATGTCATTACGGTGAGGGGGTTACATTTTTGGTATCAGAGCTGCAGTTCCTGGCAAGGGTAGAGTTTGCTAGGATAGCTCCCATAGTGTGTCCTTAGTGAATGTTTGTTCGTTTACACATCTTTGAGTTATAATTGGGGATATATGAGCTCTGTAGAGATGTGTATACCATAATTGTTGGATTAATGGGGTGAGTTCTTTGTAGAATGAAAAGAACAACAAAAGGTCGCCCCAGAGTACAACAAGAAGATCCCGATGTGGAGTTGGTCAATGACAATCCACCAGATCCTATGCAAGAGTTGATGGGCTTGATAAAGGATCAGAGGGATATGATTACGGAGCTTAGAGAAGAGCTTCGAGCCGAGAAAGCAAAGAACAATGAGGGTAGAGGCCAGTCTACTCAAGAAGGTACTCGAGGGGAAACCCGAGAGGAGACTAGACTGGAAGATACAGCTGAAGGGTCAGCACGATCGCTTGAATCGCCTCCTCGTACTGAAGAAAATCAAAGGCCGCATGGGAAATCGGTCAATGAGGAAAGAGATCTTCAGTTTTGGGTCTCCAGGTTTTGTAAACACCTACCTCCGGTATTCAGAGGGAAATTTGATCCTCAGGCGGCGGAAGACTGGTTGAACCGTCTTGAGAAGATATTCGAGGTTCTAGAATGTCCCTCGGAAGTGAAAGCCAAGCTGGCGGTGTACAAACTTGAGGGTGATGCAGACCGCTGGTGGCGGAACATAGCTCTGTCGCTGAAGAGCAAGAATATACCATTGACCTGGGAAGTGTTTCAACAGCACTTCGATGAGAAATACTTTCCCAAGTCGGTGAGGCTTGAAAAGGAGACCGAGTTCCTACAAATCAAGCAAGGGGACACGGAGTCATTTGATGAATACTTGTCCCGATTCACCCGGTTGTCCCGATACTCCTCTTATCTACAAAAGAGGGATGATGAGGAGTTGAGTTCAGATCTACTCATCCGGGGCTTAAGGCGTGACATGAGGAAGAGAATAGCCACTCATCGGTTCTCCAAGTTTAACAAGGCCGTTGAAGAGTGTCGGATTACAGAGAGCAATCTGAGAGAATTGTATCCGGCTAAGACTGCGGGTGGTTATAGTGAACCCAGCAAGGGTGGTGCTTCCCAGAAGCGGAAGGGTTCGGGATCGTCATCTTCGTATAGGGGTGGTGGTAAGAAGCCCTACCAGCCCAGAGATCGTGAACCCCAGAGGTTTGGGACTGAGAGGAAATGTCCTCGCTGTAATCAGTCACATTATGGTAAGAACTGTCAGGGTGAGATGATTTGCTTTAACTGTAAGCGAACCGGACATCTTTCCAGAGATTGCCAACGACCGCAAGCGGAGCAGAGACCGAAAACTCAGGGCAGAGTATTTGCTATGACTCATGAGGAAGCCCGGAAATCCCCAGAGCTGATACAAGGTACAGTTCTTCTTAATGGATTTGTATTGCAAGTATTGTTTGACTCGGGTGCAAGTCACTCATTTATTGCGCATGATTGTGTAAAGCGCCTGGGTTTAATTGTACATAAGTTGCCATTCGAATTGATTGTGTCAACACCGATGGGTGTAAAGGCTGTAACTACAGAAGCCTGTTTGAATTGTGTAATAACCGTAGAGGGTCATGAGTCTGTGGTAGATCTAATTTGTTTACCGCTCTGCCAATTGGAAGTCATTTTGGGTTTTGATTGGTTGAGAGCGAATAACGTGTTATTAGATTGTGGGAACGAGAGGATTGTATATCCAGTTTCTCAAAACGTCGAGAATGGCAATGTTGATTTGAATTTTCTTTCGACGGCGAAGGCTGAGAGATATTTGAAAAAGGGTTGTCAGGGGTATATGGTTTTCTTCTCGGTACAAGGAGAAATCAGTGAAACTTTGAATAGCATACCCATAGTGAATGAATTCCCTGAGGTTTTTCCGGACGACTTAAGTGGATTACCTCCGGAAAGGGAAGTTCAGTTTCCGATTGACATTGTGCCTGGAGCGGGTTCGATATCTAAAGCCCCATATCGTATGGCTCCAAATGAAATGGCTGAATTGAAAAAGCAGATTGAGGATTTGCTCGAGAAAGGGTTTATTAGACCCAGTGTGTCGCCTTGGGGTGCTCCAGTTTTATTTGTGAAAAAGAAAGACGGGAGTCTTCGTTTGTGTATCGACTATCGAGAATTGAATAAAGTTACCGTCAAGAATAAGTACCCTCTCCCTAGAATTGATGACTTGTTAGATCAATTATCTGGCTCGTGTGTATTCTCCAAGATTGATCTAAGATCGGGGTATCATCAGCTGCGTGTGAAAGCGGAAGATGTTCCGAAGACTGCTTTCCGGACCAGATATGGTCATTATGAGTTCTTAGTGATGCCATTTGGGTTGACAAATGCGCCTGCGGTTTTCATGGATTACATGAACCGTATCTTTCGGCAATACCTAGATCAGTTTGTTGTGGTATTTATTGACGATATTTTGATATACTCTAAGAGTAGAAAAGAACATGAGCATCATTTGAGAATCGTGTTGAATATATTGCGTGAGAAGCAACTCTATGCTAAGTTGAGTAAATGTGAGTTTTGGCTATCAGAAGTGAAATTCTTAGGCCATGTTATCTCGCAAGGTGGGGTCGCTGTGGATCCTAGTAAAGTGGAAGCAGTACTGAACTGGAAGAGGCCAGAATCTGTGGCTGAGGTGCGCAGTTTTCTGGGTCTTGCTGGTTATTATCGGAGATTCATTCAGAATTTCTCCCGTATTGCATTGCCGATGACCAAGCTCACGAGAAAGGATCAGCCGTATGTGTGGGATGAGAAATGTGAAAATTGCTTTGTGGAGCTGAAGGAGAGGTTGACTACGGCACCTGTGTTGATTTTGCCCGATCCCAGTGTGACATATGTTGTGTACTCTGATGCCAGTGGGCAGGGATTAGGGTGTGTCCTTATGCAGCAGGGACGTGTGGTGGCCTACGCCTCTCGACAGCTCAGACCTCATGAATTGAACTATCCCACTCATGATCTGGAGCTTGCGGCTATTGTGTTTGCCTTGAAGATTTGGAGGCATTATTTGTATGGTGTGACCGTGGAACTGTACTGCGACCACAAGAGTCTCAAATATCTGTACGATCAGAAAGAGTTGAATATGAGACAACGACGTTGGATGGAGTTGCTTAAGGACTACAACCTGGAAATAAAATATCATCCGGGTAAGGCAAATGTAGTCGCTGATGCTCTTAGTCGGAAAACTGTGGTTGTGGCAGCTATGATGATACACGAGGAGAAATTGGTTGCTGATTTTCGTGATATGAACCTGGCGAACCAGATCATCTGTGCCCATTTTAATGTTTCCCAAGGGGAAAGTGATTTGAGAGCTGAGATTGAAGAGGCTCAGCGGCAAGATGACTGGATACAGGGTAACCTAGCCAGAATTGAGCGTGGAGAAGTTCAAGGCTATGATGTGTCGCCTAGCGGATTGATTCGTTATCAGAATAGGATTTGTGTTCCACTTAAGGCGGAGTTGAGACAGAAGATCTTAGATGAGGCGCATAAGAGCCAATATACTCTTCATCCTGGTATGACCAAAATGTACCATGGTTTGAAATCTGAGTATTGGTGGCAGGGTATGAAGAGTGATGTGACAAAGTATGTGGCGAGGTGTCTCACATGTCAGAAAGTGAAGATTGAGCACCAAAGACCGCCTGGTTTATTGCAAAGCCCTGAAATTCCGGAATGGAAATGGGAAAGCGTGACCATGGATTTTGTTACGGGATTGCCCAAGATCAGGAATTATGATGCGATCTGGGTTATTGTGGACCGGTTAACGAAGTCAGCGCACTTCCTACCGATCAATGTTAGTTACTCTCCGGATAGACTAGCGGAGATTTATCTTCGTGAAATTGTGAAGCTCCATGGCATACCGAGGAATATCATCTCTGATCGAGATCCTCGTTTCACTTCGAGATTCTGGAAGGCATTGCATGAGGCACTGGGTACTCAATTGAGATTCAGTACAGCCTATCATCCTCAGACAGACGGTCAGTCAGAGAGGACTATTCAGACCTTAGAGGATATGTTGCGGGCATGTGTACTTGACTTCAAAGGGAGTTGGGACCGTTTCCTTCCACTTGCTGAGTTTGCCTACAACAATAGCTTTCATGCGAGCATTCAGATGGCGCCGTATGAAGCGTTGTATGGAAGAAAATGCCAATCGCCATTGTGTTGGAATGAGTTGTCCGAGAGGAAACTCTATGGGCCGGATCTTGTGGATCAAACCTCAGCCCAGATTCGAATCATTCGAAAGAGGCTTCTTGCAGCTCAGAGTCGGCAGAAGAGCTATGCGGACAAGAGGAGAAGGCCTCTAGAATTTGAGGTCGGTGACCATGTGTTTCTTAGAGTATCTCCTGTCACCGGTATTGGGCGAGCTATAAAGCGAAAGAAGTTGAGCCCGAGATATATAGGTCCTTTTGAGATCCTTGATAGGATTGGGCCTGTTGCTTATCGTATAGCCCTACCTCCGAGCTTGAGCAGACTCCATGATGTATTTCATGTTTCCCAATTGAAGAAGTATCAACCGGATCCATCCCATGTCGTTGAGTATGAGAATGTGGAGTTGCGAGATAACTTCACGTATGCGGTGGAGCCAGAGCAAATTATTGAACGAGAAGAACGTCGGCTCAGACACCGGAGTATTCCTTATGTGAAAGTGATCTGGAAGGGAATGACTCAGCGGGAAGCAACTTGGGAAACGGAGGAAGATATGCGAAGGCGATATCCGGAGTTTATGGCTCAAGGGATGTAACAAATTTCGAGGACGAAATTTATTTAACGGGAGGAGAATTGTAATATCCCGATTTGTAATTAGGGCTAATGATTCTGATAATTATTGTAATTATCTTGATTAAGCACAATGATGATTAATGTAATGTGAATTTTGAGAATAAATACATGTGGTATTTAAGATCAAGGGTTGTGGTTTTATGACCGTGGGTCGGAATCCTGCGTGTTGTGGTGAGGTGAGTTCATTGTGGAAGAGAATGGATGATGACATGTGGCAAGTGGAAAGCCATAGGATGATGCACTAAGTGACAAAATGTCACTTTTCCCTCATTTTCTCTCTCATTCGGTTGGAGGCATGGGCAAGGGAGTATGTGTTTCTTCATCATCATTTTCTCTCTCATCTCTCATCTCTCATCTTTCTCTCTAATTCCGGCGACATTGAGGCAAGAAGAGGAAGAAGAAAAAGCTTGATCTTGGTAAGTTATGCTTCTCCTTTGCTCTAATCCTCTTCTCTGATATTGATCATCTCAATGAGAGTTACATTGTGATGATTGTAGAGCCTTAAATGGTGTAGATTGGGACATTGGTCGAATTTGGGAGTTTGAGAATCCAGATTCTGGATTAAGCAAAGAGAAGAGGTAGGCATTTAGAGCATTTTGATGTATTGCTTATGATTTTTGGTTAAGTTTGGTAAAATCTGGAATTTTGCCCTAAATATGCCTATTTTTGGAAATATGAAGTTTATTATGATTGATGAATGGAAATGATGTAGTTGGAGGTATAGAAGCATTTGATGTAATTTGGAATGATAAAAATGGGTTAAGGGAATTTGGATAATGTGTATCATAGAGACCTTAGTGGATGATTGTGGTCAAATTGGTTTTTGGAGTGTCTATAAAGTTGCCATAGTGTTCCCTAGTTAGTGCTTAAGGTGTGTGAGCATTGTGGAGAGTTTGGGAACCTTTGGGAGTGAATTTGACCATCTGGTGTTTTCTGGTTTTCTGCATTTCTGGGTCTCGCATGAGCATCACTCGAGCAGAGGAAGAACGTGCTCGAGTGATGGAAGAGTTTTCCCTGTCCTGCTTCGAGTGCGTCTGGGTTTCTTTGGGTGATGCTCGAGCACAGCGCTTTGTGCTCGAGTGAGCGAAGAACATGCTCGAGCAGGCATGGTCTGCTCGAGTGAAGGTGGGAGTTCAGAGTGAAGGGTTTCTTTCGGGTCTTCATTTGCTGGTGGATGCCACGAGTGTGCTCTGACACTCGCGAGCATAGCCTTCTCACTCGAGCACTGGGGGTCATGCTCGAGTGAGGTTGTGCTTCAGGAGGGAGTTGTGCTTTCAGGCTCTCACTTGCGAGTGAGGTGCTCGCGGGTGAGAGGTGTGTGCTCGCGGGTATGCTCGCGGGTGAGAGGTGTGTGCTCGCGGGTGTGAGGTGTGCTCGCGGGTGTGAAGTGTGCTTCTGGTGGGAGTGTGCTCGCGGGTGGGAGTGTGCTCGCGGGTGTGGTTTTGTGCTCGAGTGATCCTATGCTTGGAGAGCTTTGGGTGCTCTCGGGTCCTCACTTCCTGGTTTTCTCTCGCGTGTGCTCGAGTGAGGTATTTGGCCTTGTGCTCGAGTGAGGGTCAGCGTGCTCGAGTGAGCCAGTTCCTGCAAGTGTCTTTATGCTCTCGGGAGCTCACTCGCAGTCTCACTCGCACTTGTGCTCGAGTGATGTCCGTACTTGTGCTCGAGTGAGAGCATCTGTGCTCGAGTGAGAGGACCAAAAATCAGTGTTTTGCCTTCGAGTAAGGGGTCTTTTGGGTAGGTTCTTCCAACCCTTTAGGCATATGTTTAGGCCTATTTTAGTCACCTAAAGAGTCCTAAATGATAACCAACTTAGAGAATTATTGAAATATACCTATGGATAAGAGATTAATTGGTTGTCCCTAATTGATATAGGATTTGATATCTGTCGCCCTCGTGAGGCCACGGTGCCGGAGCCAGTCAGGAAAGATACAGGTAGTGACTCTATCTTTATACCTTATGTGATGTATGATATGTGTGCTATATCATTGTGATAAAAATGGATTTTGTATGCTGCAAGTTTGTGAAAACTTTGTGTGGAAGCACCGCTAAACCAATAGTCCCTGAGTCGCTAACAACGGTTCGGGTGAAGGTCGTATGCCTTCCCGGCGGTAAAAGGGGATGAGGTTAGGGTGTCATATATGCGTTATGTGATATTGTGGTAGCACCGCTAAGCCAATAGTCCCTGAGTCGCTAACAACGGTTCGGGTGAAGGTCGTATGCCTTCCCGGCGGTAAAAGGGGATGAGGTTAGGGTGTGATATTTGTGAAGGCCGACGGGCCATTTGTGAAAGCCGAAAGGCTATATGTGAGCCGTGTGGCTATTTGTATGCACTGCCACGCCAATAGTCCCTGAGTCGCTAACAACGGTTCGGGTGAAGGTCGTATGCCTTCCCGGCGGTAAAAGGGGATGAGGGTGGAGTGAATTTGTTGCTGTTGATATGAGATGATGTGTTTACATATTATGTGATTGCATGTGGTATGAAATAGTAGTTACTACGGGGATTCTTTAGAATCTCACCCTCCCAAATGATTAATCTTTTCAGACAGGGCGAGTGGTTCGAAAGGGAAACGGACGACCAGGAGTAGTTAGGCTCACTCCGAGATCTAAGTGGTAGTTGGTTATCATTTAGGACTCTTTAGGTGACTAAAATAGGCCTAAACATATGCCTAAAGGGTTGGAAGAACCTACCCAAAAGACCCCTTACTCGAAGGCAAAACACTGATTTTTGGTCCTCTCACTCGAGCACAGATGCTCTCACTCGAGCACAAGTACGGACATCACTCGAGCACAAGTGCGAGTGAGACTGCGAGTGAGCTCCCGAGAGCATAAAGACACTTGCAGGAACTGGCTCACTCGAGCACGCTGACCCTCACTCGAGCACAAGGCCAAATACCTCACTCGAGCACACGCGAGAGAAAACCAGGAAGTGAGGACCCGAGAGCACCCAAAGCTCTCCAAGCATAGGATCACTCGAGCACAAAACCACACCCGCGAGCACACTCCCACCCGCGAGCACACTCCCACCAGAAGCACACTTCACACCCGCGAGCACACCTCACACCCGCGAGCACACACCTCTCACCCGCGAGCATACCCGCGAGCACACACCTCTCACCCGCGAGCACCTCACTCGCAAGTGAGAGCCTGAAAGCACAACTCCCTCCTGAAGCACAACCTCACTCGAGCATGACCCCCAGTGCTCGAGTGAGAAGGCTATGCTCGCGAGTGTCAGAGCACACTCGTGGCATCCACCAGCAAATGAAGACCCGAAAGAAACCCTTCACTCTGAACTCCCACCTTCACTCGAGCAGACCATGCCTGCTCGAGCATGTTCTTCGCTCACTCGAGCACAAAGCGCTGTGCTCGAGCATCACCCAAAGAAACCCAGACGCACTCGAAGCAGGACAGGGAAAACTCTTCCATCACTCGAGCACGTTCTTCCTCTGCTCGAGTGATGCTCATGCGAGACCCAGAAATGCAGAAAACCAGAAAACACCAGATGGTCAAATTCACTCCCAAAGGTTCCCAAACTCTCCACAATGCTCACACACCTTAAGCACTAACTAGGGAACACTATGGCAACTTTATAGACACTCCAAAAACCAATTTGACCACAATCATCCACTAAGGTCTCTATGATACACATTATCCAAATTCCCTTAACCCATTTTTATCATTCCAAATTACATCAAATGCTTCTATACCTCCAACTACATCATTTCCATTCATCAATCATAATAAACTTCATATTTCCAAAAATAGGCATATTTAGGGCAAAATTCCAGATTTTACCAAACTTAACCAAAAATCATAAGCAATACATCAAAATGCTCTAAATGCCTACCTCTTCTCTTTGCTTAATCCAGAATCTGGATTCTCAAACTCCCAAATTCGACCAATGTCCCAATCTACACCATTTAAGGCTCTACAATCATCACAATGTAACTCTCATTGAGATGATCAATATCAGAGAAGAGGATTAGAGCAAAGGAGAAGCATAACTTACCAAGATCAAGCTTTTTCTTCTTCCTCTTCTTGCCTCAATGTCGCCGGAATTAGAGAGAAAGATGAGAGATGAGAGATGAGAGAGAAAATGATGATGAAGAAACACATACTCCCTTGCCCATGCCTCCAACCGAATGAGAGAGAAAATGAGGGAAAAGTGACATTTTGTCACTTAGTGCATCATCCTATGGCTTTCCACTTGCCACATGTCATCATCCATTCTCTTCCACAATGAACTCACCTCACCACAACACGCAGGATTCCGACCCACGGTCATAAAACCACAACCCTTGATCTTAAATACCACATGTATTTATTCTCAAAATTCACATTACATTAATCATCATTGTGCTTAATCAAGATAATTACAATAATTATCAGAATCATTAGCCCTAATTACAAATCGGGATATTACAAGGAACACCACATTGGAATGGCAATTGTGAATGGAGGAATCGAACACTATTAGATATGGTTCAATCTATGGTGAGTCAAAAATATCTTCTTCCATCCTTTTGGGGCCATGCCCTTGAGACAACTACATTTACACTAAATCATGTTCCATTTAAGGCAATTGAAAAGACACCATAAAGAAATAGACTGGAAAGAAACCTTGTTGATCTTTTTTCAAAATTTAGGGATGTGAGGTGAGATATATGTTAAGCAACAAGCCTTAGATAAATTAGCACCCAGATCCTCAAAGTGCCTTTTCATGGGGTATCCTAAGGAAATAAAGGGATACTATATCTACAATCCCATCGATAATAAAGTTTTTGTTATTTGAAATGGTATACTTCTAGAAAGAGAGTTTATTTCTAAAAGTAGAAGTGGGAGCAAGGTACATCTTGAAGAAGTTTAATAGTCACATGATAGCACAGAACTACAGATGGAAAATAGAGAAGACTTACAACAAGTTATTGAGCTTCCTCAATAACAAAATGTCCATGTAGATCTTATAGGACATGACATCAGCCTCAGAGATATGGATTTCTGATTATTGAAATTCGTGACATGTTGCCTATTGAGCAAAATAAGCCAACTACTTATTGAGAAACCATAGTGGGACAAACTCTAAGCAATGGTTAAATGCCATAAAATCTGAAATACAATCCATGTAGTCAATCCACCTAAAGGTGTAAAAACCATTAGGTGCAAATGTGTTTATAAGGAGAAAACGGACATGCATGCCATTGTAAATTTCTTCAAGTCATAACTGGTTGCAAAAGGATTCACTCAAACTCATGGTATAGACTATAATGAGACCTTTTCTCCAGTTGCAATGGACAAATCAATAAGAATCCTTCTTGCTATTGCAACATATTATGACTATGAAATACAACAGATGGACGTCAAAGCAGCCTTCCTTAATGGAAAGCTACATAAGGATGTGTACTTGACATATCCTAAAGGCTTTGTGTGTTCAGAGGATGCTAGTAAAGTATGCAAGCTTTAAAGATCCATTTATGGATTGAATCAAGTGTCCCAAAGCTGGAATCATCAGTTTGATAAAGTAGTCAAAGAATTTAGATTCATTCAAAACATTGATGAACCTTGTGTTTGCAAGAAGGTTAGTGGGAGCACAATTGTATTTCTAATACTTTATGTAGATGACATCCTACTTATTGGGAATGACATTCTTACCTTGCAGAGTGTCAAGTCTTGGTTAAGAAAGTCTTTCTCCATGAAAGACTTAGGCGAAGCCACCTACATTTTAGGGATTAGGATCAATAGAGATAGATCCAAGAGACTAATATGCTTAAATAAGAGCACATATATAGAGAAGATACTGTATAGGTTTAGTATGCAGGATTTAAAAAAGGGTTACATGCCCATATCTCATAGCATTTATCTTAGCAAGGATTTGTGTCCTCGTATACCAATCAGTGAGATCACATGAGTAAGGTTCCATCATGTATGACATGTTATGTACTCGACTAGATGTCTCATTTGCCTTACGTATGACCAACAGATATCAACAAGATCTTGGTGAGGGTTATTGGAGTGTTGTCAAGAATATCCTAAAGTACTTAAGAAAAACTAAAGACTTATTCTTGGCATATGGTGGATTGGATGATGAGCTATGTGTAATTGGTTACATAGATGCAAGTTGTAAACTAACCAAGATGACCTTAAATCATAATTTGCATACATATTCCTCTGGAATGGTGGAGTAATAAGCTGGAAGAGATCCAACTAGAGCATTGTAGCATATTCTATAATAAAAGCTTAGTATATAGTAGCATCATATACAGTTATTAAGTCGTTTTGATCAAAATGTTCATTACTGAACTAGTGGTGGTTCCTACCATATCAAATCCAATAGATTTGATCTGTGACAACAGCGGTACATTACATAGGCCAAGGAGCCTAGGTCGTATCAAAGGACCAAGCATATACTCAGGTGATTCATCTCATTAGAGAAATCAATGATATAGATGACATAAAAATATGTGAAGTAAAAAGAAAACAATGTTGCTGATCCTCTTACTAAGCCGCTTGCACAGGCAAAGCATAAGAGTTGTAACATCCCAAATTTTATTCACCCAAAATTCTTTATATTAAAGGGAATAAAAGGGTGAAGTAAAGTGTATATGGAATGACAAAACAAGGCTATTAGTGGTTACACACAATATGAATTTGTTTGGAACACCAACTGTAAACATTTGAATTTGCTTTTAGTGAGTTTCCCTGTGTAGTAGTCTTATTGTGTGACATTTTTAAATAGGCAAATGATCTTCAATGCCTATAAAATTTTTCATAATAAAAGTAGGCTTATTAAGATTTAATTTGATAGGTCATATAAGTCATATGAGTCATTTGGACCTGTATCTAAGAGTTATGTATTTTTAAAGTTAGCCAAGTGAAATTGGCAAGTTTCTATGGCAATGTCCAATAAATCTTAATTCTAGAACTCCGTGATTCCAATTGGCTAAAGGAAATATTTATCATTAAAAATAGACTTAATAAAGTCATACAACCTTTAGAATCACTGCAATTGGACATCTACAAATAAAGATATGAATTTTCAAAGTTTGATAAAAATTTTGCCAGCTTGTGGGAAAATCACAAAATGTATGGGCAAAATGGTAATTTGCCAATAAAACAGGAAGCTGATTATTTTTCTTTTCTCTGGAGCTCCAATTTATCCAAATAGAGTTAAGATAAAGGGAAAAATAATTAATTGGGAATTTATATTTATTTGGCACAATTTTTGGTCATATGGTCAAGTTGGAAAAAAAATGATGACACTAAGTCAAATTTTTCAACTAAAGAAAAATATGTGGAGGAAAAAATTTAAGACAATTCAAGAGCATCTTTTTAGCTAATTGGAAACTCATTTTTGGCCAACTATTTGGGAAGGGAAAATGATGTTGATTAAATAGAATAAAGCATGTGTTCATTTGTATTAAAATAACATAAAGAAAGGAGGTTGGAGGATATTTCTTTTATAAGGCTTTTTCTCTTTCCCAAGCCTTCAATTTTGGTTCAGCTCAAGCTAAAGAGAGAGGGAGAGTTGACGAAGAGTTGGAGAACAAGAGAAAACAAGAGAGCTTCACAACGTGGAAATCTAAGGTAAGAAGTTGTAATCTTGGAGTTTATGCTTCTTAGTTCTTGTAATACCTCCTCTAACTTCATATCTCCATGAACATGGCTTGAAGCAAGTAAAAGCAAGAGGGGAGAGAGAGAGAGAGGCCATATAGCTAGAGAGAGAAAGTGGAGAAATCACAAGATAATCTTAAGAACCTTGATTTTCTTGTTTATTATGTTGTTGTGGTGGATGTTTGTTGGCTGATTGGTTTTGTTTCCATGGTTTTTACAATTTAGTATGTTGAAACCCTAGAATGTTATGCTGTCCAATTTTTCATTAATAATGTTTAATTAGTGTTTAAGTCATTAAATAAGTCACTAGAGTTGAAAATGAAGTGATTGGTTGGATGAAATCACAAAAACACATTTTTCCCTAAATCTTTCAAAGTTTCAGTCAGATACAAAACATGGAAAAGGAGTTCAAATTTGGTAATTTTGATGGTTTCATTGGATTTTGAAGGGAAAATTGTGTAGGAATACATGTGTTCATAATTTTTGGAAATTTGTATGCAAATATGAAATTTATTGAAGTTGTAAGTGCATGCTGTTTGATTTGCCTCTAGTAAGGCAGTGTTGTTTTACAATGGAATTCGTGGGCCAAACTTGGTCCAAAAATTATGAAACTTGACAAGATTAAAGTAGAGATATAGAGCTTTAATTTGATGGGTAGAACATGACTTTTGGATGAGTAGATTAAGAAATATAATTTTTCAAAGTTGTGCCCTATTTCTGGAATACAATCTGGAATAGGGGAAGGTTGTCGAATTTCTTGAAAAAATGTGATAATAGTGACCAGCCACGAGTATCTGTCCATGAAAATACACTTAGAGAGCTGTGTATAGACTTTGGAACTAGCCAATTTTGAGTTTCATAGAATTAATTATGATTTTCCAAGGTCGACTGAAAATCTGCTAGATTTCTGGAAAATTGTGTTTTATTCTCTAGAAATTCTTGTATTTCATCACATTTTTCTTATATATTTGTGGTTTTAAACTAAAATTGGGCATAAATTTTATACATATCAAGGAAAATATGATGTGATGAAAATAATTTGAAAAGTGCAAATTTTGAGCTAAATGTATAGAGTTTTAGATTAAATTGAAGAAAATTGGAAAGCTCATAAAATCATTCTCTTTGTAGGAGGATAAGGACAAGAAATGGAAGCTTACATGGATCCTTGGAGGTAGAGAAAAGAAGAACAAAAGCCAAAAAGGAAGATTAAAATAGCTTGAAGGCGCTCCTGGTTGCTTTTGCTATGCCACAGCAAAGCAAAAGCAAAACACATAAAAAATAGGCCCTTCTGACCACATACGCTGTAGGTTCGCTATAGCGAAAACACATAAACAATAGGCCCTTCTGACCGGGTACGCTATGGGTTCGCTATAGTGAAGCGAAAGCAAAGTTATGATACTGCAACTGTGTGTTTTAAAAAAATGAAGCTTTAACTGGCTTTTAAACCTAATAGGTGCATCGAAATGGTGGGATTTTGCACAAGGAAGAGGCTAATAACCCCGAGGAGGCTTCTTGGAGAGCTCTTGGGAGAAATTTGGTACTTCTTGGAGGAGATTCTTGGAGAAACTCAAGATTTTCCTCTCTTTTTTTGGTTTTTCTCCTCTTTTCTTCCCATTTGCTAATATGGTTATGAGTCTTGTGTTAAGTTGTTGGTTTGTATTGATTATGAGTAGTTAAAACTCTCATTTAGGATTACTTCTACTCATTGTGCTTGATCACCACTTGATTAGTTTAGTTCAATTGAATGATGCTTGAGAGAGCTATTTTGGTTGTAGAACTTGATAAAATTATGTTAGACTTGAAATTTATAGATTAAATGGATGGTTTGTTGTTAGAATAGAGATATATCTAACAACCTAGCATAGTCTAATGAAGAATTGCTTTAGGAAAAATGATTTTCATTAATGATAGACAAGAGATTGAATATTGTTAATAAAGATTAAAAATCAATTTTGACTTGAGATAGCTTGATTGATGATCTTAGAATCTTTGACTAGCATATGGACTCACACAACTAGTATAAATGAATTAATTGCATAGTTTCATGAAATACAATAAGGAAGAAGTAATCCTAAGCCTTTAAACCTTAAAGTAGAATCAATTTTATAATCACCTTTGCTTTACCTTATTGTTTTCAGGAAAATTCTTTAATTGACATACTCAATTTCAAATGATTTCATTCAACCTAGTTAAGAACATGGTTATAATAATTAACTCACTTTAACACAGTCCTTGTTGTTTGACACTTATTTCTCATTAATTTATTACTCGCGACCCGTACGCTTATGGAAGCTAAACGGTGAACAAGTTTTTGTTATAAGCCCTATTACTTCTACAAGCGTATGCTGTGAAACTGCACTGTACAGAGTTATACTTTGCAGAAATTGCTCAAACATGATTAAAGGAAATAAAAGTAAAACTAATAACCAATTACTTATAACTTTAATTTATGGAAATTTGCAATAGCCCGAGTTGAAACCATTATTTTGAATGAACAAGTAGAGTAGGAAAGGGTAATTCCATGTAGTAACTCTTTCTCTCATACACTAGTAAGTGTTTATATGCTTTGTGTTATTGTTATATTGCATTACATGTTGTAAGGCATATTTATCTATCATATTTTATAGGACTGATTACATGTTACTACTGAGATTCTTTTGAATCTCACCCTTTGCATAAATATATGAAGTTTTCTGTAGCAGGCAACGACTCAAGGGGCAAAGGTGTACTTACCGGCAACTAGTGGTTTTGTTGTATATCAACCAAGATAGTTGGTTATTTGAAGACCCTTTCATTATTTAAGGTCTGCAATTATTATGAATAAACCATGTTGGGATTTCTGTTATATAATAAGGTGCATTTTGTCAGTATATCTATGATATTCCTATGTGTCCACTGAATTGCACAATTGCTACTCTGATTAATATCGATGTTAATTGTTTTGTAAGGTAGGGCCTTACATTTTAGTATTAGAGCTAGTTATTAAGATGGCTTAATTCGCCTTGTGATCAGAGGTTCTCATAATGAGATATGTGGCCGAGCATTGGCTCTTACCTTAACACAACACAGGGGCCACCCACCCTATTATTTCCCTGGGCGGAGGGGTTGACCAGGTATATGGGCTCCTGTGTGAAGCATCAGTCCTTGGTCAAGAGGTAGGGCATTGAACTAGCTGTTGAGGTTACCTTATATATGTTAGAACTGGTTAACACCCAAGAGGGTGGTGAATTGGTGTAAGATGAAAAGCTTAAGAACCTTGAAAATCTTTTCGCATCTTAGTGGAAGCAATAAATATGAAAGTAATGAATCATAAATCAATAATTAGATTAAATAATGTATGCTGGAAATATAAGAGCTTAAGGAAGAGAATATGCAAACTGTGATTTATCCTAGTTCGATCTAATCTACCATGACCTATGTCCAATCCCCTGGCTCCTCCTGAGATTTTCAAATCCACTATCTTCTTGTTTAATCTGGGCACATGAAAAGACTTTACAACCCATAAGTTTAGCTGGGCACTTGCAAAGCCTTTTACAAATCTCTGACCGAGTTACTCCCCCTTAGACACCGTAAGGATACAATCGAGTTAGTCTCCCTTACACACAGTAAGGATACAACTTTATTGATGAAAGATTATGATCAATATTCTCTTTCAGAAGTAAATAAGATGAACACTGGAGTATAAAACAAATAATCTCTCTCTCAAATATACATGATATAGAAAATAGATAAGAATAGAGAGTAGTTAGGTCAGAGTAGATGATTCTTGATCTTAGCATATTTTTCATTGTTATTGTCTGCTTGAATCTTCTACATTTATAGTTGAATAAGATATGACTATTATGAGTATTTCAACCTATCCGTTGAGTCTTGTTGCTTTATTTGACCATTTGCTTGCATTTGAAAACTAGCCATTACGAATGTTGACACTTCGCTTCCGTAAAGTCACATTTTGTTGGAAATTGTGCCCTAAGGGCCAATCATTGTACTTTGAACATTATTATTTTAATGAAATTTCTCCATTCTGTTATCATATTATTTCCATGTTAACTGTGATAATTATATCCTTGGATAATTCATAAAGATTGTCCTAAAATGTCCCTGGTCGGTCATCTATACGGGAGCAGAGATGAAACAAGATCAGTATGACTTTGATAAGATATGAAGATACGAATCAAAGTCTTAGGCACTTGTAAGAGTACAAGGTGCTAGACCGACCCACTATGAGAAAGCTATATGGATCAAGTCATAAGCTTTTCTAATGTATAACCACGTCACAATGCCCTTAAACCTGAGGTCATCATGGATTCCTACATGAGAGTTGCTAAGCTTTGAACTAGTCAAAAGTCACTTTTGACCGAGTGAAGATAAAGGCTATGATCAGGCTTGGTGGTTTTTCATGCAGAGGAATATGAATGATCAAGATGGAATTTGTCCCTCACATTAGTAGAGAGATATTATTGGGCCCCTCGATGAGTGAGTCTGAGAAATGTCTAGCAATACTATGATGAAAGGAGTTTCTATCTCTGTTAATAGGCTACTCAGGAATCGAGAAAGTAATGGTCATGAACAAGAGGATGACATTATCCATGCCTTATCCTTGATCGATATATCGTGTGACAATAGGGACGTGACATGGTTGTATGACAGGTTGCATCGTGATAACGATTCTCATATGAATTGGGTAGTCGTAATGTCTTGCTAGAGGCAGCTTGTGACTTTTGGGTTAGTATAGTTATTGGCCCACTGCCAACTTCATATGGGCCTACAGGGTCACACACAAGAATGGCCCAACACGAGATAATGTTTAATTTAGGGTGGACGAATTTTATATTTATATATATATAATATTAAATTCATTAATAATATTATAGAGATATATATATTTTTGAAATATATATCTTATATATATATTATATGATATTATTATATTGTGTTATTTTTAAATTTAATTTATTAAGATATATTAAATTTAATAACTAACATGATAGAGATATAATATCTCAGATTTAATTTATGAAGATAAATTAAATCTAATGGCTCTTTATTTGGATTAAATAAATAGGTTAAATTAAAACTGTTGGACAGATTTAATCTAAACTGAATGTTTTTAATTAGCTCATGAATATAATTAATTGTTAATTAATTTCGAAATTAATATTGATTAATTTTGAAATTTGAAAATAGCCCTCATAGGTTATAAACTTGATAGAGCAGATATATTGATACGCACATGAGAATTGAGAGCCGCAAGTGAAACCCTATGAGACATTAGAGGCGCTAGCACGCAGTCTCATTTAGAGAACATTCATGTGGATACCGGTAGAGTAACGTGTTAGCTCCTAGAGTTCGTGAAAACTCTGAATCATCAAAAGGTATAAATCCTTCCAACTTGGTTTAAACGCCGTTGATAAATCCTCGATTAAGATCGGTGAAAATTTTTAAAATCCTTTCACTGTGCCTACCGATTCTAACACCTTCTGTCTCTTCATATCATCTCTTCATTGTATTCCAGGAGAAATACATTAAACACTAAAATTCAATGAAGTGTTAGAATGATTAGAAGCAAGAAGAGTGAGTTTCATAATCATTCCCAAGATTTTCAAAAACTTTAGAACATTATCTATTGTATCACTCGAGTAGTCACTCGAGTGATCACTCAAGTAATCTGCTTTAAAATATGGCCAAGAGCATTTCCAACTTCATCACTTGAGTGATCCTTGAACATCACTCAAGTGATCACTTGAGTGATTACTTGATTTTGATTTGAAACATGGAAAATTACATATCATTGGAAAGCTCTCATCATCTACATTCCAATGCAATAAGAATCACCTCCAAACTCATTGTGTACAGAACGTTATGATCCAAAGAGTATCTACTATTCTTGACAGTCTTTAAAGTTTCCAACGTCATATTCCAAATGGCATAACTCTTAGCATATAACTTCAAATATGACAAACTGCCTATCCATGGAAAGATCATTAAGTCTAGTTTCATATGGCACTAGTTTAGTCTCAATTGAATATGTAGTTTGAGAGTTATGTCCAAAACACCAAAGCTATTTTGGAATATAATGCTGATTTAAGGGGCAACTTCATCAGATCATATCTCCCTCATCTGAACACATTTAAATGTGATCCTGGTGTGTATTTTTTGTGTTGGAACTTTAGTTTTATATGAAACTAGTTTCAACTCATTTCAACATGTAGTTAGAGAGGTATCACCAAAATACCAAACCTCTATCCTACTAAGTGAAAATAGAGCATATCATAATTCTCATTACTCTAGTGGTCACTAGAGTAATTTTGGGTCATTACTCGAGGGCTCACTTGATTAATTACCTCTAAAATTAGGTAGTGGCAGATTACTTGAGGGATCACTTGAGTAATCACCTCTGGAGGTAGCACAACTTCCATATAAGTCATTTTAGTTTTGTATTGACCCATTACAACTTCCATTTGACCATAGAAACCTCTGATATCACTTCTAGTAGCTTAGATCTTGATATTCCTATTAGTTCTTACAAGCTCTTCTTTCTTCAATCTCTTTCTTTACTATCTTCAATCTTCTTCTTTCTTTGCTTGGCTAATGTACAAGATATCTTCTTGTTTTTCCTCTTGATAATCATTCTTCATAACCCAACTAGATATCTTCTTTAATATCTTCAATCTTCTTCTTTCTTTCTTCTTTCTTTAATCTCTTTATTCTTGTTTTTATTCTTGATGATCATTCTCCATTTATGAGGCATTATAGGTGAAATAATGTCAACCCACCACCATTGCGTTTATGATTAATCTACAAGATATACAACATTAAATTTAGTAGTTAGTCAAAGTATAAAATATATGGAGTATATAAACTTTTTGCTCTTATTATTTCACATCTCATTTGTAATTATCAAAACTAATCATATCTAACAAGATGGCCACCTAAAAGTATTACCAGGTTGGTGCCTGTGTGGAGCCACCGTCTGACAAGAGTCATGTTAGGACAATGAGAATTAGGAAAAGTGATGATTGTTCATGGTGCAAGTAGGAGGATATTAGAAATTGTGTGTTAGGGGCCAATCATTATACTTTGAATATTATTATTCAATCAACTTCTCCATTTCATTATTGTAACCCCCCTGCCGTAATTATATCCGAAATACGCAATTAAAATGAAATAGAGACCATAAGAAACAAAACTTATTTAAAATTCCCATATTCACGATAGGGTTTTCACAAATCACTTTCGAAATCTACTTAGCCTGGTCTCATATTCAATTTTCGAATACAATTACTACGCGGAATATCACATTCATAGCAAATCAGAGTACACAAGAATAATCCCGGCAATCCCGGGTTCCATACATTAACTTAAAGCCTTATAGGGCATATTCGCCCCTACAAGCCCTCATTCGGGGATTACACAAATCTCAACTCCATACATACATACTCAATACTCATCCAATATGCAAATACAATATCCAAATATACATCCCAACTGTGATAACCAACTACCAACTCAAATATCCTGAAGGAAGCCTCGCCGCCCCTGGTTGCTTGCCTCCATCCTCAATCCACCTACCCTGTCTAAAATGTTGGTAGGGGAGGGTGAGATTCGAGAGAATCTCAGTAGGTAAACAATATCAATATGCATGTATGATAGATGTTTAATGCATGACATGCTTGCATCACACAACTCATGATAACACAATGTCAATTTGCAAGCTCAATGCTTCGAACAATATACCTATGGCCATAGCATAAATTGAAACATAGCTTCAAATTACACATAATTATGCAAAACTAAGACATGCACCAACACACTAACACATATATCAAATACAAGAAGAAGAGATATGTTCCCTACTCTCTTTCCACGTAAGCTCCAGCATAGCTGCTCACGAACAAAACGAACATCGAACCATAACCAGGGCGAACATTGTAATATCCCAAAAAGTGATTAAGGGCTAATGACTTCAAAAGTGGATGTAATTATTGTTGAATAAACACTTTTGAAGAATGTGTGATGGGAATTTGGATATTTTAATGATTCCAATGGATTCCTTGTGAAAATTTATGTGGGAATGATGTTTGGTATGAAAATGGAACCAATGGAAGCAAAGATGCAAAATCTAAAATTCTGTCCAGTGAAATTCTATTCTGGGCAGTCCGTTTGTATGGACGTTTTAAATAGGCAAATGGTGTCTAAAAATTCTGAAATTTTCCAGTATTAAAGTTCACATGTCAAGCTTCAAAATGAACATATAATTTGTATCATTTTGATTTGTGACCTAAGAGTTTTGGATTTTTGAAGTTTGCCCAGCGGAATTAATTATTTTCTGGAACAGTATGCAAAGATTGAAATTCTGGGAATTTTGTGGTGATTTTCAGTAATGGCCAATATTTTTCCTATGAAGAGGACTTAAATATCTTTCATTTGGCTTTGGAATCACCTCATTTCGATTTTTCTAGAATTAGTTATGATTTTTCAAAGTTAGGGCAGAAAATCTGCCAGAATTTCTGAGAAATCCGAAAATGGGAAATTAAAATTATGACATCATCATATTGTATGATGACATCAACATGGACTTAAAACCAATTACACCATCTTCATCAGCCATTCCCGACGCATTTCACAGAAAAAAAAACGTGAAGAGAGCTTGGAGAAAGGAGAGAAAAAGAGGAAGAAATCTCGCAAGGTAAGCCGATTTCTCCGACGATCTAGCTCCTAACGCGTATAACTCCGACTCTAAGCCACTCCTCTTTATTCTTTAAGGTTGTGAAGCTCAAAACTTGGTGTTTTAAAGAGGCTAGGGTTCAGCCAAATTTGGGAAAAGCTAGTGGGAGCTTGAGGTAACTTCCAAACTTTCGTATATTGCTTATTCTGGCTGCTGTGGGCAATTTAATCGGTGAAATTTCGCCGGATTGCCATTGGTTTTAAAGTTTGGAAATGATGTGGCCTAGGGGTTATGCTGCCCAAATTGGGTCTTAATGTTAGTTGTAACCTAATGTAATGGTTAATAAAGTGGTTAGGAGTAGAAAGGAACGCGTTTACGGAGCCGAAATCGTAAAACCCCGATTTTCCCTGGAGAACTCATAAATTTCGGCCAGCCCTAGAAATGGGTCTTAGAGTTGGATTTTCAATGATTTGATGGTTCCATTGAGTTCAGGGGCGAAAATTAGGTGGGGTTACAGTTGGGCACTTTTTCAAAAAAGGCCGAGAAAGCATAATTACGGAAACACCCCTAAAACCCTAAAAGTAGGGCTGCCAAGGGCAATTTCGTAATTTTACATTGAATTTGATAATTCCGAGTCCGGAAATGGATTCCTTGGGCTGAAATATGTTAGGAAAGCCCATATTAGAATTTCGGGAAAAGTGCAACCGGACTGGGTACGGCGGGCCCGGGCCGGGTCCCCGGGGGTATTTTTGTAAATTTTCATTATAGACTCATATAACCCCAAGTAACACTATGGAAGTGTCTAAATAGTGCATTTGGAATTGTAGGATTCGATATTTGCCGCCCTCGTGAGCCAACTACGCCAGCGAACATCAGGAAAGGATCAGGTAGTAACTTTTCTTTTGTACCATATATGATGCATTGCATGTGTGTTATATCGTTGATTTGTAATGAATTCGTATGCTGCGACATCTGTGGATTTGTGTTAGCACTGTCATTCCAACAGTCCCTGAGTAGCTAACAACGGTTCGGGTTAGGACGGTGTGCCTTCCCGGCGGAGAAAGGGGATGAGGATGAGGTGTGATATATGTGATTATGTGAGCCGAAAGGCTATTTGTGGAGGCCGACGGGCCATTTGTGAAAGCCGAATAGCTGTATGGGCTATAAGGCTATATGTATGCACTGCCACGCCGATAGTCCCTGAGTAGCTAACAACGGTTCGGGTTAGGCAGTGTGCCTTCCCGGCGGAGAAAGGGGAGGAGGGTGGAGTGTGATATGTGCTGCTGCTGCATGATGATTTGCTTACATGCTATGTGCTTATGTGTGGTATAAATGCTTAGTTACTACTGGGATTCTTTTGAATCTCATTCTTTCCTTTGAACTAACCTTTCAGACAGGGCGACTGGCTCCAAGGAGAAGCGCGTGACTCGGAGCGGTTAGAGTATACTAGGGACACTAGTATGGTTTTTGGTTGGTTGTCCATTTTGAATAGGGATTACTGTATAATATTTTGAGACGTATATAGGTTGAATAGTTGGTTCTGTAATCCCCTACTCAGGATTATAAACTCCATATATGTAGTTGAACCCGGGGGGTTGCTGGGATTTTGGTTATACACTCTGTCATACTTAAATGTGGATATACTGCACAGGTGATTATATTCGCTAATCGAACTTGAGACCGGAAGAGGAATTAAGTTTTGAAAATTTCATAAAGACCCTACTACTAAAGGGAATTTCTAATGAGTTTTAAACTATCCGATGGTCTCTAATCTAAATTATTACCTAATATCGAATTATAATCACGTGATTAAAGGCAGGGTGTTACAAACATCAACCCTATAACCAAAGCGAGGACATACGGTTATTCTCTATTCCAAACTCTTACTTTCATATCACTTAAAGTTGGTTACCATTCACACCCTTTAGGTGGCTAAAATAAGCTCAACGAAAGCTTAAAGGATTGGGACGTACTAGGTTGGAAATCACCTTTCAAAATCACAAAATCCTGAAAAATGGGGGTTGGCTGCAGCCAAGACCCTCTGGCTGCAGCTAAAGCACGCACAGAAGGTTTCTGGCTGCAGCCAAGAATTTCTGACTGCGGCCAAAACGCTCACAGAAACTTTTGCGCTGCAGCCAGGATTTTCTGCTGCAGCCAAGGCAACTTCAAAAATTCATAACTAATTCCACAAAAATAGAAATGAGGTGATCCCAAAGCCAAATTAAATATTTTTAAGTCCTCTTCATAGGAAAAATATGGCTCATTACCAGAAATCACCACACAAATCCAGATTTACACAAAATCCAACATTGTACCAAAACAGGGTCCAGTTTCGTCCCCAAACTTTGGACAGTTCAAACTCCCAGTTCACAAAACGAAATGACACATATTATATGTCCATTTTGAAGCTTAAGATGTGAAATTCAAGACTGGAAAGTTTCAGAATTTTCTAACATCATTTGCCCATTCAAAACGGCAACACAAACAGAACTTCCCAAACAGACTTTCCACTGGACAGAATTCCAAATTTGTACAATTGGCTTCCAATGGTCCAATTTTCATATCAAACACCATTCCCATACAAATTTGCACAAGGAATCCATTGGAAACACCAAGTCAACCAAATTCAAATCATATTGACATGTTACCACAACATGTCACACAAATCACAATTCAAACCACAACATAATCATACATTGTCATTCTTTTCATTCCAAATTCTCAAACCAATTCCAATGGCTCTATAACACATCAAGACACCAATTGCCACTCAAACACAAGGCAATTCATGCATTTCAAAAATCACACAAATTCAGGGCAAAATTCGAAATTCACAATACTCAACCATAAATCACAAAACTTAGATCAAAAGGCTTCAAATACTCACCTCTTCCTCTTTACCAAACCACTTCTTTGATTCTTCATCTTTCCAAATTTCCTCAAGCCATCAAACACCTTCAATCAAGAATCTAAAACCATAGAGATGAAGCTCTCATCACTATGAACAACTTTATAGAAGGTGATTAGAGCATTAGAGGACAAGAAACAAGCTAAATCTCACCTTGATTCTTTCTCTTTCCTCCTTCACTTTGGGCGAAAATGGAGAACAAGAGGGAGAGAGATATGAAGATGAAGATGATGAAGTGAGATCAGTTTTTTCCCCTTTTTCTCATGTGTTAGCCGACTATGAAAGAGAGAGGGAAGAGTTTGAAATGTTGACCAAGATCCAAGGGCTCACATCTTGCCACTTGTCAACATCTCACCACATCTCCTATGAGCTCACATGCACACAAGCACATGGGATTCCACCCCTTTGATCTATCACACAAATCAATCCTAACCATTGATCTTGAAGTTACCAATGAGTTTCCTCTTCGGTAACTGACCAATCGGTCGGTAACTTTACCGTTTTGCCCCTGATTATGGCAATCCACTTGGAATCACCATCAAATCATTTTCTCATTCATTCACACCATATATACACCCTTCCCCTTATTTTCATTCAATTTAGATGTTAATCCATAATTGAACTCAAATACAGGGTTTCGGCGCTGCTCAGAACACATACGAATCACATCGGGTGCCAAATCACACCATGATCTCCAAAAGGGTTCATTTATCACTAATGATATCCACTTTTAGAGTCATTAACCTTTGATCACAATTTGGGATCTTGCTAAACCGGGGCTTAGCAATCCACTAATCCCAGGCTTATTCTTTAGCCTCGAATCTCAAAATTCGGGATATTACATTTCTCCCCCCGTTCAATAAATTTCGTCCTCGAAATTTGTCGAACCACTTAATCCACAAACTACGGATGCTTCTTCACGATAGCTTCCGTTTCACAATTCATTTCACATTGGATGGTCCCTTCTAGACCACCCATACAAACGGTACTCCACAAATTCGATTCTCGCAAGAATCTCAAACAATGAATGCAACTCAGTTGCCACAAATTGTAATCAGCCCATTTCACGATTGCCGCACAAACACAATCACCACACTATTTCCAAGTAACTGCAATCACCTCCACACACGATTGCCACAGAACTCTATGATCACCATCCAGAATACCTGGAGGCTCTAAATCATGAGCCATATCATAAAATCTCAGCTGTTGGGCAGCATAGGTCACCACACTGCTCAACTCAATCTGGTTACCCCTTCCGGGAGTAACCATCACAACCTCAATACATCAAACGACAGCCTCAGCTGTATACACAAACATTCAGCTTCTGCCATATCCACTTTCACAGCTTTACCCTCACCCGTACACCCACCAGTAACTCTACTAGTGGTAACCGGGACTTTTGGGAATTCACCACAATCACAATATTACTTCTGTATCAACTTTCATGGTGTCGCCCTCACCCGTACACCCACCAGTGACTCCACTAGTAGTAACCGGGACTTTTGGGTATCAACACAATATCACATCATCTGGTCACTCCGGAATCTCAATCTCTTCTATCCGAAGCACCCTACCATAATGGCCCACCTAGAGTCTCAGTCTCTTCTATCCAGGCGCCTTTTATTGTCACACCCACCCCGGTTTTACACCCCGCTGGGGATGCCCCGCGACGGTGGTGCCCACCCCGGTTTTACCCCCCGCTGGGGATGCCCCACGTCGGTGGCTGGGTTACTCACCTTTCACCCAGGACTCACAAGAAAATCCACTTCCTTATCAAATGTACATTGCATATTCTAATTTTACGCACCGCCTTTCGGCCTTGGGTCAACACCGGTGCAACCAACGTGGTGGCTAGCCAGGCTGGCCATGCCGGGGTAATTACCCTCACAAACAAGAATCCCCGATCATGTAGTCGAATTAGCCATCAGCTGAATTAGTTCTGCTCTGCTACACAACTATACCTCAGTCCCATCTTATTCACAACTGACACAGATTCACAATCACACTCCACTCTCATCCCCTTTCTCCGCCAGGAAGACACACAGTCTTTACCCGAACCGTTGTTAGCTACTCAGGGACTATTGATGTGGCAGTGCACCTATATAGCCACTCAGGCTCACAATAGCAGATCCATAATCACACCCTACCCTCATCCCCTTTCTCCGCCGGGAAGACACACCGTCTAACCCGAACCGTTGTTAGCTACTCAGGGACTGTTGGTGTAGCGATGCTCACAAATAGCCTTTCGGCTTCCACATCACACTCCACCCTCATCCCCTTTCTCCGCTGGAAAGACACACAGTCTTTACCCGAACCATTGTTAGCTACTCAGGGACTATTGGCGTGGCAGTGCATACATATAGCCATTCAGGCTCACAATAGCAGATCCATAATCACACCCTACCCTCATCCCCTTTCTCCGTCGGGAAGACACACAGTCTAACCCGAACCGTTGTTAGCTACTCAGGGACTATTGGCGTAGCGGTGCTCACACATAGCCTTTCGGCTTCCACATCACACTCCACCCTCATCCCCTTTCTCCGTCGGGAAGACACACAGTCTTTACCCGAACTGTTGTTAGCTACTCAGGGACTATTGGCATGGCAGTGCATACACATAGCCTTATAGCTCATAGAGCTATTCGGCTTTTGCAATTGGTTCGTCGGCCTTCACAAATAGCCTTGCCCCCGTAAACTACCGCCCCGAAGGCACGGTCCTCCCACCGGAATCACCCAATGGGCCGCAGGTGAAAGACTCACAAATATCAGTCACATCCTGAGCCTATGCCTACCAGGCACAGCCCACCAGACCAAACCGATCCAGCCCAATAAGGGAGATGGACTCACAGTACACAATCGTAACAAGCTGGAACCAGGCATATTAACAACTTCACCTTCAACATCTTGAACTCTTTTCACGTACTGGGATCCTTTAAGACCCCTTTTCACAATACAACTTGACCCCGAAGTTTTACCTCCCGAAGCCATCACTAACGCATTGCACTTTCTGCAAATTCGAGCTTCTGCTCAACACAATTCTCAAACATCACATTCACCACGCTTCCGCTGCACACTCTGAGGTCTTTATCCTCATCTGTGCCTTCATAATGTCAGGGTGACTCAATAGGAGTCCCATAGGAATCTCCCACTACACCTGTCCCCTTACACAATCTGTGCCAGACCTTGGCCCCATTCAACTCAAATCATTCATAGCCATAACTAGCACTTCGTTGAGATCCCATACTCCCAACGTTCCCAGAGCTCTATTCTACGATTCAACGTCATGGCGAGTGCATACTAAGGTTCATCGTCACGGCAGCTGCACACTAGGGTTTGTCGTCACGGCGGCTGTCACAAATTTTTTTTTTATATTGTCACACCCCTTCAGAGTGCCCACCCCCCTGATCAACTACGTACCAGGGCTCCGCTGGCCGGCCCTTACACTGAGCCTGACAGGCAGCTGGGTTACTCACATTTCACCCAGGACTCACATATTCCCCGTATCACCACCGCCCCGAAGGCACGGTCCTCCCACTGTGTGCCATACACACCCCCAGTGGGCCGCAGGTAATAAAAACACATATAGCCGCTCCGATCAGACGTCGCCGTAGGTAGCCCTCTCCGATCAGAACTCCCCGTAAGTTGCCTTCTCCACTTAAAATCCTCATAGATAACTCTTTCAAATTCAAATTCTCCATAGAATCGCTTTTCGCTGTGCCAGATTAATACTAGCAACCTCAAGATACCTGATACACATTTCAATGCCAATCTAGTACCACATCCTGGTACCACAAACCATATAGGTCATATCAACCTCCTTAGGACCAGCTTGACTATTGAGTCTAATCCTTGGATCACAATTCATCTTTCAAACCTTCAACCTCAGTTGAACCGGGAAATCACTTCCCTCATTTCCACGGAGCATCACAACTCCAACACAAATCCAAATATCATGCCAACCTAGGGCACACCGGTCCCCTAGGTCTTAAGGCCTTTAAACATACAAGCTCAGTATGACATCACTACATGTAACATCATACCACCTTAGGTTTCTCACCCAATATCTAGGTTAGTCACGATACCTAGAATCTCAATATCACACATCTAGGAAATCATTTTCGTTAGTTCTCTAATCAGACGATGGGTCTGATTACCTCCACCTCTAGGTCTACACCTCAAATCCTCGGGTGAATCATACTGACTCACCATATCCACAACACAATTAATGTATACACATAGCCCTTAAACTCATATATCCATAAATAGCAGGGACCATAATATGTATACCACAACAAACAAAGTCATCTCCTATGGCTTAAGGCAGCAACTACTGCCATTATCCAAGCAAATCCTTTACTTGCCCGGAACAGCAGCTCTGATACCAAAATGTAACCCCCCTGCCGTAATTATATCCGAAATACGCAATTAAAATGAAATAGAGACCATAAGAAACAAAACTTATTTAAAATTCCCATCTTCACGATAGGGTTTTCACAAATCACTTTCGAAATCTACTTAGCCTGGTCTCATATTCAATTTTCGAATACAATTACTACGCGGAATATCACATTCATAGCAAATCAGAGTACACAACAATAATCCCGGCAATCCCGGGTTCCATACATTAACTTAAAGCCTTATAGGGCATATTCGCCCCTACAAGCCCTCATTCGGGGATTACACAAATCTCAACTCCATACATACATACTCAATACTCATCCAATATGCAAATACAATATCCAAATATACATCCCAACTGTGATAACCAACTACCAACTCAAATATCCTGAAGGAAGCCTCGCCGCCCCTGGTTGCTTGCCTCCATCCTCAATCCACCTACCCTGTCTAAAATGTTGGTAGGGGAGGGTGAGATTCGAGAGAATCTCAGTAGGTAAACAATATCAATATGCATGTATGATAGATGTTTAATGCATGACATGCTTGCATCACACAACTCATGATAACACAATGTCAATTTGCAAGCTCAATGCTTCGAACAATATACCTATGGCCATAGCATAAATTGAAACATAGCTTCAAATTACACATAATTATGCAAAACTAAGACATGCACCAACACACTAACACATATATCAAATACAAGAAGAAGATATATGTTCCCTACTCTCTTTCCACGTAAGCTCCAGCATAGCTGCTCACGAACAAAACGAACATCGAACCATAACCAGGGCGAACATCAACCCTATAACCAAAGCAAGGACATAGGGTTATTCTCTATTCCAAACTCTTACTTTCATATCACTTAAAGTTGGTTACCATTCACACCCTTTAGGTGGCTAAAATAAGCTCAACGAAAGCTTAAAGGATTGGGACGTACTAGGTTGGAAATCACCTTTCAAAATCACAAAATCCTGAAAAATGGGGGTTGGCTGCAGCCAAGACCCTCTGGCTGCCGCTAAAGCACGCACAGAAGGTTTCTGGCTGCAGCCAAGAATTTCTGGCTGCGGCCAAAACGCTCACAGAAACTTTTGCGCTGCAGCCAGGATTTTCTGCTGCAGCCAAGGCAACTTCAAAAATTCATAACTAATTCCAAAAAAATAGAAATGAGGTGATCCCAAAGCCAAATTAAATATTTTTAAGTTCTCTTCATAGGAAAAATATGGCTCATTACCAGAAATCACCACACAAATCCAGATTTGCACAAAATCCAACATTGTACCAAAACAGGGTCCAGTTTCGTCCCCAAACTTTGGACAGTTCAAACTCCCAGTTCACAAAACGAAATGACACATATTATATGTCCATTTTGAAGCTTAAGATGTGAAATTCAAGACTGGAAAGTTTCAGAATTTTCTAACATCATTTGCCCATTCAAAACGGCAACACAAACAGAACTTCCCAAACAGACTTTCCACTGGACAGAATTCCAAATTTGTACAATTGGCTTCCAATGGTCCAATTTTCATATCAAACACCATTCCCATACAAATTTGCACAAGGAATCCATTGGAAACACCAAGTCAACCAAATTCAAATCATATTGACATGTTACCACAACATGTCACACAAATCACAATTCAAACCACAACATAATCATACATTGTCATTCTTTTCATTCCAAATTCTCAAACCAATTCCAATGGCTCTATAACACATCAAGACACCAATTGCCACTCAAACACAAGGCAATTCATGCATTTCAAAAATCACACAAATTCAGGGCAAAATTCGAAATTCACAATACTCAACCATAAATCACAAAACTTAGATCAAAAGGCTTCAAATACTCACCTCTTCCTCTTTCCCAAACCACTTCTTTGATTCTTCATCTTTCCAAATTTCCTCAAGCCATCAAACACCTTCAATCAAGAATCTAAAACCATAGAGATGAAGCTCTCATCACTATGAACAACTTTATAGAAGGTGATTAGAGCATTAGAGGACAAGAAACAAGCTAAATCTCACCTTGATTCTTTCTCTTTCCTCCTTCACTTTGGGCGAAAATGGAGAACAAGAGGGAGAGAGATATGAAGATGAAGATGATGAAGTGAGATCAGTTTTTTCCCCTTTTTCTCATGTGTTAGCCGACTATGAAAGAGAGAGGGAAGAGTTTGAAATGTTGACCAAGATCCAAGGGCTCACATCTTGCCACTTGTCAACATCTCACCACATCTCCTATGAGCTCACATGCACACAAGCACATGGGATTCCACCCCTTTGATCTATCACACAAATCAATCCTAACCATTGATCTTGAAGTTACCAATGAGTTTCCTCTTCGGTAACTGACCAATCGGTCGGTAACTTTACCGTTTTGCCCCTGATTATGGCAATCCACTTGGAATCACCATCAAATCATTTTCTCATTCATTCACACCATATATACGCCCTTCCCCTTATTTTCATTCAATTTAGATGTTAATCCATAATTGAACTCAAATACAGGGTTTCGGCGCTGCTCAGAACACATACGAATCACATCGGGTGCCAAATCACACCATGATCTCCAAAAGGGTTCATTTATCACTAATGATATCCACTTTTAGAGTCATTAACCTTTGATCACAATTTGGGATCTTGCTAAACCGGGGCTTAGCAATCCACTAATCCCAGGCTTATTCTTTAGCCTCGAATCTCAAAATTCGGGATATTACAATTATCATATTATTTGCATGTTTATTGTGATAACTATCCTTAGAAAAATCAAATGATTATCCTAAATGTCTGTGGTCAGTCATCTATACGAGAGCAAAGATGAAATAAGACTAGTATGACTTTGAAGAGGTATAAAGATACAAGTCAAAATCTTAGGCACTTGTAAGAGTACAATGTGCCGGACCGACCCGCTGTGAAAAAGCTGCATGGATCAAGTCATAAGCTTGTCTCAAGTATAACCACGTAACAATGCCATTTAGCCTGAGATCATCATTGATTCCAAAATGAGAGTCACTCAACTTTAACCTAGTTAAAAGTCAGCTTTGACTTGGTGATGATAAAAGCTACGTTCAAGCTTGGTCATTTTCATGCAAAGGAATATGAATGGTTAAGATGGAATTTGTCCCCTACATTAGTAGAGAGATATTACTGGGCCCTTTGATGAGTGAGTTTAAGAAATGTACGGCCATACTATGATAAAAAGGTGTTTCCATTTATATAGTCAAACTAATCAGGGATCGAGAATGTAATGGTCAGGAATAGGAGGATAACATTCTCTATGCCTCATCTATGACTAATATATCATGTGATAAAAGGAAATAATATAGTTGCATGATAGGTTGCATCGGTTTATCCGTCCTTATATGAATTGGGTAGCCGTAATGTCTTGCTAGAGGCCGCTTATGACTTGTGGGTTAGTATAGTCATTAGCCCATTGCAAACTTCATACAGGCCTACAGGGTTGCACACAAAAATAGCCCAACATAAGCTATAATGTCTAGATTCATTGAATCTAAGATATGTGTAGATTTAATGAATAGAATTGTTAATCTAAGGTGGATGAATATATATATATATTCAAAAAGGAATTTAATAATATTATATATACATATATATTTTTTCAAAATACATACATACATACATATGTATGTATGTATGTATGTATGTAAGTGTGTATGTATGTATGTATGATAATATTATTATATTGTGTTAATTTTAAATTTAGTTTTATATGATAAATTAAATTTAATAACTAACATGATAAATATATAATATCTAGGATTTAATTTATAAAGATAAACTAAATCTATTTCCATTGGCTTTTTAGTCAAATTAAATAAATAGGTTAAATTAAAATTGTTGGACAGATTTTAATTAAACCACATTTATATAATTTTCTTAACAAAAGACAATTAAGTGTTAATTTATATGATATGGATTTTGAAATTATATAGGATTAATTTTAAAAACCCAATATCCATAATAAAATAGAAAGCCCTAATTAGTTATTTAAAAAGGGTGAGCTAGGGTTTTCTACAGGTGATGAAAAAAGCAAGATAGAGAGCCATGAGAAAAGAACTTTAGAGAGAGATGTTGGTGGCGCTAGCACGCTATTCGTGTTAGATTCCTATTCATGTGGATATTGGTAGAGGGAGCTGATCCGAGTTGTTAGCTCCTTGAGATCAAAAAGAAAGATTGAACACATAAGAAAGGTACAATTCTCTACTACTTGGTTTAAATGCCATTGACAAATCTGCAGTAGGAATTAGAAAACTTTTGAATTTTATTATTCTATTGTGCCTACCAATCCAAACACATTTTTCCTCCTTTTTGTTAAGTCAAGTCGGCCAAGCCCAAAGGGGACAGAAAGAGAGAATTAAATCAAAGCAAGTGTATATCCATATAACAAGTCAAAAAAAAAGGGAAAGAAGAAAGAAAGAAAAGTCAACAAGTCTTGCATTTTGATACAACACAGAAAGTTGACCAAAAAACAAGCTTTCAAGAGAGATATTGGTAAACAAATTTCCCTTATTTTGGCATTCGAAATGATTACTAAGGCAAGAAGAGAAAAGGAAGAGTAAAGTTGATTTAACCAAACCAACTTAGGTTAATTAACAAGCATGCCTTTTCAAGAAGCCATCATAAATTGACACATCACCTTTCTTGCTCTCTTAGGCTCATTTTTGACCAAGTGAATAAGGTGGCTGAAGATTAATGAATCAAACAATATTACACTTCCTCTCTCCCTGAAAAATGGAGCCAAGGCAAGGAAAAAAGAGGAAAAAGATGTGGAAAAAGAAAAGGGTAAGAGAAAGAGCAAAAATTGAAGAACAAGAGCTAGGTAATGTTTCTTGTCTTATTCTCATCTTCTAAATCACCTCTCTAGCCTTAAGTTTCTGCATAAACATTGTTCACCTCACTAAGAGAATCCTATGGATTTTGTTTCTCAAGGAGAGGTGTTTTGAGCTACTAAAGTGGTGCCAAAGTTGTAGAAAACATGAACAAGCCTTAGAAAGTGAAAGAGCTGAGTATAAGATATAATTTGAACCAAACATCTTATGGATTGATTAAGTATTATGAATTTTTTTGGTTGCCCTAGTTTCAGTCAATATGGAGTTTATAGGGTTTCATGTAGCTTTGATCATATAAATAATGTTATATTATGTGTAATGATGATTCTAGACCAGTTTAGTGGTAAAATTACAAACTTGTTGATTGTAGGTTTGGGCAGTGTGTTTCGGCTAGATGCAGGGCAAGATGAAGGAATGCAATTATGGTTGTGAATAAGGTCACCAATAGGTTCTACATGAAAAATGGTGTGGCCATTGCTTATGGTTGTGATTTTTGATGAATTGGATAGGAAACCTGGAAATTGAAACTTGATGTTGCTTAAGTTAAATGCTACCGGATTCAAGGTAGGTTGTTTATGGTTTGTTCTTTATTAATAAAATGTTATTTGATAGGCATGGAACTTTTTGGAATAATAGTAGACATGCTAAGCTTTAATTTGATATATAATATGTTGTATTTGGGTCAATACATTGCAAGTTATGGTTGTTTAAAGTTGGCATTAAATATGGAATGATATTTGTGGCAGTGAAGATTTATTAGGGTTTTTGGAACTGTGTGTGTCTAATGAGTAGTAAGGGGTATTTTTCCCTTAAAATATACTTAAAAAGTGTCACATAAGACTTTGAACCACCCCAATTGGAGATTTCTAACCAAAATTATGAATTTTCAAAGTTAGGTGAAAATTCTGGCAACATAGTCTTATCTTGTGAAAATGAGATACTTAGTGTAAGTTGTAATAAGTTTAAGTTCTAAGGGTAAAGTTGAGTACTAGAGGCTAGTGTATACAACTTAACTACTCACATGGCTGATGTACTAGTCTTAAAGATAACCAACCTAAGTGTTTGAATTATCAAAGAACTGGGACAAGTAATAACTGACCCCGTTTGTGAATTCTAACTATAGGATTCGATATTTGCTAGGGATGCTCAAGAGATAGGGAATAATATCAAAACTTAGAAAGGCTACTAGGTAATATCTTATCCCTTATATCATATATGCTTCTTTGTATATATTCCCTATCATCTGCTTATGTGTGGGATAGTTAGTTCCTAGGCGGTAAAACCCGTAAGTACAAGTTGCACAGGCCGTTACCCAGGATTGTTGCATAAGGGGTTACCCTAAACTGCATGACTTAGGCCAAGTAGGCTTGCTTGAGGCAGAAAGCCCTTGAGTGCACCTTGTATGGGGTGGAGGCTATGGGTTGCCAGATGAGATCACTAAGCATTATGGTTCTATGAGAAGGGACTGGTTAGGCCCTTTGTTTGCTATATACTGTAACACCTTATGTCCAATAGACCCAGATGAGTGAAAGAGCCAAGCTTCACCAAAAAGGGGGGTAAATTAGGTGATATGATAAAAATTTTGTGAGTTATGGTGATATGAAAATAACTATTTACTGAGTAGAGTTGAGAAGATTGGCATATAGAGAGTTATACTAGTTGGCGCAAATCCCAGGCCTACATCTAGCCCTTAGAGATTAAGACCTACTGAGATTTTCACTATTCTTTCAAGATTTAGTGGGCTCTCGGAATGCCACAAGACAATAATCCTCCTTATATGAACTACGAGCAGAAATATTCTAATACCTAGAATTTTCTCTCCCCCTTACAAAAAGTCTTATGTGCAAATACAATCCTATGACCTCTCTCTCTTGCTTACGTATGCAAGTATTATGAGTAGCAATATTCTCTCCTACTTACACCCCTATAAGTCTTATGAGCAGTAACATTCTCTCCTGCTTGCACCTTTTAAGTCTTAAGAGCAAAAAGTTCTCATAGGAATTCTCTCAACTACTTCTCTCATAAGGATATCTACCCTCTTAAGATCGGTCTACCTTGAGACCAAAATAAAAATATATTTTTGAAGTGTATACAAATTCTCTTACAGAGTAGAATTGATCAACATTGAAGTACAATGTGAACACAAATAAAGATAAGAAAAAAGAGAGTCTTGTAAGTATTTGCTGTAAGCTTTTGTTCGATGTTCTTCTACTCAACTTGTCTTTGATCCTTTGTATTTTATAGCTAGTTGGTTTTCTATGTTGAATAATAGCCATTATGTGTCGAAGCATTATGTTGTGGAGCAACATGCATACGTTTGAAATCTCTCAACACAATATAGTGGTAGGTACATGCTTAGTTGGTCGATTTTGAAAGTAATGATTATGTCCGCCATTATTTGACTTTTCTATACATCTCTGATCTAAACACTCAATCTCCTATTTCATACTTGAGGTATATATTAAATGATGTTTAATAATAATAATAAGTGAAATCATAATGAATAAATACCATTAAACAAGGTTTGGATTGACCGTTGTGAGTCTGTTGCGTTTTGGCTTCTAACAGAGTATAGCTCGAGTGCAGTAAGGCCATACTTGAGTGCAACTCAATTCTTCACATTTCCCCGTGCTTTTGTGTAGCACTTCCTAGTGAATTTACAAGAATGCATTTTCTCACTTGCGAGTGTTCTGACCTCTCACTCGAGTACATCTTGTCTCACTTAAGTGCATCTATATTTTGCACTATGAACTCACGTCTCTTGACAACACTTGCATCATATTTTTCAAGAGTGCGATTTTGCACTTGCGAGTGTTGAGAGTCCTTACTCGAGCGAGATTTCTTACTCGAGAGCACTAGTTTTAGCTTCAGGCTTCGCTTGTGGACAGCACTTGCACCAAGTTTTTCAAGAGTGAGGTTTTGCACTACCAAGTATTGAGGTGGTCACTCGAGTGCATCAATAATTCTTTGCTTTTGGACAGCTTTTTCATAGCTCTTGCATCAAAATCAGAGGAAGTGTGTTTTCTCACTTATGAGAATTTGGTTCCTCACTCAAGTTTCAAGGACCTCGCTCTAGTGTACTTCCCACTTTCAGACTCTTTCTTGCTCTCAGACAAATACTTCTTGTACCAGACTCACAGGACTCGAGTGAGCTTAAGGCTCTTACTTGAGTATTGAGCCAGTGTTTGAGTGCAACAACCATTTCTGTTTCTAATTTTGCTCTTTGTGAAGAACTTCCAAGAGTATGCCTTCAGGCCCAAGTGCAAATCTGGTTATTACTCGAGTGCAGTGCCTCTTACTTGAGCATTGCTGAAAAATCTCTGAACTCAGTAGCTCTCTATAAAGCACTTTCAAGCTAACACTTTTTATGCTCGAGTTCAAAACTGGTTCTCAATTAAGTGAAAGCTTCATCACTCGAGTGCATCAATTAAAAACACAGAGTCTTGAATAATGGAGATGATAGCTGAGGAATAGAAGCTGTAGGCTGGGATGAAGATGCTTGATCAATAATCACATCGACTGAGGTAGCAGTCTTGAAGTCTGTGTAAGTGAAGAGTGCATGGGTCTATGTCAGCTAAGGAGTCGGAAGTTGAGTATGCAAGAAAGTCTCTAAATCACTAATTCTCTTTGACTGTTCTTCCTGAGCCTTAAACATCAAGTCAAAGTTGGTATTTGCCTTGTCTACCAAATTGGTGACTTGAAATTTCATCTTGTCGACTAGTTTCTTATATTCATAAAGTAATTCCCATTTCAGGCCTACCACTGGTTGATTGATCACATTATCTAGGTAACCTTGAAGTAAAGCACCAAGGAATCATGGAGGTAGAGATGGACCTCTTGTGGAGGATCACCAAGGAATCATGGAGGTAGAGATGGACCTCTTGTGGAGGACTAATCCTCATCACATCTTGATAGTGTGGCTTCTTTTTGAGATGCAGGCTTGGTCTTATTGACTAGAAATATGATCCCCATTTATGTTAATTAATTTTGGCCAAGCCTCGGGATCCTTGCCTTCTTGTTTCCCTAGAAATACCATACCTTGTTGTGCCCAAGAATGAGAGATACAAGTTGGGGATATCGTATTGTGGTGGATCTAGATGAAGAAAATTGAAATCTTCTCATCTCATTAAAAATCAATTCACTAACATCCCTTTATTGGCTTTCTAGAAAGGAGGCCAACAAGTAATAATCTTTTTGGGCAAAATGGGTAAAGTTTTTAGACTTGTCGATCATGCTTTAGGTGTAGATATAGTGAAGGGCACGGTGAAAGTTAGGCATATCGATGGGTTTGAAAATGAGGGGTCCAATTGGGTTATCATGTTTTAATCTCTGGAAGGCTTCATTGGCTGAGAGTGAGGGTGCATTGCTAGGAGGAGCTATATAGCCAAGAATGATGTTGATGATAGAGGGGGAAATCATAATGTGTTGGCCTCTAGCAGAAGTGGAAATTCCTTCCTCTATTATCTTTTTGGCTTTGGATACAATGTTGTATGTAACCCCCTGCCTTTAAGCACGTAATTATAATTCGATATCACATAATTAAATTGGTTTAGAGACCGTCGGATAGCTTAAACTCATTTCAAGTTCCTACGCTATAGTAGGGTTTTCACCAAAAACTTTCAAAAACTCTTCTCTATCCTGGTCTCAATTTCAATATTCGAATATAATTACCTGTGCAGTTAATTTACATTCACACACATCAGAGTGTATAACCAAATCCCCGACAACTCCCGGGTTCTATACATATATAATCTAAGGGTTTAAAAGTCTCCACTAGGGGATTACATAACAAAAATCAACAGTAATATTTACATCTCCAAAAATAAACAGTAATCCCAAGTCCAAAATAGTTAACCAACAGCCTAACAACACACTCTACAAGATCCTAGCCGCTCCTGGTGGTTCGCTTCTCCTTGGAGCCACTTGCCCTGTCTGAAATGTTAGTCAATGGAAAGAATGAGATTCAAAAGAATCTCTGTAGCAACAAACCACTCATACAGTGTATAAACACATAGCATATATGATTATGTTAAGCAGCATCACAATGTATCATGGCTTTCGCCACAAACAACAGCACTCATGGCTGTAAACTCTAAGCGTCAGCTTTCGCTGCGATCTCAATGTATTAACAAAGTATTCACTAGGCGTCAGCTTTCGCTGCGATCACAAAGCATCACAATGTCACAATGTATTCTCAATGCAAGACAAACATACATACAATGTTTCACACAAAGTATAAGAGAGGAGTCACTACCTGGTTCTTTCCGAACGTGCTCTGGCACGGGTCGTTCACGAATAGGGCAAATATCGAATCCTACAATTCCAAATGCACCATTTAGACACTTCCATAGTATTTCTTGAGGTTATATGAGTCTATAATGAAAATTTACAAAAATGCCCCCGGGGACCCGGCCTGGGCCCGTCGTACCCGGTCCGGTTGCACTTTTCCCAAAATTCTAATCTGGGCTATCCTAACATATTTCCGCACAAGGAATCCATTTCCGGACTCGGAATTATCAAATTCAATGTAAAATTACAAATTTACCCTTGGCAGCCCCACTTTAAGGGTTTTAGGGCGTTTTCGTAATTATGCCTTTTCGGCCTTTTCCGAAAAAGTGACCAACTGTAACCCTACCTAATTTTGGCCCCTGAACTCAATGGAACCATCAAATCATTGAAAATCCAACTCTAAGACCCATTTCTAGGGCTGGCCAAAATTTATGAGTCCTTCGGGGAAAATCGGGGTTTTACGATTTCGGCTCCGTAAACGCGTTCCTTTCTACTCCTAACCACTTTATTAACCATTACATTAGGTTACAACTAACATTAAGACCCAATTTGGGCATCATAACCCCTAGGCCATATCATTTCCAAACTTTAAAACCAATGGCAATCCGGCGAAATTTCACCGATTAAATTGCTCACAGCAGCCAGAATAAGCAATATACGAAAGTTTGGAAGTTACCTCCCAAATATGGCTGAACCCTAGCCTATTTGAACAATGAAATTCCTTGCTTCAAAACCTTAATTCACATATGTTAGAGCAAGCGTTTCACCGAAGAGGGGGGTGAATTGGGTGACCTTAAAATTTCATCGGAAATATAAAACTTTAATAGTGGAATTAAAATAGGAAAGAGTAAGGAGAAATATCACCGAAGTGTACACCAGGATTTATACTGGTTTGGCCACAACCACTTTGACCTACGTCCAGTCCTCAGAACTTCTCTGAGAGTTTCACTATAACTTCCAAGATTCAGTGGGTTCTTGGCACCTCAGTACAAGCAAGTTCCTACACCTGGACACTCGCTCCCCCTTACAAGTTGTAATTCAATCCCAACTCAAGGTTCCACAACCTTAAGTTACCTCAATAACAAATATTGAGTTTGAATGAAATATCTCTCTTACAGAGTAAATAAGAATCACTGAAGCATAGAATCACAAGTACAATGGAAAACAGAGTAATGAACTTGATGATACGTTCGTAAGTGTGTTCTTGTGTTTAACTCTGTTCAGATGTCTACATATATATAGATACATTGGTAATGATTGCTGGAACATATTTCTACATGTCCGTTGGAGCGTGCGTAGCCATTATTGACTTTTCCAGTTTTTGAAAAAACATACGTTATGGTAGGTGACGGTCGGTGACATTTGAGCATTGCTTTTGACTTTCCTTATTTGGTAAGATCTCTTCATTGTTTACCTGTTGAAATGCTAAGTACACTAATATAATGAAAAGTAAATCAAATAGGAAACAGAACAATGACCATTGAAATGATTTCAAACTTTCTGGGTCTGCTTACTCGAGCAGTTACTCGAGTATCACATGAAGGTTACTCGAGTAATTACTCGAGTATCATCGGGAAATCTTAAATTAACTTCAAGTCAATGAGCAAATACAAGAATACTCGGGTAGTGCATGGAATAACCAATTTTCAAACCTTTGGAAATATCTGTTTACTTGGGTACCTACTCGAGTAATGCACTCATAACTTTATGAGTTACTCGGGTACCAACTCCAGTAAACCTTCAAGTAAACTTGTGGTTACTCGATGCTCTACTCCAGTAATGTTGGCAGGATTTCAAGGCTGAGAGCACTTACCTTGTTACTCCGGTATGAACTCCTCAACCATTATTTTCTAACAAGTTAGACCTTATGTCTAACAAGTTAACAACTATCTATATGAGTTTCAAGTGTATTTCCTGGAAAAGAATCTAATATGTGAAAGCTTTATGCCTAATGCATAAATCTTTGGTTGGCCATGTTATTCCAAGCATTATGAATGTTCATTAGTGCATTGAATCTTAATGCATTAACCATTATTGTGGAATAACTTACCAGGATAATATTCTAGAACACTAGTCATTTGGATCAATGAGTATGTGTTTCATCATCCATAAATTCTTATACTCATCTTGTTGCTCAAATATATTACCATTTGTCTTCATCCATTTTTCGAGTAACTAGATCCTTCTATTCAAATTCTTGAGTTGAATATCCCTATTCTTCAAGACACATCTCTAAAAGTCAAGTTTATCTCTTGGTCAATAGCAAAGTCATTGTGTTTATATACATCCTTAAAATTAAGCCTTTTTGGCTAATTCATTTTCAATATGACTCTTGCTCTTGGGAAAATTCTCAAACATGTTAAACTCCAATGTCTAACATGTTATTTTAGTTGTTCTCTAAAAAGGAAGCTTTCTGGTATATGTATACTTAAACTGTTAACTTTCACCATTTTCAACATGAACATTGATTATAAACATATTTCAAAGATGAGTTTTGCATATATTCAAAATCTCAATTTTACAATACATTGTTATAATTTGAAATTTACATCTGAGATTTGAAACAATGTGCATATCTCATGATCATTCTTGGGAAATTTGATTTCATTCATAATTTATCATTTCATAATAGTTGGTCATTATAAATAGATTTTCAACTCTCTTTGATCTGACTTACCTGCCTTGCATGAAAATCTTATCAATGACATATCTTTTAAAGTGTATTTACAAATCGTCATTGATTTTTGAAATCATCATTCTTGGTATTATTTGTTCATTACCCTTTATGAGTTAATTGCTTGAATTTATTTAATTGGGTAAAATTATATTTTGGTCTTTGTTGATTATTATACTCTTTGCTCAAATATCATATGATTCAATTATATAAGAGCATAAGAGTTATAATGTCTAATATTATATGGACCCAAGAGAAAGTTGGGTACCAAAGAGCATTTATTTATACTTTTGCAGGAGTTAATCAAAATGCTCTACTTTTGGATACAAAGATCAAAGGCTAACAGAAAAGGCATGACTAGCAGTGTTGCAATGTGAGCAGAAGCAAAATATGTGATATCACTCAAGTGACACCACATCACTAACAAGTAACTAGCTAGTGATGCAGCCAGAGAAAGAGAAAGAAGAAGAAAATCTCTTAAGTGAACCTAGATAAGATTCATCTCAAAGCAACTCAAGGCCAAGAACAAGTATAGCCAATGTGAATCTTTGTTGCCTAGCCACCTTCCTTATCGTTCCAAGGTGATCAAAAGATGTTTAGAGGAAGATGCTGAGATGCACAGAATCATCAAGCTTGGTGAGCCTATGAGGATTCTCAACTACAATCCTAGCTCTATGTTTTCACAAAATTATATGATATATCTATACTAGAGCTATGGTGAGCAAGGCCAATTCAATCGCTTCATGAAAGGATTATCAAACAATGGCCTATATTATTAGTGAGAAGGAGAGGAACGTCGGAGAGATCATGTCTTTCAAAGATATATATACTTCTACAGAACTTACTCCAAGTAATCAGAAGTTACTTCAAGTAATATGTAATTACTTCAAGTATACCTTCAAGTAATTCGCAATTACTCCAAGTAAATTTGAAACTCACTCCAAGTTGACACAAGTGGCATAGAGAATGAGAGCTGAGACTTCAAGAATAGATGAGATACAACATTTTGCTAGAACTGGTCTTCTGGTCCTTCATTCTTTGGTTCATCTGTCTAAGGCTTTCTGAGAGAGGAGCTTCAACAATCACACAGAGCTTGCTACAAACATGCTGAGTTCATCACTTCTGTGAATGGCAAGATTCGACAACTCTGTGGTTCAATCAACCAGAACTTCAAGGCTTTATTATGAGCTCATCTTGGTATCCTAAAGTGCCTACAGAGATTATGCTTCAGAATCTTTCAGTACTAATCACATCATCAGACAGTGAGTATCCAACGATGCATCAACGGACTTCAGAGGATTATAACTTGAGTAATTACGATATTACTCGAGTGAGGTATTGTATTCTTACTTAATTAAAATTCTCTGAGTTGCATCACTCAGGTGAGCACTCGAGTGATGGTTGAGTGGAATTACTCGAATAACTACTCGAGGGATACAGGGTTACAATATTTAAACCCTAAATAGCATCATCATTTTCAAAACTTGATTTCCCTCCAAATCTTCATATTTTCATACTCATTCTCTTTACAAAATTTTCAATGGTTTTTACATATTTAGGAGAGTTATTAATTGTATTGCTCATGACGATTCTTTTTTAAGCCATGCATTCATTAAGGGGGAGCTTCACATTCACATGTGTTTTATATCTTAAAAGCTCATCTCATTTATTGAAAGAAAATTCTTTTAACATACTCATCTGAATTCACTATCTTTTAATTAGTTTTGATGATGAGTTACTATTATATTTTCCTTTCATGATCTTAATTTTTAACATATCATATAGAAAGAATGGCTTTGGTTTATGCAATAAATTTGATACTTGATTGCACTAACCACTCTCCTTGCAAGAATATTTTTATTTATAACAGGAGAATTTGTTCTATGCAAGATGATTCCTCAGCACACTAAAAGGAGCATATATGATGACATATGCTTTAACAATCAATCAAGGGAGATAAATTGGCTGCAATATTCAAAGCAATAAATACATATGCCAATACAAATGAGCATTGAGCATGCTGAACAGAAGCTCAACTCAACTGGAGAATCTATCAACTTTGAGGAAAGATGATTTAATACTGGCTACAACCCTCAAAGCAACAAAAGGCACAAGTCAGGATGATTTTAGTAGTATTCTAAGGAAGGCTATTCCTAAAGCTTTCTATTGACCACACTTCAGAGCCTACCATTGAGCCAGCCAACTCCTATGAACAAGATCCATCACAGTTGCATAGTGAAAGTATGGTGAACATAACATCTTGGATCTAACACAACAAGAAAGGAAGGAGATGGGTTTCATGGATCAATCTTCAGCTTGCCAAATCCAAATGAGCATTTCTAAACCCTCTCTTTATATTTTGAGCTTACTTTGTCTATCCTTGATTATGAAAGTTTTTCTTGAAAACCTTTCCATATTCTTTCAAATGTGTTTTTCAGGAAAACCATTTTTCATTTACATCACATTATAAATGAACCTACTTTCAAAACAGGGGAGAGAATCTTGTTTTTTTGATGCATTTATTTTGATTAATAGGGAGAATGACATTTCTCATTTGACTTCATATTTACTTCTCTACAAGTCTTTCTTCTTTATACTTCAAAATTTTTGCTGATGTCAAATATGGGGAGAGAAAGGCAAGAAAAATATATTGTTCTTACATAGTTTTTATAACTCATATATATTTTTCTTGAAGGATTTGTCATCATCAAAAAGGGGGAGAATGTTAGATATGAATAGTTTTGATGATGTCACATATAGATGTTAAATATGAGCAAAAAGTTTGTATAGTATACTTATCTTCCACATTGACTAACTACCATATTTAATGTTGTAGATTAGTCATAGACATCATTGTGGGTTGATATTATAATGCCTTATAAATGGAGAATAATCATCAAGAAGAAAATCAAGAGGCAAGGAATTGAAGAAAGAAGAAAGAAAGATGAAGATTGAAGATATTCATCAAGAAGATTGAAGTTGGATTATGAAGAATGATCATCAAGAGGAAAAACAAGAAGAAAGAGATTAAAGAAAGAAAAACTTGTAAGATCACATGAGAATATCAAGATTCAAGGTCCTAGAAGTGATACCGGAGGTTTCTATGATCATACGGAAGTTGGAATGGGTCAATACAAAGCTAAAATGATGTATACGGAAGCTATGGTACCTTTGGGGATGATTACCCGAGTAATCACTCGAGTAATATGGTATTGTCTAATTTTGGAGGTGTTTACTCGAGGCCTTACTCGAGTAATCTGCCGGGTTATTTGATGAATTACTCGAGGCGGCACTTGAAGTAAATGGGACTCTGTTTTCGCGCGGCAGAATAGAGGTTCGGTATTTTGATGATATCTCTCCACCCACATGTCGGATCGAACTGAAACCGGTGGCATTGGAAACTAGACTTCCAACACAAACTTTTGAAATCAATATCACATTCAAAGGAGTTCAGATGAGGGAGATATGATCTGTTGAAGTTGACTCATGAATCACCGTCGTATTCCAGGACAGCTTCGGTATTTTGGACATAACTCTCAAAATACATATCGGATTGAGACTAAACCGGTGCCATATGAAAGAAGACTCAAAGAGCTTTCCATGGTTATATAATTTGTCACATTTGAAGCTATATCCTAAGAGCTATGACTTCTGGAAGTTGCTGCTCGTGATTTAAGGATTGTCTAAGAACAGTAGATACTCTTTGGATCATAACTTTTTGTACACAACGAGTTTGGAGCTGATTTTTGTTGCATTGGAGTGTAGATAATGAGGGCTTTCCAATGATATATAATTTGCCATGTTTCGAGGCAAAATCAAGAATTTACTTGAAGGCACCACTCGAGTAACCATGTAGGTCACTTGCAGTTGCTCTGGCATTTTGTACCACTGCCAATGTTACTCGAGGAGCTACTCGAGTAACTCACTATGGTAAGCAAAAACTTGAAGTTGATCAAAGTTTTCCTGATGATACTCGAGTAAGTACTCGAGTAAACTTTAATGAATACTCGAGTAGGTACTCGAGTAAATCACTGTACATGAAGAGTTATTGACGAAAACTTCAAGTCGCTACTGGAGTAAATCACTGTACATTGACGAAAACTTCAAGTCGCTACTGGAGTAAATCACTGTACATGAAGAGTTATTGATGAAAACTTCAAGTCGCTACTGGAATAAATCACTGTACATTGACGAAAACTTCAAGTCGCTACTGGAGTAAATCACTGTACATGAAGAGTTATTGACGAAAACTTCAAGTCACTACTGGAGTAAAGCACTGTGCATGAAGAGAGAACTTCAAGTCACTACCCGAGTAAGCTATGCAGAAAATAGAAGGTCACTCGAGTAGCCACTCGAGTAACCTGTGAAGAAACTTGATATTTACTCGAGTAAGTACTCGAGTAATGCTTCCCAGAAAAACAGAACAGCGTCCGAAGATTCTGGAAATCAATGGAATGATCATATAACTCATTCTTCTTGCTTCTAATCACTCTAATACTTCATTGTATTAGTGTTTAATGCATTTTTCCAGTAAAACAATGAAGAGATGATGAGAAGAGATAAAAGTTGACTTTACGGAGCGGAGCGGCCATCGTTCCAACGGCTAGTTTTCAAAATCGAAGAACGGTCAAACAAAGCTGCGTCACTCTAACGGACATGTTGACATACTCAAACGGTCATCAATCCTCATCAGCTATAAATAGAAGATCATCCAAAACAGAAGGAAGACTCAGAGAATATACATCGTCTAAATGCCAACATCCTGACATCATTGCCCATCGCACATACTCTCTGTTTCTCTACTTTCTATATCATTTACATTTGAGAGAGAGAGTTTTTGTATTATACTTCAGTGTTCATCATATCCACTCTGTGAGAGAGTTTGTAAACACTTTCAATTGTATTTCTGAAATGATCTCAAGGTAGAGGGACCTTGAGTGGGTTGATTTTCTTACGGGAAGCTGTAGGGAGAATCACTGGTAAGACTTTCTACTCGTAAGACTTACAAGGTGCAAGCAGTAGAGAATGTTGCTGCTCGTAAGACTTACAGTGGTGTAAGTAGAAGAGAACGTTGCTGCTCGTTAGACTTGCATAGGTAAGCTGGAGGGAAAGGTCTTCGGGATTGCTCTGCTCGTAAGACTTGTTGTAAGGGGGAGTATCTTGGTGAGAACTTTGCAAAGGCTTTTCTTGTGCCTGGATTAAACAAGAAAATAGTGGATTCGAAAATCTCAGGAGGAGCCTGGGGACTGGACGTAGGTCATCGTGGATTGGGCCGAACCAGGATAAATCACAGTTTGCATATACTCTTCCCTAAGCTCTTATACTTCCAGCATATATCATTTAAATATCTAACTGTGATTTATGATTCATTACTTTCATATTTATTTCTTCCTCTAAGATGCAAAAAGACTTTCAAAGTTCTTAAGTTTTTATTTTACACCCAATTCACCCCCCCTCTTGGGTGTCAGCCGGTTCTAACACGAGTAACTATACTTTTTGTGTATAGCTTACCCTGGTAATGACTGGAAGTTTACCTTGAAAATATTTCTGCATACTCGGGTACTTACTCAATGAATCCACTTAAAATACAACATTAGATACTTGCATATTAGAGTAAGGACTCGAGGAAAATAAGATAAAGAGAAATCAAGTTAATCGGGTACCACCTTCAAGTTTTAACTTACCTTAGTGCCTTAGTGCGTTACTCGAGTAGCTCCTCGAGTAACATTAGCAGTAGTACTAAGGGCCGAGAGCTCCACATTTTCAGAAACAGAGTTACTCGAGTAGCTACTTGAGTATCATTGGAAACTTGAAGGCAACTGGAAGTTTTTCACATGGTTACTCGAGTAACATTGGCAGGCCAAGAGCACCTTGAAAATACTTACACTATTACTCGAGTACTTACTTGAGTACCGTTGGGAGGTTACTGGAAGTTGTCTCTGGTTACTTCAAGTTTTGTCTCATTACTCGAGTAGCGCCTCGAGTAATGCCTTAGAAAACTTGCTTCTCATCAAGTTTCTCAGCTTTTTCTCTTGGCCTTTCTTCATTACTCCAATGCTTACCTCAAGTAATGCTTATCCCTGTTATTCATTTGTTCAAACTTGTTTATTAATCATTTCCTTTTCAAACCATTCTTTTGTTATCATCAAAACATGGGATCTAACAACATAGAGGAAAAGCTTAGGAGGAGGATTATACACATTAGGTACGAATTCACTAAAGAAATCGACCTACTTTATGAGATTTCTCCTTCCTTCTCTCTACTTTTCTCCAAGCTCTCTCTCACTTTTTTTCCTCTTGCTTCAGCTGAAAATGGCGTGAAATGGCTGAAGACGATGAGCAATTTGATTAATAATCCATGCTGACATCATCTTTTAATGAGTTGATGTCATAATTCCTTATTTTCCCATTTTCGGATTTGTTGGCAGATTTTCTGACCGAACTTTGATAAATCATAACTAATTCTAGAAAAATCGAATTGGAGTGATTCCAAAGCCTAATAAAAGGTATTTAAGTGCTCTTCATGGGAAAAATATGGACCATTATTATAAATCACCACACAAATACAGAATTACACAAAACTCAACACTGCTCCAAAACAGAGTCCAGTTTTGATCCCAAACTTTGGACAGACATATCTCCAAGTTCCCAAAACGAAATGGTACAAACTATATGTCCATTTTGAAGCTTGGGATGTGAAATTTAAGACTAGAAAGTTTCATAATTTTTAGACACCAGTTGCCTATTTAAAACGTCCACACAAATCGGCTGCCCTGTACAGAGAATCAATGGACAGAGTTTTCAACTTTTGCACAATTGTTCCCAATGGTTCCAATTTCACAATAAACACTCTCCCCACACGAATTTTCACAAGGAAGCCATTGGAATCATTAAAATATCCAAATTCTCATCACACATTCTTCAAAAGTGTTTATTCAACAATAATTACATCTACTTTTGAAATCATTAGCCCTTAATCACTTTTTGGGATCTTACATTTCTCCCCCTGTAAAATAAATTTCGTCCTCGAAATTTGTCACACAACTTGAGCCATAAACTCTGGATAATGTCTTTGCATATCTGCTTCTGCTTCCCAAGTTGCTTCCCTCTGAGTCATTCCCTTCCAGATCACCTTCACAAATGGAATGCTTCGGTGTCTGAGCTGTCGTTCTTCTCTATCAATGATCTGTTCTGGCTCTATCGCATATGTGAAGTTGTCTTGTAACTCAACTTCTTCATATTCAACAATATGAGATGGATCCGGTTGATACTTCTTCAGTTGGGAAACATGAAACACATCGTGAAGTCTGCTCAAGTTTGGGGGTAGGGCTACTCGATAAGCAACAGGCCCAATCCTCTCAAGGATTTCAAAAGGACCTATGTATCTTGGGCTCAGCTTCTTTCACTTGATAGCTCTCCCGATGCCAGTGACTGGTGATACTCTCAGAAATATGTGATCACCAACCTCAAATTCTAGAGGCCTTCTCTTCTTGTCAGCGTAACTTTTCTGTCGACTTTGCGCTGCAAGGAGCCTCTTACGAATGATCCGAATCTGTGCTGAGGTTTGATCAACCAAATCTGGCCCATAAAGCTTCCTTTCGGATAATTCATTCCAGCATAAAGGTGATTGACACTGTCTTCCATACAACGCTTCATACGGAGCCATTTGGATGCTCGCATGATAGCTATTGTTGTAAGCGAACTCAGCCAGTGGAAGGAAACAATCCCAACTTCCTTTAAAGTCGAGAACACAAGCTCACAACATATCTTCCAGCGTCTGAATTGTTCTCTCAGATTGTCCATCCGTTTGAGCATGATAAGCCGTACTGAATCTCAGTTGAGTACCTAAGGCTTCATGCAATGCTTTCCAAAACTTCGAAGTAAATCGTGGATCTCGATCGGAAATGATGTTTTTCGGAACACCATGAAGTTTGACAATCTCTCGGATATAAATCTCCGCTAGTTTATCAGGAGAATAACCAGCATTGATTGGTATGAAGTGGGCTGACTTCGTTAACCAATCCACAATTACCCAAATCGCATCATAGTTTCTGATCCTGGGCAATCCCATAACCAAATCCATGGTCACGCTTTCCCATATCCATTCCGGAATCTCAAGACTCTGAAGTAAACCAGGCGGTCTCTGGTGCTCGATTTTCACTTTCTGACAAGTGAGACACCTTGCAACATATTTGGTCACGTCACTCTTCAAACCCGGCCACCAATACACCGATTTCAGATTCTGATACATCTTGGTCATACCAGGATGAAGAGTATATCGGCTCTTATGTGCCTCATCCAGAATCTTCTGCCTCAACTCTGCCTTAAGTGGAACGCAGACTCTTTTCTGGTAACGAACCAATCCACGAGGCGATATGTCATAGCTTGAAACTTCTACCTGTTCGATTCGAGTCAGATTGCGCTGTATCCAGTCATCTTGACTCTGAGCTTCTTCAATTTTCGCCCTTAGATCACTCTCCTCTTGAGAAACAGTGTAATTGGCACAGATGATCTGGTTTGTCAAATTTAAATCACGGAAATCTTCAATCAATTTCCTTTCTTGTATCATCATAGCTACAACGAGCACAGTCTTTCAGCTAAGAGCATCAGCAACTACATTTGCCTTACCCGGATGATATTTTATTTCCAGGTCGTAGTCCTTAAGCAATTCCATCCAGCGGCGCTGTCTCATATTCAGTTCTTTTTGATCATACAGATATTTGAGACTCTTATGGTCGCAGTACAATTCCACAGTCACACCATACAGGTAATGACGCCAAATCTTTAAAGCAAATACAATGGCCGCAAGCTCCAGATCATGAGTGGGATAGTTCAATTCATGAGGTCTGAGCTATCGAGAGGCGTAGGCCACCACATGTCCCTGCTGCATAAGGACACACCCTAATCCCTGCCCACTGGCATCAGAATACACAACATATGTCAAACTGGGATCGGGTAAAATCAACACAGGTGCCGTAGTCAACCTCTCCTTCAGCTCCACAAAACAGTTTTCACATTTCTCATCCCACACAAACGGCTGATCTTTTCTCATGAGCTTGGTCATCGGCAATGCCATACGGGAGAAATTCTGGATGAATCTCCGATAATAACCAGCAAGACCCAGAAAACTGCGTACTTCCGCCACAGATTCTGGTCTCTTCCAGTCTAGTACTGCTTCTACTTTACTGGGATTCATAGAGACCCCTTCTCGCGAGATAACATGGGCTAGGAATTTTACTTCAGATAGCCAGAACTCGCACTTACTTAATTTGGCATATAGTTGCTTCTCACGCAAGGTATTCAATACAACTCTCAAATGATGCTCATGCTCCTCCATACTCTTGGAATATATCAGAATGTCATCGATAAACACAACAACAAACTGATCCAAATATTGTCGAAAGATACAGTTCATGTAATCCATGAAAACTGCAGGCGCATTGGTTAGCCCAAATGGCATCACCAAGAACTCATAGTGACCGTACCTAGTCTGAAAAGTAGTCTTCGGAACATCTTCTGCTTTCACTCGCAGCAGATGATACCCTGACCTTAGATCAATCTTTGAAAATACACACGAACCAGATAGTTGATCTAAAAGGTCATCGATTCGGGGAAGAGGGTACTTGTTCTTAATAGTAACCTTGTTCAATTCTCTATAATCGATACACAACCGAAGGCTTCCATCTTTCTTCTTTACAAACAACACTGGAGCTCCCCAAGGTGACACACTGGGTCTAATAAACCCTTTTTCAAGTAAGTCTTCTATTTGTTTCTTTAACTCTGCCATTTCATTTGGGGCCATGCGGTATGGGGCCTTAGATATAGAACCAGCTCCAGGCACAATGTCAATGGGAAATTGAACTTCCCTTTCTGGAGGTAATCCACTAAGATCATCCCGAAATACCTCAGGGAATTCATTTACCACGGGTATACTACTCACAGGTTCACTAATCTCCCCTTGCACAGAGAAGAATACCATATACCCCTGGCAACCCTTTTCAAGATATTTTTCAGCTTTAGCCGTAGAAAGGAAATTCATACTACCATTTACAACTTCGACCCTCTGAGAAGCAGGATATACTATCCTCCTGTTCCCACAATCAAGCATCACATTATTCGCCGTTAACCAATAAAAACCCAAAATGACTTCCAATTGGTAAATCGGCAGACAAATCAAATCCACAGTAGATTGGTGCCCTTCTACAGTTATGACACAATTTAGACAAGCTTCTGTAGTCAAGGCCTTAACACCCATCGGAGTTGACACTATCAGATCAAATGGTAATTTATGCATATGCAATCCCAGGCGCTTCACGGAATCATAGGCAATGAAGGAGTGACTTGCACCCGAGTCAAACAGAACTTGCAATAAATAGCCACTAAGAAGAATTTTACCTTGTATCAACTTAGGAGATTTATGGGCCTCCTCGTGGGTCATAGCGAATACTCGGCCATGAGTTTTCAGCCTCTGGTCTGGTCATGGCTCTTTGCATTCGACAGCAGTATGCCCCACACGTTTACAATTAAAGCATATTATTCGACCCTCACAAGTCTTACCATGATGTGACTGATTACAACGAGGACAGATCTAAGGTGTAAAAGGAGTTCTCTGCTGATCACGGCTCCCAGACTGGTAGGGCTTTTTACCACTCCCAGATGAAGGTCCCTGTCCCTTTCGCTTCTGTGAAGTACCACTCTTACTGGGTTCACTGCGGTGCCCAGTAGCTTTAGTAGGATATACTTCTCTTAAGTTGTTCTCTGTAATCCTGTATTGTTCCACCGCTTTGTTGAACTTGGTGAACTGGTGAGTGACCAACCGTTTCCTCAACTCTCGCCTCAGGCCACGAATGAGCATATCTGAACTCCATTCTTTATCATCCTTGTATTGGAGATAGGAGGAATATCGGGACAAACGGATGAAACGGGACAAATAATCATCAAAGCTCTCAGTGTCCCCTTGTCTAATGTTAAGGAATTCTGTCTCCTTCTCGAGCCGTACTAATTTGGGAAAGTATTTCTCATTGAATTCTTGCTGGAACAATTCCCAAGTCAATGGCACGTTTCTGTTGAGCAGTGTGAGAGAGATATTTCTCCACCAACGGTCCCATCACCCTCGAGCTTGTAGACTGCCAAGCGTGGCTTCACCTCATCCGGACATCCAAGGACCTCAAATATCTTCTCGAGACGGTTCAACCAATCTTCCGCCACTTGTGGATCAAACCTCCCTTTGAACACTGAAGGCAGATGTTTGCAAAATCTGGTAACCCAAAACTAAAGATCCTTACCCTCTCTTACAGGTACTCCATAAGACTCTTGGTTTGGAATAGTGTGAGGTGGGGACTCCAGCGGTCGTGCTGACCCTTCAATAGTGTCCTCATGTTGAGTTTCTTCTTGAGTTTCCTCCGGAGTGGACTGAACTGGACCTTCCTTGTTCTTCACTTTCTCTGCTCTGAGCTCTTCTCTCAGCTCAGTTATCATATCTCTTTGATCCCGGATTAGACCCATCAGCTCTTGCATAGGATCTGGTGGATTATCATTGACGACCTCCACCTCTGGGTCTACACGCAGAATATTGGGGCGTCCTCTAGTTTTCTTCATTCTACAAACAACTTGCCCCATTAATTTAGCAGAGATAGTATGGACATATAGTCACAAAACTCATATATATATCCATGTCAATAAAACATACATGTGCATACACAACAATCATTCACAGATATCCCTACTACTATCTATGGGATCTATCCTAGCTACCTCTACCCTTGCCAGGAACCAGGCTATGATACCAAAATGTAACCCCCTGCCTTTAAGCATGTAATTATAATTCGATATCACATAATTAAATTGGTTTAGAGACCGTCGGATAGCTTAAACTCATTTCAAGTTCCTACGCTATAGTAGGGTTTTCACCAAAAACTTTCAAAAACTCTTCTCTATCCTGGTCTCAATTTCAAAATTCGAATATAATTACCTGTGCAGTTAATTTACATTCACACACATCAGAGTGTATAACCAAATCCCCGACAACTCCCGGGTTCTATACATATATAATCTGAGGGTTTAAAAGTCTCCACTAGGGGATTACATAACAAAAATCAACAGTAATATTTACATCTCCAAAAATAAACAGTAATCCCAAGTCCAAAATAGTTAACCAACAGCCTAACAACACACTCTACAAGATCCTAGCCGCTCCTGGTGGTTCGCTTCTCCTTGGAGCCACTTGCCCTGTCTGAAATGTTAGTCAATGGAAAGAATGAGATTCAAAAGAATCTCTGTAGTAACAAACCACTCATACAGTGTATAAACACATAGCATATATGATCATGTTAAGCAGCATCACAATGTATCATGGCTTTTGCCACAAACAACAGCACTCATGGCTGTAAACTCTAAGCGTCAGCTTTCGCTGCGATCTCAATGTATTAACAAAGTATTCACTAGGCGTCAGCTTTCGCTGCGATCACAAAGCATCACAATGTCACAATGTCACAATGTATTCTCAATGCAAGACAAACATACATACAATGTTTCACACAAAGTATAAGAGAGGAGTCACTACCTGGTTCTTTCTGAACGTGCTCTGGCACGGGTCGTTCACGAACAGGGCAAATATCGAATCCTACAATTCCAAATGCACCATTTAGACACTTCCATAGTGTTTCTTGAGGTTATATGAGTCTATAATGAAAATTTACAAAAATGCCCCCGGGGACCCGGCCTGGGCCCGCCGTACCCGGTTCGGTTGCACTTTTCCCAAAATTCTAATCGGGCTATCCTAACATATCTCCGCACAAGGAATCCATTTCCGGACTCAGAATTATCAAATTCAGTGTAAAATTACAAATTTACCCTTGGCCGCCCCACTTTAAGGGTTTTAGGGTGTTTTCGTAATTATGCTTTTTCAGCCTTTTCCGAAAAAGTGACCAACTGTAACCCCACCTAATTTTCGCCCCTAAACTCAATGGAACCATCAAATCATTGAAAATCCAACTCTAAGACCCATTTCTAGGGCTGGCAGAAATTTATGAGTTCTCCGGGGAAAATCGGGGTTTTACGATTTCAGCTCCGTAAACGCGTTCCTTTCTACTCCTAACCACTTTATTAACCATTACATTAGGTTACAACTAACATTAAGACCCAATTTGGGCAGCATAACCCCTAGGCCATATCATTTCCAAACTTTAAAACCAATGGCAATCTGGCGAAATTTCACCGATTAAATTGCTCACAGCAGCCAGAATAAGCAATGTACGAAAGTTTGAAAGTTACGTCAAGCTCCAACAAGCTTTTCCCAAATATGGCTGAACCCTAGCCTATTTGAACAATGAAATTCCTTGCTTTAAAACCTTAATTCACATAGAGGAATAGCTTAGGAGGAGGATTATACACATTAGGTACGAATTCACTGAAGAAATCGATCTACCTTGTGAGATTTCTCCTTCCTTCTCTCTACTTTTCTCCAAGCTCTCTCTCATGTTTTTTCCTCTTGCTTCAGCTGAAAATGGTGTGAAATGGCTGAAGAAGATGAGCAATTTGATTAATAATCCATGCTGACATCATCTTTCAATGAGTTGATGTCATAATTCCTTATTTTCCCATTTTCGGATTTGTTGGCAGATTTTCTGACGGAACTTTGATAAATCATAACTAATTCTAGAAAAATCGAATTGGAGTGATTCCAAAGCCTAATAAAATTTATTTAAGTGCTCTTCATAGGAAAAATATGGACCATTATTAGAAATCACCACACAAATACAGAATTACACAAAACTCAATACTGCTCCAAAACAGAGTCCAGTTTTGATCCCAAACTTTGGACAGACATATCTCCAAGTTCCCAAAATGAAATGGTACAAATTATATGTCCATTTTGAAGCTTGGGATGTGAAATTTAAGACTAGAAAGTTTCATAATTTTTAGACACCATTTTCCTATTTAAAACGTCCACACAAATCGGCTGCCCTGTACAGAGAATCAATGGACAGAGTTTTCAACTTTTGCACAATTGTTCCCAATGGTTCCAATTTCACAATAAACACTCTCCCCACACAAATTTTCACAAGGAAGCCATTGGAATAATTAAAATATCCAAATTCTCATCACACATTCTTCAAAAGTGTTTATTCAACAATAATTACATCTACTTTTGAAATCATTAGCCCTTAATCACTTTTTGGGATATTACATTGTACACTTTCATATTGCAATAAAATGTTCTCACATAGTAGGGGAATATAGAAGATACGCATTCAACCACGTTTCATAAAAATCCAAGTAAGGTCAGAAGTTTAGGCCACATTTTATGTCTAAGTAATCCAAATCCACATATACCATAGGACAGAAGCTTCTATGAGCAAATTTAGTGTTATATACATTCTGATTGAGTGGCTTTAGTTCCTGGGTATTGAAACCTTCAGGAGGGACCGTATCTTGATCTTCTTCCTCTAGAGCCTGAGAGGTGGATGGTGCTTCTGATTGAGTACCGACGTGACTGGACTACCCAACATGATGTGATGAAGAGGCACTGGCTTGAGAAGCAATCTTGCTAACTAAAGCATCCAACTTTGACTTCTCGATTGCTTTCTGGAGTTGCAAATTGAAGGTATCAATAGAGGAAGACTGTTATGGAACTTCTTTGTCTTCTAACTTTCCTCTTCTTTTCACCTCCTTCGATTGAGAATGTGTGACAATGGGCTCCTTAAAGATGACAACCTTAGTTTTCTTTGGTGGAGGTTGAACTTCTTTAGCCACCTTCGGCTTTGGATGTTTCTTCTTAGCCGGGGTTATCCTTTTCTTGGTAGCCTTCGGTTTAGAGGAAGTGTTGGAGTTGAAAAAGGTGAAGGTGTTAGAGTTAGAGTAGGTGTTAGTGTCATCATTGGAGTTGCTGACTCACTAGCAGCAGAATGAGAGGGTGAAGGAGTGGGAGACTTTTGGTAAGTCTGGGGAATCTTTAGCCTAAACATTTTATGATTCAGGAATGATTTGGAATGAAAAACAATTGAAAAAGCAATGAGAGAGACTTTCGGAGTAAGACTTCGGTTAGGGCTTGAAATGAGGGATTTATAAGAAAAAATCTGAATTTTTGAAGATGATTGAAGAGTTGCAACCTAAAATTGAAGAGATTTGAGGCATTTAATCGATGGGTAATGGCCAAAAGTTAAGAGGTGTAACTGTTGAGTGAGAAGAACGAGTGCACCATTAGAGCTATCGCGTAACTGATATAAACCCTGACACTTGAGTGTTCATAATTATACACTCAAGTCACCTATTTTTATGCTTGAGTAAGATAGAGAAAAATTCCAAAAAATTTATAAATGTGTACCTGGTTTATTACATTTTGTTGTGATCTTGATCTTTGTACTTAAGATCACTTGAGTAAACTATGCTTTCAAGCTAATTTAAGAATTTGTACATGTAGCACTCGAGAGTTCTTGCTTTACTTCAGGTGTGTTCTTCCTGCACTCAAGTGGGCTCCAACATACCTATTGAATTTTAAGTGTACTCTTAGTACTTCTTCCTCCTCTGTTAACCTCTATTTTGCAAGCTAGAAATAGAGCATATGAGTTAGATATGCACTTGAGTGTTCATCCAGTACTCAAGTGACCTCTTGTACACTCGAGTGACAATCCTGCAAAACAAACTTCTACATACTTTGATGCCTAAGTTAGTATGGTTATCATTAAAACTCACATTAAACATAATAATTAACAAGAAACACTTACAACCTATTGGGATTAACCATTCCCAATTCTCTTCGTATATATAAAAATTGATCTTTAGAAATCAGCTTTGTGAATATATTGACAAGCTGAAGATGAGTAGGAATGAAGTCTATTTGACATCTTTCTTCTGTATATGATCTAGTCTGAAATGGTGTCAGATATCTATGTACTTGGTTCTTGAATGTTGTATAGGATTTTAGCTAAGCTAATAGTACTGGTTTGTCACAATAAATAGGTATCTCCTTTAAGTATATTCCCTGGTCCTGAAGTTGTTGCTTCAGTCATAGTATTTGAGAACAACAACTTGCAACAACTATATATTTAGCTTCAATAGAAGACAATGAGACTGTGTTCTATTATTGGCTAAACTATGATACCAGAGAACCTCCAAGAAATTGACATTGTCCACTGGTACTCTTTCTATTAGTTTTACATCCTCTGTGCTCTGATTTTGAATAGGCCATCAAATATTCGTTCCCTCCTTGTGGATAACAAAAGCCAAGTTCTACAGTGTCTTCTAGGTACTTGAAAATTCTTTTCACAATTTCTGTATGTGATACCTTAGAGCATATTGATGCCTTGTGTAATACACCAAATTTTGAGATTGGGGGCTAGACAATAAGCCTGAAATAAGTGGACTGCTAAGCCCTAGTTTAGCAGAAGCCCCAAATTTATTCCCTAATATTTCTTATATCTTTGGGGAATTCAAAAAAGTAAAATGGTGAATTTTGGAGAATGTGATTATGCTTCAAGTGAAATTTTCTTAGCCGTAGTAAGATTGCCTTTGGATTTAGGATGTCAAATGATATCCAAAAATTATGATATTTTACAAGGTGAAATTAGACATCTAGGGCTTTAACTAGATAGGTATTAAAAGACATTTTGACAAGTGAATTAAGAGTTATGTTTTTTTTGAAATTTGCCTAGCGAAATTGTTTATTTTTTGGAGCGGTGGTCAAAGAAATTAAATATGAGAATGATGCACTTCCAAATAGCTAAAGTCCATATTTTTCCTTGAAACTAGACTCAGTAAGGGTTCTATAGCCTTTGTAATCACATGAAATGATGTCTATAAATTTAGTTATGATTTTACAAAGTTTGGGCAGAAAATTTGCCATAATTGTCGCTAATCTGAAAATGAGGAAAAATATTGGTGGCAATTTTGTACTTATGGACTAAAAATGCATCAACCTATTTTGCTATTGTAATAGACCCTTGATCATGTTTTGGGCTGACTAAAATGGGGGAGGAGTTAGTTAATATGTAATTGATCTTTGTGACATGTTTGGGTCCAATAAGCTTTATGTACACAAAGTTGGCAGTTTTGGAATTTTGGAAATGGAATAATTATGAGATAATAGTAAAATATTATAAAGCAACATCTCATCTTCTTCCCTCCTCCAACCTGATATGAAATAGCCATTAGAGAGAGAGGTACTGCGGAATTTTTAGAGAGAGATAAGGGGAGCAAAAAGCTTACAAAACTAAGTGATTTCTGTGGTAAATTCTTACCTAACACGTATAACTCTGCTCCTAAGCTACTCTATCATATATTTCAAGGTTTTGAAATCTCAATTCGGCTCTTGGGAAAGCTAGAGGGAGTTTGAGGTAACTTCTAAAACATCAAACTTTGACTATTCTGGGTGCTTTGGACAATTTAATTGGTGAAATTTCGCCGAATTGCTGTTGGTTTTAAATTTTGAAAATGGGATTCCTTAGGGGTTATGCTGCCTAAATTGGTGCCAAATGGTAGTTGTAACCTAATGAAATAGTCGGTAAAGTGATTAAATTAGAAGGTAACAAGTTTACGTAGCCGAAATCACAACACCCCAATTTTCCTCGGAAAACCCATATACTTCAACTATAGCTTTTATTTTTTAGAGCAGTGGTCAAAGAAATTAAATATGAGAATGATGCACTTCCAAATAACTAAAGTCCATATTTCTCCTTGAAACTAGACTCAATAAAGGTTTTATAGCCTTTGTAATCACTTGAAATGATGTCCACAAATTTAGTTATGATTTTGAAAAATTTTGGACAGAAAATTTGTCATAATTGTCGCTAATCTGAAAATGAGGAAAAATTTTGGTGGCAATTTTGTAATTATGGACTAAAAATGCATCAACCTATTTTGCAATTTTAATGGACCCTTGATCGTGTTTTGGGCTGACTAAAATAAGGGAGGAGTTGGTTAGTCTGTAATTGAGCTTTGTGACATGTTTGGGTCCAATAAGCTTTATGTACACAAAGTTGGCAGTTTTGGAATTTTGGAAATGGAATAATTATGAGATAATAGTAAAACATTATAAAGCAACATCTCATCTTCTTCCCTCCTCCAAACTGATATGAAATAGCCATTAGAGAGAGAGGTACTGCAGAATTTTTAGAGAGAGATAAGGGGAGCAAAAAGCTTACTAAAGTAAGTGATTTCTTTGGTAAATTCTTACCTGACACATATAAGTCTGCTCCTAAGCTACTCTATAATATATTTCAAGGTTTTGAAATCTCAATTCGGCTTTTGGGAAAGCTAGAGGGAGTTTGAGGTAACTTATAAAACAACAAACTTTGACTATTCTGGCTGCTTTGGACAATTTAATTGGTGAAATTTCACCGAATTTCTGTTAGTTTTAAATTATGAAAATGGGATTCCTTAGGGGTTATGCTGCCTAAATTGGTGCTAAATGGTATATGTAACCTAATGAAATAGTCTGTAAAGTGATTACATTCGAAACGAACACGTTTACGGAGTCGAAATCACAAAACCCCGACTTTCACCGGAAAACCCATATACTTCAGCTATAGCTTTTATTTTTTGGAGCAGGGGTCAAAGAAATTAAATATGAGAATGATGCACTTCCAAATAGCTAAAGTCCATATTTTTCCTTGAAACTAGACTCAGTAAGGGTTCTATAGCCTTTGTAATCACTTGAAATGATGTCTATAATTTAGTTATGATTTTGCAAAGTTTGGGCAGAAAATTTGCCATAATTGTCGCTAATCTGAAAATGAGGAAAAATTTTGGTGGCAATTTTGTAATTATGGCCTAGAGATGCATCAACCTATTTTGCTATTTTAATGGACCCTTGATCGTGTTTTGGGCTGACTAAAATGGGGGAGGAGTTGGTTAGTCTGTAATTGAGCTTTGTGACATGTTTGGGTCCAATAAGCTTTATGTACACAAAGTTGGCAGTTTTGGAATTTTGGAAATGGAATAATTATGAGATAATAGTAAAATATTATAAAGCAACATCTCATCTTGTTCCCTCTTCCAAACTGATATGAAATAGCCATTAGAGAGAGAGGTACTGCAAAATTTTTAGAGAGAGATAAGGGGAGCAAAAAGCTTACAAAAGTATGTGATTTCTTTGGTAAATTCTTACCTAACACGTATAACTCTGCTCCTAAGCTACTCTTTCATGTATTTCAAGGCTTTGAAATCTCAAATCTGCTCTTAGGAAGGTTAGGGTTTTCAACCAACACTTGGAAAAGCTAAAGGGTGGTTGAGGTAACTTACAAAACATCTAACTTTGACTATTCTGGCTGCTTTGGAAAATTTAATTGGTGAAATTTCACCGAATTGCTATTCGTTTTAAATTATGAAAATGGGATTCCTTAGGGGTTATGCTGTCTAAATTGGTGCTAAATGGTAGTTGTAACCTAAGGAAATAGTAGGTAACGTGATTACAATCGAAACGAACATGTTTACGAAGCCGAAATCACAAAACCCTGATTTTCCCCGGAAAACCCATATACTTCAGCTAGAGCTTTTATTTTTGGAGCAGTGGTCAAAGAAATTAAATTTGAGAATGATGCACTTCCAAATAGCTAGAGTCCATATTTTTCCTTGAAACTAGACTCAATAAGGGTTCTATAGCCTTTGTAATCACTTGAAATGGTGTTTATAAATTTAGTTATGATTTTGCAAAGTTTGGATAGAAAATTTGCCATAATTGTCGCTAATCTGAAAATGAGGAAAAATTTGGTGGCAATTTTGTAATTATGGACTAGAAATGCATCAACCTATTTTGCTATTTTAATGGACCCTTGATCGTGTTTTAGGCTGACTAAAATAGGGGAGGAGTTGGTTAGTCTGTAATTGATCTTTGTTACATGTTTGGGTCCAATAAGCTTTATGTACACAAAGTTGGCAGTTTTGGAATTTTGGAAATGGAATAATTATGAGATAATTGTAAAATATTATAAATCAACATCTCATCTTCTTCCCTCCTCCAAACTGATATGAAATAGCCTTTAGAGAGAGAGAGGAACTGCAGAAATTTTAGAGAGAGATAAGGGGAGCAAAAAGCTTACAAAAGTAAGTGATTTCTTTGGTAAATTCTTACCTAACACGTATAACTCTACCCTAAGCTACTCTTTCATGTATTTCAAGGTTTTGAAATCTCAATTCTACTCTTGCGAAGGTTAGGGTTTTCAATGAACACTTGGAAAAGCTATAGGGAGTTTAAGGTAACTTCCAAAACATCAAACTTTGACTATTCTAGCAACTTTGGACAATTTAATTGGTGAAATTTCGCCGAATTGCTGTTGGTTTTAAATTTTGAAAATGGGATTCCTTAGGGGTTATGCTGCCTAAATTGGTGCTAAATGGTAGTTGTAACCTAATGAAATAGTTGTTAAAGTGATTAAATTATAAAGGAACACGTTTACGGAGCCGAAATCACAAAGCCCCAATTTTTCCCGGAAAACCCATATACTTTAGCTAGAGCTTTAAATAGGCCTTAGAGTTGTATTTTAAATGATTTGATGGTTCTATTGAGTTCAGGAGAGAAAATTAGGTAGGGTTACAGTTGGTCACTTTTTCAAGGAAGCCGAAAAAGCATAATTATGAAAACGCCTCTGAAACCCTTAAACTAGGGATGCCAAGGGTATTCTAGTGTTTTGGCAATGAATTTGATAATTCTGAGTTTGGAAATGGATTCATTGTGCAAAAATATGTCATAATAGCCCAAGTCAAAATTCTGGGAAAAGTTTGGTTGGATCGAGAACGTCAGGGCCAAGCCAGGCCCCCGGGGGTATTTTAGTAATTTTTCAATATAGACTCACATAACCTCCAAAAATACTATAGAAGTGTCTAAATTGTACATTTGGAATTGTAGGACCAAGTTTCAGGCCCAGTTGTTGGCACGCTTTATGAGGCACATGTTTTGAGGTGGAAAAGGGTTAATGTAGGGAACTTACCTCTCTTATGTGTATTTGATATTTGTGCTACTGTATTGATGCATGTTATTGATTTACTTGATTATGTGAAACATATTGAATGATTGAAGCTGTGTTTCTATTTATATCTGGCTTGCTTGCTATTAGATAGAGTAATAAGCCAATCATTCCTCTATATTTAGTGATGTTGAAGTCAGGGCCTTTCACATCAGCATCCAATAGTATGGTAGAACTTATTGGTGCATAAGCTCTATTAGCCTTTTTTCATTACGTGCTTCTTCGATAACTCCCTCAAATATTTGGTTTGAGATATAAATATCCTATTCCTTTGTTGCTTGATTTGAAGTCTAAGAAAGAAATTGGATTCTCCCGTCATAAACATTTCAAATTCTCCCTGTATGAGCTTAGAAAATTCTTGACAAAGAGATTCATGAGTAGCACCGAAGATTATATCATCAACATATATTTGAACTATTAACAGATCTTTTTTGCTTTGCTTGATGAAAAGTGTTGTATCTACTTTTCCTCCGACAAAGTTTTGATCAAGAAGAAACTTGTTTAGTATTTTGTACCAAGCTCTGGGTGCTTGTTTTAAATCGTACAATGCTTTCTTGAGTTTGAAAACATGATTAGGTTTTGTGACATCTTCAAAACCAGCAGGTTGTTCTACGTATGCTTCCTCCATGTTATAACAATTTAGAAAAGCTCTTTTCACATCTATTTGATAAAGTTTAAAATCTTTAATGCATACAAAGGCTAAGAGTACTCGTATGGCTTCCAATCTTGCCACTAGAGCATATATTTCCTCATAATCAATACCTTTTCTTGATTATAACATTTAGCAACTAACCTAGCCTTATTCCTCACAATGATTGCTTATTCATCAAGTTTGTTTTTGAAAACCCATTTGGTTCCTATGACTGAGTAGCCTTTTGGTCGAGGTAACAAATCCCAAACTTGATTTCTTTGAAATTGATTTAACTCTTCTTGCATAGCAATCACCCAATTGTTGTCAGAAAGTTGGAAGGTTCAATCTTAGAAATAAAAGCTGAAAATGTTACTTTATTAAGAATTCTATTTCTGGTTTTGACACCTTCGTGAATATCTCCAAATACTTGATCAATTGGATGATCTTTAATATGTTTCTATGCTTTTGGTTGAGTATGATCATCGACACCTTTTTCATTTTCAATATCATTTGTTTCAAAATCATTCTGATTTGAAATAGTTTTGTTTTTCTTTATCAAATCCATTTCTTTATCAAAAGATTTTGTAAGGGAATCAAGTTCATCAAACACAGCATGAACAGATTCTTCAACAGTGCATATTCTTTTATTGAAAATTCTACATGCTTCACTTTTATTAGAACAACCTAGAAATAAACCTTTATCAGACTTTGAATTAAATTTATTCAAATTTTCTTTACCATTGTTGTGAATAAAGCACTTGCATCCAAAGATGTGTAGGTGAACAAGATTTGGCTTTCTCCATTTGTAAAGTTCATATGGCATCTTTCCAAGTGACTTGAAAATGTATGATCTATTTGAGATATAACATGCAGTACTAATTGCATATGCCTAGAAAACTTATGACATCTCCTTCTCATTAAGCATTGCCCTTGCATTTTCATAAGAACTCTATTCTTCCTTTCTACTACTCCATTATGTGAGGCATTCTCTGGCAGAAAAGTTGCGATCTATTCCTTGGTCATTGCAGAAGTCTTCAAAGAGTTGATTATCAAATTCTCCTCCATGGTCTGTTCTGATAAACTCTAGAAATACCTTTCTCATTTTGGACCTTCTTAGCAAACATAATAAATTGAACAAAAGTTTCATTTTTTGAACCAATAAATATGGTCCATGTAAATCTAGTAAAATCATCAACAATTGTCAAAATGTATAAATTTCCTCCCAAACGTTTTACTCTTGCTAGTCCTACTAAATCCATGTGAAGTAACTGTAAAGTTTTTGTTGTTGAAATCTCATTCTTTGTTTTAAAAGAAGATTTATTTTTTTCCTTGTTGACAAGCATCACAAATCATGCTATTTTTTAATTTAAGTTTTGGAAGACCAATAACTAAATCCTTTCTAATCAGTTTGTCAAGTTGATTCATATTGACATGAGCCAGATGCTTATGCCATAACCAACTCTCCTTTGATTTGCTAAGAAAATAGTTTTCAAAAGAATTTGAACTTAAGTTTGTAGTATAGCAATTATCATCCCTTTGAGCTTAGGTCTTTGCTTTGATAGATTATTTGTTAAGATGTAGATCCTTCTTATTTACTATCAAGCATTCCTCTTAATCAATGATCACCCAGTTATCTTTGTCAGTGCTTTGACTTATACTTAGAAGGTTGTGACATAATCCTTCAACATAATATACATCATCGATTTGAACACCATTAGATTTTACCACTTCACCGAGTCTAGCAACACGTCCAGATTGGTTACCTCCAAAGGTTACATTTCCTCCTTCTCTAGTTTCCAGCATGATCAACTTATCTCTGTCAATAGTCATGTGTCTCGAGTATCCACTATCAAAATACCACTTGTTTGCCCATGATGCTTTGAGACACGCCTAGAGTAATATGATCAACTTTTAGGTACTCACACTTTCTTGGGTCCTTTATGGTTAGTATGAACATTTTTGGTGCATGCATCCCTTTCGGAACCCATTTATATGTGCCAATAATCTTGCCCTTAATAAAATGACATGGTAAAGTATAATGGCCTTTCCTATTGTAGTAATTACATGATGCAAATGGATTTGAAGCATGCACAGAATTCTTAAAAAATTTTAGATATGCCTTACTACTTTTCTTCTTCTTTCCTTTGTTATTATTCTGAGTTGAGTTATATCCAATTCTATATTTATCATGAGTGACTCTTTGAGATTTCAAGATTATTTTAATGGTTTCACTTCCTTTAGTAAATATTTCTAATGCTTTTATTAAATCACTTATTTTCTTATCTTTTTCTTCAAAAAATGCACATGATGATATGGCAATACTTTCTAACTCCTTTCTTCTTATGACTAACTGTTTCTTTAACTACCTTGATGAACTCAGCATGTGGTGCATTATATTTATATAATAATTCATCATAAGTAGGTTTGGAATCAGTTACCTCAGAGTCCAATTCTTCTTCTTTTGCAACTTCGTTATCATCACTTTCTTCATCCGATGAGTTGTTACACCATATAAATGAAATGTATGTGTTCTTTCTCTTCTGCTTGTTGTCTTTATTTTTGAAGCATTCATACTTGATATGTCGAGGCTTTATACATTTGTAGCATACTATCTGTTTCTTGTTATTTTCTTTCTTGCTTGGTCCACCTTAGTAATTCTTGAAGTTCTTTTGGCCTCATCTATAAAACTTCTTGAATTGCCTCACGATCACTCCCATATCATCATTTTCTAAAGAATTAGCTTCCTTGATGGCTTTAAGAGTAACTCCTCTTTTCTTTTTATCATCAAATTCTTCTAGTTCTTTCTTGAATTTCAGCTTTCCTTCATACTTAGAAACACTTCCAAATAGAGCAACTACATATCTCATTGATTCACCTTTAGCTTCTTTGATAGCTGTCACTTTTATTGCCCATTATTTTGTGAAGATATTAAGAATCTTTCTAACTTGGGAATTTTGATCAAAGGTTTTCCCAAGTGCTTATAGCTGATTAACAAGATGGGTCTATCGGAGCTCAAATTCAGAAATACTTTCTCTAGGCTTTATCCGAAATAGATCATGCTCTGTAATTAAAGTATTTACTCTATTTTCTTTAATTCCAGATGTACCTTTATGGGCATTTCAAGTACATCCCATATATACTTGGTCGTCAGAAGTGTACAGGTTTTGAAATGCTCCTTCGAACTGAGGGCACTCTGTATCATTAAAAGGACTTTGCTATTTAATGTTAATAACCTCTTGTTGTCATCGTCATATTCCTCCGGGCTCTTTTCCACAACTATATCTTCGATTTTCTTCTTTGGAACATAATCATCACCTTGTACATTCCATAAACCGTATTTGTTGGCCATTATAAATACTCTGAAGTTAGCTTTCCAGAATGAAATATTTTCTCTAGCAAAACCAGGGGTTATAGTGATAGAAGCTCTAACTAGAAGGATATTCTCACCCATTATTGCTATTTACCGGATCTTTCTCAAGTTGTTAGGCTCTTCAAAGCAAACCTTGCTCTGATACCAAATGAAAGAGGCAACCTTCACCCAAGAGGGGGCTGAATTAGGTGATGTGATAAAATTTTGCGAGTTATAGTGATATAAGAAAATAACTATTGACTGAGTATAGTTGAGAAGATTGGCACACAGAGAGTTATACTGGTTTAGCCTAAAACCCAGGCCAACATCCAGTCCTCAGAGATCAAGACCTACTAAGATTTTCACTATTCTTCCAAGATTTAGTGGGCTCTCAGAACGCCGAAGACAACAATCGTCCTTGTATGGACTATGAGCAGAATATTCTAATACCTTTAATTTTCTCTCCCCCTTATGATAAGTCTTATATACAGAAACAATCCTATAACCTTTCTCTCTTGCTTACATATGCAAGTCTTATGACCAATAATGTTCTCTCAAGTGCACCAGTGTATTTCAGCTTCGGGCTTGCTTCTGGACAACACTTGCACTAATTTTTATAAGAATGATATTTTGTACTTGTGAGTGTAGAGGTGGTCACTCGAGTGCTAAGATGCTCACTCAAGTACATCAATAATTCTTTGCTTCTGGACAGCCTTTTGCTCAATACTTGCATAAAAAGCAGATTAAGTGTGTTTTTTTAGTCTCGAGTATTTGGTTCCTCACTTGAGTGTACTTCCCATTTTCAGACTCTTCCTTGCTCTTGGTCAAAAACTTCCTATACTTTACTCATAGGACTCGAGTGAGCTTGAGGCTCTCACTCGGGTGTTGAGTTAGTGCTCAAATGCAATGACCATATTTTGTCTCTAACTTTGCTCTTTGTCAAGAACTTCCAGAGTGTGTCTTCATGCCCTAGTACAAATCTGGTCATCACTCGAGTGTAGTGCCTCTTACTCAAGCATTGCTAAATAATCTCTAAACTCAATAGCTCTCTGTAAAACACTTTCAGGCTAATTCTTCCTATACTTAAGTTCAAAACTGGTTCTCACTTAAGTATGAGCTTCATCACTCGAGTGCATCAGTTAAAAACACAGCAACTTTCTCTTAACTTTATGAAATGCATTTGGTAATCAATTGAATCAATGTTTTAGGCCTTCAAAATATAAGTTTCTTACCAAAACACATAATTATGTCTTGTAATTATCAAAACTTGGAATTTAACAATGAGTGCAAAAGAGTAGTGAAGTCTATTATGGAATCAAAGTTCAGTCCCAGATTAAAACTGAAAAATGTTTACAATTTACAAACCTATCTCATGAAGTAAACCTAGGATTGGAAGGGAACTTTGAGTGAAATAAAACTTTTTCAAAATAGTTTCATAAACATTTACTATCTCACTAAGTCCCATTGGTGCTTAAATCTATTTTATCACAGTATGTGAGCACGTCTCTTCTTAAGTCTCATGATTCGTCAATTAGTTTATGTTTCTTAGTCAAACATAAGCATTGTCAATATATAGTCACCATTCTCTTACAAAGCTAGCAGTACTACTGGTTCTACTATTATACTATTGTCAGGTTTACATTACTATGTACACAATATACAATGCCAAAAATTTCCCAAATACTTAAAACAGGTAACCAACAACAAATTAAAGTCCTTTATCATCCTCTTGCAATCCATATTTACCTTCTTGCCTTGCAAGCTACTAGCCTGTATTGTAGATTTATTTAGAGAAAAGAGTGAGATTCAAAAGAATCTCAGTAAGTAACATGTAATCAATTATACAGATATAACATCACAAAGCATGCCACATAGTCATTATATAGCATAATCATCACAACAACATTCAGTGCATAACATGTAGTTCATATATCACCATAGCTCTAGGTATATTACATGGCCTCGAGTATAACCCATATAATAGGCCCCAGGCATCCACTCATACATCAAGAACATTACATTAGCCTGAGTGTCCACCTGTGTAATAGGCCCCAAGTGACCACCCCGCAGAATCAGAAATGTGTCAGACAATTCATGATGAATCCATAAAACATCCAGTGTATCTTATACTATATGATAGACTAGGTTACTACGTGGTTATTTCGCTTGAGAAATATCTAACTATTTCCTAAAGCTCGGGCATGTCTTAGATTCTGGACAGTGGTCAGGCCATATAATTAGAATTTCGGAAGACAATTATTATTTAGTCCAATTCTCTTAAAATCCAAGCACTTATGTTGGTTGACATTAAAGTTAGAATACTAGGTCAAAAGTAAAGTCAAAGTATCCCAACCACCCTAAGTTAGTTAACTTCATCCTTAAGGTTCTACTTAATTACCTAGTGCCATTACATTTTTCATTTTCACCCTATTCTCAATTCTGCTAACTTTTCTATCAAATTCAAAAATTCACTATTAATTATAGTGGATTCCAAAATGATTGGTTCTAAATTCTATATAAATCTCTTTCATTATAATTTCACACCAAAATACTCAATTCTGGCCATTACAGCCACAAAATTCCCAAAATTATGCCAAACCCAACCTATTCTAGATTCCATTCCAGAAACAGGACATAACTTTGAAAAATCATATCTAATTGTACAGACATTCAATTGTGATTATTCCAAAGGTTATATGATCCCTAATGAGTATTTTTTCAGGGAAACATGTAGCTATTACACTTTTGGATGCATTTCAATACAATATCTAACTTAATTGCTCATTGCCCCCAGAATTTACCAGTTTTCCATATCAAATTTTGAAAATGTATAACTCCCAGCACAACTATCCAAATGACATAAACTATATATCAATTTAAATCTTGACATGTCTACTATTAGACTAGAAATTTTCACAATTTTGGGACATCATTTACATATTTAGTGCAAACTGGCTGCCTTACACAAAACACACACTAGCAGCATTTTTGATTTTGCAATATATTTTTCCAATGGTCCAAATTTACAACCAGGAGTTATTCCCCACTCAATTTTGCATTCTAAACATAATGGCAATGTCAAAATCATTAAAATCATAAAGCTTTAGCTACTTAAACCCTAACCGAACAGAACCCTTTTGAACCAAATTCTCCAAAATAGAACTTTGTCTAACAATTTGGTCTAATATCATCGTAAATCATCATCTAACTACAAATACACGATTAAATCATGATTAAACCTCTAAAAGCACCCCTGGCCAAAATTATGAATAGTACCCACCTTCAAGAATGCTCATCCAAACAACAATTCAATTTGTTCAAAATGAAGCCTACGCTTATTTTCTATCGGTTGTTTGGAAATCTGGTGGTATGTTGGGAAGCAAGATGGCACCAAACACCTCTAAATGAAAATCTAAAACCATAGAAATGAAATGTGTGATAAGTAGATGAAGTTTCATAAAGAGTATTTTGAGAGGAAATGGTGTTTCGATAATGTTTTGATAGATTAAAGTCAGGGAAAGTTACTACACTCTTTCTTTCTCCTTTTCCAATTTATCTCTATTTTCTTTGATCATTTTCTTTTTTTTTTGTGAGGGTTGGCCAAAATTATACATGAGGAAGTATTGAAAAAGTTATGCCATGTGTCAAATTCCTGTGGTGCCATTTGTCTAGTGATCCAATGGTTCAGCGACGTGTCACTTACTTTAATAAAGTAGGTGCGGCCTCTTTTCTCTAGCTTTTAACCATCCAATTTGTCAAGGAAAGTAAGGGTTTGATGATTTTCTGGGCTCCCAAGTTCAGTGTTTGGGAAAGGTAGTTGAGTGACCGGGTCAGAGACTGGTGGATTTTGTAACCCCCTCCGTAATTATATCCAAAATACGTGATTAAAATGAAATAGAGACCAATAATAATCAAATAACATTTACTAACCCATCACATGACAGGGTTTTCACGAATACTTTTTGAAATCATTTATAAACTTGGTCTCATATTCACATTTCGAATACAATTACTACGTGAAGATAAATCACATTCATATAAATATCAGAGTGCACAACTTAATCATCCCGGCAATCCCAGGTACATACCTTCGCTAAAGATACACAGGGTACAATTGCCCATTACAATTCTTCAAATGGGGATTACACAATCTCATCTCGGAGGAGTCCTAGCCGCTCCCTCCACGAGCCACTTGCCCTGTCTAAATTGTTGGTAGGGGAGGGTGAGATTTGAGAGAATCTCAGTAGGAAACAGATACCATAATGCATGCATGATAGATGCTATGGGTATGACATGTTAGCTTTATCTAGATGCATGCCCCATAATGACATTTTTGCATGCTTAATATTTCATGTAACAAAACTATGGCCATAGTAAAACAGAAATAGAGCTTCATTTATTCAAATATGCTCTACACAATCAAGTAAAGCAATCACATACATCACTACACAAGCAAAGATATCAAATACATGCAAGTAAGGTAAGTCCCCTACCTCCAGTCTTTTCTCCTCAATTTGCGTGCCAGCAACTCGGGGCTTCACATTCAATCCTACAATGTCAAATGTACTATTTAGATACTTCCATAGTGTTTCTGGGGGTTATATGAGGCTATATTGAAAATTTGCTAAAATACCCCCGTGGACGCGGCCCGGCCCCGCCGTACCTGGTCTGGCTGTACTTTTCTTGAAATTTTGACATGGGCTATTCTAACATATTTTCGCCCAAGGAATCCATTTCCGGACTCGGAATTATCAAATTCAATGTCAATTTACAAATTTACCCTTGGCAGCCCCACTTTAAGGGTTTCAAGGGCGTTTTCGTAATTATGCTTTTTTAGCCTTTTCCGAAAAAGTGACCAACTGTAACCCCACCTAATTTTTGCTCCTGAACTCAATGGAATCATCAAATCATTGAAAATCCATCTCTAACCCCTTCAAACTAGGCTTGGCCGAAATTATCAATTCCCTGGGAAAAATTGGGGTTTTTCGGTTTCGGCTCCGTAAACGCGTTCTTTTCTACTCCTAACCACTTTATTGACCATTACATTGGGTTAGAACTACCATTTAGTTTCAATTCGGGCAGCATAACACCTAGGCCAACTCATTTTCCAAATTTACAAACAAAGACAATCCGGTGAAATTTCACTGATTAAATCAACCACAGCAGCCAGAACAATCAAAGATTAAAGTTTCGGAGGTTACCTCAAGCTCCCTCTGGCTTTTACTCAATATGGCTGAACCCTAGCCCCTTTTAAACCATGAAAATTGAGCTTCCAACACCTTAAAGAACATGAAAGAGAAGCTTAGAAGCAAGGTTATACACGTTAGGAGCTAGATCGTCGGAGAAATCGGCTTACCTTGCGAGATTTCTCCTCTTTATCTCTCTAAGAGCTCTCAACTTTTTCTCACTAGTTTAAGCTGGTTCAGCACAAAATGAGAGCTGAAGAAGATGAGAAAATATTTAATTCCATGCTGATGTCATCTTTTATTGAGATGATGTCATAATTCCCATTTTCGGATTTTCTTTCAGATTTTCTGCCCAAACTTTGAAAGATCATAACTAATTCTAGAAAAATTGAAATGAGGTGATTCCAAAGCCAAATGAAAGGTATTTAAGTCCTCTTCATTGGAAAAATATGATTCATTACCAGAAATCACCACAAAATTCCAGAATTACACAAATTTCATCACTGCCCCAAAACAGAGTCCATTTTCGACCTTAAAATTTGGACAGTCATATCTCCCAGTTCCCAAAACGAAATGGCACAAATTATATGTCCATTTTGAAGATTGGGATGTGAAGATTAAGAATGGAAATTTTCATAATTTTCTGACATCATTTGCCTAGTCAAAACATCCACACGAGAAGACTGCCCAGAATAGAGTTTCACTGGACAGAATTTCAGATTTTGCATCTTTGCTTCCAATGGTTCCATTTTCATACCAAACATCATTCCCACATAAATTTTCACAAGGAATCCATTGGAAACACCAAATCAATCAAATTCACATCTCATTGACATGTTTTTACAACAATCTCAACATGTCAACACAATTCACATTTCAAAACCTAACATTGCAACATTTCCATTCCAAAGTTCCAAACCAATTTCAATGACATCAAAACACACTATGACATCATTTCCAACACAATACCCCATTCAATTCTTCCCTCTATTCTAAGTCAATTTGGATGTTAATCCACAATTGAACTCAAATATAGGGTTTCGGCACTGCTCACAACACAAACGAATCATATTCGAGTGCCAAATCACATCATATTCTCCAAAAGGGTTATTTATCACTAACCACATCCACTTTTGGAGTCATTAACACTTAATCACAATTTGGGATCTTGCTAAACTGGGGCTTAGCAATCCACTAATCTCAGGTTTATTCTCTAGCCTCGAGTCTCAAAATTCGGGGTATTACAGATTTCCCCAGCTGGGGGCGAGGTGGCACCCTCTGTTGATGACAACTCAAAAGGTAATGTCACTTCATTATCATAGGGGACAAGTGTCATGCTCCCATTTAGCCAACACATAAAGTAAAAAGTAACTTCATCATTAGGGGAAATGTGTCACTTGGAGATTGCAACAACACAAAAGTAAAAAAGCACTTTTTGTCCTTCTATCAAAAGATGGCGTCATGTGTCCATTTTACTAGGGGAAGGAAAGTCAGGGGATTTCCCCGGGGCTACCTATGAGGTGTCACTTTTCATGGTCCCCACATAAAGTAAAATTAATTTATTTAAATATTTAGTTATTACTTTATGAATTTGACTAATAGAATTTTGCCAAATGTCTATTTTATTGGAAAATGGTGCCACATATACATATACTTCACACCAGTGAGCTTCGTCTGACTAATTATATTTACAAGCAATACTGGGTGTTCACATTTGATTATGTTTCAACTCCCCCCATACAATAAATTCCATCCCTGAAATTTGTTACATGTTCTAAAACATAAATTTTGGGTAGCACTTCCGTAAGTCATCTTTCGCTTCCCAGGTTGCCTCTTTGGGTTATAACCCCCTCCTGACTGTAATGACCCAAAAATGGGATTAGGGCTAACGACTTCAAAAGTGATGTAATTATTATTAGTCAAACACTTTTGAAGAATATGATGTGAGATTCGATCTAAATGTGTTCTAATCAGTGCCTAAACCATGTATTTAAGTTCAAAGGTGGATTAACATCTAAATTGAATTAAATAAGAGGGAGAGCACATGGTAAGGTGAAATGGAATGATAAAATGTACTTAGTGGTGATTCAAATGGAATTGCTGAAATCAGGGGTAAAACGGGTAAAAAGGAAAGTTACCGACAATTGGTCAGTTAGCGAAGAGAAAACTCATTAGTAACTTGAGATCAATGGTTACGATTGATTGATCAAAGGGGTGGAATCTTATGCTTTTGAGTTCATGTGTGCCATGTGAGAAGTCATGAGATCTTGACAAGTGGCAACATGTGATCCCTCCTTTATAATTAGGACTTGAGTGCTGTGATCACTTTTGGTCTCTGTGATAATTCTCAGGCAAGCACTCACATGAGTGAGCTTCCATGCTTGAGTACAAATTTCATTATCACTCGAGTGAGGTCTTCTTCACTTGAGTGCATGAGTCAAAAATCAGTGTTATACTTCTGAAAAAGGGATTTTTAAGGTAGTTCTTCCGACCCTTTAGGAATGTGTCCAAGGTTCTAGTAGTCACCTAAAGAGTTCAAATGATAACCAACTTAAAGTGTTATAAAGATAAGAACTTGGAATAGAGAATAACCTATTGTCCTTGATTTTGGTTTATAGGGTTTGCTATTTGCCCTGTTTGTGAATAGACAGTGCTAGAGCACACCAAGAAAGAACAAGGTAGTGACACTTTTCCTTATACTACATGTGATGCTTTGTATGTTTGGTTTATCATTGATTTGTGAAGACCTCATACGCTGCAAAGTTTATGGATGTGAGATGAAAGGCTAATTGTGAAAGCCAAACGGCTATTCGTGGGCCGAAAGGCTATTGTGGCTGAAAGGCTATATGTATACACGGCCACGCCAATAGTCTCTGAGCCACTAACAACAATTCGGGTAAGGACTGTGTGCCTTCCCGGTAGTAAAAGGGGATGAGGGTGGGGTGTAATATGTGTTCGTGCTACTATACTGTGTGATGATTTACTTGCATGCTTTGTGATTACATATGGTATAAGTGATCTGTTACCATTGGGATTCTTTTGAATCTCATTCTTTCCATTGACTAACCTTCAGACAAGGCAAGCGGCTCTAAGGGGAAATAAATGACCAAGGGTGGATAGGACTTCTTAGGGAGATTTATATGCTGGTTGTTGGTTGTCAATTTTGGTATTGGGACTACTGTACATATTTGGGATGTAAATATTAAAATGATTTTGTGTAACACCCTAATTGGGAAATTGTAAACTCTTAGTATTTACATGAAACCTGGTAGTTGCTAGGATTTTTGTGGTATACTCTGGTATATTAATGTGATTTAACTGCACAGGGTAATTATATTCGAACTGTGAAATTTGAGACTAGGGTAAGGCAGAAGCTTGAAAGAATTTGTGAAAAACTTACCGTAAGGAAGGGATTGGAAATGAATTTTTATTATCCGTGGTCTCTAATCCATTTTAATTACGCCTTTTCGAATCATAATTATGAAGAGGGATTACACGGACCACCTTAAAAAATGGGATGCTTCTATGCCTAAGCCATATTTCCTATCGCTCAATGACTTGTTTTGGCTCAACCTCATATGTGAGATTATCTTGCATATCCATATCCTTATATTATACAACATGTTCAAGGTCTAGTTGATATTTCTTCAACTATAAAACATGGAAAATGTCATGCAATCTACTTAAGTTCAGGAGGTAGAGCAATTTGGTATGCTACTGGCCTAATTCTTGACAAAATCTCAAATAGCCCCATGTATTGAGGGCTCAACTTCCTCCTCTTTATTGCTCTACCAATACTGGTAGCAGGTGAAACCCTAAAAAATACATGATCACCATCAAGGAACTCTAGTGTGTTAGTTCAAGCATTTCACCCAAGAGGGTGGGTGAATTGGGTGATTCCAAATATTTCATTGTGTATAAGGAAATTTACGGAATATTAAAAATAGTTAAGAATAAGGAGAAATATCACCGTAGTGTACACCAGGAGTTATACTGGTTTGGCCACAACCACTTTAACCTACGTCCAGTCCTTAGAGCGTCTCTGAGAGTTTCACTATATTCTCCAAGATTCAGTGGGTTCTTGGTACCTCAGTACATAGCAAGTTCCTACACTTGGACACTCGCTCCGCCTTACACGTTGCAATCAAATCCCCAACTCAAGGTTCCACTACCTTAAGTTGTCTCAATAACAAATATTGAGTTTGTAATGAAAAACTCTCTCACAGAGCAAATATATATTCACTGAAGTATAAATGAATGAGTATATGAAAATAAAGCGCTAAGTGTATTGATCAATGTGTGATCTTAGTTTTTTTCCTTGTTTTCTTCTCTTTGAATGCTCCATATATATAGATGATTTGTAGTGTCCATTGGAAGCAATTTCAAACTTGTCCATTAGAGTCGTGCAACAATGGTTGAATATTCTTCGTATTTTAAAACTATCCGTTGGCGGTAGGTAGTGTTAGGTGAACATTTGAACTTTTATTTGACTTCTCAAATCTGTCATACTCTTTCATTGTTTCTCTGCAAATGTACTTAGAATACTAATACAATGAAGAGTTAATCATATAGATAACAAATCAAGAGATATTATATGGAAATATAATTTATGAACTGCCTTGTGGTCCCTCGAGTAAACATGTCAAAAATATGGCAGTGAGCAAATCAACATTTTGCATCAAGAATTACTCAGGTAAGACATGGAGTAATATATTACAAACCTTGAAAATACCTGATTACTAGAGTAGCTATTCGAGTGGCCATGTCTTTACCTTCACATATTACCCAGGTGATCACTATGGTAAACTGCTTACTCGAGTGGCTACTCGAGTGGGCTTATTTGTCTTCACACCTTACTCGAGTGATCCCTTGAGTGGCTTTCGAATAACCTGGCAGATTACTCGATTACTCCCTCGAGTAATGGCATCAAATTCTTGGCCGAGAGTTTACTATCTGGATACTCGAGTGGCACTTCAAATAACTCTACAGATTACTCAGGTTGTCCCTCGAGTAATGCTATTTTCTCATTGGTTACTCGAGTGGCTACTCGCGTGAAGGGCTGTATTTCTTGGCCGAGAGTCACTGGAAGATTTTGGACCTGGTTACTCGAGTAGCGACTCGAGTGATGCCTGTGAAAATCTTGTTGCTCGAGTGGCTACTCAAGTAATGGTTTGTATAACTTTGCAGATTACCTGAGTGGTCCCTTGAGTAACTTCGTTCAAAATTTGGCAGTTCCTTACTGGATGAAATTCTGTTTGCTTACTCGAGTGGCTACTTGAGTAATGGCTTCTGTTACCCGAGTGGCTACTCGAGTAAGCCTTCTTAAAAATTGTTGATTACTTCCAGTGCTGACTCTAAGTTGTGCTATGCTACGTTGTTCAAATCCATTTGTTTGTTATCAAATCCTTTCATATTATTTATCCAATCTTTATTATCATCAAAACATATAGGATCTAACATAGTGGTCTTCTTCACTTTTCGGCATAACTCTTCTGCCTATCTGGGCTATAAATAGTCTCTTCTTGATGAGTTTGATCTATTTAGTCTTTAGATCTACTATATCTAGCCCATACAATTTTCTTTCTAATAACTCTGTCTAGCAGAGAAGGGACTGACACTTCTTTCCTTAAAGTGCTTTATACAGAACCATCTAGATTATCACATGATAGCTATTATTATAAGCAAATTCTGCAATTGGAAGGTAGTGATCCCAACTTCCCTTGAAGTCTATCACACACACTCTCAGCATATCTTCTAACGTCTGTATGGTTCTCTTTGTTATCCCATTAGTTTGAGGATGATAGTCCGTACTAAATTTTAGTTTAGTGATTAGAGCTTCATGCAAAGATCTCTAAAATCTTGAAGAAAAGCAAGGATCTTTGTCAGAAACTATACTCTTTGGTGTCCAATAGAGTCTCACTATCTCTCTAATATACATCTCTGCTAGTTTATCAAGAAAGTAGCCGGTGTTGATCGGTAGAAAATGTGCTGACTTGGTGAAACGATCAACAATAACCCAAATCGCATCATGATTTTAGATTCTAGGTAACCCTACCACAATATTTATGGCTACACTCTCCTATTCCACTTTGGAATCTTGGGACCCTAAAGTAGTCCTAGTAGTCTCTGGTGTTCAATCTTTACCTTCAAACAGGTAAGATACCGTGCTACATATTCAGTCACATCATTCTTCAATCTAGGCCACCAATACATCACCCTCAAATTGTGGTACATTTTTACCATCCCTGGGTAAAGGGTATATCGACTCTTTTAAGCTTTACCCAGGATTTACTGTCTCAAGTTAGCCTTCCGTGGAACATAAATTCTCTTCTTGTATCAAACTAGTCCACTAGGTGAAAGCTCATAGTCTCAAGTCTTGCCATCTTCTATCATGTTCTGAATGGATTATACCCATTCATCTTGCATTTGAGCTTTTGCAATTTCAAACTTCAGGTCATTTCCCTCTTAGCTAATGCCATAACCAGCATAGAGGATTTGATTTAATAGGTTTAAATCTCAAAAATATTCTATTAATTTCCTCTCCTGTATCATCATAGCTGCCACTTGCACTGCCTTTTGACTAAGAGCATCAACGACGTACTAGCTTTACCCAGGTGATACTTGATTTCTAAGTTATAGTCTTTTAGTAATTGTATCCACTTACATTGTCTCATATTGAGCTCTTTCTAATCATACAGGTACTTAAGACTCTTATTGTAACACCTTATTATCATAATCAGTCAGATGAGCTTATACACAATAAGTTTAAACCACTTTCATAAAATCGTTTTAAATTCCCAACCTCAAGAAAGGATTCGAACATGTAGTTGAGTGGGTTTTTTTCAGAAAATTTATATACTCTTGTGGAAGCTTCATTCAATAGTTCGCAACTTCATTACTACTTATCGACTCCCACCTTTATTTAATTCAATCAGAGTGATTCGCTGCTCATTTATTTGACCAAATCATTCCTCTGCTTATTCTTAGTTCATTCATTTGCACACACACACATATATATAAATATACATGTATATGTATATATAGACAATGTAGCCAAAGGGCTACCAAAGTGTCTAAACCTATTACAAGTATTATAGACATATCCCCATCTTTATTCCACTACTACATTCATGTCATATATAATTCTTCTCTATTCCCAGCACACCTCCTTTACCTGTCTAAATGGTTAGTAGGGGAGAGTAAGATTCGATAGAATTTCTATAGGAAATAGTTACCATAATGCATGAATGATATATTCTATATGCATGATGTGTTAGCTTTAACTAGATGCATGCCCCATAATGACATTTCTGCAAGCTCAATATTTCATGTAACATAAGTTTGGCCTTAGTATACACAGAAACAGAGGTTCATTATTCAAATATGCTCTACATAATCAAGTCAAGCAATCACATACATCACTACACAAGCAAGAATATCAACTACATGTAAACAAGGTAAGTTTCCTACCTCTTGTCTTGAGTCCTCCTCTTGTACCTTTACTCCAATCAATGTAGCTTCTTGGAAATTCATCCATTTCTTCTTCCTTGACCTCTCATGACCCTAGATATCTAATCACATTGTTAGAGACATGATAAAGAGTCAATGGAAATGTATATTAATGTCCAAGAAGTTAGGGAGGCTTAACACATCATGTTGGTTATCTTTTGAGCCACTTAGGTATCTATTGGAAGTCCAAACAAGTGCCTATAGGGTTAGGAAAGCTAAACCAATCAACACCTTTCAAAATTATGAAATGCTAAAACAGGGGTCTTAGCCCCAGCCAAAAATCCTTTTGTTGCAGCCAAGAGAGGTTAGAAACTGTTAGGCCGTGGCCAAGAAATCCTTGTTCTTAGCTCAACTTCCAAAAATCATAACTAAATCTACAAAAATTGAAATGGAGTGGTTCAAAGTTCATTGAAATGCTATCAAGGTCCTCTATACAAAAAAAAGATGAACCACTACCATCTATAATAACAAAACTACATAATTCCATAAAGTCCCACACTATTCTAGAATCAAGTCCATAAAAAGGGCATAATGCAAAAATCCATAACTTTCAATCCAGTTGTCCAAATTGCTTATAACACCTATCAAATTAAAGCCCATGATGTGTTCTTTAATCCTAGAAAGTATCATAACATTTAGACCAAGTTTGTCCAATGAAAATTTTGCCACAAACAAATTGCCTCTTACAAACTTCAACCTAGCAATCAACAGTTTTGCAATTTTACTATCAACCTATTCTAATATCATCACTAATCCTTACAGATCACCATTTTCATGATTAAAACACCATATACCCCTAAAACCATAGCTTGTATGAAATCATAGGGCATCCTAAGGAATGGTTAAAGCTCAACAAAACAACAAATTAATTGGTTTAAATCGAAGCTTGCACGTAGATCTACTCAATTCTATAATCGGTTCTTGATTTTGGCAGCATTTCCCTTAGGTAGATGGCACCAAACACCTCTGATCAAGAATCCAAAACCATAGAAAGAAATCTCTCATCAAGTAGAGCAATGTTAGAGAAGATTCTGGAAGCAAGAAACACTGAATCGAAGGTGAAATCGGCTCCGGAACTCAGGAATTTTCACCATTCACCTTCCTTATCTCTTATACCTATTTTTCTATGTTTTTCTCATTTTTCCTTCTATTTTAGGGCAACTGGTTTAAATATGATAGGAGAAAGGGAGCTTTGGAAAATTATCATCATTTAAGCACAAATATTTAGCCCCCATGTGCCAAGTGTCACATTCTTGTGCCTCCTTAAAAAGCACATGGTTAATTAATCAACTATGTTTGGTTTACTTGGGTTAAACTTTCTTTCTTGTTACTTTAGCCAACATCTATCCTAATTAAAGGGAAAAAATGGCCGCTTGCTTTATTGGTCAAATGACCATTTTGCCCATACATTTATTTCCATTTTTTGCACTTGTTAGAAAATTGGGTAGAATTTTCATTAAAATTTGAAAATTCATATCTTTATTTATAGATATCTAATTGGTGTGATTCTAAAGGCTATGTGATCCTTATGAAGTCTATTTTTAGGGAAAAATATAGCCTTTAGAAAACAAGAAGCTCATAATTTCTAGAATTGCTAATTTTGGACGCTATCACAGAAGCTGGCCAGTTTTATTGGGCTAACTTCAAATATTCATAACTGTTTGTGTGTAGAACCAAATGACTTATATGACCTATCAAATTAAAGCTTGATAAGTCTATTTTCATTTTGGATAATATCATAGGCATTAGACATCATTTTCCTATTTAAATATGTCTCAGAACAAGACTATCACATTGGAAAAATACTCTGATAGCACATCTTTATTCTTGGGGCTCTTGCTAAATTGGGGTTTAGTAGTCCACTTGATTTAGGCTTATTCTCAAGCCTTTAATCCCAAAATTTGGGATATTACATTTCCCCCTTATTTAATGAATTTCATCCTTAAAATTTGAACATCATACATAATCATCTGCACCTTAGGGAAACACTTTTATTGCTCAATATATCTCTTTCATGTGCAGGCTTATAAATCATGCAATACAACCATCATTATATTCTTAACACAAATCTCATATAGTATTCAACATTCACATTCATTATAATGATATTCAACAATCAGTGTGAAATATAAACAACTAGCATATAAGATCATGGATTAAAGTTGAATTAATGTGTATTTGTGACAATATTATCTAATATGTCATAATTGATGGAAAATTGATAGAATGGAAATATTGGCCATAAGTTAGTAGTTAATGGGTAAATTAATTACTAACTAAGAGGAAATGAGATATGTGATTAAATGACTAATGGATGGATTAGATAAGTTAATTGGTGACTTATTGTGTGAGAGCCAATAGACAGAAGACATGTGGCAAGTTGGTGTTGTGTGAGGAGTGGAGGAAAAGTCAAAGAAAGTTTTTTAAAATTTCTCTCTCCTCTCTTCCCTCACTTGGAACTGAAGAAGCATAGAGGGAGTATCATCATCATCATAATTCTCCATCTCTCACTCCATCTCCCTTCTCCCATCTCTCTCGTCCTCTATCTCTTCTCTCTCTCATCAGCCATTTAAGACTAATACAGAAGGAAGAAAATTTTGAAAAGGTAAGGGAAAATGATGTTTATTACTCAAATTCCATTCATTAAAATTGTTCTTTAAGTAATGAGCTTCATTTTGATGGTTATAGCTTATCCTTTGGTGTTGGTTTGTTATTTCAATAGATTGTGAAAGTTGAAGGATCAAAAAGTCCCTTTGAGGAAGTTGTTGAGGTGAGTTAAAGAAACCTATCTATCTAAGTTTTGTGCTAATTGGAGTAGTTTTGAATTTCTGGGATTTATTGGCTATTTTCAAAAAATGATGATCATTGGACATTTGGCATATTATTGGTATGGAAATGGTATATTTGGAATGTGTATGGATAGATAGGATTGATTGGGAATTGAATGATTGAGTTTAGTGATTTTGGAAATTTAGTGTTTATTGTCGCCCAAGACCAAAGCATGATAATGGAGTAGGGTTTTGATAGTTTTGACACTTCCACTAGATTCCTAGGGTGTTTTTATGTGGGAGTAACTTTGGTTGAGGTTTTGGGTCCAATGGTAGCTTTTGGTAAAAATTTTGGAACACCGTCATTGTTTCTGCGTTTTCTGGGTTCTAATAAGGTCACTCGAGTTAGGGATTAACGTCACTCGGGTGAGGTTGGGTTCCACTCGAGTGAGTCCGTGTAATTATTTGTTTTCCCTTCAGTTTCTATATTGTACTTTAGTGAAAAGAGCAAGAGTGTTATCTCACTTGTGAGTGTAGTGGATTATCACTTAAGTGAGCCTCCTCTCACTCGAGTGCTAGTGTATTTGACACCCAGAACTTACCTCTCAGGTTAACACTCGCGGTTGATGGGCAAGAGTGCATTCTGGCACTCAGGGGTATTCAATCTCCACCTGAGTGAGAAGTCTCATGCTCGAGTGCTCCTTCCTTTGAAATTTTCATTTGTTCTCGGGTTCTCACTTCTTGTACTTCACTCTCTAGTGCTCGAGTAAAGCATTTGTCTTTCATTCGAGTAAGGTCCTGTATGCTCGAATGTCCCTGTCTCTAAAAAGTTCTTGTGCTCTCGGGTGTTCATTTGCTATCCTTCACTCTCTGGTAAACGAGTACAGATCGTACCATCACTCGAGTAAGGCTATCTTTACTTGAGTGAAATAGTGAAAAATGTCAATGTTGTTCTTTTATATGGGGATATTTGGGGAAGTTCCTCAAACCATTTAGGGCTTTTATTAGAGGCATATATGAGTGTTAAAGAGATAGTAATGATAACCAATTTAAGTATTGTGAAGGTATTGAGTATTGGACTAAGTGATAACTCATCATCCTTAATTATCACTTTAGGATGTTATATTTGCCAGGAGCAAAGAGGGCCTGTGTGTAACCACCTGCTTTTAAACATGTAATTATAGTTTGATATCACTTAATTAAGTTGGTTTAGAGACTGTCGAATAGTTCAAAACTCGTTTAAAACTCCCTTTTATGGTAGGGACTTTACAAAATTTTCAAAACTTCTTCCCTACTCTGGTCTCAAATTCAATTATCGAATATAATCACCTGTGCAGTTAATTTACATTCATTCATATCAGAATATCTAATAGCAATCCCGGCAACCCCCGGGTTCCATTCATTCATTAGAAGGTTTAAACTTCCCATATAGGGGATTACACAACTATATTCTGTTACTATATACAGCCTAAAAATAATTTACAAGATCCCTATCCAACAGGTTTAACCAACACATCCAAAAGTAAATGTCCCTATAGGGTTCTAACTACTTCGGGTCGTACGCTTCTCCTTAGAGCCACTCGCCCTGTCTGAAAAGTTAGTTAAAGGAAAGAATGAGATTCAAGAGAATCTCAGTAGCAACAAAACATTTATACCACACATAAGTACATAGCATGTAAGAAAATCATCATACAGCAGCAGAAGCACAAATCACACTCCACCCTCATCCCCTTTCTCCGCCGGGAAGGCACACTGTCCTAACCCGAACCGTTGTTAGCTACTCAGGGACTATTGGCATGGCAGTGCATACACATAGCCTTATAGCTCATATAGCAATCTGGCTTTCACAAATGGCCCGTCGGCCTTCACAAATAGCCTTTCAGCCAACATAATCACATATATCACACCTCATCCTCATCTCCTTTCTCCGCCGGGAAGGCATACAACCCTTGCCCGATCTGTTGTTAGCTACTCAGGGACTATTGGTATGATGGTGTTTATACATATTCACAATGTCGCAGCATACGAGTTTATCACAAATCAATGATAATACACACATACAATGCATCACATATGGTACGAAAGAAAAGTTACTGCATCGTTCCTTCTTGACGTTTGCTGGCTCAGTGGGCTCACGAGGATGGCAAATGTCGAATCCTATAAACCAAATTAGGGACAATAAATCAATCACTTTTCCAAGTTCTTAATTCCATAGTACTTAAGTTGGTTATCATTTAGACTCTTTAGGTGGCTATTAGAGGCCTAAACATATACCTAAAGGGTTGGGAAAGGCTATACCAAACACCACCTTTAAAAAGTGTAAAAAAAATGATTTTTGGGGGTGGGCCGCAGCCCAAAACTGCCCAGAAACATTTGGGCTGTGGCCCAGAATCCGCTGGCCGCGGCCAAGAAAATCCAGTTTCTTGGCTGAACTTCCAAAAGTCATAACTAATTCAGGAAAAATCAAAATAAGGTGATTCCAAAGCCAAATGAAAGCTATTTAAGTCCTCTTTCAAGGAAAAATATTGGCCATAACTAGAAATCACCACAAAAGTCCAGATTTACCAAAAACCTAACATTGTACCAAAACAGGGTCCAGTTTTGATGCCAAACTTTGGAGAGTTCAAACGCCCAGCTCAAAAAGCGAAATGACACAAAATTTATGTCCATTTTGAAGCTTGGGAAGTGAGCTTTATGACTGGAAAGTTTCATAATTTTTCAACATCATTTGCCCAGTCAAAACATCCACACCATCTAACTGTCCAGAACAGACTTACATTGGCCAGATTTTCCAGATTTTCACATTTGATCCCAAATGATTCCCATTCCAACCCAAACACCATTCTCACACAATTTTACTCAAGAAAACCATTGAAATCATCAAAATGACCAAATTCAACTCCCATTGACATATTGCTCAACAACTACAACATGTCTCACAATGTCACAACACAATTCACACATTGCCACACTTTCCAATCCAAGTTCCCAAATCAATTCCAATGGCCAAAATGTTCAACAAAAGACCAAATTTTACACAACACATAAACCAATTCATTCCATTCGAAAATTGCACAAAATCAGGGAAAATTCATAAATTCCCAATACTCAACCAATGATTACAACATCTATACCAAAGTGCTTCTAATTCTTACCTCTTCTTCCTCCTAAAACCAATTTTTCAATCTCCAACTTCCAAATTTCCACAAGTTCTCAAACTTCACCAACCAAAATTCTGAAACCATAGGAATATAGCCCTCAACCTCATGAACAACATTAATGAAAGACACTTGAGCATATGAAGTCATTAACTTACCAAAAACTCAAGCTTTTCCCTTTCTCTTTCCTTAGCTTGTTCAGCGAAAAATGGAGGAGGATGAGAGAGAAAAATGAGATATTGATGATGAAGATTTCCCTCACACATACACACATAAACCGACTAGGAAGAGAGGAGAAAGAGAAAATGGTTTGAAAACTTGACTTTAATCCAAGGGTCCTTGTTTTGCCATTTGGCACCATCCTATTCTTCCTACCATGATTTCATATAAGCTTGCATGTATAGGATTCCACCTCTTGGTCTTTCAATCTTAGCCATTAATCTTGATTACTAAGAAGTGTTCTCAATGGTATCTAACCTGTCGGTCAGTAAATTTACCGTTTTGCCCCTGATTATCACAATGCACGATATATGCTTCAAAAGTGCTCAATTAATATTAATTACATTACTTTGAAGTTGCTAATCCTTGGTTACAATCCAGGATATTACACTGTGCTTGCTCAAAAGCGGAAAGATCAAGGTAGTGACACTTTATCCTATATCATGTATATTGCATTGCTTGTATGCATTAGTCATTGAATACAGATACATTGATGGGACGTGGTGAAAGCCTAGCCTTGAATACAGAGAAGGAGGCGTGGCATTGTGCCCGGCCTCGAATTTTGATTGCTGCATTGTGATATATGTTAACCTACTTTGTCTATATGCATCATATACATAAACTGTTGCTACTGGGATTCTCTAGAATCTCATTCTTTCCAAATAACATTTTTTAGATTGGGCAAGTGGATCGAGGAACAAGCAAGTGGATAAGAGCGATTAGGACTGCTGGCAGTAGTCTTAGTTAGATATTTTGATTTTATACTAGACTGGTTATCATTTTGGATTAATGTATATATATTGAATAGATCATAGTATTATAGTTGTGTGTAATCCCCGGTATAGATACTGAGATAGGCAATGATGCCCTGAACAATATTTTGGATTAATGCTATTATCACAGGTGAACGTTGGGAATTGTGCTTGTACTATGATATTATACATGTGACAAACCGAATAGGCCTATTGATTTTAATGAATGGAGATCTATTTGTACAGATGTTGTAAAAATTTTTAATTACCCTTGATATCTCATTCAATTATTAAACGTGTTTAAACAGCTAATCTAGGCCTTGATCGTGGTGGGGGTTATAGGATCTACTGCAATCCCTTCTTGTGAGATAACATAACCCAGAAATTTGACTTTTAAAAGCCAAAACTCACACTTGCTTAGTTTGGAGTAGACTTGCCTCCCTCGCAAAATACCCAGCATGATCCTTAAGTACTCATCGTGCTCTTCTATACTCTTAGAGTATATCAGAATGTTGTCGACGAAGACAACCATAAACTGATCTAGATATTGATGAAAGATGCAGTTCATATAGTCCATAAACATGGCAGGTGTATTGGATACCTCAAAAGATATCACTAGAAAGTCATAGTGTCCATATCTGGTTTGAAAAGTAATCTTCGGTATATCTTCAGCCTTCACTCACAGCTAATGATATCCTGACCTTAGATCAATCTTCGAGAATACACTTCATTCGGACAGTTGATCTAGAAGGTCATCAATCCGGGAAAGCGGGTACTTGGTTTTTATGGCCACCTTATTCAACTCTCTGTAATCAATACATAGCCGTAGGCTTCTATCTTTCTTTTTAACAAATAGCACCAAAACTCCTATAACCCCCAACCTTGATAGCCGTTAATAAGGTTCAAAAATGATCATAAAATAAACAAGAGACTAAAGAATAGTTTTAAACTTATGAAAGGCCCCGACTTTAAGACAAGATTTGGACCTGTTCTAGAGTGCGTTTTCAAAAAATTTCACAATCTATTTAATACGGTCTCACTTCCACTTTTTGAAACTATTAGGCCTATTTGGCTCTATTCTATTCATAATATCAGAGTGCATAACAAAATTTCATGACATATTCCCAGGTTTCATTCATTTACCAACAAGAGTTTACAGACACTTACACAATCTAAGTCACATCGGTCTACAAATACATATACAATCATCCCAACAAAGGATAACTAACATAAAACAAATTTCCAAACCATGAACTCTAGCCGTCCTTGTATACCTACTGCTCCTTTGATCCACCTGCCCTAGTTGTAGGTTAGTAGCAGAAAGAGTGAGATTCATAGGAATATCAGTAGTAACGTTTTTACTTATATCATATATAATAAACAAAGCATGTAAGCAATTATCACAAAGCAGCAACACAACCGTATCCATAATAGCAATCACATTCGTGACTTTCATCACATGAATGATAGCTCTTAGGATATATTCAAAATAACAATAGCTTTCGCTGTATACACATTTGTTCCACATTGTGGCCTTCATGACAACTTTCACTATATTCATAATAATGACATCATTCACTATATACACATTTATTCCACCATGTGGCCTTCACGACAGCTTTCCCTGTATACATAATAACGATAGCTTTTGCTGTATTCAGCTACCACATTGTTGCGTGACTTGCGTCACAAAATAACAGCCTTTGCTGTAATATCACAATGATGTGTGGCTTTCATCACAATAGCTTTCACTATATTAGGCTATCACATTGATGTGTGACTACCGTCATAATAGCTTTCATTATATTTGCAATCACAGCAGCTTTCACATACATCACAATTCAATGATAGGCATAAACATTCAAGTATGATATATGATACAAGAGAAAGTGTCACTATCTTATTCTTTCCATTCGTAATCGGTCACCGATTTCCCACGCTCATAGAAGATGACAAGTCCTATAAATCATGATTAGGGATGACGAGGTATTTCCTTATTCAATTCTCAACTCCAAAACACTTAGGGTTGGTTATCATTTGAGACTTTTAGGTACATACTAGAAGCTCAAACAAAAGCCTAAAGGGTTAGGAAGAACTAGACCAAAAACCACCTTTCAAAAATGCAAAGTGCTAGATTTTGGGGGTAGGCCACGGCCAAGACCTTCTCTGGCTTCAGCTAAGGGAAGGTTAGAAACTTTTAGGCCACAACCAATAACCCTTTGGCTGAGGTCAAGAACAACTCAGAGAGTTTTGTGCCACAGCCAGGACCCTTTTGGTCATGGCCAAGAACTGATCAAACACTTGCTGGCTACAGCCAAGAACCCCTAGCGGCGGCCAATAAGTAACATGTTTCTTGGCTGACTTCTAATGACCATAAATTTTAACACACATATTGAAATGACATAAACTTTATATCATTTTAAAGCTTGCAATGTCTACTACAAAACTAGATAGTTTCACAACTTTTTGACGTCATTTACTATTTCAAAACACCATGCAAACAAGCACCCTTGCACAGGATTTTCACAAAAGACAATTTCCAAAATTTCCTGTTTTCAACTAATGTTTCTAAAGTTCCAGAATTTACAACATGGACCACCCCCCCCCACAAAATTTTTCATATAAAATCCAATGGAAACATCAAAACAACCAAATTCTTACTCCTTTAACATGTTCTATTTTGAACACCAATTCAACAAAAAACCTCAAAATCACTAAACTTCACATTTAAGACTCTAACCAAGTTCATTTATCCAATGAACACCACAAGACATCAAAACTTTATGACCTCTCTAACAAACTAATTATACAAAAATTAAGGCAAATTCTAGAAATCACAATACTCAACCAAACATGACAATATATATATATATATATCAAAAGATAGCTTTTGCTCCCTCTTCCTCTTCCACTAGCTTGGTCTTTGGTTCTCTAACCACTAGCTTTTCTTGGATTTACAAAACACTCCTTTTGAAAATCTAAAACCATAGGATTGAATCTTTCACTAGGAGGAATGAAATTGAAGAAGAGGTTTTGAGCATTAGGAGTCATCTTCAAGGTTAAAATGGCTCACTTTCACAAAATCCACTTTCTCTTTCCTCCTCTACCTTAGACATCCATGGAAGCTTACAGAGAAAGAAAATGAGGTGAAATGAATGCAACAACTTTAGTTTTTTACTCCCTTTTGGCTAACTTTAAGAGAGAGAGAGGGAAGAGAAGGAAATTTGACCATTTGACTCAACCAAATGGTGCCATGTGTCTTCATCTTATGGCATCTCACAACATACATGTAACCAATCAGTTCCTCTAACCAATTCTATTAGCTATTTATTCATACCACTTACTCCTTTAATTGATAGTGAATTTCCTCTTTGGTAGTAAAATATTTGCATATTTATTTTCCCTTATATGATGATTTTGTGGATGATATTTGTGCTTAATTTAATGAATTTGGGTGTAATTAATAAATAAATAATGTTTTTGGCATAAGATAAAATTTCTTGATAAAATACTAAATTAGACCCTCTTTCAATTTTCAGGCAAGATCTAGAGCTCTAGATGTCAGATTGGGATGTTCTATATATGGATAAAAAGCTAAGAAAAAGCTTTACAACTTTTATGTGGAAACTAAAACCTAATTCTATCCCAAGGGTTTTGAATTTTGCTCTAAATTTGAGAGCACAAATCATCTACCATTCCACCAACCATTCCATCTACCATACTTTATCTACCACTTCATCTTCCTTTTCATCTACTACATCTACCACATTCTATCTACCACTTCATCAACCACATTTCATCTACCACTTCATCTACCCTATTCCATTCTTCCCTATATAGCCACCCTCTCCTTCACATTTCAGACAACCATTTGTTATATTCATTACTTTCCTTTCTTCTCTACTTACACCATTATCTTAGAATTAATTTCATGCATTGTATTTGTTTCTTGCATGCCTCCTACATGGAAAGTTTTACCTCCTACATAGAAGGTTTTACCTTCTACATGGAAGGCTAGATTTTTCTATTTTCATGCATCTTATGGTTGTAATTTTTATGTTTTAGAATTTAATAATTAAGTTTATTGCAATGTTTATAAAGTTCTCAATTTATTTTGTTTTTGTTTTTAATTTCATCATGTGCTAAACTTCCATTTTCCTATGGTGATGATGTAGCTTACTAATAATAGATTGAATCTTAACATATTAAATCTAGTTTGAGTTTCTCCTTTATGATTGAGTTTTAATTATTATTCTTAATGCTTTTGATTGATTGGCCATCTTTTGAATGATTTTAATATGCATGTTGAGACCGGAAGGAGATGCATGTATATAGATCCTATAATTAAAACCATAACTTGTATATGGAATAGAAATATATTCATATGAGTTGTGTAGTCTTACTGAGTTCAATAAATGTTAATGCATAATTAATTGCTTAAATTGATATAGGAATGTATTGGATTATCAATTAATTATAGAATTGCTTAACCTTGGAAAAGGCTAGTAATTAATTAAATTAGGAAAACTTGACTATCAATCATGTGGAATAAATTGGGCTACAATAGATAAGTGATTCAATTTGAAATTTGTTAAGTGAAATCTGACCCTTAGGCTTTTTTCCATTATTTTGTTTCCATATCATTTGCACTCATATTTAATCATCTTTTATTTTGTACTCTTAATCACCAACTAATCGATCAACTAAATAGAATTAAAATTACTCATTTTGGTACTTAGTGATCAATCCTCATGAGAACAATACTCTACTCACTTCTGTATTACTTGATTAGGACAGTGTACACTTGCACTATTTAATAGATCATTTATACTCATAACAGGATTACTACTTAACACATTATTTGACCCTATGTCTCATACCATGCGCTATTCCCTTCATTTTAAATTCAATTTATGCTTTGTCACCATAATTGAGCTTAAATACAAGGTTTTGGTACTTTCTGCTGCTAACTCAGGTCATAATTCACACATTACTCTCCGAAAGTGTTTGCTTAACGTTCATTAGGTCCACTTTTGGAGTCAGAAGCCCTTATTCACATTTTGGGTCATTGCTATTCTCCCCCCGTACAATCAATTTCGTCCCCAAATTTTGTTACACAACTTCAGACATGAACCCCAGATGCCTCTTCATGACGGCTTCCACTTTTCAGGCTGCTTCCCACTAGAACAGTCCCTTATAGACAACTTACACAATTGGTATGCTATAGGTCTGATTCTCGTAAGAATCTCAAACGGAGCTAGGAACCCTGGGCTCTGCTTTATTCTCTTGTTTGTTCTACCAATTCCTGTGACTAAGATACTCTCAAGAACATGTGATCTCTGACTTCACACTCTAGAAGTCTTCGCCTTGCTTGATCATGGTTTGGATAGACTACACTCATTCATCCTGGCTTTGAGCCCCTTCAATCTCGGACATCAAGTCACTTTCCCCTTTGGGAACACTATTAGCACATACGATTTGATTCATGAGATCTAAATCTTGAAAATTCTCTATCATCACTATGGCAACCTACACCGCCTTCCAACTAAGTACATCCGCGACGACATTAGCTTTACCCGGATAATATTTGATCTCCAAGTTGTAATTTTACAGCAACTCCATTCACCTATGCTGTCTCACATTCGATTCTTTCTAATTACACAAACACTTGAAACTCTTTGGGTCGTATTACAATTTTGCCATCACACTATACATGCAATATCGCCATATCTTTAACACAACCACTAACACAAACACAATCACTACAAACTCTGGATTATGGGTGTGATAGTTCTTTTCATGAGACTTCAGCTATCAAGGGGTGTGCCCCCACCTTACTCGATCTAGTTAGCCCGTCTGGGAACCACTCAAGGTACAACAAACTCACTACAGACTAACAGTAGACTTTAAGTTTACGCACCGCCTCTTGGCCTAGGGTTAACATCGGTACAACCAACCTGGTGGCTAGCCATGCTAGCCATGTCAGGGTAAGTGACCTCACTGTAATATCCTAAATTATAATAAAGGACTAATAGCTAAAAGAGTAACTTGGTCAATATGTTTCCCCTTCTTGAATGATATTTTTTCCAACATAAAGGAAAGGCAAGAGAAAATGATATTTGGCTTATAATTAAAGCATATGGAGGCATTTGGACTTTGGTCAAATATATCATGCTAAAATCAATATAAGTGGAGGCAAAAACCATAAGAGTTTAAGAAGTCTTTTAACTCATTCAAGAGCCATAATTCGGTGGAAATCTCATGGTCAAAGGTTAAGGGAATAAAGAAACAAAAGATGATGTCAAGCAAAGAGTTGAAAAGTCAAAAATTTCAACTCCCTTCCCTCACTCCTTGCAAAGTCGGTTAAGAGGTGTATGTGAGGCCAAAATTCTGATCTCATTTCATCACCTCTCTCTCTCACTTCATCTGCCATGTTCATCCAACCAAGAAGAGGAAAGATAAAGGAAAAGGTGAGAGTTTGGCTTTATAGAGTCCTCTTTACCTCAAATGCTCTTCTTTAACTTTGATCAAGTTGATGAGAGCTTTATCTTGATGGTTTTAGAATTTTGAAAGAAGGTGATTGCACACTTGAAGAAATTTGAAAGAAGAGAAATCAAGAAACTAATCTTGGAAAGAGGAAGAGGTAAGAATTTGGAACCTTTTGACATATTCATTGTGGTTATTGGTTTAGTCTTGAGATTTTGTGATTTTGCCCTGGTTTTTGGTGAATTTCGAAATGTGTGAATTAGTTAGTGTTTAGTGTGAAATTGGTGTCATAGTGTGTCCTTGAGCATTTGAAATTGATTTGGAATGTTGGTTTGGATTGGTTTGCAATATGGTGGTTTGATTGAGTTCTTGGTAAGACATGTGGTGGTCATTGTGTAACATGTCAATAGAGGTTGAATTGGGTTGTTTTTATGATTTCAATGGATTCCTTGTGCAAATTTATGCGGGAATGGTATTTGATATGAATTTGGGAACCATTGGAAGCATTGGTGCAAAAATGGAAATGTTGTCCATTGAAAGTTTATTCTGGGCAGTCAGGTTGTCTGGATGTTTTGAATAGGCAAATGGTATCTAAAAATTATGAAAATTTCCAGATTTAAATTTCACATTCCAAGCTTCAAAAAGAACATAAATTTTGTGTCATTTAGTTTTTTGAGCTAAGAGCAATGACTGTCCAAAGTTTGGGATTAAAACTGGAATCTGTTTTGGAGTGGTGGTGAATTTCATGCAATTCTGTACTTCTGTGGTGATTTCTAGTAATGGCCAATATTTTTCCTAGGAAGAGGACTTAAATATATTTCATTTGGATTTGGAATCACCTCATTTTGATTTTTCTAGAATTAGTTATGATTTTTCAAAGTTCCTTTGGCTGCAGCCAAAAATTCTTGACTGCAGCGCAAAACTTTTTGTGCACGTTTTGGCCGCAGCCAGAAATTATTGGCTGCAGCGCAAAACTTTATGTGCATGTTTTGTCCACAGCCAGAGAATTCCTAGCTACAGCCAAAATACTTCTGTGATGTTTTTGGCCGCAGCCAGAGAATTCCTGGCTGTAGCCAAAACCCTATTTTCAGCATTTTGTGACTTTGCAAAGTAATTTCCAACCTAGTACTCTCCAATCCTTTTAGGTTCTCTTTGAGCTTGTTATAACCATTTAAGGGACTCATATGGAACCTATTTTAAGTGTTTGAAAGTAAGGATTGCGGGTAGGAAATTAATCCACCATTCTTGATTTTGTTTATAGGCTTTGACATTTGTCATACCCGCGAGCCCACTGTGCCAAAGAACGTCAGGAAAGAACATGGTAGTGACTTTTCCTTTGTACCATATGTGATGCATTGTATGTGTATAATATCATTACTTTGTGATAAATTCGTATGCTGCAACATTGTGAATATGTGTAAACACCGTCATGCCAATAGTCCCTAAGTAGCTAACAACGGTTCGGGTTAGGACGGTGTGCCTTTCCGGCGGAGAAAGGGGATGAGGATGACGTGTCATATATGTGATTATGTGAGCCGAAAGGCTATTTTTGAAGGCCGATGGGCCATTTGTGAAAGCTGGATAGCTATATGAGCTATAAGGCTATATGTATGCACTACCACGCCAATAGTCCCTGAGTAGCTAACAAAGGTTTGGGTTAGGACGGTGAGCCTTCCCGACGGAGAAAGGGGATGAGGGTGGAGTGTGATTTGTGCTGCTGCTGCTGTAGGATGATTTGCTTACATGCTGTGTGCTTATGTGTGGTATAAATGTTTTGTTACTACTAGGATTCTCTTGAATCTCATTCTTTCCTTTAACTAACCTTTCAGACAGGGCGAGTGGCTCTAAGGAGAAGCGTACGACCCGGAGCGGCTAGAACCCTGTAGGGACATTTATTTTTTTGGATGTGTTGGTTAACCTGTTGGACAGGGAATTTGTAAATTATGTTTGGGTTGTAATTGGTAGTTGAATACAGTTGTGTAATCCCTATATGGGAACTTTAAACCTTCTAGTGAATGAATGGAACCCGGGGGTTGCCAAGATTGTTATTAGATATTCTGATATGAATGAATGTAAATTAACTGCACAGGTGATTATATTCGATAATTGAACTTGAGACTGGAATAAGAAAGAAGTTTTGAAAATTTTGTAAAGTCCCTACTATAAAAGGGAGTTTTAAATAAGTTTTGAACTATAAAAGGGAGTTTTAAATGAGTTTTGAACTATTCGATGGTCTCTAAACCAATTTAATTAAGTGGTATCAAATTATAATTACGCTAATTAAGGCAGGGGGTTACACTCACCACATCCAGTGAGAACCCTCGATCATGTAGTCAAATTCACCATCAGCTGAACTAGCTATACTCTACTGCATACGGCCACACCCCAATCCCAACTTTTTCACATCATGATACATAACATAAGTCAAGCAGGGTAAGGCATACCCCTACCCATACTTATTCATATCACAACACACATCATAGCCTGCATCACAATACACAACAAAGTTAAGCTGGGATCGGGTATATTCAAACCCTTCGATAATAGTAGCAAGACCTAAAAATTGCAACCTCAATAATAGTTTCTGGCCCCTTCTAGTCCAACACTGCTTTCACTTCACTAGGATCCACCGAGATCAATTCTCTAGAGATAACGTTGCCCAAAACTTTACTTCCAAAAGCCAAAACTTGTACTTACTCAGTTTGACATAGAGTTTCTTTTCACATAAACTCTTTTCACACAAAATCTCTAGCACTATTGTCAGCTGCTTCTCGTGCTCTTCACTACTTTTATTAGGATGTCATCGATAAACACTACGAATTGATCTAGGTACTATCGGAACGTATGATTCATAACGTCCACGAATACCATGGGTGCCTTACTCGCCATCGACCAATCAAAACCCAGTATAACTTCTACTTTATAGAGTGGCAACCGATTTAAACAAATCAACCGTAAACTCATACCCTTCAACGGTTATCACACAATTCAAGGAAGCCTTAGCTATTATAGCCTTGACACCCATCAGTATCAACACAATCAAGTCAAATGTAGTTTATACACACACAATCCCAGTGCTTCACACAGTCATAAGCAATGAAGGAATAACTTGCACCCGAACACATTTTGCCAATATGCACCCCGCCACAATAAGGACATGACCATATTACTGGAGATCTATGGTACTCACAATCCTCGGGTCAGTAGAGTTTCTTATCGCTGCCCTTAAATAAGGATTTTAACCCCTCCTATTTATGGGAAGTATTTCCCTTACTGGGCTCAACATGGTTGCTACCACCCTTATCTGGGTATAGATCCCTTAGATTGTTCTTTGTGATTTTGCACTCCTCCACATCTTTAATAAATATTGCAAAATGTCATGTGGCTAACCTTTTTCTTAACTCACGCTTCAAGTCTCAGATTAATATGTCAGAACTCCACTCCTCATTATCCACACATCCTAGATAAGAGGAGTATCTGGCAAATAGGATGAATTGAGATAGGTAATAATCTAACGTCTTTTAACTTCCCCGCTTTATTGATAGGAACTCTGACTCCTTTTCGAGCCTTACTGGCTTGAGGAAACACTTATCATTGAATTTCTCCGGGAACAGCTCCCAGGTCAGAGGCATAATCTGGGTCTGTAACATCATGGTATTGTTCTACCACCACCTGTCAGTGTCTACCTTTAACTTGTAGACGGCCAGTTTTGTCCTCACCCCAGTCAAACGTTATAATACTTTAAAGATCTTCCCGAATCAGACCAGCCAATATTCAGTTTCTTGGGGATCAAATCTTCCCCTGAGCATCGGAGGCAGGTGTTTACAGAACTTAGAGACCCTGAACTATAGATCTCTTCCGTTTCGGGTTGGCACCCATACGAATCCTGATTCGGCTCAGTGTGTGGTTCTAACTCCTGAGGTCGCATTAACCCTTCTGCTGTTTTTCATGATTTTTCTCTTCAGGTGTCAATTGAACTCTATCCTCATTCTATTTTGCTTTCACCTCTGGGAGTTCATCTCTCAATTTGTGGATCATATTCAGCTCATCCATCAATATACGCATCATTTACTATATGGGACCAAGTGGGTTGTGGCTTATCTCTTCCACTTTTGGTTCCACACGCCTAATCTTTAATCAAATCATTGTGTTCTTTTAACTCTAATACAAATGATTCACAACATCAATACCACATTCAATATATACACATATTCCTTAAGACTCATATACCAGTCACAAACAGGAACATTCATGTGTATACACCAACAATCATAGGTTAACTACCATTACCATGACAAGGAACTATGGCGACTATCCTAGCAAAAGCTACCCTTGCCAGGTACTTCAGCACTAATACCATAAGTGTAATCCCCTACCTTGATAGCCTTTAATTAGGTTAAAAAATAATCATAAAATAAATGAGAGACCAAAAAACAATTTAAAACTCATTAAATGCCCTAACTTCAAGACAGGATTCAGACCTATTCTAAAGTGGGATTTTAAAAACTTTTCACAATCTATTTAATACGATCTCACTTCAGCTTTTCAAATCTATTAGGCCTATTCGGTTCTATTCCATTCATAATATCAAAGTGCATAACAAAATTTCCTAGTCATTCACAGGTTTCATTCATTCACTAATAGGGGTTTACAGACAGTTAAACAATCTCACTTACATTGGTCTAGAAATACATATACAATCATCCCAATAAAGGATAACTAAAATAAAACAAATTTCCAAGCCATGACATCTAGCCGTCCTTGTATACCTGTTTCTCCTTTAATCCGCTTGCCCTAGCTATAGGTTAGTAGTGAAAGAGTGAGATTCATAGGAATCTCAGTAGTAACATTTTCATTTATATGATATATAATAAACAAAGCATGTAAGCAATTATCACAAAGCAGTAACAAAACTGCATCCACAACAGCAATCACATTTGTGACTTTCATCACATAAATGGCAACTCTTAGGCTGTATTCACAATAATGATGGCTTTTGCTGTATACACATTTGTTCCACCACTTGTCCTTCATGACACCTTTTGTTGTATTCACAATAACAATAGCTTTCACTGTATACACATTTATTCAACCACATGGCCTTCAAGATAGGTTTTGCTATATTCACAATAACGATAGCTTTCACTGTATATGCAATAATGACAGCTTTCGCTGTATTCAGCTACCATATTAATGTATGACTTACGTTACAAAATGACAGTCTTCGTTGTAATCACAATGATGTGTGGCTTTCGTCACAATAGCTTTTACTGTATTCAGTACAACATTAATTCGTGACTACCGTCACAACAACTTTCACATTTGTCACAATTCAATGATAAGCCCAAACATTCAAGCATTATACATGATATATGAGAAAAAGTCACTACCTTATTCTTTTCTTTCGCACTTGGGCACCGATTTCTCAAGTTTAGGGTGGATGAAAAATCTTATAAATCATGATCAAGGATGACGAGTTATTTCCCTATTCAATTCTCAACTCCAAAACACTTAGGGTTGGTTATCATTTGAGACCTTTAGGCAGCTATAAGAAGCTCAAATAAAAGCCTAAAGGTTTAGGGATAACAAGCCCTAAAATCACCTTACAAAAATACAAAGTGCCATATTTTGGGGGATGGCCGTGACAAAGACGTTCTTTAGCCGCAGCCAAGAACAAGTTAAAGAGTTTTGGGCCGTGGGCAAGAAATGATCAAACACTTGTTGCTTGCGGCCAAGAACCCCTGGCCGTAGCCAAGAAGTGACCTGTTTCTTGGCTGACTTCTAATTGCCATAACTTTTTGCACACATATCGAAATGACATAAACTTTATATCATTTTAAAGCTTGTAATGTCTACTAAAAAACTAGAAAGCTTCACAACCTTGTAACGTCATTTGCTATTTCAAAACACCATTCAAACAAGCACCCTTGCATAGCATTTTCACAAAACAATATTTCCAGAATTTCCTATTTTCAAGCAATGTTTCCAAAGGTCTAGAATTCACAATAGGGGCCACTCCCCACATAACTTTTCGCATAGAATCCAATAGAAACATCAAAACAACTAAATTCTTAGTCCTTTAACATGTTTTGTTTTGAACACAATTCAACACAAAACCTCAAAATCACCCAACTTCATATTTAATACTCCAATCAAGTTCATTTATCCAATGATCACCACAAGATGTCAACATAATCATCAAAACCTTATGGCTTCTCTAACACCTTAATTAAACAAAAACTAGGGAAAATTCCAAAAATCACAATGCTTAACCAAACATCACTATATATATACATATCAAAAGATGGCTTTTGCTCACCTCTTCTTCTTCCACTAGTTTGCTCTTTGATTCTCCAACCACTAGCTTTTCTTGGATTCACAAAACACCTCCTCTTGAAAATCTAAAACCATAGGATTGAAGCTTCCATCAAGAGGAATAAAATTAAGGAAGAGGTTTTGAGCATTGTAAGTCATCTTTAAGGTCAAAATGGCTCACCTTCACAAAATCCACTTTCTCTTTCCTCATCTACCTTGGACGTCCATGGAAGCTTAAAGAGAGAGAAAATGAGGTGAAATAAATGCAACAACTTCAATTTTTCACACCCGTTTGGCCGACTTTGAGAAAGAGTAGGAGGAGAAGGAAATTTGATCATCTAACTCAACCAAATAGTGCCCTGTGTCTTCATCTTATGGCATCTCACAATATACATGTAGCCAATTAGTTACTCTGACCAATTCTATTAGCCATTTAGCCATACCACTTGCTCTTTTTAATTAATAGTGAATTTCCTCTTCGGTAGCTGACTAGTTGGCCAATAAATTTCTTTTCTTCCCGTTTTTCCTCTGACTATGACAATTTAAATGGGATTACCACTTAAAACATTATTTGACCCCATTTCTCATGCCATGCACCATTCCTTGCTTTTTAAATTCAATTTAAGCTTTGTCACCATGATTGAGCTTAAATATAGTGTTTGGGCACTTTCTGCTGCTAACTCGGGTCATAATTCACACTTTAGTCTCTAAAAGAGTTTGTCTAACATTCATTACGTCCACTTTTAGAGTCATGAGCCCATATTCACATTTTGGGTCATTACAGCTCTCCACGATGAAACACTTGTCGAATGAACCCTTTCTCAAGTAATTCCTTCATCTGTTTCTTTAGTTCTACCATCTTATTTGGAGCCATTCTGTATGGGGATTTAGATATAGATTCAGCTCCAGGCATAATCTTGATTGTGAATTCCACTTCTCTTTTTGAATGCAAACCACTAAGGTTGCTCGGAAATTTCCTTACAACTGGTATATCTTCAAGGGTTATTTTCTGTTTTCGCAGGTATATAAAAGAACACGATATATCCTTGGCATCCCCTTCTTAGGCATTTCTTAGCTTCCACCAATGAGAGAAAGTTTATATTTGCATTTACTTTATCATCCTTCCTTTAGGTGGGATATACTATCTTCTTGTTCATGAAATCCAGTAGCACATTATTTATCGTTAGCCAATCAAATAGTATAGCCTCAAGTTTTTGGAGCGGCAAGAAAAGCAAGTCAATTGTAGACTCATGAACCCCAACAATTATCACACATGTTAGAAAAATATCAGTAGTAGTAGTTTTAGCATCTATTGGCATCGACACACTCAAATAAAATGGCAGTTTGTGTACATGCAATCCTAGCCGCTTAGCACAGTCATAAGCAATAAAGGAATAACTAGTACCTGAATCATATAAAGCTTGCAATGAACTACCATTGAGAATTATTTTACATTGAATCAGCTCTAGAGACTTTTTCACTTCTTCGCGTGTAAGGCAAATACTAGGCCTTGGTTTATAGGTTTAAGCGCGGCTGCTTGCTGGGGATTGTATACTGCAAAGTGGCTTAGCTTATAGCAGGCATAAAGATTACCTAACTCATATGAACATTGTAAAGTTGTCCCAATGTGACTTACCACCATATCGAGGACATGTTCAAGAACCCTTTTGAGAACTAAAAGGTCTTTTTGTTGTTCCCCTTTTGTGAGAGCCCTTGTGTCCTTTATGCTTTTGTAAGGTATCACCCTAGCTAGATCCCTCTCATTTGTTAGCATTCTTGTTTGAATGCATTCTATTCAAGTTACCCTCTATCAGCTGACAAACTTCCATGACATTGTTGAATATGGTAAACTGTCGGGAAACTAGCTTCTCTTCCATCTCGGGCTTCAGTCCCCGCATCAACTATCGGAGATCCACTCCTTATCCTCTTTGAACCTCAGATAGGATGAGTAATGGGAAAATCGAATAAACCAGGATAGGTAATCATCAAAAGTCTCACAGTCACCCTATTGAATTGCCAAGAATTCATTCTCCTTATAGAGCCTTACAGAGCTCAAGAAGTATTTTTCATCAATTTCATTTTGGAATGACTCCCACGTCAACAGAATGTTTCAAGTATTCAATATCACTGTTGTATTTTTCCACCAAAAGTTTATGTGTCCCTCTAACTTGTATATGGCTATTCTGGCTTTCATTTCTGTAGGGCAGCCCAGTACCTCAAATATTTTCTCTAACCGTATAACCATTCTTCAATAGCTTGTAGGTCAAATCTTCCCTTGAATTCTGGAGGTTGGTACTTGATGAATTTGGGCATCCAGTATTAAAGGTTTTCCTCTTTTCGGGTCAGAACATTAGGAATCCCATGATTAGATTCAATAGTCTATGATCGCTCACTATTCCCAGACGGTTCTCCTTCCGGATTCACCTTAGTGTCTTCAGGTTGCGCCTCTTCTTCATCATGCTTTTCCCTCATTTTCCGGATTTCCTCATGCAACTCCTGAATCATGTTTTGTTGTTGTGCTAGCATTCCAAGAACTTACTGCATAGGGTCGGGTCTTACATTATTCTCAAGTTCCATATTTGGGGGTTCTTTCCTTTGTCTTCCTCACACCATTATTCCTTTTTACTATCAAAAAGGAATAACATGTCAATGCCGTGTCAAACACATATATATTCATATATGTACTTCTTAAGACTTTAAATACCAATACTCAACAGATATATAAATCTATTACAGCAACCATTCACATTTGTATCAAAGTGGCTTGGCATTTATATCAAAAGAAGTATGTTCTACTATAGCAACCAGTCATTTGTACATTAAGAGACTTGGTATTCATACCAAAGAAACCTATACTATCTTACTATAATTGTCCATATGATATAGCACATATAAGTATATATGGTTATAAAAAGGCACAAACTCGAAAGGACCCTGTACAACAATCTCATTCTTTTTCTTGACCCAATAAGTGAGGTTGGGAAAATAGGCTAATGTGGTTTAAATCCAAACATCATCCGTCATCCCTAGCCCATACTCCTCCTTCTGCTTATATAGTTTCTTCACTGAGTCTAAAAATTCCGTGTACCATGTCATAGGGGAAAGGAAATCAATAAAGACCTTCAAGTACAATTCCTTAAGTTGCATCTATAGTTCATAGTCTGGGCATAAGTCAAATGCTAAACCAACAACTGCAGGCCTAGACTCCGTATCAGAGTCTGAGTGCTACCCGATATCTTCTAACTCTAGGTTATACGTGTCACAGGCGGTAGCTACATCTCTAAGGGCAGGTCTGAATACCACTAGAATTCTAACTCTCTTTCTTGCAGAACGTATCATCCTCGATCAACCCCACCTCCACTCTCCCCTCTATTAATGATTACAAAGAGCTTACCCTCAGGTATGCATTCCTCTAGAGGAGGCTGGTTAATAGACGGGGATGACCTACTTCTCTTTCTTCTCTTATCAGACATGCTTCTTAGCATAAAGCAACTAACAAAAGGTTAGAACTTATCAACATAAGCAGAGGACTTTAGCAAATAACTACCATTGCTATAATCAACACTCTAATACCATAAATGTAACACCTTATGTTTAATAAACTCATATAAGTACAAAAGAGTAGTGAAATCAATTATAGAACCAAAGTTCAGTCCCAGATTAAAACTTACTTTCAAAAATGTTTACAATTTCCAAACCTATCTCAGGAATTGAACCTAGAATTGGAAGGGAATTTTGAGTAAAATAAACATTTTTTAAAATAGTTTCATAAACATTCACTATCTCACTAAGTCCCACTGGTGCTTAATTCCATTTTATCAAAGTATGAGAGCGTTTCTTTGCCTAAGTCTTGTGATTCGTTAATTAGTTAATGTTTCTTAGTCAAACAGAAGCTTTATCAATATATATAGTCAACATTCTCTTACTAGGCTACCAGTACTATTGGTTCTACTACCGTACTATTGTCATGTTAAAGTCCTTCAGCTTGGTACTCTAACTGTCTGTATTTACCTTCTTGCCATATGAGCTACTAGACTGTACTATAGATTTATTTGAAGAAAAGAGTGAGATTCAAAAGAATCTCAGTAGTAACAGATAATCAATCATATAGATATAAAATCACAAAGCAAACTACAAAGTCATCATACAACAGAATCATCATAACAACATTCAGTGTATAACATAAAGTTCATATATCACCATAGCACTAGGTATATCACATGGCCTCGAGTGTAACTAGTGAAATAGGCCTCGAGCATGCACTCATGCATCCCAAAACATTACATTGGCCTGAGTGTCCACCTATGCAATAGGCACCGGTCGACTACCCTGTAGAATCAGAATGTGTTAGACAATTCATGATGAATCCATAAAATATGAAATGTATCTTATAGCATATGATAGACAAGGTTACTACCTTGTCATTTTCCTTCTGCAATATCCAACTATTTCCTGGACCTCATATAGGTCTTAGATTCCAGATAGTGGTGAAGCCCTATAATTAGAATTTCGGATGACAAATTATTATTTGGTCCAATTCTCTTACAATCCAAGCACTTATATTGGTTGTCATTAAAGTTAGAATACTAAGTCAAAAGTAAAGTCAAAGTATCCCAACTAACACAAGTTGGTTAACTTCACCCTACTTAATTACCTAGTGCCATTACATTTTTCATTTTCACCATTATTCTATATTCTGCCAGCTTTTCTATGAATTTCAAAAATTCACCATTAATTCTAAGGAATGCCAAAATTTATTGGTTCCAAATTACATGTAAACCTCTTTCAGTATACTTTCACATAAAAATACTCAATTCTGGCCATTACAGCCACATGATTCTCAAAATTATGCCAAACCCAACTTGTTCTATATCCCATTCCAGAAATATGAACTAACTTTGAAAAATCATAACTAATTGTGCAGATGTCCAATTATGGTTATTCCAAAGGCTATGTGACTCCTAAGAAATATAGTTTTAGGGAAAAATCTAACCATTATAGTTTTGGTTGCTTGTCCATATAGTCTCTCACTTAATTGCTCACTTCCCCCAAAAACCAGTTTTCTAGACAACATTTTGAAAATGCATAACTCCCAACTCATACATCCAAATGACACAAATTATTTATCAATTTAAATCTTGACATGTCTACTATTAAAATGGAAAGTTTAACAATTTTTGGACATCATTTGCATATTTAAAAAATCATGCAAACTAACTGCCCTGGACAAAACACACACTAGCAAGATTTTCGGTTTTACAATATATATTTCCAATGGTTTAAAATTACAACCAGGAGTTATTCTCCACTCAATTTTACATTCTAAACACAAGGATAATGTCATAATTATCAAAATTATAAAGCTTCAACCCCTTAAACCCTGACCGAACATACCCCCATTTAACTAAAATCTCCAAAACAATATTCTGTCCAACAATTTAGGCAATATAATCGTTAATCATCATCTAACAAAAAATACACAATTAAATTATGATTAAACCTCCGAAAACACCCCAGGCCAAAATTATTAATAGTACCCACCCTTAAGAATACTCATCCAAACAATAATCCAATCGGTTCTAAATGAAGCCTACGCTTACCTCTATACGTTTCCACAAGTCATTTGGAAACTCGACAGTATTCTGGCAAGCAATATAGCACTAAACATCTCCAAATGAAATTCTAGAACCATAGAAATGAATCTTGTTATGAGTAGAAGAAGGTTTGTGAGGAGTATTTTAAGAGGAAACGGCGTTTTGACAGTGTTTCAATGGATTAAAGTCATGGAAAGTTCTATTTACTCTTTCTCTCTCCTTTTCCATTTTTCCTTTTACTTCAATTTTTTTCTTTTTTTGTGAGGGCTGGCCTAAATTATAGGCTAAGAGGGAGTCTTGAAAAATTCATGCCATGTGTTGAATTCCTATGGTACCATTTGTCCTGTTATCCAATAGTTAGGTGACACCTGTCACTTACTTTAATAAAGTGGTCTTACCTCTTTTCTTAGGCTTTTAGCCTTCCAACTTGTTAGGGAAAGTAAGGGAATAATGATTTTCCTTGGCCCCCAGGTTCAATGTTCAACAAAGTTAGTTAGGTGACTGGGTCAAAGACCAGCGGATTTCCCCAGATGGGGGCGAGATGGCACGCTCTTGTGATGACAACTCAAAAGGTAAAGTCACCTTATCATCATTAAGGTACAAGTGTCGTGCTCCCATTTAGGCAACACAAAGTAAAAAGTGACTTTATCATTAAGGGACATGTGTCACTTTGAGATTGCACTAACACAAAAGTCAAAAAGCACTTTTTTCCTTCTATCATAAGATGACACCATGTGTCCATTTTATCAAAGGATGGAAAGTTAGGGGATTTGCTCGAGTCCACCTATGAGTTGTCACTTTTTGTGGTCCCCACATAAAATAAAATAAATTAATTTAATTATTTAATTATTAATTTATGAATTTGACTAATAGGATTTTGCCAAATGTCCATTTTATTAGAAATTAGCACCAAATACACATACTTGTCACTAGTGAGCTTCGTTCGACTAATTATATTTACAAGCAATGCTGGGTGTTCACATTTTAGTATGTCACATATACTGTGAGTGTTATTGTTTGATGATTTGTTTGACATGATTAGTGATTTGCATATCATATAAGTGATTTATGTTACTACTGAGATTCCTTTGAATCTCACCTTTTCAAACAATTAATCTATAACAAAGGTGAGCAGTTCGAAGGGCAAGAAGGTAATCACATATGGGTGAAGTGAAGGACAGAAAAATTTATAGTTCCATTGGTTGTCAATTTTTGGGAAAATTGTATAATTTGTATATGGGTAACAGAAGTAAGACCAATAGTAGCAATAGCAGTAGCAGTTACAGTAGTCGTAATAGCTATAACCCATACATTAGTATATTAACGCTTACACTAGCACTATCACACGATAATTGAATTAGAGTTGGGCAACCAAATGCTAAGGATGTAACCCCCTGCCTTAATAAGCGTAATTATAACTCCATAACGCATAGTTAAGATTGATTGGAGAGCAACGGATAATTAAACTTAATTCAATCCCTTCCTTATGGTAGTATTTTCACAAATTCTTTCAAAAATTTCTCTTCCTATCTTGGTCTTAAATAAAAGTTTTGAATATAATTACCCTGTATAGTTAAATCACATTCATATATATATCAGAGTGTATAGCAAAAATCCCGGTAACCCCCAGTTTCATGTAGGTGTATTAAGGGTTTACAAGATTCCCTTTTTGGGGATTACATAATTATATCCCAAAACAATATTTACATTTTAAAGCTATACAGTGATTCTAAATCCAAAATGGATAACCGACAATCCAAAACTAAATATCCCTACACGGTCCTAGTCGCTCCTAGTCATCCATTTTTCCTTGGAGCAACTTGCCCTATATGTAAGGTTAGTCAATGGAAAGAATGAGATTCAAGAGAATTCCAATAGTAACGAATCACTCATACAGTATATAAACATATAGCATGTAAGATCATGTTTAGCAGCAACACAATGATCCATGGCTCATACCACATACGACAGCACTCACAGCTGTATACACAATGTGACAGCTTCTGCTGTAATCTCTATGCTCAATGCGACAACTTTCGCTGTAATGGCAACAGTATCTCAAAGCATCACAATGCATGACAACATACATATAACGCTTTACACACAGTATAAGAGAAAGAGTCACTACCTTATTCTTTTTGATTGTGCTTTGGCGCAGGTGGATCATGAATAGGGAAAATATCGAATCCGATAAACCAAAATTAAGAACGACGAATTATTACCTATTCCAATTCGTTAATAGCTCATAATACTTAGGTTGATTATCACTATGGTCATTTAATCAAGTCAACTAAGGGGCTAAAGTGGTCAATTAACCTAAAAGGCCAATTTCAAACCTCAAAATTCCACAATATTACATTATGCCATAAAATCTTCAATTTTCGAATAGGTGACCAATCTGCCAGAATTTTTTAGCATCTTTGAAAAATCATAACTAATTCTAGAAACATCAAAATGAGGTGATCCCAAAGCCTATTGAAATCACCACACAATTACATAATTTCACAAAATTCACCACAGCTCCAAAGCAGATTCCAGTTTTAATCCTAAACTTTAGACAGTCATTACTCCTAGCACAAAAGACAAAATGACACAAATTATCCATTTTGGAGCTTGGAATATGAACTTTATGACTGGAAAATTTTAGAATTTTTAGACATTATTTTCCCATTCAAAACGTCCAAACATCCTGACTTCCCTGTACAGAGTTTTACTTGATAAGTTTTCCGATTTTCAACCAATGTGTCCAATGGCTCCAAAATCAACAACCAAACCTATTCCCACACAATTCTTCCTGTAGAACACAATGGTGACATCAAAATGAACAAATTTCCACTCATTCCCTATGTCCTGTTTAGGCAGAATTTTAAGGTATTTCACAACAAACAACCACTTCACTATCTAATCACTAAGCTTAGCTCATTTGCCTCCAAACCAACATATAAGCACATACATAGGATGAAAGCTTCATGATCCCTAATATACCCTAAAAATAGAAAATTAGGGCTATCACAATAGCCCACCTCAACTAGCCATTTAAAGCATCATATAAATCAATATAATGCTCTTACTTACCTCTTGCTTATTCTTGTGTTCTTTTCTTGATTTCTCAACTTTTGTTCTTGCAAGGTGGCTAAAAACTCCTTTTCTACAAAAGTAAAAACCATAGAAATGAAGCTAAGGAAGAGAGGAACAAGTTTCATGAAGGTCACTTGAGCCATAAATGAGGTTAAAGAGGTGAAAAATCAAGATCAAACTTACCTTGAAACCTTGCTTTTCTTCTTCTATGTTTTTAAGCTGCTGCAAACTGACTTGAAGATAAATAAAAAGAGTGAAAAATGATCATATTTTTCCTTTCCCTTATCACTTAAAGTCCAAACGAAAATATGGTGCAAAAGTAGAGAAAAGTTGTGGTGAAAATTACTTCACTTGTTCATGCACTTATGGTGAATTAACTAAGTGTATTTTGCTTCGACTTTTCTCTTTCCTTCCTCTTCCCTTTTTGACCGAAATGTTGCCCTTTGTATTCAAGATGTCATCTTATGTTTGGCCTACAATTATTGACCAACTCCTTATCTCCTTACTTGGTCTTTCATGTGTTTCTCTTTCTCTCTTTATTGTCACCGAAAATAGCTCTTAAAATAACCAAAAGAAAGGTTCTTGAATTATCAATATTTACCTCCTTACTTTAGCTGTAATTGTTGACTAAATTCAACATACTTTCTGTTCCTCTTCATGCCATACGAATTGTAGCCCATGGAATAGCCAAAAGGGCTTCTTCAATTAATCATAATTTCAACTCTTCAAATATTACTTCTTTAGTTCAAATTGTTGACTTAATCATCGTCTTTTACAACTTGGTCAAATTGCCTTCACATGTCATATGTAATAGCCTATATTGTTTCTTCATATCTTACGTAAGTCATAGCCCTTTGAAGGAGATGATGATCTTATAAAATATCCACTTGCAATATAATATTTAATTGCCAATTTTTGCATGTGAAAATTGACTAAAGTCATCATTCCTTTTTACTTGGCCAAAAATGCTTCCATATGACTCATATTATGGCCAAATAAATATTCTCCTCATATTTCTCTTCCATACGCCATGTTCCCTTCTTCTCATGTCTAAATTAGTCCTTTGGTCATTTTTGACTTTAGGTGAAAAACTTAGTTATCTCAAGTTAATCAGAACTAAAGTCATAACAAAACTTCTAGAGGTAATTCTATCATTAATCCCACTATCTATTCCGTACATTTAGCCCTTAAGTACATTTTGGGGTGCTACAATTCTCCCCCTGTACAATAAATTTCATCCTCGAAATTTATTACCCAACTTGAGCCATAAACTCTAGATATCGTCTTGTATATCCACTTCTTCTTCCCAAGTTGCTTCTCTCTAAGTCATTCCCTTCCATACCACCTTTACAAATGGTATACTTCGGTGCCTAAGCCATCGCTCTTCTCTATCAATAATTTGCTCTGGTTCTACTGCATATATGAAATTGTCTTACAATTTGACTTCTTCATATTCAACAATGTGTGCTGGATCTGGTTAGTACTTCTTTAGTTGGGAAAGGTGAAACATATTATGGAGCCTGCTCAAGTTTGGGGGTAGGGCTATTCGATAAGCAACAGGCCCAATTCTCGCAAGAATCTCTAAAGGACCTACATACCTTGGGCTCAACTTCTTTCGCTTCTTTTCTCGCCCAATGCAGGTGATAGAAGATACTCTTAAAAACACATGACCACGAACCTCAAACTCTAAAGGTCTTCTCCTCTTGTCAGCGTAGCTTTTCTGTCGACTCTGCGCTACAAGGAGCCTCTTTCGAATAACTCGAATATGTGCTGAGGTTTGATCAACAAGCTCCAGCCTATAAAGCTTCCTCTCTATTAATTAATTCCAGCATAAAGGTGATTGGCACTTCCTTTCGTACAACGCTTCATATGGAGCCATCTGGATGCTCGCATGATAGCTATTGTTGTAGGCTACCTCAGCAAGTGGAAGAAAACTATCCCAATTCCCTTTGAAGTTGAGGACACAAGCTCGTAACATATCCTCTAGTGTCTGTATAGTCCTCTCTGACTGTCTATCTATCTGGGGATTATAGGCTATACTAAATCTCAACCGAGTACCCAGTGCCTCATGCAATACCCTCCAGAATCTCGAGGTTAATCGGGGATCCCAGTCAGAAATGATATTCTTCGGTGTGCCATAAAGCTTCACAATCTCATGAATATAAATATCTGCTAGCTTGTCCAGAGAGTACATTTAGCTCTTGAGTATATTTTGGGATATTACAAAGGGCCCATTAGTTAACAAACACAACATGGGTTTTAGTAGAGAACTCTTTAGTAACCACTCTAATATTAACAAATGGAATTAAAATGGATGGGTTGTAATGAAACTGCAAACCATTATAAAGCCAAAAGAAAATGTTTTAAATTTTTTTGAAAACCCACTCAAGTATAGGTTCGAACCCTGTATTGATGTCGGGATCCCCACTATTTATAAATGATTTCTAGTCTCTGGTTTGAAGATATTATGTCATTAAACTCATCAAATGCTTTGAAACTACGGAGTTACAGTGGGTCAGTCTTTCATTGAACTAGTGAGACAATGCCTCATTGAACTAGTGGGATAATAGAAAGCCAATCATTATGCACAATGGAGGCCTACCACATGGTAAAATAAATACTCCATCTCATCCCAATCCTATCATCATAATAACTATCAATAAATAGCTCAACAGAATATCTTAAGATTTTCATATTTATACAATGATATTCAAATCATCATTGCAATTTCATTTCTTCCTTGCATTAACTCTTTCTTACCTATTATAAACATTAAACTTTAATTAACTCCTCAATTTCTTCCAAAATACCCAATTTCCAACAGCAAACAATCTAACTTCAATCTACATAATTATTACACAATTTTTCATTACTCAAATTGCTAAATAAATAGTCAATTTAATTACTTAGACTTAGAGTCTCCAACTCTACCTTTAACATCCAAATATCACTTTTAGTGACTAAATCTCCAATCCAATACAAATCATATCTTTTCCCAATCCTAATATCTCATTTGAACTAATAATTTAACCCATAATTAATCAAATAAAAAAAAGCAACAATTTCTCTACCTTAGGATGTTGGGGTTGGCAGGCACAACAGAGAATTAAAATTCAAAAATTTTTCTAATCCTAATTGTAGATTTAACAACGGCGTTTAAATTGAGTAGTAGAGAAATGTACCTTTCTTATGTGTTCAATCTTTCTTTTCAATCTCAAGGAGCTAACAACTCGGATCAGCCCCCTTTACCAATATCCACAGGAATAGGAATCCAACATGAACAGCGTGCTAGCACTGCCAATGTCCCTCTCTAGGGTTTTCTTTTCTCACGGCTCTCTATCTATCTTTTGCATCACGCGTAGAAAACCCTAGCTCACCTTTTTAAATAACTAGTTAGGGTTTTCTTTTTTATGGTGGATATTGGATTTTTAAAATTAATCTTAATTAATTTTAAAATCCGTATCAAATCCATTAACACTTAATTATCATTTGATAAGTAAATTAAATAAATATAGTTTAATTAAATCAATCCAACAATTTTAATTTAACCTATCTATTTAATCTGAATAAAGAGCCAATGGAAATAGATTTAATTTATCTCTATAAATTAAATTTGAGATATTATATCCTTATCGTATTATTTATTAAATTTAATTTATTGAATAAAACTAAATTTAAAACCAATACAATATAATAATATTATCATATAATATATATGTGTGTGTGTGTTTTGAAAATACATATATGTATATATAATATTATTAATTTTATTTTCAAATATATATATTCGTCCACCCTATATTAACCATTACATTCATTAAATCTAGACATATCTTAGATTTAATGAATCTGGACATTATAGCTCGAGTTGGGCTATTTTGTATGCGACCCTATAGGCCCATATGAAGTTGGTAGTAGGCCAATGACTATACTAACCCACAAGTCATAAACGGCCTCTTGTAAGACATTACAACTACCCAATCATATAAGGATCAAAAAATCGATGTAACCTATCATATAACCATATCACGTCCCCTTTATCATACGATATTTCAGTCAAGGATGAGGCATGGAGAATGTCATCCTCCTATTCCTAATCATCACTTTCTCGATATCTAAGTAGTTTGACTATAGAAATGGAAACTCCTTCCATCATAGTATAGCCATACATTTCTCAGACTTACTTATTAAGGGGCCTAGTAATATCTCTCTACTAATGAGAAGGATAAATTCCATCTTGACCTTTTACATTATTTAACATGAAAACCACTAAGCCCGAACATAGCCTTTATTATCACCCGGTCAAAGGTGACTTTTGAGTAGGTCAATGCTGAGTGACTCTCATATAGGAATCCATAATGATCTTAGGTTAAAAGGGTATAGTGATATGGTTATACATGAGAAAATCTTATGACTTGATCCATGTAGTTTTCTCATAGCGGGTCGGTCCAGTACCTTGTACACTTACAAGTGCCTAGGACTTTGATTCGTATCTCCATACCTCTTTAAAATCATACTAATCTTATTTCATCTTTGATCCCGCATAGATGACTAACCATGGACATTTAGGACAATCATTATGATTTATCTGAGGATAGTCATCACAATGAACATACAAATAATATGATAACAAAATGGATAACTTTATTGAATAACAATGTTCAAAGTACAATGATTGGCCCCTAAGGCATAATTTCCAACATAGGGTTCCAACCAAAATATCCATTTTTATTTTACAAGCTTTAACAACATTATGAACCGATTAAACATCAATTCTACCTCCAATAAATATAACCCAATGATCAAACTCAAGTTTAATCATTTATAACTATCAAATCAAATCATAATAACCTTCTACCATTCAAACCCTAACTCTAAATCTCTCACATAAAGTAATAGAAAAATTCTAAACCAATTAAATGCAAGAATTCACTTACCTCTACAATCTTCCAAATCCTTTTTATTGAAAAAAAACACTTTCGCCAAGCCCTAATTGTCAAAGTTGTTTTCCTTTTAACAAGATTTACACCACTAAAAAGCTCTAATTGAATAGAAAAATATTTATGAAATAACTTCTAAGGTTGGGAGATTTTATGAAGAGAAAATGTAGCTTAAAAGTATCACAAACCTCCATTAATGGAGGATTGGAGTGCTAGAACCAAACAGGAAAGATGAAGGACCGAGGTAGCATCGAGTTGGGAGGAAAAAGGGATATATTAAAGGGGACGTTGGCCCCACGTTTGATTTTATATAGGACCTGATAGCTATCTGGGATCTAAGACCTACCCAAGGTTGGAGAAATATTTAGACACTCTTTAGGGAAAGTGACCATGTAGTAACTCTTTCTTTCATATGTTATAAGATACGTTTCATGTTTGTGGTGTCATTATGAGTTTTCGAAGTATTCATAGTTTGTGAGGTGGTCGCTTGGGGCCTGTTACGCCGGTGGAGACCTGGGCCATAAAAATTATATTATGCACAAGTGGAATCCCGGGGTCTGTTACGCTGATGAACATACAGGGCCAAGTGATTTATATACCTAGTGCTATAGTAAAGTGATATGCTGCATGATATGTTTTAAATGTTGATCACTATTTTTGTGTTATATGATGACTGTGTGACATGCTTTGTGTTCTTGTATATATGTGATTGAATGTCTTTTACTATTGAGATTTTTTTGAATCTAACTCTTCCCATAAGACTACAACACAGGCTAGTTGTAATGCCCCAAATTTTGATTAAGGGCTAATGACATTTATTGAGAATGATTTGTGAATTAAATTTGAATTATTATGTGTTTTGTGGTAATTTTGGTAAATGTGCCAAAATAAGGGAAAATTGAAAGAAAGGAAATTATCGGTTAATTAATCAGTGATTAATGAAGAAATTAATTACTAACTAAGAAGAAATTAGATGTGTAATTAAATGGTTGATGGAGGGATTAAGGTGATTAATTAATTGCTTACTTTATAGGAGCAAATCAAATTTTGACAAGTGGTATGTGGGGAGATGAAGTAGAAGAGTGAGAAAAGTCAAAATCCTATTGTTTAATATATTTTCTCTCCCTCCCTCCCTTGTTTTTGACTGTGCATGGTAGAGGGGAGAGAGTGTCATCATTTTCTCTTCTTCTTCAAGCACTCTTCTCTCTCTTTTCTTCTCATTTCTGGTGACTATTGTTGGGCAAGAGAGAGAAAGGAAAAACTTGCATTTAAGGTGAGTAGATGACCTCATATACCAAAATGCTCTTCTTTAATGTTGTTGCTTGGATTGAGAGCTTCATTTTACCGGTTATAGATTGTTTATTGGTGTTAATTGGAGCTCTCAAGGAATTTTAGGGGTTAGCGAATCAAGAAACCTCTTTGGTTAAGTTATAGAGGTGAGTAAGAGAAACACTTCTATCTAAGTTTTGTGGCATTTGAGTTAGCTTTAAATTTCTAGAATATTTGGCCTTAAATTTGAAAATGAGAGTCATTGGGTATTTGGCATGTTGTTGGTATGTGTTTTTGATAGATAGATTAAGTTGAGAATGAAATGGTAAGTTTGGAGATTTTGGAATTTTGGTGTTGATTGTAGCCTATGACTAAAGCATGATAATGGAATAGGAATTTGGTAAGTATGATGGCTCTAGTGGATTCCTTGGGTGTTTTTATGTGGGAGTAGCCTTGGTTGAGAGTTTGGGACTATTGAAATCAATTGGGCAAAAGTGGGGTAGTGTTGTCATACCTTCTGCGCTTTCTGGTTTCTGATAGCATCACTTGAGTGATCTGGGGTCCACTCGAGTACAGGATGAACATCACTGAGTGAGGATGGGTTCTACTCAAGTGTTGTAGTGTATTTTCCCTTTCCGCTTCCAGTTTCATGTTGAACTTCTGTGTGTTGAGGCAAGAGTGTTGTCTCACTTGCGGTTGTTGTGGGTTTCCACTCGAGTGAGCCTCGTCCCACTCGAGTGAAGGTGTATGAGACACTGTGAACTCACGTCTTAGGTTATCACTCGCGTCCGTTTTTCAAAAGTGTGTCTTGGCACTCGTGGGTGTCAAGCTATCACTCAAGTTCCAGGGTTCATGCTCGAGTGATGGCCCTTCTGAAAGTTTATTGTGCTTTAGGGTGAGCACTTCCTAAACCTCACTTTGGGGTACTCAAGTGAGCACTAGTCTTCCACTCGAGTGATAGAGGTCATGCTTAAGTGCACCGAGAAATTCTGGATGCTGTCATTCCTTTCTGCTCTCGAGTGAGCACTTTCTGCACTTCACTTCCTAGGACTCGAGTAAGCATTTGGCTATCACTTGAGTGTAGCTTTCATGACTCTAGTATCTGTACATTTTTACTCGAGTGAGGTTATCTTCACTCGAGTATCTTAGTGAAAGATATCAATTCTTGTGTTTCCTGTAATACCCTGAATTTTGAGACTTGAGGCTAGAGAATATGCCTGAGATAAGTGGACTGCTAAGCCCCAGTTTAGCAAGATCCTAAATTGTGATTAAGGGTTAATGACTCCAAAAGTGGATGTGGTTAGTGATAAATAACCTTTTTAGAGAATATGATGTGATTCGTATGTGTTGTGAGTAGCACCGAAACCCTGTATTTAAGCTCAATTATGGATTAACATCTAAATTGACTTAAAATAGAGGGAAGGGCGCATTGTGGAAGAAAAGGAATGATATGGTGTGTTTGGTGGTGATTCAAGAGGAATTGACATAATCAAGGGCAAAACGGTAAAGTTACCACCAATTGGTCAATTACCGAAGAGGGAACTCATTGGTAACTTCAAGATCAATGGTTGAGATTGATTTGTATAGAGATTAAGTGGGTGGAATCCCATGTGTGTGGGTTCATGTGAACTCATAGAGATGGAAAAAGGGTGTGACAAGTGTCACAATTTGAGCCCTTGGATTTGGTCAAAGACTTCAACGCATTTTCTCTCTTTTCTCTTCCCTTTTACTTCGGCTAATGTCTTCTTTTCTCCAAAAACTGTTGCCTTCATCTTCATCTCCACTCTTTCTCTCTCTATTTCTCCATGGACATTCAAGAGGGGGAGGAAAGAGAAAGGTAAAAGTTGAGATTTGGCTTGTTAAATGGTCTCTAATGCCTAAATTCTCTTCTTTAATGTTGTTCATAGTGATGAGAGCTTCATCTCTATGGTTTTAGATTCTTGATTGGAGGTATTTGATGGCTTGAGGAAATTTGGAAAGATGAAGAATCAAAGAATTGGTTTGGGAAAGAGGAAGAGGTGAGTATTTGAAGCCTTTTGATCTAAGTTTTGTGATTTATGGATGAGTTTTGTGGATTGTGAATTTTGCCCTGATTTTGCTAGAATTGTGAAATGCATGAATTGTCATGTGTTTTGTGTTGAAAATGGTGAATTGTGGTTAAATTGATGCCATAGTGTGTTTTGGTGTCATTGGAATTGGTTTGAGAACTTGGAATGAAAAGCATGGCAATGTGGTGTTTGTGTTGTGATTTGTGAGGACATGTTGTGATTGTTGGTAAAACATGTCAATATAATGTGAATTTGGTTGTTTTGGTGTTTCCAATGGATTCCTTGTGAAAATTTGTGTGGGAATGATGTTTGGTATGAAAATGGAACCATTGGAAGCCAAATTGCAAAAACTGGAATTCTGTCTTTTGAAACTCTGTTCTGGACAGTCTGTTTGTGTTGCCGTTTTGAATGGGCAAATGATGTTATAAAATTCTGAAACTTTTCAGTCTTCAAGTTCACATCCCAAGCTTTAAAATGGACATATAATTTGTGCCATTTCGCTTTGTGAACTGGGATTTATGTTTGCCCAAAGTTTGAGGTCGAAACTGGGTTTGATTCTGGAGCAGTAGTGGATTTTGGGGAATTCTGTATTTTTGTGGTGATTTCAAGTAATGACTCATATTTTTCCTATGAAGAGGACTTAAATAGATTTCATTTGGCTTTGGAATCACCTCATTTTGATTTTTTTGGAATTAGATATGAATTTCCTAAGTTTCCTTGGCTGCAGCAGAAAATCCTGGTTGCAGCGCAAAAGTTTCTGTGCACGTTTTGGCCGCAGCCAAAAATTCTTGGCTGCAGCCAGAAACCTTCTGTGCGCATTTTGGCTGCAACCAGAGGGTTCTTGGCTGCAGCCAACCCCCATTTTCAGTACTTGGTGATTTTGAAAAGTGATTTCCAACCTAGTACGTCCCAATCCTTTCAAGCTTTTGTTGAGCTTATTATTAGACACTTAAGGGACTCAAATGACAACCAACTTTAAGTGATATGAAAGTAAGAGTTTGGAATAGAAAATAACCATATGTCCTTGCTTTGATTATAGGGTTGATGTTCGCCCTGAACGTGGTTTGATATTTGTTCTAATCGTGAGTAACTGGGGCTGGAGCATACGTGGAAAGAGTGTAGGGAACTTACCTCTCTTGCATGCTTTGATATTTGTGTTTGTGTATTGATGCATGTATTGCTTTGCTGGATTATGTGAAACATGTATGAATGATTGTAGCTCTGTTTCTAGTTATGCTATGGCCATGAGTATGTTGTTGAAACATTGAGCACACAGATATGTCATTGTGTGAACATGAGTTATGTATTGCAAGCATGTCATGCATTAAACACATATCATACATGTATATAGGTATCTGTTTCCTACTGAGATTCTCTCGAATCTCACCCTCCCCTACCAACATTTTAGATAGGGTAGGTGGATCGAGGATGGAGAAAGCAGTCAAGGGCGACGGGACTCGTTCGGGTTGTAATCTTTTGATAGTTGGTTATCATAATTGGGATGATTTGTATTCGTATTTGGATATGAGTTGTATATATTGTGGAATGTATATTTGGTTATATGTTGAATGAGAATATTTGATTATGTATTTGGAATGAGCATTTGGGTATTTGTATTTGTATATGAGGAGAACTGTGTAATCCCCATTCAAAGAATTGTAAAGGGTGGATGTGCCCTATGAATTCTATGTAAAGGTATAAACCCGGGAGTTGCCGGGATTATTATATTGTGCACTCTGATTTATATATTGAATATGAGGCCAGGTTAACTAGATTACGAAAGTTATTTGTGAAAACCCTGTCTGGTAGATGGGTTTGTAAATGTTATTTAATTGTTATTGGTCTCTATTTCACTTTAATCACATATTTCGGATATAATTACGGAAGGAGGTTACATTTCCAAAAGGGGATCTTTGGGATAGTTCTTCTAACCCTTTAGGGCTTTTGTTAGAGGCATGTGTGGCTTCCTAAAGAGCATAAATGATAACCAATTTAAGTGATATGAAATTATTTGAATATTGGTATAGAGAATAACACTTCATCCCTAATTATGAATATAGGATTTGACATTTGCCTTACATGGGAGAGACAAGTGCCAGAGCACTCCCGGAAGGATCAAGGTAGTGACTTTTCTTTCATGTTCTGTATGATGCTTAGTATGCATGACTTATCATTGTTTGTTATGGAAATCTTTGGCATGAGACCATTGTGTTATCTCCCGTAGTGCATTACAGTGGGAGCAATCGTAGGGGGTGATGGTTATCACACCTACCCCTGCCATTGTTTCTGCCAATGTAATTGCCAGGGGTGTGTTATGGAATCATGGATTCCAATTTGAGTATCCGGCCAGTGTGGTTGTGTGTGTATGTGAAATATTTTATATGGATCCCAGCTGTGATGATATATTTGATATGATCATGTGATGGTGCAATACAGTGTGAGCAAATGTAAGGGTGTGACATGAGTCATACCTGCCCTTGCCGCTATAACTGCCGTTGTAATTGCTATGTGTTGTGTGATGATTTGCTTCCATGCTTTGTTGTTGTGCATACTATGAGTAATTTGACACTACGGGGATTCCTTAAAATCTCATTCTCCAAAAAAAATTAGACAAGGCCAAAGGATCTAAAGGAAAGCGGGTGATGAAAAGCGGGTAGAGCTCCGGATTAGGAGTTTTATTTTGGTTATTGGTTATCATGTATAAACCGTTGGATATTTTGTTAGGAATTACATGTATATAATGATGATATTGGATAGTTTTGTGTAATCCCCTGGTAAAGGGAAGAGATTATGGGCATTGTGCCTTATATAACCCTTTATTGATTAATGTAACCCGAGTGTGTCAAGAATTTACCTTGTACTCTAATACGTATGAATGGAATCAACGCGTGCAAGCCATTTATGTTTGAAATGTGAGTATGGGACTATTATGGAACATGTTTTGTAAAAGTTTTTGAAAACCCTGATTTTTGGGAAAATTTTACTTTGTTTAAGTCCCAAATCATACATGGTTTCTAATTCAAACTTAATTACGTATTTACGAACTAATCTCAACCTTGATCGTGAAGGGGGTTACACTAGTAGCTCAAGGGGCAAGAAGGTTAAACCAAGACAACTAGAGGATAAAGCTGAGAGATTTTATTTCCTGTTAGTTGTCTATTTCGGTTTTGTATATGATGTGTATAACTTAAGATCATAACTATAGTACCAGTGGTAGTAGTAATGGTGACGGTAGCCTTACAGACATATGGTGAGTGAATAGTTGCCTACTAACTTAGTAAATAAAATTGAATAGGGCATCTATACACCAAAAGGCCCATAACCAAATGACGACATAAGGGTAATAAGTAGAGAGACACTTGAACACTTTGATAAAAGGAAATTAAGAAATGATGAGATATAAAGAAGTTACAAAACCACTTTATGATAGTTTTGAAAAAGTTTTAAATTATTCATAAAAGCCCACTGAACTATAGGTTCAAGTCTTGTCTTGAGATTAGGAATTGTAAGAGTCTTGAAAAGAATCTCACTTAGTGGTTTGAATTTGCTGTGTAAAACCCATCAGATTGATTACTGAAATAAGGTGTTACATCTCTAACCATCATTAACCTTATCTCTATTCCACCGTTATTAGATATTGCACTCTTTACCAACACCAACCCCAACCTGTCAACGTTGGTCTTAGTTTCCATCTCTCTTTTTCTTCTTTTATCACTACTACCTCTTCTTCTTCTTCTTCCATATTGACTCAAATCTTCCATCCTTGGCTCTTTTTTCTACTTACTATATTTTTTTTATTTTTTTTCCTTGAAAACAAAATGCAAAACCATGCAAACCATACAATCCAACGGGTTTTCTAGGTTGAGACAGGTTCACACCTATTGAGGCTAGTTTTTTCCTATTCGAATCTTTCCTAGTTCATGGGGTGTTTTGATGGAATGTGACAGGTTCGCTAGTTTTTCGGTCAGACTAGCTGGTTCGGTCCAATTTTTTGTTCCTTACTTCTCATGGTCATATTCTCTCTCCATGGTAACATTCTAGCTTTTACTTTAATACGACTTATCATTTAAAAGCCCCTAATCCAGCACACTACCAAATAAAGCAATCCCACATTTTTCCTTATAATGTCGTGTTTGGGATCGCTAAAAGCCATCCCAAACATAGCCTTAGGCCATCTGACTTTTACTCGAACTTAATTTTACAAAAGTCAAATGAAATAGAAATAACTTTTGTCCCTGCTAATCCAAACACATTAATAAGCTTAAAAAGGGGTTACTTGAAATTATAAAACTCATTATTTAAATATCAATTCAATTGAAGTCCATATATAATATAAATATTACATTTTATTTTATTTTAAAAATTGAAGATTTAATGAATAACCAAAATATTATAATAAAATAATTAATTATGCATGTTATTTCTATTCTCTAATGATACGTAACATCTTTTTCTTATAGGGTCAAAATTAGTTGTGACCTAGGATTTATACTTACAGGGATTGATTTATTAGATTAGTAGAAAGGCTCAACATTTTAAAAATTAGTTTTACACATTAGTGAAATATCTATAAAAAAAAGGGAAAGTTTCTTATCGAAAATTTTATTGGTGAAAAGTATCTAAATCATAGTACAAGTACCGTTGTATAAAATTTGCAAAGTATTGATACTTTCTAAATATGAAAATTTATGAGGTCTTTCTTAACAATAAAAATTTCAATGTGGGATTTCCCCCCAATTTTCTCAAAAATATGTAAATGAATGTCAAATGAAATAGTTGATTTAAATAATTGTTTTAGATATGTGTATCTTTTAACTTTTAAGAGTGAATTAAGTGATATTATATATACTAGGAAAATAAAAAATAGGACTTTGCTTCTCATCTTGTTTCAACGTCCACTCTTGAATTGAGCTCAATATTTGTTTCTAGTTCATTGAGTGTGGGCTCAAGTTATGGTGGAATAGGTTTAGCCTTATGATCTAGTTGGGAAGAACTAGGCTGGTTTGTTGGAGCAATTGAGTCAGGGTTTGCTATAAGATTAGGCTACGATGGTGATTATGTAATATGCTAAATTTTGGGATTAGAGGCTTAAGAATAAGCCTAAATTGAGTGGATTGCTAAGCCCTGGTTTAGCAAGTGTCCTAGGAATGCATAAGAAACATAATGGCTTGTATAAACCGCACCTAGAATAAGGAGGAATTTCAGTGTATTTTAATAAAAAAAATACATGATTCCTTTTGGATGTGTCATAATGACATAAAACCTAGTTCGGATCCACAGGAAACGGGAAATGGTGTCTAGAAGGAAGTAATCTAGAGAACTAAAAGAACTAATTGCACAAGATATAATATTGCCATAATTAAGGGCAAAAGAGTCAATTGCCACTTGATCTTGAGGTCAAAATTGGAAGACAAATTAAAGGGCTAGATTTTTCTCTTCAAAAAGTAAGAGTGATTATGAGAATGAAAAAGCAAACAACTCCCTCCCCTTATATTTTTAAAAAACATCCAAGGAGGTTAAAGTAGGAAAGAAGAAGAGCTTGATCAAATAGTCAATGCTTTTTCAAATTTTTCCAACTCAGAAATTTTGACCAAAGGGCAATATTTCAAAAATCCTTTGGTCAATAATTAAAGGGGTTTATAGCTATCTATCGAGGGAAAGTGCTGCCAAAAACAAGAACCAGTTCTAGAATAGAGTATATGTACGTATGAGCCTTGATTTGAATTGATTGTTTTGCGGTTTTATTGAACTTTAAGCATTTCTTTGGCTGCGTTATGATTTTGTCCAAACTAGGACTTTTTGGCTATATGTTGTTTTAATTATGAAAACAATGATATATAAGGGTTAGTGATGATATTAGACAAGTTTGATAGTGAAATTGCAAAATTGTTGATTGTTGGGTTGAAGTTTCTGGAAGGCAGTCTGCCTGTGGCGTGTTTTTAATTAGTCAAATGTTTTCCAATGGCCATTAAACATAGTAGAATAAAATTAGACATGTCAAGCTTTAATTTGATATGTCATGTGTGTCATTTGGATCTATATACTAAGAGTTATGAATTTTTAAAGTTAGGCATTAAAATCTGGAATGATGTTGTTGGCAGTGTGAATTGAATTTTTATTCTGGAATTGTGGGCATATAATGGGTAGTAGGGGTATTTGCCCCTTAATGTAGACTTAAAAAGAGTTACATAGAACTTTGAAGCACCCTATTTTGAATTTTGTGGATTAAGTTATAATTTTTAAAATTTGAGCTAAGAAATAGGGGAAATCTGGAAATCCAGATTTTGGTTGTGGTCCGGCACCTAGACTGCTTCATGGCTGCGGCCAAAAAGTTTCTAGACCTCTTTTGGCTATGGCCAAAAGCCCTAATCCCAACATTTCATATTTTTCCAAAAACATCGCCTTGTTTAGCCCTTTCTAACTTGGACATTGATATACACTTCCAATGACTTACTATCATTGTTCTAATGATGTGATTGGTTATATAGAGCTATGAGAGGTCAAAGAAGAGGGATTGGAGGGCTTTTTTAGAAACTACAATGGTTAGGAAAAAGGGAACAAGAGGAGGACATAAAAGCAAAAGGTAGTGAAACTTTTCTGACTTGCATTTACTGAAAAAGTATGCTTATTTATTGATATGTTTAATTGCTTTGATGAATGGTATGAATCATGTATGAATGATTAAAGCTTTATTTTACTTATGCTCTAGCTAAAGGTGTAATGTGTAGAGCATTGAGCATGCAAGATGTCGTTATGCTAGCATGAATTTATGTAAGCAAGCATGTCATGCATTAAGCTTGTATCTTGTATGCATAGTTGGCAAAGTTTTCTACTAAGATTTTCTCAAATTTCACTCTCCCTCTCCCAACCATATAGGTATGATGAGTATAGGAGAAGAATGAATGAAGATATACAACGGGGAAATACAAAAGAGAATTGAAGATTTACGTGTAATGCACCGTTAATGTACTTTGATTAGATTTGTGTATTTTTGAATATAAATGTATTAAGAATGAGCATAGAAATGCTCTGAAGTTAATAACAAGAATTAAGAATTGATGAGTAATAACAAAGTTGCAAACCACTAGAATATGCTTTCATAAGATTTTGAAATATTCAGAATAAGCTACTCAACTATAGGTTTGAATCCTATCTTGAGGTTGGAAATTGAAAGAGTTTTGTAAAAGAATATCACTTAGTAGTTTGACTTCACTATGTAAAACTCATCAGATCGATTACAGAAATAAAGTGTTACAATTATGGTGTCAGAACACTGATTTTGACAATGGAATTTTCTGCTCAAAAGGTCTAGTCAAAGGAAAGGGTTCTAACTATAGGTTATATTCTCTGTCTATACGAATAGTATATTGATCCTTCGTTAGTGAGACTATGACTAGGAGTTATAGATAGTAGAGGAAACTAAAGAGTTAGACCACCCCTGTCTCCTAATCAGCCTGTTGAAGGAAGGGGCAAAGGTCTATGTGGAGGAAGTGGCTTCGTTTATAGGGATGTTAGCGATGAGACCCTAACGATAAAAGGGGAAGCGCGGGATTCAAGATTCTATTGTTAACTCTAGACTCTTAAAGTTGAGATAGAATGTTATTTAGATCCCTACCTATGTTATAGGAAAACATAGGGGAGTTGTACTAAGAAGCTAGTACTATTTATACTCCATGTGGGGAAAGTACTACTAGTACAAAAAAGGTGTTTTAGACCGGCACTTTTAAACCGGTTGTAGTGGATGATGTCTAAAAGAAATGTGAGGTGGCATTTTCATAATTATAAACAAGTTGGAAGACCGGTTATTATATTAATCGGTCTAAAAAATGTTATTTAGACCGATTCTACACTAACTGGTCTAATAAAATTAAGCCTTCTATTTTTTAGACCGGTTACTAACAGAACCGGTCTGAAAGATATTTATTTTAGACTGGTTAATAGGATAACCAGTTAAAAGAAGGTTTTTAAGACCAGTTTCCTAACAACCGGTCTTAAAAGTCCACTTTTAAGACCAGTTGTTAGGAGAACTGGTCTAAAAAAAGGTTTTAATGACCGGTTCCCTAACAACCGGTCTTAAAAGTAGACTTTTAAGACCGGTTCTTTTCTTTTAGACCAGTTATCCTATTAATTGGTCTAAAAAGTCTTCCCCAATATTATTTTCACGACGCGCCTCACACTCCCGCCCCTTTCCATTATGAATTCCCTTCTATTTTGAATCAGCCTAGCTACTTTGATCCCAATCTTTTCTCTGCTCAGCCATCGAGTCCCTATCCCTTACCTAATCCCATCCTGAATCGAATCCGTTATCGCTCTTTGATCCCTGTCATATATTGCGTCAGCTACTCGTGGTTGTCGTTGTGGGTGCTGTCATCCATTATTCACTACATCTCTGGGACATCTTTGTCTTCATCCTCTTTTTTGAGGTATGCTTCATCGTCCTCTACATTTCCCCTTCTATAATTACTATATAGAAGCTGTTACCTCCAGATTTGGTCATCGGCTTAAGCTAGCAAGGGGATCAACTAAATAGTAGCTTAATATAAATTTTCTGGTGTGTTTGGTGTTTAAAACCCTCTCACAAAAATCTTGCTTAGTGGCAACGAATGTTTGAGCAGAAGTTTTGGTGAAAACTAAATTGTTGTTCAGGCAGGATTTGGTTTAGTGTATTACAAACTACTACGTAATTAGTGAATTTGTTGAATGCTAATGTTAGTGACTTACTTTAAATTTAACATTTGCAGTTAATTTGAATGTTTTTTGGCCTTGAAGTACGAGTGTGATAGAAAATGATTATAACAGAGAAGTCAAATTATAATTATGAGGGAATTATAAACCAATATTGTTGTCTCTTCATGGTGATCACTGCTCTATTAACAAGTGTTTAGTTTCCATAATTGTATCCATAAAGATTAAGGGTTAAGTCATAAGGCACGATTCTTCAATATGATTAGTTACATTGATCTAATTATTTGCTTGCAATTACTGGATCTAGCGGGACCATTTACAGTTGTTTTATTAAAAAACTTGTTTTATGTTTTTGTGTACTACTTTTGGACCCATTATAATGAATAAAATATAGGAACATAAATAATTGGGAAGGATAGGAATATATCATATAGGTAATGATCCGGGTGCTATATTAATCATTATTGCTTTTTATGAGCATATATATAATGGAGGGATACGTACAAGGGCAATGTGACATGAGTTTGTGTTCCTTTAATATTATTTTAGTGCATGCGTGCCTTTAATTATCAATTAGAATATTAATTATAAGAGCAATGTTGCTAGCTCTTGTCATCACACATTCAATATGCAAGAATGGGGTTGAGATCTAACTTCTTCAACCCCATTCATATAAATTTGTGGCCAAAATGTTTCTTATATTTTAAAGAAGTAAAAAAGGCAACACTCTTGTTTAGGCTTGAAGAAAAAAGATGACCTATTCTTGGAACACTAGCCTCCCTTTGAATGATTTCAATATGTATGTTGAGACCGAAAGGAGATGCATGTGTATAGATCTTATAATTAAAACCATGACTTTCATATGAAATAGGAATATATTCATATGAGTTGTATAGTCTTACTGAGTTTCATAAATCTTAATGCATAATTAATTGCTTAAATTCATATAGGAATATTTTGGATTAACAATTAATTATAGAACTGCTTGATTTTGCAAGGGGTTAGTAATTAAATTAGGAAAACTTGACTATCAATCATGTGGAATAAATTGAGCTATAATAGATAAGTGATTCAATCCGAAATTTGTTAAGTAAAAGCTTAGCCCTAGGGTTTTTTCGCATATTTTCTTTCACATCATTTGTACTAATGCATTTTATTTTTTTCTCTATATAACCAACTACTCGATCGACTAAGTAGACTTAAAATTACCCATTTTGGTACTTAGAGATCAATCCTCTTGGAAACGATACTCTACTCACTTTTGTATTACTTGATTATGATAGTGTACACTTGCACTATTTAATAGATCATCTACATGCACAACAATTTATTAATAAGTGCAAGTGTACAATATCGTAAACAAGTAATACATAAGTGAGTATAGTATCATTTCTACTAGGATTAATCACTATGTACTAAAATTAGTAATCTTAATTCTATTAGGTCGATTGATTTCTACTAGGATCGATTTGTTGAATCACTTATCTATTCTAGTCTAATTATTTCACATGGTTGATAGTCGAGTTTCCCTAATTTAATTATTAGCCTCTTCCAAGGCCAAGCAATTCTATAATTTGTAGCTGTAAATGTTGAAATGAGGAGCTTTTACATGCATTTTAAAGCTAAGATCTACATTTGATCTTCATGAAAGTTGTAGCTGTAGATCTTAGCTTTAAAAAATATGTAAAAGCTCCTCATTTCAACATTTATAGCTCAACTTATAGTCAAATTAGTGGGCAAATGTTAGAGTGGGACAAATTCACGTTCTCAAATTCCAACCAAAATTCAAAACCCTTAAAGATAGAACTGGGTTTTGGCCTCAATAGCAAAATTGTAAAGCTTTGTCTTATCTTTTTATCCATATAAAGAACATCCCAATCGGACATATAGAGCTCCAGATATTGCTTGAAACCAAAACAGGGTTAAAATTTAGTATTTTTTTATAAATTCTATTTTATGTTGAGATCATTATTTATTTATCAATTACTCCCAAATTCATTACATTAAGCTCAAATAACATCCACAAATCATCATATATGGAAACATAAATATGTAAATATTTTACTTATCAGATCTTTAATCCGAACCATTTATGTTGTTGTAAGTATTGCTTAGAAAAGTTCATTTGATAGAGTTACGGAAACTCAAGGCATGGTGATTGTTTTGAGGTTTATCTATGCTAAGTGATAATCCTTAGTAATACCATGCTGTTAAAGGTATGTAGGTATGATATATGGTGATGCATGATTAGTGGTGAATATGCCATATATTGATCCTAGAGGATTCGATCTGAAAATGATGAAGGTTGAGGATAGGTTTGAATAAGATCTAAGCTAAAATAGTGCTTAGGTCGAAATGTAAACTAGGGTATACAATGGTTCTATTTCATGATGAAAGTTTGAATCGTGTTAACCTTATGGATAGGTTTGAACCTTCAGTAATGTTTTAAGGATATTACCTGAATACCATAAAAGTTAGAATAGGTGGATTGATGTTGATTCTTAGTGTGCCGATTAGGTATAATTGAGGAAAATGATTTCCAATTTGTGTGATGTCGAGGTTCTAGCCTTAGTGATGAACCTAAAAGTTGGATGTCTACTCAACATCCAAAGAAGGGTTACCAAGTGAACCATAACCCCGGAATCAACTGTTAAGTTCTGGTAACTTAAGAATTTGAGATGGCCCAGAGTGGGTCAAGGTATTTGAGCATGAATTCTCAAATGATGTAGAAATAATTTGAGGTATTAGAATATGATACAGAAATGTGTATGAGGTTCTTAGGGCATGCTAGTTGCTAATCTAGTATAAGGAAATATCTTAATCATTAAATATTCCCTTAGAGTTGTGATTGTGCCTAGAGCGGGACCAATATTGAAAGTCTATATAAAATGACTCCAGATGAGATGGTGAAATTAGAGAAAGCAAATTACAAAACTTCTAGAGAAGAGGGACCTTATAAGATATGGGTTCTCATTACAATGGTACTTACATTCAGAGACAGCCAAATGGAGAGGGATACCTATGGGGAATTCTAATAAAAAAGGGCTACCTAGGAGGGTTCTGATTGAAGAGGGCTACCTATGGAGAGACTTGATCAGAGAGGGCTACCTATGGAAAGTTCTAACTAGTCAGAGTTGACTAAGTGAAGCATTGAGTAGAGTACTATGAGTGGAGTCGCGCTGATGAGGAATCGTAAAGTAGAGCTATAGGAACATTGACTCTGAATGGTGGTGCATTGTAACGAGTCCCACATTGAATAGGTTACCTTGAAAGAAGGATTTGTGTAAACCAGTGAATCGCCATAGGGTGCTCCAGTGCCATTTAAAGAAAGAAAGATGAGAAAGAAAACTAAGGAAAAATAGGCTCGACGGTATAAAGGAAAGCAACTCTTACTCTCGTATCTTATGTAATAGTTCTGCATGTATATTCTACAATTGGATATATTCATGTTATGAATATATGGTAGGCAGTAAGACCTATTGGATCAATGTATTCTCAGGCAGTCAGACATGATGGGCAGAGGTACAGAGGCTGTAAGTCCAATAATGCCTATGGCATAGGGGTGATTCCCTAGCCAGTTAGACATGATGAGCATTCAGAATTTGTGTGGTGGTCACTTGAGGACTATTATACTGGACACTCGGGGCATGTGATTTGTATATTATTTATGAGCAGTCACATGAGGCTTATTGCATGGATGTACACTTGGGCCTATGTGATCTATATATTATGCACAAGCAGTCACCCGAGGGCTATTGCGTGGGTGGACACTTGTGATGATGGCTTGTTTAGCGTGCTTCGTGAACACTACATAAGAGTATGAATGGCTTAAATAGCAAGAAATAGAGCATGTAATGAATTCAAAATACCTAATGGACTATGTGTCCTAGGTAGCTAGACTTGATATGTATTCAGCAAAGATGATGTACTGTATGTTCTGAGGCCACAAGAACTAATGGACTAGTAAGTCCTTAGGCCTACAGAATGTGACGTGTTTAAGAATTATGCCAGGCGGAGGCTTAATGCCATAAAACCTGTGTGCCTAGCGCTATGGTTGTTGCCTAGTACAGTAATATTGGACCAGTGTTCTAGAGTACACCTTGAGGCAACAAAACATTTAAACTATACCAAGTTGTAGCAGAGGTAGTAAATCCTGAGATGCCTATGGCATGGGTGTGATTACCCTAAGTAGTAAGACCAGAATACCTAATACTGTGGGAGTAGAATGAGCTATTAGGCTTAATATGCATGAAGTATGATCTGGGTGGAGTCCCCAAGAGGCTATAAGACTTAGTATGCACCCAAATTGATCAGGGTAGAGTCTCGAAGAGGTTGTGTGGCCTAAGAACCCAAGTGCAGTGAGAATGGACCAGAGAGTCCTATGTTGAATGCTACATACTGTGTACGACAAGAATGAGAATGATGTATGATGATTGCTAAAAACTATCAGTGTAACACCCTGCCTTTAATCACGTAATTATAATTCGATAATGCACATTTAATTCGGATTAGAGACCATCGGATAACTTAAACTCATTTCAATCTCCTACTTTGTAGTAGGGTTTTCACAAAACATTCAAAATCTCTTCCTGTTCCTGGTCTCCATTTAAAAATTCGAATATAATTACCTGTGCAGTTTATCTACATTCATGTATAACAGAGTGTATAACCAAATCCCCGGCAACTCCCGGGTTCTATACATATATACTCTAGAGGTTACAAGTATCCACTAGGGGATTACACAACCAAAATCGAATATAATATTCCTAATTCAAAATATACAGTAATCCCGAGTTTAAAGTAGATAACCAACATCTCAAAAATCCATAGTATCCCTAAAGATCCTAAGTGCTTCGGGTTGGCCGCTTCTCCTTTGAGCCACATGCCCTGTCTGAAATGTTAGTCATAGGAAAGAATGAGATTCGAGCGAATCCTAGTAGTAACAAACCACTCACCCAATGCATAACACAAAGCATGTATATAAATCACAACCAGCAACAGTAGCATCAATCTCAAAGATACATGGTTTTCACCACAAACGACAGCACTCACGGCTGTATACACAATACGACAGCTCTCGCTGTAATCATAATCACGACAGCTTACGCTGTAATCACCATCACGACAGCTTACGCTGTAAACGACAGCTTGCGCTGTAAACGACAGCTTACGCTGTAAACGACAGCTATCACCAGCTGTAACCACAGCAACATCGAAGATTCATCACAGAACAGTGATAACACACACATACAGAGCATTACACATAGTATAAGAGAGAGAGTCACTACCTTGTCCTTTACCGACTTTTCTTGGCACAGCGGGCTCACGAGGACGGCAAATATCAAATCCTGTAAACCAAGTTAGGGACAACCCGTCAATCTCTTTCCCAAGTTTTATCTCTATAGTACTTAAGTTGATTATCACTATGGTCAATTAATCAAGTCAACTAAGGAGCTAAAGTGGTCGATTAACCTAAAAGGCTAATTTCTAACCTCAAAGTTCCACAATATTACATTATGCCATAAAATCTTCAATTTTCGCATAGGTGACCAATCTGCCAGAATTTTCCAACATCTTTGAAAAATCATAACTAATTCTAGAAAAATCAAAATGAGGTGATCCCAAAGCCTATTGAAAGCTCTTGAAGTCCTCTTCATAGGAAAAATATGAATGACTACCAGAAATCACTACACAATTCCAGAATTACACAACATTCCACACTGCTCCAGAATTAGGTCCAGTTTCGACATCAAACTTTGGGCAACTAGAACTCCCAGCTCAAAAACCGAAATGACACAAATCATATGTCCATTTTGAAGCTTGAAATGTGAAATTTAAGACTGGAAAGTTTCAGAATTTTTAGACACCAATTGCCCATTCAAAATGTCCCTACAAACGGACTGCCCTGCACAAAGTTACACTTGACAGTTTTTTCCAATTTTCAACCAATGTGTCCAATGGCTTCAAAATCAACAACCAAACCTATCCCCACATAATTTTTCGTGTAGAACACAATGGTAACATCAAAATGAACAAATTCCCACTCATTCCCTATGTCCTGTTTTGGCAGAATTTTAGGGTATTTCACAACAAACAACCACTTCACTATCTAATCACTAAGCTTAGCTCATTTGCCTCCAAACCAACATATAAGCACATATATAGGATGAAAGCTTCATGATCCCTAATATACCCTAAAAAAACGAAATTAGGGCTGTCACAATAGCCCACCACAACTCAGCCAATTAAAGCATCATATACATCAACATAATGCTCTTACTCACCTCTTGCTTCTTCTTGTGTTCTTTTCTTGATTCCTCAACTTTTGTTCTTGCAAGGTGGCTCAAAACTCCTCCTCTTCAAAAACAAAAACCATAGAAATGAAGCTAAGGAAGAGAGGAACAATTTTCATGAAGGTCACTTGAGCCATAGATGAGGTTAAGGAGGTGAAAATCCATGTAGAAGTTCTTACCTCAACTTTGTTCTTCACTTTCACTTAGCTTGCTGAACTTGGCCGACCTTGAGAAGAGGTGAGAGAGTGATTTATGATCAGTTTTTATCTTCCTTTATCCTCTTAATATCTGACCGAAATGTGGCCCAAAGAGAAAGAAAAGTTGTGGTGGAAAATAATTCTTTTTACACAAGTTATGCCATGTTGACTTTGGTCAATTGAGTAAGGTTTCTCTTGCCTCTTCTCTTCTTGCTTTTGGACGTGATATGGGCTGCACAAATGGAGAATTATTATTGACCAACATGTTCTTCAAAAGGAGGAAGAAAGATTGACCAATTGCATGAACTTGCATAGCCATTGGTTACACAAATTTTCTAGTTGCAATTTTTGACTTTTCTTCTTTGCTTTTCATCTTGGTCAATGTCTCAACTTGTTTTAATTTAATTCCTCTTCCCTTTCCTTTGTCTCCACCGAAATGTTGCACTTTGAAACACAAAAAGAATGTTGACCACTTGCTTTAAGGTATATGTGACCCATATGACCAAAGTTCCCTTGTAAAAGAGTTGAAATTTTGACCAAATTCCTCCTTCCTTCTCCTTTACCCTTTTTGGACGTTTTTAACAATATGAGGAAGGGTATTAATTTGTTTTCCCATTGGTCAATCTTGATCCTTCATTTTAAGCTTTATCCCACAATTAAGCTTAACTATAGGGTTTAGGCACTAATTACAACACATTCGGATCAAAATCCACATCATATACTTCAAAAGTGTTCATTTACAATAATTACATCACTTTTGGAGTCATTAGCCCTTAATCCCATTTTTGGGTTATTACAATCAGAGATCTGTGACAAGAATATGATAATTGTGTTGCATGCTTTGTAAGCTGCAAATATGAGGGATAGACTAAGTGTCTAGAATGATCCTCAAGGTGTGGGCGTCCAAATTTCGAGGATGAAATTTATAGAACAGGAGGAGAATTGCAATATCCTAAATGTTGGGATTAGAGGCTTGAGAATAAGCTTGAATTGAGTGTACTACTAAGCCATGGTTTAGCAAGTGTCATAGGAATGCATAAGAAATATAATGACTTGTAGAAACTGCACCCGGAATAAAGTAGGAATTTTGGATCAGTTTAGTCAAAAGAAAATACCTAATTCATTTTGAATGTGTCGTAATGATATAAAACCTAGCTCGGATCTAAAGGAAAAGGGAAATGGTGTTTAGAAAGAATTACTATAAAGAACTGAAAGAGCTAATGGCATAAGAAATAATATTTCCATAATTAAGAACAAAAGAGTCAATTGTCGCTTGTTCTTGAGGTAAATATTAGAAGACAAATTGAAGGGTTAGATTTTGCTCTTCAAAAAGTAATAAGTGATTATGAGAATGAAAAAGCAATCAACTCTCTCCCCTTATATTTTTTAAAAAAACGTCCAAAGAGGGTAAAGTAGGAAGAATGAAGAGCTTGGTCAAATAGTCAAAGCTTCTTCAAATTTTTCTAACTTGGAAAGTTTGACCAAAGGGCAATATTTCAAAAACACTTTGGTCAAAAATTCCTCTCCCTAGTGATGATGATTTTCAGTCAAACAAAGTAGGAAAAGGAAAGAGAAAGTTTAATCCAATTTAACCATCCACCTTTTATCAAGAAGCCACAATTTATTGATTCTCCCTCTTGTAACCCCTTACCTTCACGGCAGTTAATATGGCTAAAAAACGTTTCATAAAGCAAGCGAGAGACCAATGAGCAATTTAAAACTCATTCGCAATCCCAACTTCAAGATAGGACTTGAAGCTGTAGTAAAGAGGGTTTCCTAAAACTTTTCACAATCTGTTTTATTCAGGTCTCATGCCCATATTTCAAAACTATATGGCTTGTTCGGTACCAATCCATTCCTACATATCAGAGTACTTAATAAAATTTTCAATGACACTTAGGGTTCTATTCAAATACTACAAAGGGGTTTACAAGGCATGGGAACCTATTTTCCAACAGGGATTACTGACAATACACAACCTACTACATCAGTCTATCTTACATATACAATTAACCTAACAAGTGATAACCAACATAAAGCAAATTTCCAAGACATGAACTCTGGTGGTCCTTGTATACCTGCTTTTCGTTTGATCCGCCTGCCCTAGCTGTAGGTTAGTAGTGGAAAGAGTGAGATTTATAGGAATCTCAGTAGCAACAATTTCACTAAAATAATGTGTAATAGGCAAAACATGCAAGCAGTTATTACAAAGCCATATAAACAACAACATACAAAACATTCCCAGCAGCAATTCACAAAAACAATAACATTCTCAACAACTAATTATCATAATATCCATAGCAGCTTCCACATTGATGCGTGACTCATAAGTCACAAAACGACAGCCTTTGCTGTAACTACAATGATACATGATGATTGTCACAACAGCTCCAATGCTGTATTCAGCTACCTCAGTGATACGTGACACGAAAGTCACAAAATGACAACTTTCTTATGTAATGACCTTGAGTCTCAGTCTTATCTATCTAGGCGGCAGGCTGGGAGTCTTAATCTCCTCAATCCCGACAGAACTGGCATCTCAACCTCATCTAGCCATATATCAAATATAGCAGCCCACCTAAAGTCTCAGTCTTATCTATCTAGGCGGCAGGCTACGAGTCTCAATCTCCTCTATCCCGACAAAACTGGCATCTCAATCTCATCTAGCCATATATCCAATGTAACAGCTCACCTAGAGTCTCAGTCTCATATATCCAGGTGGCCAGTTGGGGTCTCAATCTCCTCTTTCTTGACAGAATTGGCATGTCAATCTCATCTAGCCATATATCCAATTCCACGGCTTGACGACAACTTTTTTCGTATTCACTTTCATGGTACTACAACAGCTCTCGCCGTATTCACTTTCATGGCACTACGACATCTCTTGCCGTATTCACTTTCTTAGTACTACAATAGCTTTCATTGTATTCACTTTCACGGTACTACGACAACTCTCACTGTATTCACTTTAACAGCCCAACAACAGTATCGATATTCATCACAATTTCATAATGACATAACAATAGCATTCACATTCATTATCATCCAATGATAAGACATGTATTATACATAATATAAGAGAAAGGGTTACTACCTTGCTCTTTCTGTTCTCGCTCGGCATTAGTTTCATATGCTCAGAGCAGATGTCAAGTCCTATACATCATAATCAAGGATGACGATTTATTCCCTATTCAAATTCTAAACTAACTATAAAACACTTGGGGTTTGTTATCATTTAAGTCCCTTATGTGGCTATTATAAGCTCAAATGAAAGTCTAAAAGGTTTGGGGAGAACAATATTAAAAACTACCTTCAACAGTTCAAAATGCTGATTTTTAGGGGTTGGTCACGACAAAAAATAGGTCCAAAATATTGAGGCCGCTGCCAAAATCCTTCTGTCTATGGCCAAGAAAAATCCTGTTTCTTATATGAACTTCCAAAAATCATAACTAAACCTAGAAAAATCGAAATAGAGTGATCATACACTAGTAAAAAAAAGGTGATTTAGACCGGCACATTTAAACCGGTTGTAGTAAATGAGGTTTAAAAGAAATGCGCGGTGGCATTTACGTAATTATAAAGAATTTGGGAGACCGGTTATTATGTTTAACCGGTCTAAAAAATACAATTTAGACTGGTTGCTAGAGAACTGGTCTTAAATGAAGCTTTTTAAGACAGGTTGTCTATCAACCGGTCTTAAAAATTAGCTTTTTAAGACCGGTTGCTAGAGAACCGGTCTTAAATGAAGCTTTTTAAGACCGGTTCTCTAACAACCGGTCTTAAAAGATGATTTTAAGACCGGTTGTTAGTTAACCGGTCTTAAAAAGATTGATTTTAGACCGGTTAGTCTACTTAACCGGTCTTAAAAAGTTCCCCAAATATTTCCCCCCAACCCCTGCCGCGCGCCCTCTCCATGTCTGAAATTTTTCATCCAAATCATTTCTCTTCTCAGTGCTCAACTCCCCCCCTTACCTGATCTAATCGGAACGATCGAATCCGGTAGGTCGCTGCTAATTGTTATCGCTGTTGGGTCGCCGATTGTTGTCGCTGTTTGGTCACCGTCTCGCTGTTGGGTCGCCGTCTTAGTTTGGTTCTGGTTTTCGAGCTCCGTCCGTCATTCACTGCTGCGACTGAAGGAGGTCTTCGTCTTCATCGCTTGTTTGAGGTATGCTTCCTCGATCTACATTTACCACTCGATCTAAATATGTGTGAACGGTGAATTAGAAAGCGCATCATTTTTATAGAACACAGGATTTGTGATTTAATGGTTTGTGTTACTGCATATTTGTCTTTAGTTGCATTTGGACAAGAAATTTTGGTTTTTTTGTTGCTTATGTTATGTCAATTCTATTGTGTAGATTTATAAGATCTTGAGCACCGAACATAACCAATTAGATTTCTGCACCATTGATTTTCTGGTTGTCACCACCAGTTTGATTGAGAAACTATAGCTATCACCATTGAAACACTTTCGTTGTGATAAAAACATATTGCTTCCTGCAATGTCTTTTTTGTGCTTGTTCTGTTCCCATATCATAACCTTGGCCCGCCAAGGTTTAGTTTGAAATTCATCTGATGATTTTTCCAACTTTTGTTGAGTTAGAACTTCATAAATTGGGCAACTGATTTTGCATGAATGGCACCACCCGTTCCTAATAGGGATGGGATCATGGTAAACTGATCTTATCATGTACAAAAGAAGGCATGCGGCATGGCCATTTTCTTTAAAATAGCCTTCTCTTCTGTTTATTGTGCTATATAAAGTAAGCATGTTTTAAATGTATGATGTGGTCAGAAACTCATATCGCTTGGATTCAATAATAAATATTTTGTTTTTATTGTACTTAATCTTATTTTGTTTCACTTATACCATAGATTTAAAAATTACAACTGTTTCTTGTTGAGGATTGAGCTTCTATCTATTATATTGATAGCGAACTCTTTTGTAGTTATACTTAATTCATTGTTATTATGGTGTCTTGAAACCTTGCTACATTTTAGGATAACCTGAAGCGTTTGTGACCACAATTTGAATTAACATTATATAAATTATGAACCTATCACATTATGTGATATAAACTGATTTCAATACTGAGATGTTGTGTGGTAGTTGGTCTGGTTTAGTGGAATTGAAGTTCAAAAGCCATTAAACATGTATGTGGTTCGGTTGGGTAGTGAAAAACGAAAAGTGGAAATAGTAATGAAGAAGGACAATTAAGGGGACTCATAAAAGCATGCACAAAAGGGATGAGTCATTACCAGCTGATGCAAATACAAATAATTGAGTTACATAGATTAAAAAATTGATTAAAATTTGTTAAAGGTCACTCAATATATACACACAAATAGAGAGGGAGAGATGAGTTATTACCAGCTGATGCAACAAGAAACAGAACCACCAAGCAAGCCAATTTGACCAAAGCTCTTCCCATTCCTCTCTGAGATTTTAAATCAAAGCTATCTTTGAACCAACGTCCAAACGTGCCTTTGATTATCAATATATACATGCATGGATATATATATATATATGACCATGGTCCCAGGTCCGTTAATAGAAATCAATTGTATGCTACTAATAAATATCAGTTAACAAGATTTATAATTCATCTTAATATGTTGAAAACAAATGGAGTATCGAATAATATAATATAAAAAACGTTTATTATTGTAAATACGTACAATAAATGTAAATTAATACATCAAATACTCGGCTACAAATGTTAGACATTTTTATATCTAGCTCTTTAATTATTTAGATATGCACATAAACAAGGTTTTGAACTTTTGAATTTTGATGATCGTGTACTAATTCCATTGATTTGCAATTAGTAATAATTAATTAATTACCTCATTGGTTCAACTCCATCCGTTTATTTTTATCTGTCATTTAAGGTGTTTTCAAATTAATAGATGGTTTTTTAATATTCTCTAATATAGTAAACCTTTAACTTAGATCTTCATCTATGTTGAAATAGAGTCTATAGGAATGTAGTCATTTATTCATATTGCTTAGAAGCAATTAACTTGATTTTGTGAGGGTGTGGGTGTGACCATCCCGGATATTTATCCATATAGGGGCTGGAATATTATTCGTTAGAGTTCGAGAGGACCTTTGTACTGCCGATTAGCCAACTAAGAGGGATGGAAGGAGATTGCATTTTAAATTCTTCCATGATGATACCATCTCCATCTTCATTCAAAAATGGAGGCCCCGAGATCACTTCTGCTTTGCTTTAAAAATAAAAAATAAAAAATGAAGGCCCCGAGATCACTTCAGTCTCTGTAAGCAGCTGCCATTTTTCATGCATATCTGGGATCTCATTTTGAAGTAGGTCGATAACCTCGTAGGAGTCGCACCTAATCAACACTTCTCTGAACCCCCCATCCCAAACTCTTTTCATGCCCATAAGGCAACCCCAAATTTCAGCACTCAGAGCATCACCAGTACTAAGCCTCAACATAAATCCCTCTACTTATAGTTCTTTTTGCTATGTTTAACTAGTTACCTTCTATTGGTTTCCAACGGTATTGCTTGGATATTATTAGTCGAAGGACCAAAGTCCCTTTACTTCTAGTTACACTATGTACTTGGGTGTAATGATTGCATGCTCTCATCATTCTCCTACCTTTTCCAGGGAAAAAGTACAAAACAAAACAAAAGGTGTTAGAATATATGGATCGTAGTTGGATACAAGCTAAACGGACGAGTGTTGAATATGATGTTGGGGTCAAGGGTTTTTTAGACTTTGCAAAAAGAAATGCCGATGATGATAGTGGGATGTTTTATTGCCCTTGTGTAAAATGTTTGAATGAGAAGCGATTAAGTGCTGCAGATATATATACACATTTAATTTGTGAAGGGTTTTGTAAGACGTATGTAGTATGGGTATGGCATGGTGAACAATTAGAAATGCCAAGTGCATCTCAACAGGGGGAAGTGACTTGTGATGATAATGACACGGATATGGATGATCGGATAGAGGACATTATTCATGATGTAGGAGAAGAGGCTTTTGAACAATCACATGCATATGGTAATATGTGCAGTAATGCTGAGAAGCCATTGTACCCGGGGTGTAAAAAATACCAATTGCTGAATGCTGTATTGAAATTGGTAAGCTTGAAAGCACGGCATGGATGGAGCGACAAGAGTTTTTCAGAAACGCTTGAGGCCTTTAAAGATATGCTTCCTGATGATAATGTGTTGCCTTGTCGATACTATGATGCTAAGAAAATACTGTGTCCACTAGGGATGAAGTATAAAAAGATCCATGCTTGCCCTAATGATTGCATATTGTATAGAAAAGATCATGAAGAGAAGGAGCAATGTCCGATATGTGAAACTCCGAGGTATAAATCAAATAAGGGCCCTGCAAAAGTGTTGTGGTATCTTCCAATCATTCCAAGGTTCAAGCGCCTGTTTGCTAATGAAATTGATGCCAAAAATTTGAGATGGCACCCAAATGAGCGGATTTTTGATGGAAAGCTTCGGCATCCAGCTGATTCTTCTCAATGGCAGAAAATCGATCAATTATTTCCTAGCTTCGGTGAAGAACCTAGGAATCTCAGGCTTGGGCTTAGCACAGATGGTATGAATCCTTATGGTAGCCTAAGCAGTATACATAGTTCATGGCCTGTTCTGTTGGTAATTTACAACTTATCTCCTTTGTTATGTATGAAACGAAAGTACATAATGTTGTCTATGTTGATTTCGGGACCAAAGCAACCCGGAAATGACATAGATGTTTACCTACAACCCTTGATCGAAGACTTGAAAGAGTTGTAGGATAAAGGAGTCGATGTTTTTTATGCGAACAAGAAGGAGACTTTTAATATGCGAGCAATGATCTTTTGTACTATAAATGACTTCCCTGCATATGGGAACTTGTCAGGATATAGCATTAAAGGCCACAAAGCTTGTCCGATATGTGAAGAAGGCACATGCTACCATCAACTTCAACATGGAAGAAAGACGGTTTACCTTGGGCATAGGCGATTTCTAAGATGAAGCAACCCTTATCGTAGATTAAAAAAAGCTTTTTTCGGTGGCCAAGAGTTTGAAGATGCTCCAGAGGCATTGACTGGGGAGAAAATTTATGAAAAGGTGAAAAATATCAATACTATGTTTGGTAAGTCATCAAAGAGTAGAAATGAGAAAAATATATAGAAAAAAAGGTCCGTCTTCTTCGATCTTCCATATTGGCACAATCTTGACGTCAGACACTGTATTGATTTCATGCATGTGGAGAAGAACGTATGTGATAGTATTGTTGGGACACTGCTCAACATACAGGGAAGTTCTAAGGATGGCGTGAAGGCAAGATTAGACTTGCAAGAAATGGGAATACGAGAAGATTTACATCCAAGGCCATACGGTAATAGAACATTTTGTCCTCCAGCTGCTCATACTTTGTCTAAGGTTGAGAAAAGAAGCTTTTGTGAGTGTTTACATGGCGCTAAAGTTCCCTCAGGGTATTGTTCAAATTTTAAAAAGCTTGTATCGATGAAAGACTTGAAGTTAATAGGGCTAAAGTCTCATGATTGTCATGTCTTAATGCAACAACTACTCCCAGTAGCTATTCGAGGCATTGCCGAATATGATCTTCAACACATATTGACTAGACTTTGTTTCTTCTTCAATGCCATTTATTGTAAAGTCATTGACAAGGAAAGATTGGAGGAATTGGAAAATGAAGGATACATTATCTTATGCCAGCTTGAGAAGCTTTTTCTTCCGTCCTTTTTTGATATCATGGTACACTTGGTTGTTCATCTAGTGAGGGAGATAAAGTTGTGTGGCCCTATCTATTTCCGGTGGATGTACCCGATCGAAAGAACTATGAAAATACTAAAAGGGTATGTAAAGAACCCCAATCGGCCTGAAGCATCTATTGTTCAAAAATATGTTTCTGAAGAAGCTATGGAATTTTGTCAACAGTATTTGTCAAATGTACGACATATTGGCCTTCCTAAGCGTCATGATCAAGAAGGGGGTAGACGCGGGGCAACAGTAAAGAGCATAGATGCTGATGAATTGCAACAAGTCCACCTGTACATCTTGAACAATGTTGATGAAGTTCAATATTACATGAATGCCCATAAAGAAATTGTACGGAAACAAAATAGTCGAATGAGCGAACAAAGGTTAATCAGGGAGCATAACAGAACTTTCGCACATTGGTTCAAACAAAAGGTTGACGGAGAAGAATGTGTTTCTGATACAATAAATTGGTTAGCACGTGGTCCTGAAGTTGATGTCATAAGTTGGACTTCATTTGTGATTAATGGTTATACCTTTTACACGAAGTCCGTAGATGATAAGAGCACCGTCCAGAACAGTGGTGTTGTATTAGTGGCTGAATCTATGCACTTCTCTAGTTCGAAAGATAAGAACCCTACGTTAGCTGCCATACCTTATTATGGGGTGATTGAAGAGATTTGGGTGGTTGACCATGTTAAAATTAGATTTCCCATTTTCAAATGCAAGTGGGTTGATGTCAATAATGGTGTGAAGATCGATAGGTTAGGATTTACATTAGTAGATCTGAATAGTAGAAGTTTTGGAGATGAACCTTTCATTATGGCAGATCAGGCGCAACAAGTGTTCTATATCACTGATCAGGCAAATAAAATGTGGTCTGTAGCTCTCCAAGGAAAAAGGGTCGTTGATATTGATGAGAAAAGTCACTCAAATTATGATCTTCTTGAGACTCCTTCTTTTTCCAGGGGTCTACCAGAACTGAACGAAGAAGATGAAGCAGATAATGCGCACGGCACAAGAAATGATCATCACGAGGGAATATGGGAGGATATCTCTTTATGATATTACTTTGACCTTAACTAACTAAAGTAATTATGATTATGATTATTATCTGAAGAATATGTTTAGTTATTTTATCTATATAGTCTTCACATGTCATAGCTTAGGATTTATCTTTCTTTGTTGTCGTTACAGGAAAATGACGGATCCCTAGATCCTAGTGCAGAGGATCAGCCACCTCCTCCACCTCTGGGTCAGTCACCTAGTGCTCAGGAGAGTCAGCAGCCACCTAGTGCTCAGCAGAGTCAGCCAGCTAGTGTTAACCAGGGCGAGCCTAGCAATGCTCTGAGCCAGGGTCGTAGTGAGCGCAGTAGCCAGTGTGTACGGAGGGGTAGACGTGCCACACGGTTGACAGATGTTTCCCTCAGTCGGAGTGCAGGCCAAAAGATACCGATTGAGTTTGATAGACATTGGAAACCAATCAGGCCTAATGCACAACGATATAGGAGTTTCATCGGCCTCCTTGCACGTAACAAGCCGAGCATCTTGATAGAGGAGTGGAGAAATGTCGATCCAAAGGTGAAACAGCATATTTGGGACACTATTCAGGTATATAATTCTCTTCTGTATGTAATTAATTATTATCAAATGTCACTTCATTTGTCACTTACTCCTTCAATGCATGCATTTCAGGTCACCTACGACGTTCCTCAGAGTGAGATCTTGTACAACAAGACGATGACGTATTGTTATGAGCGCTGGAGCAAGTTTAAGACAAGTCTGACCAACAATTACATTCATATTGAGGTGCAAGATGGTCAGCCTCATCCTAATCCGTGCAGCACGTATACATTTCTTGATCAAGCGACTTGGCAAGAATTTGTTAGGCTTCGGACTACTCCGGAATCTTTGGTTAGTTGACTTATTTTTTATTTTATTTACTTAGCAATTATCTTAATTGATTATAACACTTTCCTTTTGTATCATTTCTTATTCGCAGGCAAAAAGGCAAAAAGCACTAGAGAGTGGTAGAAAGAATGATTGCCCTCATACAATGTCTCGTGGGGGTTATGCAATGGCTGAAAGAGACTTGTTAGCGGCCAAACGGAAGAGATTGGAAGAAGCATCTCAATCCGATCCTTCTGATCTTCTTTCTCCGCCATCTCCGATTCGTCGAGAAGAAAAATGGCAATTTGCCCACCAAAAGAGGAGTGGGACTTATACGAGTGAACAATCTCGTATAGTTGGTGAAAGAATTGTAAGTATATATAGTTATTGTAATTAATTACATAAGAAACGTACATTATGACTTATGTTTGTTATTTTGTATTATGTTACAGGATGAACTTAGAAAACAACAAGCTGAGGGCTCTTTTAAGTCGGAGGGCAGGAATGACATCCTCACAGTTGCTACTGGCAAACACGAGCATCCAGGCCGTGTCAGGGGAGTTGGAGGAGGGGTAGGGATACGGGATTACTTTGGAGCCCCCGTACACCATTCCTCAAACATCGTGACTAGGGAGGAATTGGAGACTATGTTGGCCATTGCAAGAGCAGAAGCAAAGGCCGAGGCTGAAGCATCTTTTGATGCACTAATAGAGACCCGATTGAGCAAGATGAAAGAGGAAATGATAGTGTTTATGAGCTCAAGACAAGATACCAGTGCTCCCCAGCCACAATCGATTGATCCTAATAAGCAGAGCACTAAAGGTAGTTGTTGCAACATCGGGCAGTCATCAGAGGGTCCTAACCCGCAAATTACTGGGCTTTGTGATCTTTTTGTCGAGGATCCTCTGAGACGGTTAGTTGCACGGGGTAGTGTGCATAACCTGGGATCAACTGTCCACCACCGACAAATGGAAGGTGATCAAGTCCGGGTGTCAGTTGACGAGGTGATTATTGCGGATGCACCTGTCCCTATCCCTTCTGATGAATTCAAGGTCGTTAGCGATGTCTTGGGCACATTCATCTTGTGGCCAACGAACCTTGTTTCTGGTCGAGCCGAGGATAGTCCGATCAAAGGCCCACCACCAAGTCCGATCAAAGCCCCACCAAGTCCAGCTCCCTTCACTCAGCAAGAAGTTTCACAGCCTCCATTGAATATCATGCAGCAAGTGATTCTGATGGCATATGATACATCCTTCAAAACAAGAGAGTGGCCTACGGATTCAGTTGTTGGACAGTCAGGAGTGACATGCTATCTTGAGAGGGATGATTTGATGTCCCTGGTAGCTCCTGGACAAAATCTTACGATTGGGATTGTCCAACTGTTCTTAATGTAAGTAGCTTCTGCAATTCAAAGTAAATATTTTAAAAGTTTCACCGTTTACCTTTTATTTATGTGCTTGCGTTATTGTAGGTACATGCATCGTAGGTTGGTCTCCTCTGGCAAAAGCGAAAAATTTGGATTCTTATGCCCCCATCACATCCAAGAGAAAGGGACCACTGCTGCTACTAGACATACATACTTGTCACAGAGGCTTAGTGAAACTGGAACCGAGTGTTTCTTGGCTCCATATGTGCATAGGTAAGAAACATATTGATATTTTATAATTTATATAATGTTTTATGTTTGCTTATTAATATTCTTCTGTTTTTTTCAGTGATCATTGGCAGTTGCTTCTTCTATGCAAGAGTAGTTACACTGTCATCCTCTTATGTTCCCTCCACTTCAAACCAGGGAATGATTTGAAAAAGACCATTAATTCGTTAGTTTTCTTGCATTCTTACCTTTTGTATGCAAAGTTTATGGAATTTGTGTAAAACCAATAACCTTTGTCATTGTGATGATCATAGGGCTATGCGGACATTCCTACACAGTGCTTGTGGTAAGCATGTTCGTGACTTAAAGGACCCTACATGGATCATGCCAAAGGTTAGTACATATGGATTTGTTTACAGAATGTAATAAGACATGCCTTTTTATTTGTTTTAATGATATCATGTGTTTTCTCAGAGCCGTCGGCAACCAAAGGGGTCCAACTTATGTGGTTTTTATGTTTTGAGACATATTTACAATATTATCACTCTAGGCACGACTGATTTTACTCAAGAGGTAAATTTATATTTCAGAAGTTTTGTTTTACTTTATTGTTTTTAAGTTACTAAGTCAATGTTTCGTCTGGTTTTGGTGTTACAGATGTTTGATCTTGCTGAACCCTTTCCTGAAGAAGATATTGATTTCATTCGCACATGTTGTGCTGAATTCATCCATGAGCTATTACAAAAATAGTGAGTTTTTGAATCCAATGTTCATTATACATTATTGTAAAAATGTACCCATATTAGGTTAGATTATTATGTCCTTTGTGAAGCTTGAAGACCTTTTTGAGATGTTTTATCTCTGATTATGAATATGAATGTAGATATTTAATGACAGATGTTTCTAGCTGTATTTGGCATTTGTTAGTTTGTCCCTTTTTTTGTTTACAAGATGGATGTCAATGGATCAAATCGCATATAATTAAGCACTATTTGATTATTATGTATTTCATAAGTATCTCCAAGTAAGCTTTAAATGTTATTGGTTTGGGAGCTGTTTTTCAATTAGAACTAGGAGGTCGCTAATATTTGTAGTTTGGTGTATGATAATTAGTTGTATAATGTTGCAGGGAACTGATGTATGGTATTTAGTTGGTGGAATGAATCTTTCATTGGCAAAAAAAATGTTATAAACAGGGAAGCATGTTCTTGAGGCTTAAGTAAGTAATTCTAGAGCTAGTGAGGGGGTTGAAGGTATTGTGTATGCCTCCAATTTCTGTGTATTCCTACAGAAGAGGCAATTAGAGGGACTTTTACATTATTCCTATTGGGTTTCAATTTTATGGGACTTTTACCAAAGGGCATGTTCATTGCGTTTGTTTTACTGCTGTCATTTGGATACTGTCTATTGCAAATGAATCATCAATATATATATGACTGTACTGCCTGGTGATTTTGAATTTTGAAATTGAAATGAGTGATTGTCATGTACTGCTGTTTAAAATTGGAGCATTCTGTGCGTGTACATATAATAAAAGGGAAGTTTTTTTTAAAAAAATGAAGCTTTAAGACCGGTTGTAGTCACAACCGGTCTTAAAAATTACTTTGAGACCCGTTGTGGCACAACCGGTCTTAAATGTAGAATCTTTAAGACCGGTTGTGGCACAACACGTCTTAAAGGTGGGACATTTAAGACCGGTTGTTACCACAACCGGTCTTAAATGTCAAACCTTTAAGACCGGTTGTGCCACAACTGGTCTTAAATTTGGAGTTTTTAGACCGGTTGTGGATACAACCGGTCTTAAAAGTTTGACTTTTAAGACCCGTTATAACAACCGGTCTAAAAAATAACAGACTTTTAAGACCTGCTGTATCAAGACCTAATACAGAACCGGTCTAAAAAGTCATTTTTAACCGGTCTAAAAAGTCATTTTTCTACTAGTGATAAGTCTTACTTAAATCGTTTTAACTCCTCTTTACAGAAAAAATATGAATCACTATCATATACAACCAAAAAAATACAAAATTCAACAAAAGTCCACACTACTCAAGAATTAAGTCCAGTTTCAACCTCAATCTTTGAAAATACATGACTTCTAGTATACACATCAAAATGATAGGCATAATATATCAAATTAAAGTTTGGAATACATTGGAAAGGTTTAGAATTTTTAGCCATCATTTACTTATTCAAAACTACCATGAAAACTGACTGCCTGCACAGAGTTTTCACCGGCAACATTTTCCAATTTTCACACAAATGTTTCCTAAGATTCTAAATTCACAACCAATAGTACTCACACACAATTTTCCACAAGGAATCCAATGGAAACATCAAAATAGACAAATTCCCATTCCATTGTCATGCTCTGTTTTGGGTAGAATTTAACATAAGGTTTCACAAGTTGCCAAATTTCACATTTAATTCCCAAATCAATTCTATTTAGTCATTGGATACCAAAAAGCACGATATCATCAAAAAAATGCCAAAAATCCTCTAACATCCCAATTAGACAAAAATTAGGCCAAAAATCCACAAGTTCCAATACTCAACCAATGATCACAATATATATGTCAAAAGGTTGCTTTTCCTTACCTCTATCTCTTCCACTATAACCCCCTCATGGTAATCACATCCGGATTTCAAAATTTAAGTGAAATAGAGACCAATAAAATGAAATCAACAATTTATAATCCCTTACTCAGGATGAGGTATTTCAAAATCAATTCAAAACATGATAATTTCGGCTCTCACATTCACGTGCAGATATAACTACTTGAGAAATCAAATCACATAAGAAATATCAGAGTGCGGAAACTAAAATCCAGGAAAACCCCGGGTTCATATATATCGAATGGGTTTACTATTTTCCCAAATGGGGATTACAAGTCAAAAATTCACTATGAACAATCTATATACAGTAATCCCAATTCTACAATAGATAACCAACAATCCCAAAATCCTGAATGTCCCTAAGAGATCCTAACCACTCCGGGTTGGTCGATTCTCCTTCGAGCCACTTGCCCTGTCTGAAAAGGTTAGTTATATGGAAAGAGTGAGATTCTAAGGAATCCCAGTAGCAACAAGTCACTCATACAATATATAAACATAAAGCATGTATTTTCATAATGTTCAGCAGCTTCACAATGATCTCTGGCTCGCGCCACATATGACAGCACTCACGGCTGTAATCACTATGCACAACGCCCGCTTTCGCGGTGTACACTATGCCAACTTTCGCTGTAATCACTATGCACAATAACCACTTTCGCGGTGAACACTATGTAGCAGCAACACGAAGCACAACGCACCACAAAGCATCTCAAAGCACAATGTATCACTAAACTCCACAAGGTATCTCAATGTACAAGGTATCACAAAGCAGTAGCAGTAGCATCCACACAATGAATGACAGACAAACATACAATACATTTACACAAAGTATAAGAGAGGAGTCGCTACCTGTATCTTTCCTGACAATCTTTGGCACAGTGGGCTCACGCATTCGGCAGATATCAAATCCTATACCAATTAAGGACAATTGATCAATCTCTCTTCCAATTACTTAATCCCATAATACACTAAGTTGGTTATCATTTAGGACTCTTAAGAGGCCACAAATGTCTCTAATGAAAGCCCTAAAAGGTTGGGAAACAATAGGTTGAAGGTCACTTTTCGAAAACACTAAGTGCTGGAACACAGGGGTGGGCTGCGGCCCGCAACTCATGGGCCGCGGCCTGAATCAGGCTAGAAAGGTTTGGGTCGCGGCCAGCCACTCATGGGCCGCGGCCCAGAAATTTCCTGACTCTGGGCTGAACTTTGAAAAACCATAACTAATTCTAGCAAAATCGAAATGAGATGATTCCAAAGCCAAATGAAAGGTATATAAGTCCTCTTTCAAGGAAAAATATAGCCCATCACTGTAAATCACTACACAAATACAGAATCAACAAAAACTACACACTACTCCAAAACAGAGTTCTGTTTCAATCCCAAATTTTGGACAACCATATCTCACAGAATACTCAACGAAATGACACAAAATATATGTCCATTTTGAAGCTTGGGATGTGAAATTTAAGACTGGAAAGTTTCAGAATTTTCCAATACCATTTGCTCATTCAAAACGCTCGTTCAAACTGACAGCGAAAAACAGATCTTGAACAAAACAGATTTTCCAACTTTTCCCAAGTGATCCAAATAAATCCAAAATCAACAACCAAGCTTATTCCCACACAAAATCACTCAAGGAATCCAATGGAAGTGTCAAAATCACCAAAATCCTATTCCATTACTATGCTTTGGTTTTGGGGTAACATTAAACACCAACTTCCAAAATCTCCAAACTTAACAATTTCAACCCAATCAAATCTATCTATCCAAAATGCATTACAACATACAATTTCCATACCAAACATATACCAAACTCTCAATGGCCCTCATTTTCGAAAATGGGTCTAAAATTCTAGAAATTCCAAGTTAATCCATTTGGCATAAAACATAGATAGATAGATAGGTCTTACTCACCTTATCAACTTCTCCAAAGAGAGTTCTTGATTCACCCAAGTCCAGAATTTAGAGTGATCACAAACCACAACTAATGGACAAACTACAACCATAGAAATGTAGCTCTCAATGAGATACACAACTTTAGAGAAGAGGTTTTGAGCAAAGGAGGAGCATTACTTACTCAAAATCCAAGCTTTTCTTTCTCTCTCCAAGCTTAAGGTCACCGAAAATGGAGGAATGGGAGAGAGAATATGATAGATGGAAGAGATGATGATGATGAACTTTTCTCTTCCCTTCCCTAGCACACAACCGAACAAAAGAGAGGAGAAAGAGAAAAGTGCTATTTTGTCTTCATGTGCCTCATCCAAAGGCCTCCACTATGCCATATGTCACCATCTCATCCACTTCCACTATGAGCTCACATAGACACAAAGTATAGGATTCCGACCTATCAATAATGAATCTCAACCCTTGATCTCAAATACCACACACATTTATCTCAAATTTACATCATATTAATTCCAAAAGTGTATAATTACATAATTTTATAATCAATCTCAATGCCATTAGCCCTTAATTGAAAATCGGGGTGTTACATCCACTATCTTGTTCTTTAATTCTCCAATCACTAACTTTTCTTGAGTTCACAAAACAACTCCTCTCAAAAATATAAAACCATAGAAATGAAGCTTACATTAAGAGGAACAAGTTTAGAGGAGAGGTTTTGAGCAAAAAAAAGTCATCTTCAAGGTCAAAATGGCACACCTACCTTGATTTCTTCTTTCTCTTTCCTCCAACCCCCATGGATGATCTTGAGCTAGAGAGAAAGGGTAAAAGATGATGTAAGATCATATTTTTAGTCCTTCCCCATGACTTGAACGAACTAAAGGAAATGAATTAAAAATAATTCCTTTGACTTTTCAACACCCCATACTTGATCGATATGATGCCACATGTCCCAATTCTATGGTTCCTCATTAGACATGTAACTGTGTGGTTACTTAACCTAATCCCATTAGCCACTTAGTCACACTTCTCATTTCTTTTAGCTATTAGCCAATTTCTTCTTTGGTTGCTGACTAAATTGGAAAGTAAATTTCATTCTTCATGTTTAGCCCCTAACTATGGCAATTTCTATTGAATTACCACTTAAGGAATTATTTAATTTCATTTCCCCTTGTCATGCACCCTTCCCTTCACTTTTATTTCAATTTAAGCTTTGTCATTATAGCTAAGCTAAAATACTGGGTTTGGGCACTCTCTGCTGCAAATTCGGATCATTACTCTTACTATATTTTCTAGAAGTGTTTGGCTAATGTTCTTTATGTCCACTTTTGGAGTCACGAGCATGTATTTATATTTTGGGTCATTACACCTCTCTCTAGTCAATATTCATCCAGCAACCTTACAATAGAGGGGAAAATGAAGAAAATCATAAGAAAAAGAAAGAGAATAGAAGGAAGGTAAATAGTAAAAGTTCCTAAGCTATGAAGCCAATTTCACCTTCGATTCAGCGTTTCCAGGTTCTATAGTCTTCTCTAATTTTTTTCCTCTCAGTGAGAGAAACATCTCGATGGTTTTGAATTCTTGATCAGAGGAGTTTGGAGCTATCTACCTAGGAGAAATGCTGCCAAAATCAGGATCTGATTATAGAATCGAGTAAAAGTACATATGAGTGAAATAGGCAAGCTTCACCCAAGAGGGGCTAAATTGGGTAATGTGATAAATTTTTTTCGGTTGATATGGTGATATAGTAATAGCTGTAGATAAAGTAGAGTAGAAAAGATAAGCACACAAAGAATTATACTGGTTCGGCCAAAGACCTGGCCTATATCCAGTCCTCAAAGATCAAGACTTACTAAGATTTTCACTATTCTTCCAAGATTCAGTGGGCTCTCGGAATGTTGTAAGACAACAACTGTCCTTGAAAAGACTACAAGTAGAAATACTAGAAATTTCTCTCCCCCTTACGAAAAGTCTTATGTGAAGAAAAACAAACCTATGACCTTTCTCTCTTGCTTACGTATACAAGTGTTATGAGCAGCAACGTTCTCTCCTGCTTACACCACTGTAAGTCTTACAAGTAGCAATGTTCTCTTCTGCTTGTATCTTGTAAGTCTTGTGAGCAGAAAGTCCTACTCATAATTCTCTCACTGCTTCTCTCGTAAGGAAATCTTCCCTCTCAAGGTCCCAGTACCTTGAGATCAAATAGAATTTAAAGTGCATACAGACTCTCTTATAGAGTAAATATGATAAATACTGAAGAACAATATGAATACAAAGAAAATGTGAATAACAGAGACTCGTGAATTTCCTTGTATGAATTCTTCCACTTCGTTATTCTTGATGCACTCTGGAGTTCTGTATTTATAGACATTTGTTTTTGCTCGTTTGAATAATAATTGTTGTAGAGCGGGGCATGTTACTGTGGAACAACGTGCGTACGTTTGAAATCTTTGAACGTGGTAAGTACGTGCTTGGATGGTCATAATGATGTTGTCCGTCGTTGTTTGACTTCCTCTGTGTCTTTCTGATTCAAACGTTTAAACTCCTGTATCACTCTCATAATACATGTTAAATGATGTTATATAATAATAATAAGTGAAAATGAAATAAATAAATAACACTAAACCATATTCGGATTGAACGCTGTAAGATTGGTGCCTTTTGGCTTCTGGCAGAGTATCACTCGAGTGCTATGATGTCTTACTCGAGTACAATACTATATTTTCTCCTTTTGCTTCAATTTTATACTTGCACTTCCACAGATTTTGAGAGAGTGTGTTTTCACACTTGCGAGTGATGTGGGTCCTTACTCGAGCACTAGTCTCCTTACTCGAGTGTTACTTCATTTTACACTATGAGCCACGTCTCTGGACAACACTCATACCTTATTTTATCAAGAGTGTGATTTTGCACTCCCAGGTGATGTAGGCCCTCACTCGAGCATACATACTCTTACTCAGGTAAGAAGAATATTCTTTTATAATATACTCTTTATCTTCAGTATTTGCATCAGAATTGAGAGAGTTAGATTTCTCACTCGTGAGTGCTGATGTATACTCGAGCACATGAACTCTCACTCGGGCATGCTTATACTTCTCTGTTCTGTAAGACTCTCAGCCAAAAACTCACAGTCTGTCACCCACTAGAACTCAGGTACAGAAAAGACCATCACTCGAGTACAGAACCTGTGCTCGAGTGAAGTGTTGATATCTTGTTTCTGACTTTGCTCTCTATCAAACACTTTTAGTTCAACACTTTCATATGCTTAAGTGCAAAACAACTTCATGCTCGAGTGTTGGTTATAGTGCTCGAGTGCATCAGTAAAATAGACAGCAATTACTCTCTGTCAAATACTTTCTATCTAATACTTGCATATGCTTGAGTGCAAAAGAGGTTGATGCTCGAGTGTTAACTTTGTTGCACGAGTGCATCAGTAAAAATTGACAGCAGACATCTCTAAAATTTGCCATATGCATTTGGTAACTTTGCAATCATTGTCTAGACTTGTAAAAACATACTTTGCACACAATTACCTTTTGTTAAGATCAAAACTTGGAATCTAACATTCTCCCCCTTTTTGATGATGACAAAACCTTTATGATGAGTTTTAAGAAAAATCTTGATTAGAGTTAAAATTATGAAAAACATTATCAATATTTCTAAATGCATATTTCACAAAGATTTAGACTCATTTTCAGATTCTTGCACTTATCCTCATATGTTTCTTGGAATACTTCCAATGGACACTTAAAAACCAAGAAAAGTCATATTATCACATAAATCATTAAAACTGAACAAAAATCATTAAAACTTAACAAACTTGAGAATAACCATTAGTAAACAGAAATTAATAGTACAATATTAAGCTTGAATCAACTTCTACCCATAAAAACCTAATATGCAACCATGTCAGCAAAAGTAGAATAGAAAACAATAGTAATCCTACCCTAATACAGAAAAACTACCCAATACACTGCAAATCAGACCATATTAGCTTAGAAACCATCAAAGATCCTTCTCCCCCATTTTATCAACATCAGAAGGGGCTGAGGAAAAGTGAGATCGGATGGTGGGGCAAAAAGCACTTGGTAGTAGAAGGGTCTACTGGATCTGGCTCAAAGTGTGGAGAAGATGGCTGAGGAACAGAGGCTGTAGGTGGCGGTGAAGGTGACCGATCATAAGTGACATCAACATTGGAATCCAGATCGGTGAAGAGAACATGTATCTGTGTATGAGGAGGTGAAGTCGAGGCAGGAGTAGTCTCAGATGGCACCTCAGAAGACGTAGTCAGAAAATGAGTGCGTAAAAAGATCTCCATATCAGTGATTCTTATTGACATATCTTCTTGAGTCTTGAACATCAAGTCAAAGTTGGTATTAGCCTTGTCCACCAACATTAAGACTTGTAACTCCATCGTGTTTACTAACTTATCATACTCAGTCATCAATTCCTTTTTCATACCAGACATAACTTGATTGATCACTTCAGTTATATGAGTGGAAAGTGATGCATTCAGGAAAGATGGAGGTGGAATTGAACCTTGAGCTGAAGATTGAGCCTCATCACCTCTCAAAGGAGTGGTTTCTCTATGAGATGTAGCCTTGGTTTGACTTACTGAAAGATTGAAACTCATATGTGTCAATTGAGTCTTGCCAAACCTTGGAATAGTTACCCTCTCAGTTCCCTCTAAATACCACACTTTGTTTTTCTTGAGAATGAGAGACATAATTTGTGGGTATCGTATGGTGGCGGATTTTGATAAAGAAAATCAAAATCTTCTCATCTCACTAAAGATAATCTCCCCCACATTTCTTCACTGACCGGCTAGGAAGGAGGCCATCAAGTAGTAATCTCTCTGAGCAAAATGGATATAATTTTTGGATTATTAACAATGCTATGAGAGTATATGTAGTGAAGAGCATGATTAGAATCAGGCATGTCAATAGGCTTAAAGTTGAGAGGGCCTATTAGGTCATTTGGTCTCAAAAGCCGGAAGGCTTTATTGGCTGATAGAGTGGGTAGATTAGAAGGAGGTGCAACATATCCAAGTAAATCATTAATGATACTAGCAGATATCATAATGAATTGATCTCTAATAGTGGTAGATACCGCTTCCTCTATCAATTCTCCAGTCCTAGATTTTTTGTTGTGGGATTTCATGTTGCAATAAAAAGATTTCACAACAGAGGGTGAATAAGGAATATGAACACTCAGCTAGGGAGCATAAAATTCAAGATAAGGATGAAAATTCAAACCACAGCTCTTCAGTAGATATTCTAAGTCGACATAAACTATAGGACAAAATTTTCTATGTGCAAACTCAGAATTATATACATTCTGTTTAAATGCCTTCAGTTCCTTAATATTGAAGTCTTCAGGAGGATTTGTGACTTGTTCTTCCTCTGGTGCCTGTGATGTGGAAGGAACCCCTGAAGTAGCCGTATTGGACTGGCCAACTTGATGTGAACTTGAGGCTCCAGCTTGTGAGGCAATTTTTCTAACCAATGCCTCAAGCTTTGATTTCTTCATTGCTTCCTAGAGTTGCTTATTAAAGGAGTCATCGGAGGAAGAAGATTGTTGTGGTTGCTTTGTTTCTGTAATATCCCAAAAAGTGATTAAGGGCTAATGACTTCAAAAGTGGATGTAATTATTGTTGAATAAACACTTTTGAAGAATGTGTGATGGGAATTTGGATATTTTAATGATTCCAATGGATTCCTTGTGAAAATTTATGTGAGAATGATGTTTGGTATGAAAATGGAACCAATGGAAGCAAAGATGCAAAATCTAAAATTCTGTCCAGTGAAATTCTATTCTGGGCAGTCCGTTTGTGTGAACGTTTTTAATGACCAAATGGTATCTAAAAATTATGAAATTTTCCAGTCTTATAGTTCACATCTCAAGCTTTAAAATGGACATATAATTTGTTCCATTTCGTTTTGTGAACCAGGAGATATAACTGTCCAAAGTTTGGGATGGAAACTGAACTCTGTTTTGGGGCAGTGATGAGTTTTATGTAATTCTGGAATTGTGTGGTGATTTTTATTAATGGCCAATATTTTTCCTATGAAGAGGACTTAAATATCTTTCATTTGGCTTTGGAATCACCTCATTTCGATTTTTCTAGAATTAGTTATGATTTTTCAAAGTTTGGGCAGAAAATCTGCCAGAAAATCCGAAAATGGGAATTATGACATCATCTCATTAAAAGATGATGTCAGCATGGATTATTAATCAAATTGCTCATCTTCTTCAGCCATTTCACGCCATTTTCAGCTGAAGATAGTGAGAGAAAGTTGAGAGCTCTTAGAGAGAGAAAGAGGAGAAATCTCGCAAGGTAAGCCGATTTCTCCGACGATTTAGCTTCTAACGCGTGTAACTCCGATCCTAAGCTACTCCTCTTTATTCTTTAAGGTTGTGAAGCTCAAAATTTGGTGTTTCAAAGAGGCTAGGGTTCAGCCAAGTTTGGGAAAAGCCAGAGGGAGCTTGAGGTAACTTCCAAACTTTCGTATATTGCTTATTCTGGCTGCTGTGGGCAATTTAATCGGTGAAATTTCGCCGGATTGCCATTGGTTTTAAAGTTTGGAAATTGAGTTTCCTAGGGGTTATGCTGCCCAAATTGGGTCTTAATGTTAGTTGTAACCTAATGTAATGGTTAATAAAGTGGTTAGGAGTAGAAAGGAACGCGTTTACGGAGCCGAAATCGTAAAACCCCGATTTTCCCTGGAGAAGACCATTATTTCGGCCAGCCCTAGAAATGGGTCTTAGAGTTGGATTTTCAATGATTTGATGGTTCCATTGAGTTCAGGGGCGAAAATTAGGTGGGGTTACAGTTGGGCACTTTTTCAAGAAAGGCCGAGAAAGCATAATTACGGAAACACCCCTAAAACCCTAAAAGTAGGGCTGCCAAGGGCAATTTTGTAATTTGATATTGAATTTGATAATTCTGAGTACGGAAATGGATTCCTTGGGCGGAAATATGTTAGGATAGCCCATATTAGAATTTCGAGAAAAGTGCAACCGGTCCGGGTATGGCGGACCCAGGCCGGGTCCCCGGGGGTATTTTTGTAAATTTTCATTATAGACTCATATAACCCTAAGTAACACTATGGAAGTGTCTAAATAGTGCATTTGGAATTGTAGGATTCGATATTTGCCGCCCTCGTGAGCCAACTACGCCAGCGAACGTCAGAAAGGAACGAGGTAGTGACTTTTCTTTTGTACCATATATGATGCATTGTATGTGTGTTATATCGTTGATTTGTAATGAATTCGTATGCTGCGACATCTGTGGATTTGTGTTAGCACTGTCATTCCAATAGTCCCTGAGTAGCTAACAACGGTTCGGGTTAGGACGGTGTGCCTTCCCGGCGGAGAAAGGGGATGAGGATGAGGTGTGATATATGTGATTATATGAGCCGAAAGGCTATTTGTGGAGGCCGACGGGCCATTTGTGAAAGCCGAATAGCTGTATGGGCTATAAGGCTATATGTATGCACTGCCACGCCAATAGTCCCTGAGTAGCTAACAACGGTTCGGGTTAGGCGGTGTGCCTTCCCGGCGGAGAAAGGGGATGAGGGTGGAGTGTGATTTGTGGTGCTGCTGCTGTATGATGATTGGCTTACATGCTGTGTGCTTATGTGTGGTATAAATGTTTTGTTACTACTGGGATTCTCTTGAATCTCATTCTTTCCTTTAACTAACCTTTCAGACAGGGCGAGTGGCTCTAAGGAGAAGCGTACGACCCGGAGCGGTTAGAATCCTGTAGGGACATTTATTTTGGTTATGTTGGTTAAACCTGTTGGACAGGGTGTCTGTATATTATGTTGGTTGTAAAGAATAGTTGAACGTAGTTGTGTAGTCCCCTATATGGAGGTTGTAAACCCTTTTTGTGTATGAACGGAACCCGAGGGTTGCCGGGATTGCTATTAGATATTCTGATATGAATGAATGTGAATTAACTGCACAGGTGATTATATTCGATAATTGAACTTGAGACCGGAATAGGAAAGAAGTTTTGAAAATTTTATAAAGTCCCTACTTCACAGGGAGTTCTAAATGAGTTTTGAACTATTCGACGGTCTCTAAACCAATTTAATTACGTAATATCGAATTATAATTACGCTATTTAAGGCAGGGGGTTACAGTTTCCTTCTTCTTTCCTCTTCCTTTAACTTCTTTGGATTGAGACCGAGTCACAATCAGTTCTTTAAAAACCAGTCCCTTTGGTTTCTTTCGCGGAGGTTGATCCTTCTTAGCCATTTGAGGCTTAGGGTGAGGTTTATTGGCTAGAGTTCTCTTTTTGGTTTTGGGTTTAGGAGGAGGTGTAGGAGTATAAGACAGAGAAAGAGTAGGAGATCAAGATAAGGCCACCAGAGTCTCTGAGACACTGGCGGCTGAATGAGTGAGTGAAGGTGAATGGGAAACAATAGGAATCTTAGTTCTTGCCATTGAAAAATGAAATGAAAACAGCAGGAATCATAGATTTTCTGAAGATAGAGTGAGAAAGTTTCAGAGTGTTAGGGCACGAGATGTGAAACTTTGAGGATAAATATCACCTTATAAAGAAGATTAAAGAGTTGTGACGGTGATTTGAAGCTAAATGAGACATTTAATTGATGGGTAACGGTCAGAGGTGAGGAGAGATGACCTTCGATTGACGCAACGCTTAGAGTGAGAGGAGGAAGTGTGACGGTCTGAGCTATCGCGTAATTGATATAAGGTTGAACACTCGAGTGACAATCCTAGTGCTCGAGTGTTGTTCATACCATGCTCGAGTGTGATCATATTGTGCTCGGGTGATATTCAAAAAAGTTTGAAAAAACATGTAAAAGAAAGTGTATCATGTATCATGTAATGTAAAATAATAGAATGTTGTGTGCATACTATCCAAGGCCGAACAACTATTTGCAACGGTGCCTTACTATATGCCTCCGTTGGGTCCCAGACACAACCAGGCTATATGCATGTCCCAGACACTATGCTCATGTTATAAAAGATGACATACATAAACATACAATAATCATATAGTGTATCAAAGAAAGTGTTACTACCTGTGTCCTTTTTCAATTCCAATATTCGTCCTAAACTTTGGTTCCAACTTGGGCTATTTCCAGTGCCTATAAAAATTAGAGTTACAAGTAATTGATTATTACGTGTACTATTAATACCTTTAAATCAGATTCTGCTAGTTATCTAATGTAGTTATAACATTTTCTACATAGCACAATTCTACACAATGCAGCTTCACTGTTTCCAGAAACTGGTAGATTTTCAGTCAAATTTGGAAATTCATAATTAATTCTAAGAAAATTCAATTTGAATGATTCCATAGGCAATATGAATCTATTTAGATGTTCTTTTAAGGATCAATACTTGAGTCTGACCACTGTAATCATATTGTTCCCAGAAATTCGTCAAACTTCCCTTGTTCCATTTTCCTTCCAGAAACAGGGCACAACTTCAAAAATCCATATGTTTTAATGTACTCATCTAAAAATCATGATCAACCTATAAAATGAAAGCTATAGAGGTCTACTTTAATTCTATAAAATTTCATAATTTTTGTACTAGGTCTGACTAACGAATTTTATGGCATAATAGCACTACCTCCAGTGAAACAATAAAACAACAATTCTCCCTTCTAAATCAAATGGGATCATCAAAATTACAAAATTCTCACTCCTCCCTATAGTTCTGCTTCTGGCCAAAGCGATGGAAGGAAAAGGGAAAATCATGTTTTTGTGAATTCAATATATAAACGAATTCCTTTCCACTTCTAATCACATGATTAATTAACTACTTAAACAATAAACAAACATGATTCATGGACATTTTGGTAGAATTTCCCCTTAGGGTTTCATTATCTTTTTTCACAAAACCAACCAAAACGAAGCCAAATTCAACAACAACCACCCCAAAAATATCATATAACACAAGAGGATCAAAGTTTTGGATATTACCTCTTGATTGCTCACTTTCTCTCACAAGGATGTCACTTCCCTCCCTCTCTTCCCTCTTGATTTTGCTTGCTAAACATGTTTTTCAAGATGAAGAAGAGATTTGAAGAGGTTCCCAAGTGATTTAGAAGGCTTAAGCACTTGAAATCAAGCCTCTTACCTTAGATTTTGCTTCTTGAACCCTAAGACCTTCCTCTTGTTCCTTCAAGCTTCTTGAGCTCTCCTCTCTCTCTCTCTCTATTTTCTTAGACTTGGCCGAAAATGAGAACTAAGCAAAGAGATAAGTCTTGAAATATCTCTTGTAATATAATATAATATAATATACTTATTTTAATATTATATTTTCATGCCATTATGAGTCTTGGATAGGCAACCAAGAGCTCTTGAAATATCTAATTCTTCTCTCTTAACAATATATTATTTTATGCTAATTTTTACTTTTGACTTTTCAATGTTCATTTTTACTTGGCTACAAATTATTCCCTCTTAATTCAATTGAAGCCAGGCATCTTGTTTTCCATTTTTCTTCCTTTTTTGGGCATATCATGCCCAATAAAAAGAGAAAATATGGGCTTTAACAATGGGCTTTAGTAATGGCCTTTTTGGAAGACAAAAACTTAACTTTATGTCTTCCTTTAGCCCAATTCTCATGAAAATGGAAATTTAATAGCTTCTTGCCATCCACATGCATCAAAATTCACCATTTTATTTTATCAACTATATTAATTACACACAAGGAGTATTGGTGACTTAAATTGGGATATTACAACAAGGTTTGAACTTGCACTTGAGTGGGTTTTTCAAAAAAATTTTAAAATACTTTGAGTGTTGTCTTAAACAGGTTTGTAGCTTCAATATCACTCATCAATTCTTAATCCTTTTATTAAAAAAATAGAGCGTTATATGGCAAAAGCACGCGTAATAACTTATAGGCTTTTAGTATTTGGTTGCCCGATTCTAATTCACTTATCGCATTAAGGTACTAGCGTGCTTATTAATATATTAATGCACAGGTTACATCTGTCGTGTCTACTGTTACTACTACTACTAAACTACTTTAGTTACATTTACAAATTATACATTTTCCAAAATAATATATAAACAACAGGACTAGACATTTCTATCGCCCACTTCACTAGTCTGTGATTACCTTCTTACTCTTGGAATTGCTCACCTTTGCTGTGGATTAATTGTTGGAAAGGCTAAGATTCAAAGGAATCCCAGTAGTAACACAAATCACTCATATAATATGCAAATTATTAAGCATGTAAAGCAAATCAAAAAACAAGATATAGCAGCGCTTGTGGATCTGGATATGGCAGCCCAAGGCCTCCCCTTGTACAAGATATGCAGTATAGGGTAACCCCCTATATTGCAGCCCAGAGTAACTCCTTGTGCAACTTGTGCTTACAGGTTTTATCACCTAGGGACTAACTATCTCCCACATAAGCAGGTAATAGGGGTTGTATACAAAGCAACACATATGATAGAAGGGATAAGGTACTACATGGTAGCCTTTCCAAGTTTAGTTCTTGTTCCCAATCTCTTGGGCATCCCTGGCAAATGTCAAATCCTATAAGTTAGAATTCATGAACAGGTGAATTATTACTTGTCCCAATTCTTTATAACTCATAACACTTATGTTGGTTATCTTTAAGTCTAGTGCATTGTGTCATATATTTAGTCAATGTCTCAACACTAGCTTTATGTGCTTAATTCTACCCTTGGAGGTTAACTTTATTACCAATTGAAGTAAATAGTTCATTTTCGCCTAATAGCCTATACTACCAAACTTTTCATTCAACTTTGAAAATTCATAACTATGTTTAGGAATCTCTAATTGGAGTGGTTCAAAATCCTAAGTGACCCTTCTTAGGTCTACTTAAAGGAAAAAATGCCTGTCATTGCAAATTACATGCACACTATTCCAGAAACTCCAATCAATCCACACTACCACAAATGTCATTCCAGATTTAATGTCTAACTTCAACAGGTCATAACTCCTAATGTACTAATCCAAATGGCACTTTTTACATATCAAATTAAAGTTATCATGTCTACTATTATTCTAGAAAGTTTTATGGTGATTGGATCACATTTGATGAATTGAAAACAAGCCATAAACTACTTACCTCACATCTGGCAATATTAAACCTAGGTGGCATTGAATTCCAATTTTCACATTTTCTATCCTATTTATCCTAAATCACAACCATAAGCTACCCCCACACAATTTCATGTAGAATCCATTGGTTAACTCAAATTCACTAAAATCACATTCCTTCTCCTTGCGCTACCCCTGGCTGAATTATACTACACAATCCAACAATTATCAAATTTGCAATTTTTCCTCTGAACTAGTCTAGAATCTTTATTAAACACCATGTATTATCATTCCATAATCAAACCAATATAAAACCCCAAAACCCTATGATGACCAAAATGAGGGTAGCCAAGATAATCCACAATAATCAACAATATGTTTGGTTCAAATTAAAGCTTATACTCATTCATTTCACTTTCTAGAGATTATTCTTTGTTTCTCCAACTTTGACACTTCTTAGGCAGCTCAAAACACCTCTCCTTGAGGAAAAAAACCATAAGATTGTAGCTCTTACTAAGGGGAACAATGTTTATGAAGAGGTTTTAAGCTAAAGAGGTAATTTAGAAGGTGAAATTGGATCAAAGAAACTTACTTCGCTTTTTGTTTTCTCCAAATGCTCTTTCTCTTTCCTTTTTCTTTTTTCCACTCTTTTCTACCCTATTTTCTCACTTGGCCATCTTTTTGAGTGTGTGAGGTTGTTTTAGCCGAATTCATCCTAAGAAGCCAAGAAAATATGATATGTAACACAACTGTGGAGTCTTGAAAAAGTTACCAAGTTAATTAACCTAAGGATGGTTGGTTAACTTGGAGTAATCTTCATCCTTTCTCTTTCCTTATCCTTGACTGAAATCTATACTCAAAGAGGAGGGAATTTTTTTTTATTAATCTCCTCTTGAAAGCTTGCCTTTTTGGTCAACTTTTAAACTTGATTAAGTATGAAGACCTGTTGACTTTTCCTTCTTCACTTCTTTTCCTTTGTAACTTGAGTCAACAGATATGTAATTGCTTTAATTACATTCTCTTTCTTTTATTTGGTTTCTTGACCAAAATTGCCCATACAAAAAGGAGAAAACATATTGACCAATTGATCTCATGTGTTTAAGTTCAAGTTTTGACCAAAGTCTTTTTCAAAATATGGGTTGACACTTTAACGAAGCATTTCTCTCTCTCCCTCTTGTCCCTTTTTAGCCATCCCAATCCATGTGAGAGGATAGAGTTAATTTGTTTTTCAACCTTCATGATTACTCTTACTTTTTTTGGCTAAATCCTAGCCCTCATTTTTTTATTTCCAATTTTAACCTCAAAATCAAATGGAAATTGTCTCTTTTGCCCTTGATCTTACCACTATTAATTGAATTACCATTTGGTGTTTTGTTTAATTCCCTTTTTCTCTTCCATATGCCATTCCCTTTTTCTTTTTAAGTCCTAATTAGACTTTGTATCGTTTCTAGCTTTAGATAAAGTAATTAGGTACTTTCCTTAATCAATTGGGACAAAATTCCTTACAAAATTCCCAAAGCAGTTTCTAACATTGTTTACACTTTCTATTTGGTACATTTAGCCCTTGAATACATTTTTGGATATTATAATTCTCTCCCTATAAAATAAATTTCATCCCCAAAATTTACTATATGCTTCGAGGCATAACCCCTGGGTATTGCCTCTTCATATCTTCCTCTACTTCCCAGGTTGTCTCCCTTAGGGATAGTCCCTTCTAGACCACCTTCATAAGTTGTATACTTTGGTGTCTTAGCCATATTTCTTGCTGATAAATGATTCGTTCTAGCTCAACCTCATATATGAAGTTATCTTGCACGTGATATCTTTATACTCAATAACATGCTTAGGGTCTGGTTGGTACATCTTCAACTGTGAGAGATGAAAAACATAGTGGAATCTACTCAAATTTGGGGGTAGGGTTATTTGGTACGCCATTGGCCCAATCCTTGTTAGTATCTCTAAAGGACCAATATACCAAGGGCTCAGCTTCTTCTTCTTTATTGCTCTATCGATTCTAGTCACTGGGGATACCTTCAAAAATACATGATCCCCAACTTCAAATTCTAGAGGTCTTCTCCTTCTATCAGTATAGCTTTTCTGTCTGCTTTACGCCACTAGGAGCTTCTTTTTTATAATCTTGATTTGCTTTATAGTTTGATCTACTAGATCGGCCTATACAACTTTCTCTCGGATAATTCTGTCTAACAAAGAGGTGATTGACACTTCCTTCCATACAGTGCTTCATACGGAGCCATTTGGATGCTCGCATGATAGTTATTGTTGTAGGCGAACTTAGCTAAAGGAAGGAAGTAATCCCAGCTTTCCTTAAAATCTAGTACACACACTCTCAATATTAGACCCTTATCTTATTTTCACATTTTTTTGAGTATTAGCACTCAGTGCTGTGGGTACACAAGAATAGCATAAAAACATTGATATTATTGATATAATGTGCTTGATTATATTACAAGGATTTTCCCATAGGAGTGTACATAATGTTTATAAACCTTAAAATAATAAAGGCCTTCAGATAGCCAATGTCTCCTCTTGTACTGGTCTGAAACCTCCCGTTGGTAGTGATTATGATTCTGCCCTCTGAGCCACTGTTTGCTGTTAAAAACCTTTTACATTTATGGAAAGGGTGAGATTCAAAGAATCTTAGTAGTAACATATTATCAGACCTATATGATGCGAAAACAAATATGCCATGCACCATTTATGTAAACTAATAGAATGTTGTGTGCACACTGTCCAAGGCTAAACGACTATTTAACCCTGGCTAAACCCTACTCCAACCCTGGCTTAAACCTACACCTCCGTTGGGGTCCCAGACCACAACTAAGCTATTATACATGTCTGAGATACTATGCTCATGTTACAGAAGATGACATACACAAACATACAACAATCATATAGTGCATGAAAGAAAGAGTTACTACCTTGAATTGGCCTTTCTTGTTATACTATCGATTTGGTACATTTGATCCAGCTTGGGCTATTGCAAATTTTTATAAATTAAAGTTATAAGTAATTGATTATTACTTGAATATTATTGCCTTTAATGAAAGTTTGTTGGTTATCTATCACAGTCTCAACAATTTTTGCACAGTGCAACTCTACAAAGTATAGTTTTATTGTTTTTCAGAAAACTTGTAGATTTCCAGTCTACTTTGGAAAATCATGATTAATTATATGGAAATCCAATTTGACTGATTCCAAAGCCTATGTGAACCTTCTTAAATGTATTATCAAGGAAAAATACCCAAAGATGGTAACTATTATCACATTTTTCCCATAAATTTGTCAAACTTCCCTTATTCTAGATTGCATCCAGAAATAGGGCACAATTTCAAATATCCATATCTTTTAGTTATTATACATGTCCAAAAATTATAAACCACCTATCAAATTAAAGCTCTATATGTTTACTTTAATCCTAGAATGTTTGATAACATTTGGACTAGGTTTGACTAATGAAATTCACTGCACATTAACACTGCATGCACTGAAACAATCAAACAGCATGTACTTTAAACTTTAATAAATTCCATATTTGTATTCAAATTTCCAAAATTCATGAACACCCGTATTTGTAAAAAGTTTCACCCATGGATTCCTTTGGAAACCTAAAATTTGGCAAAATCCCAGTCCTTCTATGGGCCATATTCTGACTGAAATTAGGGTTTCAAATCAACAAAATTCACAATATAACCACCAAACTAGATTCATTTGCTTCCCAAACCTCATATAACCCCATGTATATGAGCAAAGCATCATGAAACCCTAGAAAACCCTAAATGGAAGAAATTAGGGCAGCACCAAAGAATCCACAAAACTCAACCAAATCATAAGATGCTAAGCTCAAAATAAAGCTTAAGCTTACCTCTTTCACTTTCTATTGCTTGTACTTTGTTTCTCCGACTTTAGCTCTTCTTGATAGCACCAAAACTCCTCTCCTTAAGAAAGAAAAACCATAGGAAAGAAGCTCTTAGAGAGGGAAACAACATTTATGAAGACCCCTAAAGCTCAAAAGGTGATTTACAAGGTGAAAATTGAGCTAGAACTCTTACCTAAACTCTTGTTCTTCACCTTGGTTCTTTCTCTTTCTTCTTTCCTTAACTTGGCTAACTTTGGGGATGCGTGATAAAGTGTTTAATGTGTTTAAGTCATTTATCTTCAGCTCTCAATTGACTCGGCCAAAAATGAGATATAGAAAATAAGAGAAAGTCTATCTGTCTCAATTATGTGGCTTCTTGAAAAAGTTGTAAGGTTAATTAACTAACCTAAGTTGGGTTACTTAGGTTGAGCTCTCTCTTTCCTCTTGCCTTTAGTTTTGGACGAAATGCTCAAGGAAAAAGAGAGAGGAAATGTTGACTTAATGCTCCCTTCTTGCTTCCTTTATCTTTAGCCACAATTTTTTACTTTCAACCTCACTTTTTGCTTGGCCATAATGTTTCCTTTGACTCTCTTTTTCTTGATGTAAATAAGGCTCTTGGAGAGATTAAAGAGCTTCTTAAATATCATCATCCACCACTCTGAATATTAGTACTTTATTGCAATTTTGCATGCATTAAACTTTTGACTTTTCTTCTCATCTTTACTTAGCCAAAAATGCTCCACTTTGCTTAAATGTGATCCAAGTAATTTATTTTTCCCTTCCTCCTCCAGGTTGGACGTCCCACACACAAGAAAAAGGGCAAAATATGGGCTTTAGATTTTATTTTGCCAAATGACTATCTTGCCCATACAGTTTTTCCATTTTTGCTCCATAGTAAAAGTTGACAGAATTTTCATCAAACTTCAAACATTCATATCTTTATCTATAGAGATCCAATTAGTGTGATTCCAAAGGCTATATGACCCTTATCAAGTCTTTTTTCAATGGGAAGCTCACAATTCCAAGAATTTCCATTTTTGCTCGTTGTCAGAGAAACTTGCTAGTTTCACTGGGCTAACTTTAAAAATTCATAATTCTTTGTGTATAACTCTAAATGACCCATCAAATTAAAGCTTGATAAGTTTAATTTTATTCTAAAAAATTCATAAGCATTGGACATTATTTACCTATCTAAAAATGTCACACAACAAGACTACTACACAGGAAAACTTAATGGTAGCAAATTCAAATGTTTACAATTTTTGTTTCAAACATAATTATGTTGTGTGTGACCACTAATTGCCTTGCTTTTTCATTCTATATGTTCTTCACTTCACCATTTTATACCCTTTAATATAAGGGATTTTGGTGACTGAAATTCGGGATGTTACACTCAACATGTCTTCCAGCATCTTTATGGTCCTCTCCGACTGTCCGTCTATCTGTGGATGATAGGCTGTACTAAATTTTAGCTTTATACCCAGACCTTCAAGTAAGGCTTTCCTAGATCTTGATGCAAAGCGGGGATTTTTGTCCTAAATAATGCTTATTGACATGCCATGAAATCTGATTATCTCCCTTATGTATATCTTTAGCAATTTCTCAGCAGAGTAACTAGCGTTAATGGGAATGAAGTGTACCAGCTTTGTAAATTGATCAACAATTACCCATATCGCATCGTGATTTCTGATTCTAGTCATCAATGACATGATCTTTTGCTAAGTTGATTAGTCAGATACAAGAAACACACATATGTTCCACCAAACAGTAATATAAGGTGAAATATCTTGGATAAGGCGCATAAAAGCAAGTATACTCTCCATTCAGGGGTGATCAAAGTAGCCCCCTACCTTATAAACAATAATTATGATTCAAAAAGGCATAACTAAAGTGGATTAGAGACCACGGATAATTAAAATTCATTTTAATCCCTTCCTTATGGTAGGGTTTTCACAAATTCTTTCATTATTTCCCATATCCTGGTCTCAGATTCAAGGCTCGAATATAATTACCTTGTGCAGTTAAATAACATTCATACATATCAGAGTGTACAACAAAAATCCTAGCAACCCTCGGGTTTCACATAAATAATAAGCGTTTACAATTTCCCACTTAGGGGATTTCACAACTGTATCCAAAATAATATGCACAGAATATACATTGATCCCCAATCCAAAATAGATAACCAAAAACCAAAATAAAAGTATCCCTAAGGAGTCCTATCCGCCCTTAGTCGTCTCCTTCCCCTTGGAGCCACTTGCCCTATCTAAAGGTTAGTCAATGGAAAGAATGAGATTCAAAGGAATCCCAGTAGTAACAAATTACTCATACAACATGTAATCACAGAGCATGCAATGACATCATCAAACAGCATTGCAGCATAAACACAGCATGCAGGCTGCCACATATGCATATAATCACATAGCCTCGTCCCTCGTATTTCACGGCCTCGAAGGCACAGTCTTCCCACCGTCAACATCGATGGCCCGAGGGTGAAGATTTCACAAATAGCCTTTCGGCTTCAGATATAGCCTTTTTGCTTGAACATAGTCTCATCATCCATATTCCATTGCCCCGAAGGCATGGTCCTCCCACCATCAACACCGATGGACCGTATGTGATAGACCCATAAATAATGATAAATCAAACATACAATGTATCGCATATAGTATAAGGAGAAGTGTCACTATCTTGTTCCTTCCGAGCGTGCTCTGGCACAAATAGCCCATGAGTAGGGTAAATATCAAACCCACTAACCAAAATAAAGGCCGATAGGTTATTCTCTATTCCAAATTCATATATTCATAACACTTAAGGTTGGTTATCATTTGAACTCTTTAGGTGGCTATTAGAAGCCTAGACATATGCCTAAAGGGTTGGGAATACTACATCGAAGATGCCTTTTTCGAAAGAGAAAAAACTGATTTTCAGCTATTGCACTTGAGTGATAGAAGATACCCTCGAGTGATAAGATGGTTTGCACTTGAGTGAGGTTGGCTCACTCGTGCGAGTGCTTGGCCAAGAGTAACCATTAAGACAGAGAATGATCACAGCACTTGAGTCCTGACCCCCACACTCGAGTGCTGCCTTCATGCTCACCCGAGTCCAACAGAGTGAGACATAGGAAGTAACCACCCGAGAGCAACAGAAACCCTAGAATGAGAAGTGCACTTGAGCACTGGCTCTGGTACTCAAGTGATAGCACAACACTTGTGAGTGCTAAGACACACTCTTAAAAAAAATGAACTACGAGTGTTACCCTGGGAAGTGGGCTCAAGGTGTCAAATACACCCACACTCGAGTGAGCCAGGGTGTGCTCGAGTAAGGACTCCTGTCACTCACAAGTAAGGAAATGCACTCTTGCTTTTTTGCATGGAAGTGTAATGGAAAACTGAAGGAAAGGAGGAAAACATGCTATAGCACTAGAGTGAGGCCTCTTCTCACTCGAGTAAGGCTCTATCAGAAGCCAGAACGCAGTCCATTTTTCAATGGTTCTAAAATTCCTGCATAAGCCTATTCCTAGATAATTTCACACAAGGAAACCTCAAAACAACTAAATTCCCATTCTATCAACAAGTTTTGGGTTTTGACCTCTACATCACACACCCTTCTCGATTCCATCAAACTTACTTCCAAAGTTCTCAAAACAATTCCAATATTCAAATAACATCATATTATACCAATTCTACCATCAATCACCATGCAATTCTTGCATTCCACATTGACATTAAAATCAGGGCAAATTCCACAAACATCAAAACTTAACCAAAATCACAACATATATGTCAAAATGCCATAAATGCTCACCTCTTAAACTTGCCAAGGTTAGATCCTTGATTGTCCATCTCCCAAATTTATTAAAGCTCTAAAAACCCTTCTATCAAGAATCTAAAACCATCAAGATGAAGCTCTCATTACCATGAACAATATTAAAGAAGAGTAATTGAGCATTACAGGGCATATAGCAAGTCAAAATCTCACCTTTGAACTTTCTCTTTCCATCCTTGTTCAACGAAAATGAAGAAATGAAGAGAGAATATGAGATGATAATGAAGATACAGATTTTTGGCTTCCCTCACTCATTTAGCCGACTTGAAGGGGGAGAGAAGAGAGAAAAATGGTTTGACAAATTGACTTTGATCCTATGGTTCATAAAGTGCCACTTGTCTTGATCTTGTGCCTTCTTCTCTGAACTCTAATGAACACTACCACATGCAATTCCACCCCTTTTTCTTGAGTAGTACATATTTCACAATAATTCCAACCAAATTAGTAAACTTCCTCTTCGGTGGCTGACTAATTGATCAAAAAATTTCCCATTTTGCCCTTGATTATCCCAACACTTACTGAATCATCATCAAGCACATTTTATATCACAATTCACATTATATACTTCAAAAGTGTTTATTTACAATAACTACATCCACTTTTGAAGTGATCAGCCCTTAATCCCATTTTTGGGTCATTACAATCAAGATATAGCACAACTTGAAGTCTATATATTGGTGGCCAAGACTAAAAAGTGGCATGACCAAATAGGTAGATCGATGTCTCACTTTTAGAAAGTGAAGATTGAACATCAATGACCACATGACTTCTACAAAGCCCCGAAATTCCTGAGTGGAAGTGGGGAAACGTCTCCATGGATCTTATGGTTGGGTACCTGTCGGATCATCTCTCAGATAGACCTTGCTCGTCCATCATGTATCTGAGCTTCTGCAATTTCTGTTCTTAGATCACTTTCCTCCAAGCTAACACTGTAGCTAGCAAAGAGCACTTCATTCGGTACATTCATATTCAGGAATACTTGTTTGAACAAGTTCAGATCTCTAAATTCTTCTAACAATAGTATTGTTTGAGATGCATGAATTAATTATATAATGAATTATCTAGTAGATTATTCTTTTAGAGGAACAATTATGAAATTAAATTGAATTACATGCTTAGTAGATTTTAACAATTATTTAAGGAGTAATTATAATTTAGAGCTCTAGTTATAATTATAAACTAAAGGACAAAAGTACATATTTGGTCCTCCAACTTTATGCAACGTTTCAATTTAGTCTGTTAATTGTAAAAAGCATGTTTTTAGTCCTTTAACCCTAACATCGTTAGTCTCAAATGATGATCTTTTGTAAAAATCGTTGTTATTTTGAAAATTAATTAAAGTTAATATGTCAGCCTTTGAAAAAAATTTTCAAAATTTAAAATTTCAATATCAACATTTTTTGTTAACAATATCATTGTTAAATGACTAAAAAATACATTTTATAAAGTTAATGTACCAAAATGAAACCTTACTTAGAAATAAAGGACAAAATGTGCACTTTTTCCTAAATTAAATAATTAGACTTTGGGAGTTCCTTAAGGTTTAAAATTTTGACTTAATTGAATCAACTCCATATCTATTTCAATTGTAAAGTCATTGATATGTCTTCAAGAAGATTGCATCCTATACTTGTATTTTTCTTCTTATTATTTTACTTCATATTTTATTCTTTATAAAATTAAAATCCAAAAAATCTTTGTCTTATAATTCTTTTGTTTTCTTTAATTGTGTCTTTATACTTAATTAATCTTGGACTTAAATCTAAATTGACTCCGCATAGAGAATATGACCCGAGTTGCATTGTTGTGTTCTAGTTTATTTTGATAACTAATTTGAGAGCATAATGAAAAGGCACATTACCATGGGTTCTCTTTATTTGGAATATGGAAATATCATGTCTCTTAGGTTTACCCTTAACACTGCTAAAGAAAAGGTGATATCATATCAAGAGTTTTAAGAATGTTGAAGCCAGCTATTAAGTGCCAAGTGGCAACTATATATATCATGTGATATACAAGAATTAATCCTCCCACGCAATCACAACTCAATACAACTTAGTATAGTTCAATATGTCATTCAACAGTTCAACCTCACATATTTCAGTAGTATCAATAGATCATTCTCATATTCAACATATACTATGCATTATCAAAATTATATTCACAGGAATGATTCCTAACCAGTTAACTAAGAAGTTTATTAAAAACATAAATTTCCTATTTTTATTATATACTTTTCATATATAAAATAATATAACATATATTTATGACAATAAAAAATATTAACATACACTTATAATTTTCACAAAAAACATGCAAGGTAAATTAGAAAGTGGTTACCTTACATTTTTTTACAAAATAACGAAATTTGAAAGGGTTCAAATCCAATAAGCTCAACTACGTCACTCTAAAAGTATAAATAGGCATCAATAAGATGTTAATTTTATACAATGATATATATTCAAATATAACTCACTATAAAAAAGGTGTTGAATTGTAGTAATTTTAGCATTTATACACGCTACTAATGCGAGTATAGTAGTAGTGGTTCTAGAAATTGGTACAGAATATACCATGGCAAGCAATTTTGTCGCAATTAAAAAAATCGCTACACAAGCAACCCCCATCGCTACTATGTTTGTAGCAGCTAAAGCTAATCACTATAGGAGGTGCTCATTGGTGAGTCGTTCAAGATAAAGTTTGTAGTGGTTCTACAACAGCTATAAACTTGGCGCAAAGTGTTTTTTGAACAAGCAATTAATTGAAAAATAAATTGTTGTTTGCAACGGTCAAATCACCACTACAAATATCATGCCTAAATTTTGCTGATATGGGGGCAAATGAATTTGAATTACTCGTACCAATTATTTGTAGCCATTAATGAACCGCTACTAATTTAAATTTGTTATTGTTTTTTGTTGGTACTAGTTTTTGATGCACTTTTCAACAGTTGCAATAACTGCTACAAATTGTTTTACAAAACTAAAAGAAGAAACTCTCAGTGATTATTTTAAAAGGTATAATGATATATATTAAAATATTAATAATTATTAAATATGAAGAATTCTTAAATTACTTTAAATAAATATGTACATTAAGTTTATGGTTGATAAATGACATGTTAGAGTTAATAATGATTTGTGTTTTTTTTAAAATTAATTTAACTTCACTTTAAGTAAAGATGAAGATAAATATATGTTTGTGAAGGTAATCTACAAAATGTGGATGAAGTCAGCACATCCTTGAATTTTTTAAAGAGGAAAAAATACTATTAGTGTGAAGAACCAATAAAAGCCAAATAGGAATTGTCCAAAATTAAATTTACCTTCATGAATAAAGCATCTCCACCAAAATGTCTAAAGAAGAGGATGGAAAATAAGAGGGAAAGGAGAATGGAAGAGTAGAAAGAGGTAATGAATGGTGTTTGGTAGGGGTATTGATAAGGATTCAACGGGATGCTTGTATTGGTTAATGTAGTGATTTTTGTATGTTACTTATTTGTAGCGATCATAAACCGCTACAAAAATGAAGTAAAGTTTTTAAAAATATATATATAAATTGGTTACTTTATAGGAATTTATTACATGTGGGACGTGGATGGTTTAAAATATCATAAAGGTCTTGAGAACTTAAGTGAACCATCATATTCTAATCTAAATGTCTCTCATCCTCCATATAATAAACATAGAGGCAAGAATATATGGCTCATCATTTTAGATTGAATGATGTGAATTAGCCTAATGAAATTTATAGATGTGATGCATAATTCATCAGTATTGAGTGCTTATTGTCACATCACAAATTTCAGTCTCCAAAATTCCTTATATTAAACAGAATAAATGGTGAATTATGGAGCATTTGAAATGGCCAAATAGTGCAATTGGTGGCCAAGTAAATTTGGGGCCATAATAAGGGGTAAAATATGATTTGTGCCTTCATAAAAGCCCATTATTGGAGCCCAAATTTATAGGCAGTATAATTAAGTGTCAATGCAAATGGGCTCAGGACACATATACAGTGCTATCTGGTTGGTTGAAAGATGCCACCCAGCTATGTCATGAGGTATGAGACTGATTGATTGAGTGAAATTTGCCAGTATAGATATGGATATGGCATGTTTATGGCAGACATGTGAACCCTGCGTTTTTGGAAAAGATGCTGGGATGTGGCGCCATGTAGGGCCCACACACATACTCAAACCTGGCATCATTTGGCGAGCCTTGGTTTACATGAAGCACTTATGAGTAAAACCTGAGTGGAATCCCAAATGAGCACCGATAAAGTAGCTTTAATAAAGTAAGTCATGATGAGTAATGATAACTCAACTTTTGGGTTGGATGAATAAGAAGATCATACTTGTCATCAAAGTACATATCATCATGAAAAACACTATTCACACTTTTTGGTTGGCACAATTAGAAGGTAACACTTGTCCGAGACCATTAAATTAAAAGGGCAAGACATATGGCAAAAATCAAGCACATCCCTCCCCTTTATTAAATATTTTAGCCAACTAAAGAACAAAAAGGGAAAAATAGCAAAAAAATCACAAGACATTTGGAAGAGGAGAGAGGGAGTGCGAATAGTGCAAGCTCAAGAAATCAGGAGCCTATTCTGGCCCCAAATCTTTGTTATCGTCCAGTAAGCCCTTCAGGAAAGTTCTTCTACTCATCCTAAGCTTCATTTCTACAGTTTTGGATTTTCATTTAGAGGTGTTTGGTGCCATGTCCTTGCCAGAGTACTACCAGATTTCTAAACCAATTATGGAAACGTGTAAAGGTAAGCGTGGGCTTCATTTTGAACTGATTGGTTTGTTGATTGGATGAGTTTTCATGAGGGTGAAGTATTGTTCATATTTTGTCCAAGGGGTATTTTTAAGGTTTAATCATGGTTTAATCAAGCGTTCATGGTTAAATAATGATTTATGATAATTTTAGAAGTTGTGTTCAAATCTGACTGAATTCATTTTCTAGAGGCAGAGAACTTTAAACTTGTTTTTTATCATTAAAAATTAGTCAACATACTATAAAATTTTACAAGATTAAATTAGACGTCCTGGGCTTTAATTTGATAGGTATTATGAGTTATTTGGATTAATATATTGAAAGTTATGATTTTTCAAATTTTGACCTTGATTCTGGGATGAAATCTTTGACAGTTTGAATTTGATGAATTTTTGGGAAATTTGTGGCTGTAATTGATGCTCTATGATATTTTTCCCTTAAATAGAACTTAAAGAACTTTAATTAGCCACAGGAACCAACCCATTTGGATTTTTGTAGAGTTAATTATGAATTTCTAAAGTTGGCTAACAAAATTGGCAATTGGGCTAACCTTTGAATTTATGGCAATTGTTGTTGAATTGTCATTAATATTGGGCCAAATATACAAGACATGTCCTAGAGGCCCATGTAGCCCATTGGACATTCAATTTCATGGCTCTAATAATATGGGTATTTATTTAGGCTATGAGAAGGCAAAGAAGAAGCATTTTCAATGGTTAAAGAAAAAGGTACAAGAGGAGGACTTAAAAACACAAGGTAGTTAAACTTTCCTGACTTGCATGTATTTGATATGTGTAATAGTATGTGATATTGCTTTGATGAATTGTATGGAATATACATGAATGATTGAAGTTTTGTTGTACTTATGCTATAGCCATGAGTGTAATGTAAAGCATTGAGCATGCATATGTCATTATGCTGGCATAAATTTATATAAGCAAGCGTATCATATACTAAGCAATATCTTGCATGCATAGTTAACATTGTTTATTACTGAGATTCTCTCTAATCTTACCCTCCCCAACTAACCATTTAGATAGGCTGGCATGGGAGGTGTGATGATAGCAGAGAAGAGGACTACACAAGGAAAATATAGAAGGTCCTGGTTCAATCAAGAAGAAACAATTGGTTAGCTACAGGCTTTTAATACATTTTAAGTTTATAAGCATTATGTACATTCCCTACCGGGAATTTTTGTAATCGAGCACTTTTTATCAATATATTTATGCTATTCCTGTGTGCCTACAAACTATATGTAAATACTCTGAAAAATGTGGAAATAAGGTAAGGGCGCGACAATTTGGTATCAGAGAAAGCGATTCTAGCAATAGGATAATATACTGATATGGTCTTGATTATATGGTAAAAGGAAAGATGCATAGAATAGGGCACTAGAGAAATGAATTATCCCTCTTCTGTGAATAAACCCCTGTGGAACAATAAATACCCAAGGAGGCGGGTACAGCCAATGCCAGTAGAATGGCCTAGCATCACCTGTGAAGTACATGTATTAGCACTAATATACAGTCCATACATAGTATTTTGATGCCCAGAGATAGTGGGCACAATTCTTGAGCCAAGGGTAGTCACAGGGTACCAGTTGTTAGGAGCAATTTGAGCCAGTATCCTTGTTTTGGTATGAGCACACAAAATTTAAGTATGCTAAATCTAGGGAAATCTTAGGATGAGTGACCCCCTGGAAAGTTGTTGCATATATTAGTCATGTTATGAAAAAGGGCAAGCGCATATTGTGCAGTAGTTCAAAGGATGCATGTTGTGATATTGTTTTGATGAATTGTTACGAATATACATAAATGGTTGAAGCTCTATTGTACTTATGTTGTGGCTATAAGTATACTGTAAAGCATGGAGCATGCATATGTCATTTGTTGGTAAAAATTTATATAAGCAAATGTATCAAACACTAACCATTATCTTGCAAGCATAGTTAGCATTATTTAGTACTGAGATTCTCTCTAATCTCATCCTTCCCAACAAACCCTTTAGACAGGTGGTCAAGGAGGTGTGATGAAAGCAGAGAAGAGGACTGTGTGCATATACTCTAAAAAATGTGGAAATAAGGTAAGGGCATGACATACATGAACTTATCGTATTTACCCAAGAGAACTTGAAGAGTGTTACAGTTAAATGCCCTTAGTAATTTAATTGGATGATATCTATAAGCTTTCCATAATAAGGGATGCTTGCAAATTGCATGTTTCCGTCACTGCTGCTCGCATAACTCTATGTCCTAAAGGTGTAATAGCAAACTTTGATCTCATACAACCATACAAAACTTGAAACCATTGACATTATATGCAACAACTTCTTCCATGGTCAAGTAGGCTTATTGTGAAACTTTTGAAATCAGGTCAGCATGGGTTATGGTCATTTAGTATTCAGCGTACAAACCTACTTAGGAGTTATAGTGGACTTTTTCTTATCAATTTTAGAGGATGTTTATGTTCGGTTTCTAAGTTGACACTTTACATAACTTCGAATTCCCTACAAGTAATTAAGTAAGTAATGATGCAAATAAAATGTCAACAAATTTATAAAATTAAAATGACAAGTGAGTGTAATTTTTGTTCATCACGTATAGCCTCTTGTTTGCCAGGTTTCCCTATTCATCTGTAAAATTAATAAAAAAGATTCAATTCAATAAAATTTAACATTTAAACTACTTTAATTAATAATTTAACTATTTAAAAAAATTACTTACCTCACCTGAATAACAAATCCAGTCGATTAGAAGATGAATCATACAGGGTGATTATAGTCCTTATCCAGCTCGGCATCAGGGAAATTTTTCACCTCCTGTAAAGGGATATTGATATGTATAACAAAATCATCCTCATCATAATCCTCTACCTATATATAATATCCACCTAAATGACAATTCTCTAGACCTATGATGGGGTGGGGTCCTCCTGCTCCTCAAGTTGTCGAGAAGGGGAGCTCAGGACACATCTTCCCCTTTCTAGAATCTTTTTGAGAAAACATGATAACTAGTATTATTCAAATACCAAAATTAATTTAAAATATTACAACTATATATAAAATAGATTTATAATTTCTAAATTAACTATAAAAAATACATTTTACAAATATCTATTTCAGATATAATACTAAAAATAAAAAGAACATATATTAATACAAATCACAGAATATTTGTAACAGTATTAAAATATTATACTTAAACATACTAAATTTGTCAAACCCTTACCTTATTTCCATATTTTTCAGTATACTTGTGCATAGTTTGATGGGAACATAGGAATAACATAGATATACAGATAATAAATACATGATTATATTACAGGAAGCTTGTAGATGACCAGTTGCTTCTTCTGAACTAAACTAAAACCTTATGTATTTTCCTTGTGAAGTCCTCGTCTATTTTTTTTACCACACTTCCTGTGCCTACTTGTCTATTTGGTTGGGGGAGGGTGAGATTCGAGAGAATCTCAATAGAAAATAATACCAATATGCATGCAAGATAAGTACTTAATGCATGATCTAATATCCTAAATTGTAATTAAGGGCTAATAACTTCAAAGTGATGTAATTAATCTTAATTAAGAATGTTTGAAGTATATAAGGTGAATTGTGATGCAAAAGTGCCTGATGATGGTATAATGCATATTGTGTTAATCGGGGGCAAAATGGTAATTTACCAACCAATTGGTCAGTTACCGAAGAGGAAACTCATAGGTAACTTGAGATCAATGGCTAGGATTGAAAGAGCAAAAGGCAGAATCAACTGTGTATATTAGTATATGAAATCATAGAAGGAAGCATAAGATTTTGACCAGTGGCAAAAGGTAGGTCATTGGATAAGGTCAAATTTTCAAACTCATTTTCTCTTCCCTCTCCTTTTCCAGGTCAGTTGGTGTGCTTGGAAAAAAGGGAAAATTAAGTGACCATCATCATCTCTCACCTCCTCTCTCCTTCCTTCCATTTTCACTGAAGTTCAAGCAAGAAAGAGAAAAGCTTGATTTGAGTAGGTAATTGTCTCCCTCTGCTTAAAGCCTCTTCATTAAACTGGTTCAAGAGGTTGAGAGCTTCTTCGCTATATTTTTAGAATTTTGAAAAGTGGTGATTTGGTGTTTACACAAATTTGAAAGTTGGGAAAACAGAGATTTGATCTTACCAAGTTGAAGAGGTAAACATTTGATGCATTTTAGTATATTTGTGATAATTTTTTATTGAGTTTGGAAATGTTGGAATTTTTCCCTGATTTCTTGTAATTTTGAAAGATATGAATTGGTTAGTATTTGGTGGTAGAATTGGTACCAAATTATGACCTTGGACCATTAGAAGTTATAGGCAAATTATGGGAGTGAGATTGGTTATTTGTGGTTTTGGGTTGCATTTTGGGTAAAAACAGGGTATGTGTTGATTGGGAAGGAATTTAGGTGTTTTGAGGTTACCAATTGGTTCCTTAGGAGATTTTATATGGGACTGAGCTTTGGTATAAGTTCTGGAAAAATTGGAGCTAGATATGGTAAATTTAGAAAACCATATCAGTTGCTGCAATCTGGCCTCTGATAAGCCTCACTCGAGTGAGGTAAGGTCTCACTCGAGTACAGTATGAAATTCTCAGTGTTTTGGTTAAATCCTTAGGCTAAGATCACAAGTGAACTTATTCATCTTTGAGTTATATACGTTAACACTCGAGTGCATATGGTATCACTCGAGTGCGCTTGTTGGCTTGGAGCCTTAGTTACTCTCGGGTTGTCACTTCCTGCACCTCACTTGTTGGGACTCGGGTGACTAAGTGTCATCACTCGAGTGCCCAAGTAAGTGCTCGAGTGTACTAGCTACTCCAGGAGGTGTTGGTGCTCTTGGGTACACATTTTCTGTATCTCACTCACTGGGACACAAGTGTGGGTGAGGGCAACACCTAAGTGAGGCCTTCTTCACTAGAGTAAGTCAGCCCAAAATCAGTGTTTTTCTTCTATAAAGGGATCTTCGGGGTAGTTTCTTCCAATACTTTAGGCATATGTCTAGGCCTATAATAGCCACCTGAAAAGTTCAAATGATAACCAACTTAAAGTACTACGAAATTAAGAACTTAGAAATGAGATTGACGGGTTATCCCTAATTTGATTTATAGGATTTGATATTTGCTGTACGTGTGAGCCTATATTGCCCAGGAACGTCAGGAAAGGATAAGGTAGTGACTCTTTCTCTTATACGGTGTGTGAAACATGTATGTATGTTTGTCATATATTAAGAATACTTTGTGAATACATTGTGATGCTTTGAGTTCGCAGTGAAAGCTGAAGCATAGTGATACTATGTGATACATAGTGATCGTACCGAAAGCTGATGCATAGAGTTTACAGCCATGAGTACTGTGGTTTGTGGCGTGAGCCATACTACATTGTAATGCTACTTAACATTATCATATATGCTATGTGTTTATGCATTGTGTGAGTGATTTGTTACTACTGGGATTCTCTTGAATCTCATTCTTTCCAATAAATAATCTTTCAGATAGGGCAAGTAGCTATAAAGAGAAGCAGGCGACCCGGAGTGATTAAGACCCTTTGGGTATATTTGATTAGGACCCTAGTTGAGACTTATAAACCCTTGGTTTATATATATGTATAAAACTCAGGAGTTGCTGGGGATTTGGTTATACACTCTGATATGTATGAATGTGAATTAACTGCACAGGTAATTATATTTGAAATTTGAAATTGAGACCAGGATAAGGAAATGTTGTGAAAGATTTTGTGAAAACCCTACTGAAAGGTAGGAAGTTGAAATGAGTTTAAATTATTCGATGGTCTCTAAACTATTTTATTATGTATTATCGAATCATAATTACTCTAATTAAGGCAGGGGGTTACATTTTGGTATCAGAGCTGTAGTTCCTGGCAAGGGTAGAGTTTGCTAGGATGGATCCCTTAGTTGGTCTTAGGGATTGAAGATCATTTGTGACTAGTTGTTGTGTATGCACATGTATGTTCTATTGATATGGATATATATGAGACTTGTGAATATATGTGCATACTATCTTTGCTATATTAATGGGGTAAGTTATTTTTAGAATGAAGAAAACCAATGGATGCCCCAATATTCAGCGTGTAGACCCAGAGGTGGAGATCGTCAATGATAATCCACCATATCCAATGCAAGAATTAATGGGTTTGATAAAAGATCAATAGGGCCTAATTACTGAGCGAAGAGAAGAGCTCATAACATAAACAGGAGAGATTAAAGAAGACCCAGTTTAGTCCACTCTAGTAGAAACTCAAGAAGAAACCTGCCATAAGGAAACTGCTGAAGGGTCAGTACTACCCTTGGAGTCCCTACCTCACACTGCTCCAAATCAAGAGTCGTATGGGGTACTGGCAAGAGAGGAAAGGGACCTTCAATTTTGGGTCACCAAATTTTGTAAACATATGCCTCCAGTGTTCAAAGGGAGGTTTGATCCTTAAACGGCTGAAGATTATTTGGATCTCCTTGAGAAGATCTTCAAGGTCCTAAGATGCCCATCTGAGGTGAAGGCACGCTTGGCTGTCTACAAATTAGAAGGCGATGTAGATCGTTGGTAGAGGAAAATCTCTCTCACTCTGTGCAGCAGAAATATGCCGTTGACTTGGGAATTGTTCCAGCAAGAATTTAATGAGAAATAATTTCCCAAATCGGTGCGGCTCAAGAAGGAAACATAATTTCTAATTGTTAAACAAGGGGGCGTGGAGAGCTTTGATGACTACCTGTCCCGTTTCATCCGTTTGTCCCGGTATTACTCCTATCTCTGGTATAAGGATGATGAAGAGTGAAGTTCTGATATGCTTATTCAAGGGCTGAGACGCGATATGAAGAAGCGGTTGGTCATTCATATGTTTACCAAATTTAACAAAGCTGTTGAAGAGTGTAGGATTACAGAAAAAAATTAGAGAGGACTGTATCCTACCAAAGCAACTAGCTACCATAGTGAACCCAGTAAGGGTGGTACTTCACAGAAGTGAAAGGGACAAGGACCTTTATCTGGGAGTGGTAACAAGCCTATCATTATGGGAATCGTGATCAGTAGAAAACTCCTTTTACACCATGGATTTGTCCTCACTGTAACCAGTCACATCATGGTAGAACTTGTGATGGTCAAATAATATGCTTCAATTGTAAGCGTGTGGGGCATACTCCTATCGAGTGCAAAGAGCCACAACCAGACCAGAGGCCGAAGACTCAGGGCCGAGTATTTGCTATGACCCACGAGGAGGCCCACAAATCTCCCGAGTTGATACAAGGTAAAATTTCTCTTAATGGCTATCTATTGTGAGTTCTGTTTTACTCAGATGCAAGTCACTCCTTTATTGCCTATGATTGCATGAAGCACCTACGATTACATGTGCATAAATTACCATTTGATCTGATAGTGTCAACTCTGATGGGTGTTAAGGCCTTGACCACAGAAGCTTGTCTGAATTGTGCCATAACTGTGGAAAGGCATCAATCTACTGTAGATTTGATTTGTCTGCCGCTTTACCAATTGGAAGTCATTTTGGGTTTTGATTGGTTAACAACAAATAATGTGTTATTAGATTGTGGGAACAAAAGGATAGTATATCCTGCTTCTCAGAGGGTCGAAGTTGTAAATGCCAGTATGAATTTCCTTTCTACGACTAAAGCTGAAAAATATCTTGAGAAAGGTTGCCAAGGGTATATGATATTTTTCTCTGTACAAGGGGAAACCAGTAAAACTTTGAGTAGTATACCCGTGGTAAATGAATTCCTTAAGGTGTTTTGGGATGATCTTAGTAGATTACCTCCTGAAAGAGAAGTTCAGTTTCCAATCGACATTGTGCCTGGAGTTGGTTCTATATCTAAGGCCCCATACCGTATGGCCCCAAACGAAATGGCAGAGTTAAAAAAGCATATTGAAGATTTACTCAAGAAATGGTTCATTAGACCCAGTGTGTCACCTTGGGGAGCTCCAGTTTTGTTTATTAAGAAGAAAGATAGGAGTCTTTGTTTATGTATCGACTATAGAGAGTTAAATAAGATTACCATTAAAAATAAGTACCCTCTTCCCTGAATCGATGACCTTTTAGATCAACTATCCGATTCGTATGTATTCTCAAAAATTGATCTAAGGTCAGGGTATCATCATCTACAAGTGAAAGCAGAAGAATTGCCAAAGACTGGTTTCCCGACTAGGTATGGGCACTATGAGTTATTGGTGATGCCATTTGGGCTAATCAATGCACCTACGTTTTCATGGATTACATGAACCGTATTTTTCGACAATACCTAGATCAATTTGTTGTGGTATTCATTGATGATATTTTGATATACTATAAGAGTAGAGAAGAGCATGAGCATCATTTTAGAATTGTATTGCATACATTATGTGAAAAGCATCTTTATGCCAAATTAGTAAATGATGGCTATCAGAAGTAAAATTCTTAGGCCATGTTATCTCGTATGAAGGGGTCTCTGTGGATCTTAGTAAAGTGGAAGTAGTGCTGAACTGGAAGAGGCTAAAAACTGTGGCAGAGGTACGCAGTTTTTTGGGTCTGTCTGGTTACTACCGGACATTTATTCAAAATTTTTCACATATTGCTTTACCGATGACCAAGCTCATGAGGAAGGATCAGCCTTTTATATGGGATGAACATTATGAAAAATGCTTTATGGAGTTGAACGAGAGGTTGACTATGGTACCTGTATTGATTATACCTGATCCCAGCTTGACCTATGTTGTGTATAGTGATGTGAGTAAGCAGGGATTAAGGTGTGTCCTTTTGCTGCAAGGACGTGTGGTGGCCTACGCCTCTTGACAGCTCAAACCTCATGAAATGAATTATCCTACACATGACTTGGAGCTTGCAGCCATTTGTTTGCCTTGAAAATTTGGAGGCATTATTTGTATGGTGTGACAGTAGAACTGTACTGCGACCACAAGAGTCTCAAATATCTATATGATCAAAAATAATTGAATATGAGACAGCGCCGCTGGATGAAGTTTCTTAAGGACTACAACCTAGAAATTAAATATCATCCAGGTAAGGCAAATATAGTCGCTGATGCTCTAAGTCGAAAGACTGTGCTTGTGGCAGCTATGATGATACAAGAGGGAAATTGATTGAAGATTTTCGTGATTTGAATTTGTCGAACCAGATCATCTGTGCCAATTACATTGTTTCCCAAGAGGAGTTGACTTGAGAACTGAGATTGAAGAAGCTCATAGGCAAGATGGCTGGATACAGCGTAATCTGGCTAGAATCGAACGGGGAGATGCTCAGGGCTATGACCTATCGCCTAGTGGATTGGTTTGCTATCAGAAAAGAATTTTTGTTCCACTCAAGGTGGAGTTGAGACAAAAAATCCTAGATGAGGCGCATAAGAGCCGGTATACTCTTCATCCTGGTATGACCAAGATGTATCATACTTTGAGATCTGTTTATTGGTGGCCGAGTTTGAAGAGTGATATTACAAAGTATATAGCGAGGTGTCTCACATGCCAGAGGGTAAAGATCGAGCACCAGAAACCACCAGGGTTGTTACAAAGTTCTAAGATTCTGGAGTGGAAATGGGAAAGTGTAACCATGGATCTTATGGTGGGATTGCCCATGATCAGAAATTATGATGCGATCTGGGTAATTATAGACCAGTTAACAAAATCAGAGTACTTCATATCGATCAATGCTGGTTACTCTCTGGATAAAATAGTAGAGATTTACATTCGTGAGCTTGTGAATCTTTATGGTACACTGAAGAATATCATTTCCGATCAAGATCCTCGATTCACTTTGAGATTTTAGAGGGCGTTACATGAGGCACTGGGTACTCAGTTGAGATTCAGTACAGCTTATCATCCCCAGACATATGGACAGTCAGAGAGGATAATCCAGATACTAGAGGATATGTTGCGAGCATGTGTTCTTGACTTTAAAGGGAGTTGGTATCGCTTCATTCCACTTGCTAAGTTCGCCTACAACAATAGCTATCTTGTGAGTATCCAGATGGCTTCGTATGAAGTGTTGTATGGAAGGAGGTGCCAATCACCTTTGTGCTGGAATGAGTTATCATAAAGGAAACTATATGGATCGGATCTTGTCGACCAAACCTCAGCATAGATTCGGATTATTCGAAAGAAGTTGCTTGCAGCGCAAAGTCGATAGAAAAGCTACGCTGACAAGAGGAGATAGCCTCTAGAGTATGAAGTTGGTGACCATGTGTTTCTGAGAGTATCTCCTGTCATCGATATTGGGCGAGCAATCAAGTAAAAGAAGTTGAGATTCTAGCGAGAAATGGGCCTATTATGAGAAACGGGCATTTTGAGCAGGCTCCAAGTTGCCTATCGTGTAGCCCTACCCCTAAACTTGAGCAGGCTCCATCATGTGTTTCACATTTCTCAACTAAAGAAGTACCAATCAGATCTCTCTCACATCATTGAGTATAAGGAAGTGACAATCAGATATCTTGTAGCCCTAAACTTAAGCAGGCTCCATGAACAGGCATTTTGAGGGGCACCATCAAAGTGACAAAGTTATTTTGCTGTTGTCTGTATATATTTTGGATATGTAGTTTGTATAACTAATTACCTTGTACGACTAGTTGTAAGCTTAGTGAATCTTATACTGACAATGATAGTAGTAATATTTATATCAAGCGGTATTAGAGTACTTAGTTATTTTATCGAAATCCTAAGAAATTTGATAATAAGAATATGTATAATGGTAAGATCAATACCCAAGATAAGGGTATAATACCTGAACGTAGTATTAGAATTAGAGGGTACTATTGAGATGCTAGTATCCTTATTGACTTTTCTTTCACCTTTTTATATAAATTTCGTGCTAACTCTTGAGTTTTCAATAAGAGAGTAGCTATGACAATTTGTAGCGGTTGCAATAAAACCACTACCACAAGCTACAAACTCTAAAACCCTTCCTTGTTATAGGTGTCACTTTGTAGCAGTTCTTTATAGAACCTCTACAAACAGCAAACCTATTCGTGACCTTTGGTACTATGTACTATGCAATGTTTATTTATCAAGACCACTACAAATTTAGCACCAACTTGGTGCCAAGCTGGTGCCACTTTTGTAGTGGTCATATTAAACTAACTGCTACAAATAACCATGGCTAATGACGGTGCCATTTGGTATGAGTAATACCATGACATATTTTTGCAATTTTCCTTAAAACCGCTATAAAAGAGGACATTTATAGTAGTTTTCTTTAACCACAACGAATCAGTTTTTTTTGTAGTGTCTCTTAATCCCCTCTTCTAAATTAATTTATCCAAAAATTCTCAATTTACTATTATAACTGCATTTCTCTATCACAATTATATTTCTATCATCCACTTACTTTGTTACTAATAAAATTTAATAATAATAGTACTAGTAATAATAATTCCCTCCAATCATCCAAAATATCCTCAAAATCTGGCTACTTTAATCCATAGGAAATTTCCCCATAAATATTTATTCATCAAATCAGGCAATCCTCATAAAAGAATCACACCAATATTTGTGGGAGAATTGTTGATAAATATTTTTTTGGCAAATTAATTGTTGTATGCTACCATGGAAGATCTGTTGCACACACTACTACAAACTAGACATTTTACTACCCTAAAGGATATCCCTTTTTAAGTTAGGGATGCCCAAAGTTCAATATTTGGTGGGAGGATTTGGCGCTGGATGATTTAGAAAAAAAATCCTCCACCACTTTAGACGTCCCCAGAAAAACTTGGGACGTCTAAAGTAGGATTTAGACATCCCTTGCAAAAATGGGGATGTCTAAAGTAAGCTTTATATGTCCCCATTTTGACTGGGGACGCAGAAACATCGAGTCATGCTACTATAGAGTTGCAGCTTTACCTTCTCTGTATTGTCTTCCTTCTTTTCCCATACCCGTGAGTTGCTATTGTCTTCCACTTTCCCTACTGCATTTGTTTTCCCTCTTCTCCTATACCCGTGAGCACACTATCATAACTTCTTTACTGAACAAAGCCGCACCTCCCCTGCATTTATCTTCCCTCTTCTCCCATTCCTATGGCCGTGGGTCTTGCTATTTGCTACTGCAATTGCATTCTCAGATTTATTCAGGTGCGTTTCTGGGTTTCTTAAAATAGCTTAGTTAATTATTTCTTTTTTTGCATGTTCTGCTCTACCTGAAATGAGTATTCTTTCTTAAACTAGCTTTCTTTTTTAGACGTGGGTCTGCAATAGTTGCTGTACTTGGATTCTAAGAAAATCAGGTGCGTATCAGGCATGACTCTTGTTTATGTGACACAATAACGAATTTACAGAAAAGCTTTCTCACACTTTCTGAAATCATAAAAGCAATTTATAATTGTATCATTGAATTATTATGGCACCAATTTGTTAATGTTTAGTCAAATTTTGTGCTTCATTCAGCATTCAATAACATAGGAAAATGGGTAGAATTTGAATTTGAATTCTTGAAAACCATAATCTTGTTCTCTATGCTTTCTGGTACATCAGATTAAGAATCACAAGTTCATTCTCTATTCTAAGGTTGGTGATCTTAGACCCAAGGCAAGGTCAATTGTTGTATTTCATATCATTTCTTTTTTGTTCTTTTAATTTAAACCTATGGTTATTTTGTTACAGGAGAGCCATTGCTTTCCAACTTCATGGTATAATAAATTCAAAATTTATGTCCATGTCTGTGAATGTGAGTGTTGTGAAGCCTGATTCAGTGTGTGTGTGTGTGTGTGTGTGATAATTAGTGTGATCCATGCATTTAGGGATTTTTTTTTTGCCTTTTGATCATTTCATTTATGACGTTTGGATATATGATATATCAACTAGGGGGCATGGATGTAAATTGATTCAATTTTTAAATCTCTAATTGTGTCATACAACCTAATTTATAATTTATTAAGTTTAGTAACCCAAATTAAAAATTGATTTATTCAATAGTCCTTTTATAGGATTTTTCCTTTTACTTTTCAAGAATGTAATCCTATTATATTGATCACTCTGAAAAGTTCATTTCCAATTTGGTCTTCAAATTAATAATGTTTTTGACTTTAGACCTCTTATAAGATTAATATACATGATTCATGAATCAATTTGCACCCACATCCTTTTAGAATATGAATCACATCCTTACCAACTAGACCAACCTCAAAGGTAACATGCAAAGAGAGAAAGACCCATGGAAAATTGGAGCTGGGTGGCTCAACATTTAGAGGCTGTTTGGTATCAAGACAGGGAGGGAACATGATAGGAGGAAAACTTTTGTTGAGTTGGATTTAAAAAGTTTAGAGAAGTGGGGTTAAAATTTTTTAATTAATTGTTCTTACTCTCTTATCTTACATTTTATCATTTAAAAAATTCTATAACCCATGTCTTTTATATCTAACTCACAAAAATTTTCCTTCCCCTCCAAGCCCCTCGTATCAAATAGCCCCTTAAAGTGGGACCCACCTTACCTTATGGTACTTTCTTTCCTTGCATTTACCTAATGCTCCACAGTAGAGAAAATGAAGCTATGAATTTTTGTTTGGGTTAGAAGAATTAATGCTAGCTTCTTTCTTTTTACTCTTGTTTTAGTGCTATGAATTTTTATTTTACTCTTCTTAATTAGTTTTGTTTTGTTTAAATTAAGCTGAAATGATTTGTTATTTTGATTTTGGGATATCTCACTTTTAAGGGGAAATGCTACAAAAATTTTGAAAAACAAAATAGTAAAAGACAATTGCTTGTGTTGACAATTATTCTAAACTTAAGTGTTAATGGGAATGGCGTAGGTGGTAATAAAATGGATCATAGTTGGATGAATACTTTGAGAACAAGTGAACAATATAAGAATCGGGTTGAAGAGTTTATTGAATATGCTAGAAGGAACGCTACAACCAAAAATGGGATGTACTGTTGTCCTTGTGTCAATTGTTTAAATGAGAGAAGACGGGATGTTGAAGTTATAAGGGATCACCTACTTTGTGATGGATTAAATGTTCGATACACAAGGTAGATATGGCATAGTGAGGAAGTAACTGATTGTCCGTCGCACAAGAAGGAAGCTGTAGATGTCATAGATGAAGATAGAATGGAGAGAATGATTCACGATGTTGAGGTAGAATCCTTTGCAAAGTCGCATGAATATAGCAGCCTGCGGAGTGATGCAGAGACACCGTTGTACCCAGGGAGTAAATACACACGGAACATTACATTTGGTTAACTTAAAAGCAACTTATGGGTGGACCGATAGTAGTTTAACATTGCTGCTTGAACTGTTGTGTGATATGTTTCTAGATGATAATGTACTTCCAAATTGTATGTGTGAGGCCAAGAAAATCCTATCCATATTGGGTATGGAGTATAAAAAGATACACGCTTGCCCTAATGACTGCGTACTGTACAGAAAGGAGTATGAAGGTCTGAGTGAGTGCCCTAAGTGTCAAACTGCACGATACAAAGTGAAGAAAGATAGTGGTTGTATTGATGGGAAAACTAAAGGGTAACCTGTAAAAGTTTGGTGGTATCTTCCAGTAATACCGTGCTTTAAGCTTTTGTTTGGCACTGTAAAAAAAGTGAAGAAGTTGAGATGGCATTCGGATGATAGAATATCCGACGGAAAATATCTTTGGCACCCAGCTGACTCTCCACAGTGGAAGAAAATGGATGAAATGTTCCCTAAATTTGGCAGTGAGTCGAGAAACCTTTGGCTTGGGCTTTGTACAGATGGCATAATCCATATGGAACTCTTAATAGCACATATAGTGCATGCCCAGTACTCCTTATAATATACAACTTGCCTCACTGGCTTTGTATGAAATGCAAGTATGTGATGCTTTCTATGATGATTTCTGGACCAAAATAGCCAGGAAACGATATTGATATCTACTTGGTGCCTTTAATTGAGGACTTAAAGAAATTGAGGGAGGAAGGCGTAGATGTGTTTAATGCATATAAGAATGAGTCATTCAAGCTACGTGCAATGATTTTCACCATAATAAATGACTTCCCTGCATACGAAATCCTGTCAAGGTACAGTGTGGAGGCATAGCATGTCCGATCTGTGAAGTAGACACTCACTTCCACCAACTTAAACATAGAATAAAAATGGTCTACCTTGGTCACAGGAGGTTCCTTCCTAGGTTCCACCCATATCGTAGGTTAAGAAAGCATTTTGACTGCTTGCTAGACCATGGAATGGCTCCAAAGGCATTAACTGGAGAGGAAGTTTACAGTCGGGTTAAACATATCAAAGTCTTACTCGGTAAGAATCAGAAGACTGCAAGTGAGAAGAACATATGGAAGAAGAGATCAATTTTCTTTGATCTTCCATATTGGCATAGTCTTGATGTGAGACACAGTATTGATGTGATGCACATGGAGAAAAATGTTTGTGATATCCTTGTCAGTATGCTTTTACACATTCCAGGGAAGACTAAGGATGGGATTAGTGTGAGACTAGACCTTGTTGATATAAGAATAAGATAATGGTTACATCCACAACTAAGAGGTGATGGTAGGAGGGCATACATGGAGCCAGCAGTGCATACACTATCAAAAGCGGAAAAAAGAAGTTTTTGTGGGTGTTTGCATAAAATTAAGGTACCACAAGAATATTCTTCGAATGTGAGAAGGTGTGTGTCAATGGATGATTTGAAGTTAGTGGGAATGAAGTCCCATGATTATCATGTGTCGATGCAATAATTGTTACCAGTAGCTATTAAAGGCATTGTGAAAGATGAAGTTCAAACCACTGTAACAAGATTGTGTGTTTTCTTTAATGCTATATGTAACAAAGTCATTGACACTGAAAAGCTGGATGAACTGGAAGCTGAGGGTTATATTATATTGTCCCAATTAGAGATGCACTTTCCTCCTTCATTTTTTGATATAATGGTGCATTTGATAGTTCATTTGGTAAGAGAGGTAATCCTCTACGGTCTAATTTACTTGAGGTGGATGTACCGTTTTGAGCGATACATGAAGATCTTAGAAGGATATTCTAAAAATTACTATAGACCATAAGCCTCAATAATTGAAAGATATGTAGTTGAAGAGGCTATGGACTTCTACAGCGATTATCTATCAGGGAAGAAGGAACAATCTCGGCATGAAGAGGGGAGAAGCAAGGGAACACAAGGACTAAAAGTGAATGCTATGCCTCGTGAAGAGGTGTTGCAGGCACACTTGTATATCCTGAATAACATAGAAGAAGTTCAATCATACATAAATGAACACAGAAAGATATTGAAGAACATGAATCCAAGGAAGAATGACATACAGATTACTATTGAGCAAAATAAGATATTCATAGAGTGGTTTCAGGAAAAGGTTTTGCATGAGACCGGTGTGTCCGAGACAATAAAGTGGCTAGCTTGGGGGCCTTCATTTTAGATCATTACTTGGACTGCTTATGATATAAACGGGTATTCTTTCCACACAAAAGACCAAGATGATAGAAGTACCATGTAAAATAGTGGGGTGATGGTAGAAGCTGAAGCCATGCACTTTTCCAGTTCGAAAGAAAAAAAACCCCATATTAGCATCCATGGCCTATAATGGAGTTATAGAAGAAATATGGGAAATTACTTACAACAAGTTCAAAGTTGCTTTATTCAAATGTAAGTGGGTTAACAATACTGCTGTGGTAATAGATCAATAATTTGGATTTTTCTCAGTTGATCTTGAAAAAGTAGGTTATAGGGATGAGCCCTTCATTCTAGCAAGCCAAGCAAAATAAGTGTTTTATATCACAGATCCTGCAAATAAAAAAATTTCCATTGTACTTCAAAGTAATAAACAAAGCATGGTGTTCCGACCTTCAACCTTGATGACACATCACCTTTCACAATTAATCCACCTACAACAAGTGAAGTAGAATTGGTAGATGATGAAGAATATGCTATAAGAAATGATCATGGTGAAGGAATATGGGAAACAATATAGAGTAAGAGCTTAACTTAGAAAATAGTAATGTGTGTTGTTTGTTTTATAACTAGTTAGTTTATTCATTTACTTACAATTTATTCACCTATCTAACAATGATTTTTGTGCTTACAGGAATATGGACAATTCTAGTGACTCACTGTGAGAAGAAGGATTAGAGGCAGTACAAAAATGCCTGTATTGGTAGCACATCATCACCATCAACAAGAGAGGTTGCATATTGACTTTGATGAAAATATGAAACCAATTGGTCCAGAGGAAGACCATTTCAATAGCTACTTAGGTTTTTTCGGTCGAAGCAAAGTTCACTTTACCTATAATAATTGGAAGTTGGTTCTATAAAAAATGAAAGACTTGATTTGACAACAAATTTTGGTATATAAGTTTTGATAAATATGCATATATATCTTTATTCCTATTGCTTCAAATATAATTAACTTATGTTTTTGTCTTACAGCAAACCTATGACATCCCTAACACTGTAGTGATGTACAAGGAGTGGATGAGGGAGGTTCGTCTATGATGGAAAGATTTCAAGAATAGGCTTACACGAGATTACATTCGAGGGGACCTGAGGGGTAAGGATCCATATCAGGAGTATACATATTTGTCTTTATAGGACTGGAGGTTGTTTAGGGAATCATGAGAAGATCCAAACTTTTTTGCTAAGATTTCCGTCATCAGTATTTTGTTTGAATATAGTTGACATTATTGATTTGGTGTTCTTGTGTTCCTTTCACAGGCATTAAGTGCAGCAAATGTAGAGAGGCAAGTAGCTAATAAGTATCAACATTGCATGTCTCGTGGTGGTTATCGGAAGCTTGAGCGAAGGATGATGGCAGAAGAGTTGGAGAAATTGAAGGAAGCAGCCACATCAGATCCTAGTATTGTTGTTTAGGCCCCACCACCTTCTCAATGTCACAAAAAATAGAAAGCAGGGGGGATTAAGGGAGGGAGTACATAAATCTGACTGTTGCTGAGGTTTCCGTAAGATTTGTAAGTAGTTCAAACATAAGTACAAAGTTTTTTTTTCATATTGGGAGTGCTTAATTTGCATTTATGATCACTTTTATGCTGCAGGATAAACTGGAAGATCATAGTAGCCAAGGTTCGTTCACTCTAAGTGGATGGGTGGAAATCTTGTCAACGGCGATTGGGAAGGCAGATCAACCTGGTTATGTTCGAGGAGAGGCAGGGGGAGTACATGTCGTGAAGTATTTTGGTCGAGCCTTACATTCTTATTTGTCACAAGTTGAACCCAGTAGGGAGCTTGTGGCCAAGATTCACCAGGAAGTCTCACAAGAGCTCGAGGCCAACCTTTGCGACAAGCTCTGACAAGAGCTGTTGCCAGAGCTATGTCTTGAGCTGATGCCTGAGCTACAAGCAGAAATGATGATGTTTAAATCATAAATGGCAACTCCGGGCATAGAATCCAATTATCCCCAGCCTTCCATACACCAAAGGAAGTTACAATCCGTTGGAGGAACCACTTGGCTACCTTTCTCCCACTTCAGTTCCGGGAGAACCTGCCATCCTCTCTTTGGATGCCCTAATGCTACATGTAGTTACAGATGCTCTTGTTCACACATAAGCTACCACCCACCATCAACAACAAATTCTACAGCATTTACGTTGGGTGACTGTGATATGTGTTCGAGAGGGGGAAGAAGGTACAACCATCCCTATTCATGATTACAAGGTTGCCACGATAGCTTAGGTAAGAGGATCTTTCATCCTTTGGCCTATACATCTTATTGGCTCAGGAGCAACACCTCCAATGGTATAGAACTACCTCATTTTACTTGAGATGTGTTGGCATCCTACTAACAATATGTTTTTTTATGTTCTAAAAGAATGAGAAGGAAGCAGGAAAATGGCCTTTCTTAGTACGAATGCAACAGATCTATAAAGGCATTTGTCAAATTGATTTGCATATGCCTATAGGGATTGTGGGCTAGGAATTAGAGTATCCCTTCACAATTGATAAAGAAGATCTTAAATAGTTCATTAAGTTGGAGGAGCTAGATATAAGATGGGGCAAATTTGCAATCCTGTAAGATTTTTATTTCCCATTTTTTTCTTCATTTAGTTAAGTTGATTTTAACTAGCTAATACATTCATCATTTTAATTCTATTATAGCTCCTTCCGTCGTATATGCATTGACTTGCAAAGAGTTGATTTATATGGATTCTTATCTCCTGCACATACGACAAGGAATAGGAATACAGTGCATAAAAGGACACACTATGTGGGCTTCACAATGGGAGAGAACGACTATCATTGTTATCTAGCACCGATTGTTCAAGGGTATGTATTTTAATTTTGTGTATGAGATTTTTAATAAATAATTGCCTTGCCATCTAACTTCTTTTTAATCTGTATATGTTGTTATAGTTACCACTGGAGTTTGTGTGTTCTCTCTCCTCGGTCCCACGTAGTTTACTGGTTTGATTCCTTGAGTAAAAGATCATATAAAGAAACTAAAAGTGTCTTCAACACGTAAGTTTTTTTTTTGTATTTCATTGCTTCTTGATTCTTGACTTAAATGAATTATTCCAATTTATGTTGATTTTCATTTTAATGATAGGGCATCCCAGACGTTTTGAGTGCTTGGCGGGCCACGCGATCGTAAAGGCGGCAAAGACTCGAAATGGTTGTTTTCAAAGGTACACAGTTTCAAATCAAGTTCTTTTGTTGACTGTCGTTTTAGATATGCCTTTATTGATTTTAACCATTTGCTTTTAATTTATAGTGCCCTCAACAACCTAGCGGCTGGGAATGTGGATATTATGTCTTACTTTATATGTTTAACATCATTCAGAGCAGCATTATGACAGATTTTGAACAAGTAATCACTTCTTCATTCTCAGAGGATAATATTTTTGGTGTTGTAATTCAGTGGCAATACATTCACTTGATTCATTATTTCATCTAAGCTTATTTTCTAATTTACAGATTTTTGACAATGAAGATGCCTACTTATATGAAGACATAAATATGATTAGAAACTTTTTGGCTGGACATATTCTTCAATGTATACCAGAGTCAAGTCTTTAGTAGTTTGTGTATGACATACTTTTGTGGTGGTTCTATATATTGTCCATATAATTAGCATTGTTGTTGTTGGATATAGATTTTTGTGTATTTTGTACGGTTTGATAGTTAATTAGTTTGCTACTCTTTAAAGTTATTGCATGTAGAGCCTTGGGGTTGATCACTGTGTTTCAAGTTGTTGTTTCCATTCTACTGAACTGTTGTTGTTTTATTCTGTTGTTTCCATCCTATTTCTGCAGTTTACATTTTCCAAACAGTGAAATATATATAAAAAGGCCATTTAAAAAAAATTTTAACGTCCTTACAATAAAAAGGGACATGGGAAAGGTTTTCTCGTTAGTTTAGACGTCCTCAGTTTGGACTAGGACGTCTAAAGTGCACCTCAGACTTTAGATGTCCCCAGTCTGAAGTGGGAACACTACTACAAAAAAGGGTTTTAACGTCCCTTTTTTGGCCTTTTAACGGCTGAAAACAGAGGGACGTCTATGTGAGGGTCGTAGAAAAAAATGTCATTAACGTCCGTAAAATTGGGGATGAGATAGGAAGACATTAGATGTCCCCAGTTGGAACTGGGGATGCTAAAGTGTCGCCAGCAGTACTATCCACGTCCCTTTTTTATTAAGGACATTGAAAGTTTTTTTTTAAAGGACTTTTTTATATATTGCACTGTCTGGAAATGTAAACTGCAGAAATAGGATTCCAACAACAGAATAAAACAACATCAGTTCAGCAGAATGGAAACAACAACAAACACAGTGATCAACCCAAGGCTACTACATGCCACACAAACTACACAACAATCTATATCCAAGTCTACTACATGCCACACAAACTTTCAAACCACATAAACTACACAGCAATCTATATCCAAGTCCCCAGTTTGTACAATAACCAAGACTAAAAATCCAATCCATATCCAACAACAATAACGCTAATTATATGTACTCCAACAAAAGTATGTCCTACACAAACTACTAAAGACTTTACTCTTCTGGTATACGTTGAAGAAGATGTCCAGCCAAAAAGTCTCTGATCATATTAAGTCTTCATATGAGTAGGCATCTTCATTGTCAAAAATATGTAAATTAAAAAAAAAGCTTAGATGAATCACAACACCAAGAATATTATCCTCTGAGAATGAAGAAGCGATTACTTGTTCAAAATCTGTCGTAATTCCACTCTGAATGATGTTAAACATATAAAGCAAGACATAATATCCACATTCCCAGCTACCAGGTTATCGAGGGCACTATAAATCAAAAGCAAATGGTTAAAATCAATAATAGCATATCTAAAATGACCGTCAATCAAAAGAACTTGATTTAAAACTACGTACCTTTGGAAACAACCATCTCGGATCTTTGCCACCTCTATGTTCGTGTGGCTCACCAAGCGCTCGATATGTCGTGCATGCCCTATCATTAAAATGAAAATCAACATAAATTAGAATAATTCATTAAGTCAAGAATCAAGAACCAATGAAATACAAAAAAATAACTTACGTGTTGAAGACGCTTTTAGTTTCTTTGTCTGGTATTCTATTTAAGGAATCAAACCAATAAACAATGTGGGACCGAGGACAAACAACACACAAACTCCAGTGATAACTATCACAACATATACAGATTAAAAAGAAGTTAGATGACAAGGCAATTATTTATTAAAAATCTCCAATACACAAAATTAAAATGCGTACCCTTGAACAATCGGTGCTAGATAACAATGATAGTCATCATTTGCCAATGTAAAGCCCACATAGTTCGTCCTTCTTTTCAATGTATTCCCAATCCTTGTCATATGTGCAGGAGACAAGAATCCATAAAACTCAACTCTCTGAGACTCAATGCATATACGACAGAAAGAGCAATAATAGAATTAAAATGATGAATGTATTAGCTAGTTAAAATCAACTTAACTAAATAAAGGAAAAAATAGGAAATAAAAAACTTACAGGATTGTAAATTTGCCCCATCCAACATCTAGCTCCTCAAACTTCATGAACTGTTTAAGATCTTGTTTATCAATTGTGAAGTGATACTCTGTTTCCTGGCCCACAATCCCTGTAGGCATATACAAATTAATCTGGCGAATGCCTTTATAGATATGCTACAGTCGTGCTAAGAAGGGCCATTTCTCTGCTTCCTGCTCGTTCTTTTAGAACATAAAAACACATACTGTTAGTAGGATGTCAACACATCTCAAGTAAAAGTGAGGTAGTTCCATACCATTGGAGGTGTTGGTGGTAACAAGCCAATAAGATGTACAGGCCAAAGGATGAAAGATCCTCTCGCCTGAGCTATCGTGGCAACCTCATCATCAAGAATAAGGATGGCTGTACCTTCTTCCCCCTCTCGAACACACGTCACAGTCACCCTACGCAAATGCTGTGGAATTTGCCGATGATAGTGGGTGGTAGCTTGTGTGTGAACGAGAGCATCTGCAACTACACACAGCACTGGGGCATCCAAAGAGAGGATGGCAGGTTCTCCCTACGCTGGAGTGGGAGAAGGGTCGCCAAGTGGTTCCTCCACCGGGTTGTAACTTCCTTTGGTGCTGTGGAAGGCTGGGGATGAATGGGTTCTACGCTCGGTAGTTGCCATTTGCGATTCAAACATCTTCTACATTTCAGCTCGTATCTCAAGCATCAGCTCAAGATATAGCTCTGCCAACAGCTCTTGTCGGAGCTTGTCGCGAAGGTTGGCCTCGAGCTCTTGTGAGACTTCCTGACGAATCTTGGCCACAAGCTCCTTACTGGGTTCAGCTTGTGACGAATAAGGATGTGAGGCTCAGCCAAAATACTTCGTGACATGAACTCCCACTGCCTCCCCTCGAACATGGCTAGGGTAATCTGCCTTCCCAATCGCCATTGACAAGATGTCCATCTGTCCACTTGGAGTGAACAAACCTTGGCTACTATGATCTTCCAGTTCATCCTGTAGCATAAAAGTTATCGTAAGCACTCCTAATAAGAAAAAATAAGTTTGTACTTATGCTCTAAGTACTTACAATTCTTGCGGCAACCTCAGCAACATTTGGATTTACGTACTTCCTACCCTTAAGCCTCCCTGCTTTCCATTTTTTGTGACGTGGTGGAGGTGGCGGGGGCTGGACCACAACGGTAGGATCTGATGTGGCTGCTTCCTTCTATTTCTCCAACTCTTCTGCCATCATCTTTCGCTCAAGCTTCCGATAACCACCACGAGACATGCAATGTTGATAGTTATTAGCTGCTTGCCTCTCTATATTTGCTGCACTTAATGCCTTTGAAAGGAAAACAATGAACACTGAATCAATAATGTCAACTATATGCAAATAAAACACTGTGATGACTGAAATCTTACCAAAAAGTTTGGATCTTCTCGTGATGCCATAAACAACCTCCAGTCCTCTGGAGACAAAAATGGATACTCATGACATGGATCCTGACCCCTCATGTCCCCTTGAATGTAATCTCGTGTGATCCTGTTCTTGAAATCTTTCCATCGTAGACGAACCTCCGTCATCCACTCCTTGTACATCTCCGCGGTGTCAGGGACATCATAGGTTTGTTGCAAGGTAAAAACATAAGTTAATTATATTTGAAGCGATAGTAATAAAGATATAATGCAGATGTATTGAAAGTTATTTACCAAAAGTTGTTGCCAAATCAAGTCTTTGGTTTTTAGTGGAACCAACTTCCAATTATCATAGGTAATGCGAACTTTGCTTCGAGCCAAAAAACCTACATAGCTAATGAAATGGTCTTCCTTCTGACCAATTGGTTTCATATTCTCATCAAAGTCAATATGCAACCTCTCCTGTTGATGGTGATGACGTGCTACCAATGCAGGCATTTTTGTACTGCCGCTAACCCTTCTTCTCGCAACCGGTTCAGTTCTCGCATCAGGTTCAGGCCTATTCATTTCATTGTCCCTATCACTTTGTGAGTCACCAGAATTGTCCATATTCCTGTAAGCACAAAAATCATTATCAGATAGGTGAATAAATTGTAAGTAAATGAATAAACTGAGACATAATAAAACAAACAGCACACATTACTATTTTCTAAGTTAAGCTCTTACTCTAGATTGTTTCCCATATTCCTTCACCATGATCATTTCTCACAGCATATTCCTCATCATCTACCAATTCTACTTCACTTGTTGTAGGTGGATTAATTGTGAAAGGTAGTGTGTCGTCAAGGTTGAAGGTCGGATCACCATCCTTCTATTTTTTACTTTGAAGTACAATGGAAATTTTTTTATTTGCGGGATCTGTGACATAAAACACTTGTTTCGCCTGGCTTGCTAGAATGAAGGGCTCATCCCTATAACCTACTCTTTCAAGATCAACTGAGACAAATCCAAATTGTTGATCTATTACCACAGCATTATTGCTAATCCACTTACATTTGAATAAAGCAACTTTGAACTTGTTGTAAGTGATTTCCCATATTTCTTCTATTACTCCATAATAGGCCATGGATGCTAATATGGGGTTTTTGTCTTTCGAACTGGAAAAGTGCATGGCTTCAGCTTCTACCATCACCCCACTATTTTGCATAGTACTCCTGTCATCTTGGTCTTTTGTGTAGAAAGAATACCCGTTTATATCATAACTGCTCCAAGTAATGATCTGAAACGAAGGCCCCCAGGCTAGCCACTCTATTGTCCCAGACACACCGGTCTCATGTAAAAGCTTTTCCTCAAACCACTAGATGAATGTCTTGTTTTGCTCAATAGTAATCTGCACGTCATTCTTCCTCAGATTCATGTCCTTCAATCTCTTTCTGTGTTCCTCTATGTACGGTTGAACTTCTGCCATGTTATTCAGGATATAAAAGTATGCTTGCAACACCTCTTCACGAGGCATAGTCTTCACTTTCAGTCCTCGTGTTCCCTTGCTCCTCCCCTCTTCATGCCAAGATTGTTCCTTCTTCCCTGATAGATAATCGTTGCAAAAGTCCATAGCCTCTTCAACAACATACCTTTCAACTATTGAGGCTTTTGGTCGATAGGGATTTTTAGAGTACCCTTTTAAGATCTTCATGTATCACTCGAAAGGGTACATCCACCTCAGGTAAATTGGACCGCAGAGCCTTACCTCCCTTACCAAATAAACTATCAAATGGACCATTATATCAGAAAAAGAAGGAGGAAAGTGCATCTCCAATTGGGACAATATGATATAACCCTCAGCTTCCAGTTCATCCAGCTTTTCAGTGTCAATGACTTTGTTACAGATAACATTAAAGAAAACACACAATCTTGTCACAGTGCTTCGAACTTCATCTTTCATAATGCCTCTAATAGCTACTGGTAACAGTTGTTGCATCAACACATGATAATCATGGGACTTCATTCCCACTAACGTCAAATCGTCCATTGACACACACCTTCTCACATTCGAAGAATATCCTTGTGGTACCTTAATTTCATGCAAACACCCAAACAAACTTCGTTTCTCTACTTTTGATAGTGTATGCGCTGCTGGCTCCATGTATGCCCTCCTACCATCATCTCTTAGCTGTGGATGTAACCGTTCTCTTATTCCCATATCAACAAGGTCTAGTCTCGCACTAATCCCATCTTTGGTCTTCCTTGGAATGTGCAAAAGCATACTGACAAGGCTATCACAAACATTTTTCTCCACGTGCATCACATCAATATTGTGTCTCACGTCAAGCCTACGCCAATATGGAAGATCAAAGAAAATTGATCTCTTCTTCCATATGTTCATCTCACCCACAGTCTTCTAATTCTTACCGAGTAAGACATTGATACGTTCAACCCGACTGTAAACTTCCTCTCCGGTTAATGCCTTTGGAGCCATTCCATGCCCCGGTAAGCCGTTAAAATTCTTTCTTAACCTACGATATAGATGGAACCTAGGAAGGAACCTCCTGTGACCTAGGTAGACCGTTTTTCTTCCATGTTTAAGTTGGTGGAAGTGAGTGTCTGCTTCATTGATCGGACATGCTTTATGCCCCTTCACACTGTACCCTAAGAGGTTTCCGTACGCAGGGAAGTCATTTATCGTGGTGAAATCATTGCACGTAGCTTGAAGGACTCATTCTTATATGCATCAAACACATCTACGCCTTCCTCCCACAACTTCTTCAAGTCCTCAATCAAAGGCGCCAAGTAGACATCGATATCGTTTCCTAGCTGTTTTGGTCCAGAAATCATCATAGAAAGCATCACATACTTGCGTTTCATACAAAGCCAGGGAGGCAAGTTGTATATTACAAGGAGTACTGGCCACATACTGTGTGTGCTATTAAGAGTTCCATACGGATTGATGCCATCTGTACAAAGGCCAAGCAGAAGGTTTCTCGGCTCGCTGCCAAATTCAGGGAACATTTCATCTATTTTCTTCCATTGTGGAGAGTCAGCTGGGTGCCGAAGATATTTTCCATCGGATATTCTATCATCCGAATGCCATCTCAACTTCTTTGCTTTTTTGCAGTGCTAAACAAACGCTTAAAGCGCGGTATTATTGGAAGATACCACAAAACCTTTACAGGTTGCCTTTTAGTTGTCGCATCACCACAACCACCATTTTTCTTCACTTTATATCGTGCAGTTTGACACTTAGGGCACTCACTTAAACCTTCATGCTTCTTTCTGTACAGTACGCAGTCATTAGGGCAAGCGTGTATCTTTTTATACTCCATACCCATTGTGGATAGGATTTTCTTGGCCTCATACATACGATTTAGAAGTACATTATCGTCTGGAAACATATCACACAACAGTTCAAGCAGCAATGTGAAACTACTATCAGTCCACCCACAAGTTGCTTTTAAGTTAACCAAATATAATGTTCTTGTCAGTCGTGTGTACTTACTCCCAGGGTACAACGGTGTCTCTGCATCACTCCGCAGGCTATCATATTCATGCGACTATGCAAAGGATTCTACCTCAACATCGTGAATCATTCTCTTCATTCTATCTTTATCTATGACATCCACAGATTCCTTCTTGTATGACGGACAATCAGTTACTTCCTCACCATGCCATATCCACCTTGTGTATCAAAGATTTATTCCATCACAAAGTAGGCGATCCCTTATAACTTCAACATCCCGTTTTCTCTCATTTAAACAATTGACACAAGGACAAAAATACTTCCCATTTTTGGTTGGAACGTTCCTTCTAGCAAATTCAATAAACTCTTCAACCCCATTCTCATATTCTTCACTTATTCTCAAAGCATTCATCCAACTATGATCCATTCTATTACCACCTATGCCATTCACACTCAAGTTTAGAATAATTGTCAACACTGGGAATTGCCTTTTACTATTTTGTTTTCCAAAATTTTGGCAGCATTTCCCCTTAAAAGTTAGACATCCCAAAATCAAAATAATAAACCATCTCAGCTTAATTTAAACAAAAATAAACTAATTAAGAAGAGTAAAATAAAAATTCATAACACTAA